>OV277863.1:73209345-73860123 GCA_922989275.2 Gari tellinella
GACGTGATATTTCTGTCATAATGCCTGTATATCTAAATCACTATAGTATTCTATAATCCGTACACTGAGGTGACATGGGATTCCTATACTAATGCCTGTATTTCCATGTCACTAAAGTATTCAATAGTAAGAAAACCGAGGTGACATCAAATTCTTTTCAAAATACCTGTATTTCCTTGTCACTATAGTATTCTATACTCTGTACACTGAACTGACATGAGATTTCTGTCATAATGCCTGTTTATCTAACTCACTATAGTATTCTATATTATGTTCACTGTGGTGACATGAAATTTCTGTCATAATGCCTGTATTTCCATGTCACTAAAGTATTCTATACTCTGTACACTGAACTGACATGAGATTTCTGTCATAATGCCTGTATATCTAACTCACTATAGTATTCTATATTATGTACACTGAGGTGATATGGAATTTCTGTTCTAATGCCTGTATTTTCTTGTCACTATAGTATTCTATACTCTGTACACTGAACTGACATGAGATTTCTGTCATAATGCTTGTTTATCTAACTCACTATAGTATTCAAAATTATGTACATTGAGGTGACACGGAATTTCTGTCCTAATGCCTGTATTTCCATGTCAATATAGTAGTATATACTATGTACACTGAAGTGACATGAGATTCCTGTCATAATGCCTGTATTTCCATGTCACTATAGTGTTCTATATTAGTTACACTGAGGTGGAATGAGATTCCTGTCATAATACATGTATTCCAATGTCACTATAGTATTCTATATTTTGTACACTGACGTGACATGGAATTTCTGTTCTAATGCCTGTATTTCCATGTCACTATAATATTATATACTATGTACACTGAAGTGACATGAGATTTTCTGTCCTAATGCCTGTATTTCCATGTCACTAAAGTATTCTATACTCTGTACACTGAACTGACATGAGATTTCTGTCATAATGCCTGAATATCTAAATCAGTAAAGTATTCTATACTATGTACACTGAGGTGACATGAGATTCTGTCCTAATGCCTGTATTTCCATTTTACTAAAGTATTCTATACTATGTACACTGACTGACATGAGATTTCTGTCATAATGCCTGTATATTTAAATCACTATAGTGTTCTATATTATGTACACTGAGGTGACATGGAATTTCTGTCATAATGCCTGTATTTCCGTGTTACTATAGTATTATATACTATGTACACTTAGGTGACATTGGATTTCTGTCCTAATGCCTGTATATTCATTTCACTATAGTATTCAATAGTAAAAACATCGTGGGGACATCAACTCATTTACAAAATGCCTGTTTTTCCATGTCACTATAGTATTCTATACTATGTACACTGAGGTGACATGAGATTTCTGTCCTAATGCCTGCATTTCCATGTCACTATAGGATTCTATACTATGTACACTGAACTGACATGATATTTTTGTCATAATGCCTGTGTATCTTACTCTCTATAGTATTCTATATTATGTACACTGTGGTGACATGCAATTTCTGTTTTAATACCTGTATTTCCATGTCACTATAGCATTCTATACTATGTACACTTAGGTGACATGGGTTTCCTGTCCTAATGCCTGTATTTCCATGTCACTAAAGTATTCAATAGTAAGTACACCGAGGTGACTTCAAATTCTTTTCCAAATACAAATGTACCTGTATTTCCATGTCACTATAATATTATATACTATGTACACTGAGGTGACATGTGATTCCTGTCATAATGCCTGTATTACCATGTCACTATAGTATTCTAAACTATGTACACTGAGGTGACATGAAATTTCTGTTCTAATGCCTGTATTTCCATGTCACTATAGTATTATATACTATGTACACTGAGGTGACATGAGATTCCTGTCATAATACCTGTATTCCTATGTCACTATAACATTCTATACTATGTGTACTGAGGTAACATGAGCTTTCTGTTGTAATGCCAGTATTTCCATGTAACTATAGTATTATATACTATGTACATTGAGTTGACATGAGATTCCTGTCATAATGCCTGTATTCCCATGTCACTATAGTTTTCTATACTATGTACACTGAGGTGACATGCGATTCTGTTCTTATGCCGGTATTTCCATGTCACTATAGTAGTCTATACTATGTACACTGAGGTGACATGATATTTCTGTCCTAATGCCTGTATTTCCATGTCACTATAGTATTCTATACTCTGTACACTGAGGTGACATGAGATTTATGTCCTAATGCATGTATTTCCATGTCACTATAGTATTCTATACTCTGTACACTGAGGTGACCTGATATTTATGTTCTAATGCTTGTATTTCCATATCACTATAGTATTCTATTCTATGTACATTGAGGTGACATGTGATTTCTGTTCTGATGCCTGTATTTCCATGTCACTTTATTATTCTATACTATGTACACTGAGGTGACATGAGATTTCTGTTCTAATGCCTGTATTTCCGTGTCATTATAGTATTCTATACTATGAACACTGAGGTAACATGAGATTTCTGTCATAATACCTGTATTTCCATGTCACTATAGTAATCTTTGCTATGTACATTGAGGTGATTTGAGATTTCTGTCCTAATGCCTGTATTTCCATGGTACTATGATATTTTATACTATGTACACAAATGTAACATGGTGAAAAAGTTGTGACCCAACTGGGACTCGAACCCAGGACCTCTGGCTTTCCATGCCAACGCTCTAACCACTGAGCTACCGAGTCACCCAGAAATGCCAATCAACCATTTCACCACATTCTCTACCCGGCTACACACACCCCCTCTACACAAGAATTCGTCCCGAATTTTTATTAAAGAACACTCCACGAGTTTCTTATTATTATTTCTGTACATTCCACGAGTTACATATTATCCTACGGGTTATTTACGTTGGGAGCCAAATGTAACATGGTGAAAAAGTTGTGACCCAACTGGGACTCGAACCCAGGACCTCTGGTTTACCATGCCAACGCTCTAACCACTGAGCTACCGAGTCACCCAGAAATGCCAATCAACCATTTCACCACATTCTCTACCCGACTACACTGAGGTAACATGAGATTTCTGTTCTAATGCCTATATTTCCATGTCACTTTAGTATTCTTTACTCTGTACCCTGAGGTGACATGAGATTTCTGTCCTAATGCCTCTATTTCCATGTCACTATAGTATTCTATACTATGTACACTGAGGTGACATGGGTTCCTGTCATAATGTCTGTATTTCCATGCCACTATAGTATTCTAAACTATGTACACTGAGGTGACATGAAATTTCTGTTCTAATTCATGTATTTCCATGTCACTATAGTATTATGTACTATGTACACTGAGGTGACATGAGATTCCTGTCATAATACCTGTATTCTTATGTCACTATAGTATTCTTTACTCTGACACTGAGGTAACATGAGCTTTCTGTTGTAATGCCAGTATTTCAATGTAACTATAGTATTATATACGATGTACATTGAGTTGACATGAGATTCCTGGCATAATGCATGTATTCCCATGTCACTATAGTATTCTATACTATGTACACTGAGGTGACATAAGATTTCTGTTCTTATGCCGGTATTTCTATGTCACTATAATATTCTATACTATGTACACTGAGGTGACATGAGATTTCTATCCTAATGCCTGTATTTCCATGTCACTATAGTATTCTATACTCTGTACACTGAGGTGACATGAGATTTATGTCCTTATGCATGTATTTCCATGTCACTATAGTATTCTATACTCTGTACACTGAGGTGACATGAGATTTCTGTTCTAATGCCTGTATATCCATGTCACTATATTATTCTATACTATGTACACTGAGGTGACATGAGATTTCTGTTCTAATGCCTGTATGTCCGTGTCATTATAGTATTCTATACTATGTACACTGAGGTAACATGAGATTTCTGTCATAATACCTGTATTTCCATGTCACTATAGTAATCTTTGCTATGTACATTGAGGTAATTTGAGATTTCTGTCCTAATGCCTGTATTTCCATGGTACAATGATATTTTATACTATGTACACTGAGGTGACATGAGATTTCTGTTCTAATGCCTATATTTCCATGTCACTTTAGTAGTCTTTACTCTATACCCTGAGGTGACATGAGATTTCTGTCCTAATGCCTCTATTTCGATGTCACTATAGTATTCTATACTATGTACACTGAGGTGACATGGGATCCTGTCATAATGTCTGTATTTCCATGCCACTATAGTATTCTAAACTATGTACACTGAGGTGACATTAAATTTCTGTTCTAATGTACGTATTTCCATGTCACTATAGTATTATATACTATGTACACTGAGGTGACATGAGATTCCTGTCATAATACCTGTATTCCTATGTCACTATAGTATTCTATACTATGTACACTGAGGTGACATAAGATTTCTGTTCTTATGCCGGTATTTCCATGTCACTATAATATTCTATACTATGTACACTGAGGTGACATGAGATTTCTGTCCTAATGCCTGTATTTCCATGTCACTATAGTATTCTATACTCTGTACACAGAGGTGACATGAGATGTCTGTTTTAATGCTTGTATTTCCATGTCACTATAGTATTCTATTCTATGTACATTGCGGTGACATGTGATTTCTGTTCTAATGTCTGTATTTCCAAGTCACTCTATTATTCTATACTATGTACACTGAGGTGACATGAGATTTCTGTCCTAATGCCTGTTTTTCCATGTCACTATATTATTCTATTCTATGTACATTGCGGTGACATGTGATTTCTGTCCTAATACCTGTTTTTCCATGTCACTATAGTATTCTATACTATGTACACTGAGGTAACATGAGATTTCTGTCATAATGTCTGTATTTCCATGTCACTATAGTAATCTTTGCTATGTACATTGAGGTGATTTGAGATTTCTGTCCTAATGCCTGTATTTCCATGGCACTATGGTATTCTATACTATGTACCCTGAGGTGACATGAGATTTCTGTTCTAATGCCTGTATTTCCATGTCACTATAGTATTCTATACTATGTACACTGAGGTGACATAGGATCCTGTCATAATGTCTGTATTTCCATGTCACTATAGTATTCTATACTATGTAAACTGAGGTGACATGAGATTTATGTCCTTATGCCTGTATTTCCATGTCACTATAGTATTCTATACTCTGTGACCTGATGTGACATGAGATTCCGGTCATAATGTAAAGATTTTATGTCACTGTTGTATTCTATACTATGTACACTGAGTTGACCTCAAATACATGTTTTAATTCCTGTTTTTCCATGTCACTATAGTATTCAATAGTAAGAACACCGAAATGCCTATATTTCCATGGCACTATAGTGTTCTATACTATGTACACTAAGTTGACATGAGATTACTGTCGTTATGCAAGTATTTCCTTGTCATTATAGTATACCATATTATGTGCACTGAGGTGACATGAGATTCCTGTCATAATGCATGTAATCCCATGTTACTATAGTATGTTATACTATAAACAATAAAGTGATATGAGATTCCTGTAATAATTCAGGCATTTCCATGTCACTATAGTATTCTATACTAGTTAACACTGAGGTGACATTAGATTCCTGCCATAATGCCTGTTTTTCCATGTCACTAAAGTATTCTATACTATGTACACTGAGGTGCCGTGAGATTCCTGTCATATTGTAATGATTTTATGTCACTGTTTTATTCTTTACCATGTACACTGAGTTGACATCAAATGCCTGTTATAACTTAAGTATTTCCATGTCTTTATAGTATTCTTTACTACGTACACTGAGGCAAAATCAAAGTCCTGTCATTATACAAGTATTTCCATGTCACTTTAGTATTCTATATTATGTACGCTGATGTGACATGATATTAATTTACTGTCACAATACAAGTATTTCCATGTTACTATAGTATTCTATACTACGTACACTGAGGTGACATTGATTCCGGTCATTATACCTGTATTTCCATGTCACTATAGCATTCTATATTATGTACACTGGGTGACATACGATTCCTGTGACAATGCCTGTATGTCCATTCTTTACCATTTAAATTGAGGTGACATAAGATTCCTGTAACAGTGTAATTATTTGGATGTCACAATTGTATTCTGTCCCGTGTACATTGAGGTGACATGAGATTACTGTCATAATACAAGTAATTTCATGTCACTATAGTAGTTTATACTATGTACACTGAAGTGACATGAGATTACCGTCATGATGCCTGTATTTAGATGTCACTATAGTATTCTATATTATGTACACTGAGGTGACATGAGATTCCTGTCATAATGCAGGTATATCCATGTCACTATAGTATTCTATAGTAATTACACTGAGATGACATGAGATTTATGTCATAATGCCTGTATTTCCATGTCACTATAGTATTCTATACTATGTACAATGAGGAAACATGAGATTTCTGTCATAACGCATGGATTTCCATGACACTATTTAGTATTCTTTACCATGAGGTCATTGGTGTGACAGGGCTGCCATTTTCCTGATTTCACCGAAATCGTCGGTTTTTTACGAGTACATTGTAGCTGAAAGCAGGTTGAAAGTATAGCAGAATGTGCCTTAAGGCGCATTCTGCTTTACTTCAAGCCTGCTTAAAACAGCCACATGTCAACAAAACTAGAAACAGGCGATGGGGGAAAAGGTGCCATTCGTAAAATCGAACTTGAAAAATGCAAATTTGGAAATCTTATGATCTTTTATGTCAACTTATGGCAGCCCTGAGTTGACATGAGATCCCTGTCACGTGTTCATGAACCCTCAAAAAAACTTTATTACAAATTAAGAATGATTTTAGCCATACTGTCCTATAATTTCAGATGAATGAAATGTCTAGTTACGATTTTTTTATTTTAACCAGTGTCTATAGATGCATTAGATTTCGTCAGTTAGTAGTCTCATCAACCCCTGTGACGACAAGCTAATTTTTGACGGGTGCCGTCCGAGGACAGGGCCTGAAGTCTCAAAATAGCTCGCTGTCTCTTACTGTACACATAGTGGACTTGTCAGTTAGATAATTATGCTACAAGAAAGTCGGAAAATTTAAAGTAGACATCTATGCAATTCACCCCAAACATAGGCCTAATTGTACCCTCGAATCAAACAATCCCGAGCGAGCATACCCACGGATGCCTTCTCCCTGGGAAATAATTGTCTAGAGCTGCGTTTTTAAGTCTATGAATAGTCATACGGTTCTTAAGTACTACGATGACATGGAATTACTTGCACAATTACAGTAGTTTCGTGTTACCACAAAATCTCTGACGTCACGTTACCTAAAAAATTGTGACGTCATACATGAGAATACAGACATTTAGCGCTAATATATCAAACACATAGTTTGGTTTCCCTAGCTGGTGAGGTTTATAGGAAATTTGTAATACACATAGTTTGGTTTCCCTAGCTGGTGAGGTTTATAGGAAATTTGTAATACATGTATTACAAATTTCCTATAAACCTCACCAGCTAGGGAAACCAAACTATGTGTTTGAATAAATCTAGGGATATTGGGGTGTCGAACACAATTTGAGGTCACTGTGACCTTGACGTTTGACCTCAATTTTGAATTATAACAAATGCTTGCCCGGATCATATGTCTTACACCACATCTTTTTTAAGCTATACGGAAAAAGTTTTTCAATACATGTAATCAAGACGAGAGGTCAAGGTCAAATGATCTTTAAGTGATACTCGTGACCCAATAATACAAAGATGTATCCCCACACCATGAGGGCCCCGTTTCATAAAACTTCGTATGACAAATGTTGTCATAAGTCAAAACTTTAAAATACATTTAATTTCTGATTTCTCTATCCAATCCAGTCTTGTGACATCTCTTTGGAATCGTCTTTAAAAGACGATTCCAAAAAGATGTCACAAGACATGATTAGATGGAGAAATAAATAATAATTCAGATTTTTATAATCTGACTTACGACAACATTAATTGTGTCGTACGAAGTGTTATGAAACGGGCCCCTGGCTTGGTAATCCTAGGTAGTAAAAGTATATAACTCTATGCTCCAGACGAGGTTTTTCAATGATCAATGTCAGAGGACAACATCATAGTGAGCTGAAAAAGGTTCTTGATGCTCGGCAATCCACATATGTATTCATACTCTAGGTTTGGTAATCTTAGATGAAGCAGTATAGGAGTTATGTTCCTGGCCATTTCAGAAAGGACAATTTATTTTATTGATCAAGGTCAAGGTGACCTGAAAAAGGGTAGACATCAATGCTAATATGTATCCACACACGAGGTTTGGTTATAAGGAAATAAACGGGTTTTCTGTTCTGTTCTATTCTGGTAATCCTAGGTGAATAAGTATAGGAGTTCTGCTCCGTTATTTTATTGATCAAGGTCAAGGTGACCTGAAAAAGGGTAGACATCAATGCTAATATGTATCCACACACCAGGTTTGGTAATAAGGAAATAAAAGGTTTTTCTGTTCTGTTCTATTCTGGTAATCCTAGGTGAATAAGGGTGTCTGGTCTCAACGCCCCACTGCACCAACGCCCCACCAACGTTACCATTTGTGGATCCAACGTCCCATTTTTTAAAAATTATATATATCACCCGTATTTGACAATTATTAATTGATGCAAAAGAGAAATAGTGATTTAAATGAGTAACTGGGATTAAATGAAATATTTTTTGCTTACATACTGTGTACATACGATGTTCCTATAAGTATAAGAGTTCTGCTCCGGACAATTTTAGGACGGATAGACAGTCAACGTGATTCCAATATAGCCCAACCTCAGGTGAGAGTGAAGTAAAACCTCTATTACCACCACTAAAATGAAGGTTAGCTGAATATATAAGTCATCTGCGGTAAACTCATAATATTCAATGCAATTTAGTGGTCGTAATAGAGGTTAAACTGTACATACGCATTTGGATGGTGGAGCGTCACATACCATGTTCAGGTCAAAAGGAACTTGATCTAGACCTTTTCATATAAGAAGATCTCCAACACAATAACAGCATGGAATACCAAATGTGGTGTATACAGTGCTCTCTCTCTACAACAACACCCAATGGGAGACAAAGATTGTGTGTGTTGTTCAGAGGTAGTTGTTATAGGGAGGGACATTAGCTTACATTTCATTTGCAAACAGCTTGAATACAGGTCTGACGCCGCATTACACAGCGTCTGATCTGGATTCAATCATTGTGGGTTTTTTCTGTCAAAATGTCCAATATGTGACTATGAGAAAAACAGGGCAGAGGACAATTTTAAACAGACGATATTGCACCTGTGAAAAGGTTGAACATACATGTAATTGTCTTGAACAGATGCAAACATTGTTGTAAGGAGGAATCGTTGTCCAGAGGGCCGTTGTAGGGAGGGGGTACTGTATTAACAGTTCTGCCTCTAATAACAAAACACATTTCAGTGTTGGTACTGTCTACAATTTGGGGGGGGGGGGGGGGGGGGGGGCATCTGTCACCTATCTGTGTCTCCCATTGTGTGTTGCTGTAGAGAGGGAGCACTGTATAAACAAAACACATTTCAGTGTTGGTACATTTTGGGGGCATCTGTCACCTACTGTGACAGTCAGTCTGGACTTTTTTCAAAATGTTATTAAATCATTTTCCTAAACTAATGTTTAACCCATTACCCAATAGCCTGTTTCTAGCTTTAAATAAAGATTATCACTTAAAGCGGGTTGAAAGTAAAGCAGGATGCGCCTTAAGGCGCATTCTGCTTTACTTTCAGCCTGCTTCAAGCTATTATCTGCTAGGATTTAGAATATTTCTTATGATACATATTCATTACTGTATAAAAAGGAACTATTTTCTTCAGTAGAGGAATAAATTATAGGCGTAAAAAGGCGTATTTATGAGGGATTGGGTTAAGTGTGGAATATACAACGGACAACAGAAATAAAAACAACACCATATAACTAAATCTTAGGTCTATATTTATAGATTCATACTACTCTAGACTAAATATACAAATGTTGATATTTAAATGGTTTCATGTACACACTTAACAAGACATACAACTTTTTTGTAACAAAATGAAAGAAAAACAGATAGGAAAATAGTTCTTCAATGGATGTTTTTATAGTAATGCTATAAATCCAGTTTTGTAAGTTATGCCAAATATAGAGGAATTCCAAGATTGACAATGATTTGGTTATGTCAAAAGTACAAATGATCCTCTGACCAGAGTACGAAAATCATAATGAATCTAGCAATTATACTTCTACAAGAAAAAAATAATGTATATATCCATGTGCCAAGATTGAACATGACTAAGACAAGTCAAATGTTAACATACCATGATTTGAACATGATTTTCTTAGAACTGTATATGATAAACTAGAATGAGAACAAACATTCTATGTATACACCCAAAAAAAGAGACTATATGTCTCCTAGTAAGTTTATACCTGCACTTATTTCCAATCAACCCTTTACTCTATAGCCTGTTTCTATTTTTGAAGACAAGTGACTACTTAATGCAGGTTGAAAGTAAAGCAGAATGTGCTTTAAGGTGCATTCTGCTTTACTTTCAACCTTCTTTAAGTGGTCACCTGACTTCATAATGGGTTAAACAGATGCAAAGTCAATCTGGAAAGCAGGTAACAAATTCTTGCAGATAGAAAGTGATGCAGACAGCTCTGTATCATCTGACGTGCATTAACTCATGGCACCCTAGCTACCAGCATACTCACCCTTTATAGTGTATCTGTCTAGAGTACACTTGTGCTAGACAAACAGTGTAGACCCTGAACAAAGGACTCATATAAAAGTCCTACCATCAGGGTCTGCGCTGTTTGTCATTTTGCAATTTATTGAAAAATAAAGAGTTTCAGAGGCAAATGAGTCAATCAGTCACTTGTCATTAAATTTAATTTGAAGTACAGCCAAACCTCGGTATCTCAAACTCACTTAACCCTTTCCTTCATAGAAACGCCTTTTAGCACATAATTTATTCCTACACCAAAGTAAATAGTTCAGATTTATAGTCATAAACATGTACCATAAGAAATATTTTCTATACCCTAGCAGATGGTAGCTTAAAGCTGGATGAAAGTAAAGCAGAATGTGCCTTAAGGCACATTCTGCTTTACTTTCAGCCTGCTTTAAGTAGTCTCCTATCTACAGGCTGTGGAGTAAAGGGTTAAGTCAAACTAACCCGTATTTCTACTGCTGAATTTCTTTTTCTCCCCTTTTCGCCTATGTGGGATAGGGATTTGCCCCATGGGGAATTCACTCTATCCTCCACACCATGTGACATCTTGTTTGCCTAGCTTAACCACAAGCCTTGCATGACACTGGTAACTAAATGACTTCATTTCTGTTGACATTACTATAAACAATGTCATTTTTGGGTGGAAAAAAGTGCACAGAAACTGCAATTATTTCATTATTTCTAGATAGCATGTTTTAATGATTTAAATGGGAGAAAAAAATCCATTAGTTTTGTTGATGTAGGATAGGAATTTTTTCCCCTCAGGTCAGAAAATTCATACCCTACATGGTGGATTCTTATAATCTCAATGTCGCCTAAGTCAAACTTACATGTATTTCAAAGTTAAAACGTGGGTTAGCCATGTTTTAACTTTGATTGACGAAAGCGACATGGAGATATCGAAATTCCACTGTAAATAATTATTATCTCCCCTCTTGGCTCCTACGCCAGTAAATATTGAATATATATACACTAACAATGAAACAAATAATTCCATTCATGAACAAAATCATCCAGTCTCACATTGTGATAGAGTTTATTATAGCAGATCAAAACAATGCTGAAATTTCCAAATGGACTTTTCCATTCTTAAATAAAACAAATATCAATGCAGATTCTGAGGGCTCATGCATGGCCTTCTGATCAGGGTGTGTACTAACTTGTGAAAAATATACTAATACAGTCAAACTTTGATACTTCCAGCTTAGTTAAGTCGAACATACACGTATTTCAAAATTTAAACTTTGCTAAGCCACAATTTAACTTTGAAATACAGGTATGTTTGAATAAACCA
Organism: Gari tellinella; assembly: GCA_922989275.2. Lineage (NCBI taxonomy): Eukaryota > Metazoa > Mollusca > Bivalvia > Cardiida > Psammobiidae > Gari > Gari tellinella. The sequence goes on from OV277863.1 coordinate 73,221,377, forward strand.
AGCTAGAAATAATGTAATTAATTTGTAGATATACTGGAAAGTTGGAGTTAACCTATTACCCCATAGCCTGTTTTCTAGTTTTGAAGACATGTGAGCACATAAAGCAGGTTGAAAGTAAAGCAGAATGCGCCTTTAGGCGCATTCTACTTTACTTTCAGCCTGCTTTAAGCTACAATTCTCTAAAATATAGGAACTATTTCTTATTGCATATATTCATTACTGTATGCATTGGAATTATATTCTTCTATAGAAGAATATATCAAAGGCCTATTTATAAGGTAATGGGTTAAAACAGTTTCACTATCATTATTTACCAAGTTTATCTTCACACTTGTGCTTAACTTTTGACTTAAGTTCAATATTTCGCCCTATATTGATAGTATCCATAATTATGTAACCATCAGCCCCTAAAATGCCTGCAACAGGCATCCTATATGTAACGCAGAGAAAATAAATCAATAACATTCAAATTTACGAACATATAAAAAAATAATTGCAATAACCTTTAATATAAGAATTGTAAAAATCTGGTAAAAATGTGATTTTTGAAAACATTTTTTGAGTCAAAGGTGCACAGATTCAGTGTTTTGAAAGTACATTTATGTGTATTGTGAAACTTGTGCTTAGTAGACCCACTCTTTGAAGTATTCTTTAAACATGTACCTCTCTTAAAGGGACTCGCAACCGGATGGTGTACTTGTCAAAATAAAATAAAATACTCAAATAAAAGCAAATTTGTGGCTTCTGACATTAAAAAAATATGATCAGTCCAAAAAAAGTCTCAAGAATCGTCACCGAATCTTAGATTTTTAGATATTTTCCATCGTTTTTCTATAGCGTTAGCTAACGGTATAGTTGTTGTTGTTGCTTCTCTACACGGGCTCAGACATAAACACGAGCCGAATTACGAAGTTGTATGCACTTTCGATCGCTACACATTGAAATACGTTAAATCGATCCGAGATAAACGGATAGTTCCGTGGTCCATTGGTCTAAGCGGTTTCCCCTATTTTGCCTTCTGTCCGCCAATGCCGGGCCCCGGGTTCGAATCCCACCAGAGACCAATATTTTTTTTATTGAAATACATTTTTTTAAACAGAATTTCTAATCATAAACTAATTCTTTACCATTTATATAAGCGTTTGACACATATTTACAAATTACTATTTTTAATGCACAATCTGGTTGAGAGTTGCTTTAAACTCAATTGCGCCCAGTGGATTCTTCCATGGTTATATACTGGATTAGTCAATTTATTATGGAAGGGGTGCATGGTCTATATTTTCATTTTGTTTTATATTGAAATTCCTATCAGCAAACAGTGTAGACTCTGATCAGATGCCGCATTGTGCGGCATCTGGTCAGAGTCTACACTGTTTGCCTATGTCCCTTTTATGGGACCCTAGGCACAAAAGGGTTAAAAACTGATTTTTCATTTCCAGTGGTTGCTCAACTCAAGTTTGAATGTATGCTTTTTCAGTCCACATACTCCGATCCTGTACCTTTGTGTAAGAATATGGGTTAACTATCTAATAAACAATAGCACAGCTGTTTAATAGCTAATAACAATATTATGGAAATAAACCATCTTCAACCAACAATGGTTATCATTGCAAGCTGTTTGATCAAAACAACTAATTTGTATTATGTATGAAATAAAGTGTACATACAGTCAATACTATGTTTTACAACCACTCAGATAACTGTGCTTACAATGCTGTCTGCTAAAATTGTGAAACAGTTTTGGTCTTGTTTAAAATGTTTATATTTACAGAAACAAGGATTAATGACAAATTGTTTGCCAATGGCTTTGATACAGGTCTAGAGTTCAAAGAATTAGAGCAGGTTCAGCTGGAAGCATGATGGTACAATAAGACCTGTCAGTCACCATGACAAATGTCCCCAACGGAAATCACTGACATTACCCCGCTAAAATCTTGGTCATGTGTATGGCACGATTTTCCTCTCTTTTCGACTGATTGTGACCTTAAATTGTCAAGGCTACATACATGGATCATGCATGTGCCACATGTCTGGAAGCGTATTTGTGCAAATTAATTTTATGTAAAACAATATTAAGAGCTGTGATTACCAGTGATTATGTCCTTGACCTTTGAGCTACAGACCTGGGTCTGTCGCCCGACACACAGTCATATCTTGGAGAACATTTGAGCTCATTATTTCATAACAGAGTTAGACGACACAACTAAATGTGCCCCTTTTTAATCTTTGACCCTGTACTGAACCTTGACCTTTGAGCAATAGACCAGGGTCTTGTGCATGAAACATCATATTATTTAGAGGAATATTCCTGCCATGTTTTAAATATCAATCTATGCATGATGGAGTTAGAGCCCAGACACAGCAAATGTTCTTCTTTTTGACCTTTGACACAGGATTGTGACCTTGGTCATTGAGATATGGATCTCTGTCATTAACATCATTTACATTTGGTGAACATTTTTACAAACCGGTACTTCAAAATCCACTCATGCATGTAGGAGTTACAGAGTGATTACTATCTGTCTTCCATTTGGGGACATAAAAATGCTGAAAACTTAATCAACTGCTCTAGCTCTTTACTGAAGTAAATGCCTGTATCTTTATATATAAAAATCTTTGTAGTATGTATATACTAATATTAGCCCTGGAGAAAGGGAGTAGTTCAAATACTACAATCTTTATGACTTCAACAAACTGGTTCTATTTTATGACTACGTATTAACCCATTACCTCTTAGCCTATTTCTTGCGCTTCGAAAACAGGTGACCACTTAAAGCAGGTTGAAAGCAAAGCAGAATGTGCCTTAAGGCACATTCTGCTTTACTTTCAGCCTGCTTTAAGCTACCATCTTCTAGGATATGAAAAATATTTCTTTTGGTACATATTCTTTGCTGTATAAACTGGAACTATTTTCTTCAGTGGAGGAATAAATAAGAGGCGTAAAAAGGCGTTTTTAAGGGGTAATGGGTTAAGATTGTTTCTTGGAAACAATTTCACTGAGAAATCAAAACAAAGGGCTGGGTTTGAAGTGTTTTAACCCATTTCCAATCGATGTGCCTTTTTATGCAATAAAACTATTCCTCTACTGAAGAAAATAGTTCCACTTCATAGCCATGAATATGAATCATTTGTAATGTTTCCTATATTCTAGCAGATGGTAGCTAAAAGCAATCTGAAAGTAAAGCAGAGTGCTCCATTAGCAGCATTCTTTACTTTTAGCCTACTTAAAGCTACAATCTGTCTTCAATAATGAAAACAACCTATGAGGCAAAAGGCTAATCCATTGCCTCATAGCCTGTTTTTAGTTTTGAAGACAGGTGACCACTAAAAGCAGGTTGAAAATAAGCAGAGTGTGCCTTAAGGCACATTCTGTTTCACTTTCAGCTACATTTGCTAGAATATAGAAAATATTTCTACAGTACATATTCATGACTGCATATTTTCTTCAGAAGAGGCATAAATTGACGTAAAAAGCTGTATACGTGTATATATGGTAATGGGAGAAAATGTTGAAATGGTATTGTTTTGTGCCCTTCATCAAGAGCACGGCATGTACACTAAAATGCTGCTAAGTAAAGAAAATATTTTTTTAAAGCATTGATAAAAATTACATTTTGCTTTTTGAAACTATTGCACTAGATAAATCATATACTTTGAAAGAAAACACACAAATGTCAAAGCTTTAATTAACAAGATAAAAGAACATAAAAATTAGCATGATTTGATGTCAGTTGAACCAGTTTCTATATCTAAAGATCCCTGAAGTAACAAAAAACAACAACAACCAAACTATTGAAACCTTCAGTAATTTTTTTTCAATTGGAAAACATTAGTCCTAATTACCATTTATAACAAAACTTTGTTTAAAAGTCTGCACTTATTACCCCAGTGACACCCTTGCCAATATATTCTGAATCTTTTCCAAGTCAGTCAAGGTCAAATTCAAGATTGGGTCTAAGTCTTAAATTAGGTAAAGGTCAATGTCAAATCAAGGTTGGATAATATGGATATATTGGTAAAGATCCATGGTAACCAATGTGTAAGTATAAAAGCATTGTAGTAAGTGGTATGAGGCTAGGCAAAATGAAAAAATCTGGTTAACTCATTCACCCCTGAAACTTTTAATGGACATTTCCAATTTCAAAATAAGTCTAGTCAATTTTTGACTATTTAGGGTTGATTTTAACAATATATTTCAAAACGACAAACAGTATAGACACTGATCAGAGGGCTCCTTAAGGAGCCCTCTGATCAGTGTCTACACTGTTTGCACACGACAAGTGTAATCCTCACAGATACACTTGATAAATGACAAGTATACTCGTCGCTAGGGTTGAATGTGTTAACCTCATAAGCACGGAGAGGACAATAACTGCCTCTTCCATAAATGCAAGGGGCATAAATCTCCCTCTCAAAATACTTTCAAAATATTTTGTTCAGAAACTGTTTCAAAGAAGATCAGTGTACATTTTTTAAGGTCAAAACCTAGTCTAACTGAGATACAGAACCCTCTATGCCCATGACACAGTAACAGACATACTGTACACCGTGATAGTATGACCACCATGAGAAATATTCCTACAGTGTTCCCTCAACACAATGATTCCTTCCTTACAACAATGCTTGCTGGTTTTCCCCAAACAAGATCATTATGTTACTTTCACTCCTGCAATATCGTCTTCTTGAAATTGGTGTTTGTTGTTTTTCTTAAAGTTATGTATTGGCTATAATAACAGAAGAAACATAAAGACAAGTGACAAACAGTTTGAACCCAGATCAGAAGCCGTGTTTTGCGTCGTCTTTATCTGTTCAAACAGTTTGCAAATGTGCATAACACCTATATCCAACTGATTTAAGGCAGGTGTCTGCTTTAAACAAGATAAAAGTAAAGCAGAAAGCTCCTCTTGCTCTAAGCTACTGTCTGTATTTAACACAATCAATGAATGTAAGGTGTTGTTTTTTATTTGTGCTTATGCCAAAGAAGGGGTTAACTCTTTCCTCCCTGAAACTTCAAATGGACAATCTCAGTTTCCATTTAAGTCTAGTCCATTTCTAACTTTTAAGGGTTGTTTTTGTCAATGTTTTGCATTATGACAAAAAGTGAAGACCCAGATCAGAGGGCTCCATAAGGAGCCCTCTGATCTGGGTATTCACTGTTTGCATAGGAGAACTGCACTTTTCACATGTACACTGTTTGGAAAGGACACCTATGTGCAGGACTAGGGTTCAAAGAGTTGTTAACCTTTTCCTAAGCATAAGCGCCATAGGATGCTTTAACTCTTTTAACAACATGCACCTGTTTGAAATATACTCATTATACCGAGAAAATAAACCATAATACCAAGTAGACTTATCCATGTTTGGATAATTAAAAAGATCCACAAGGGAACCTAATAACCCACAAGAGTTACTTAGCGTTGAAAGGGTTAAGAACAGAAAACAGTTTCATATGAATGGTCATAATATCAGAAAGTTCACTGCTTAACATCAATTTTAAAATACAAAACGAGGCACGTGTTTTAACCTCTCCCACCAATTTTTTGTATAACTATAATAAAACAAGAGTCCATAGTGGCTCTATATCGCTCCCCTGAGTAAAGGTAACATGTTGATGACAGTAAAATTGTTGAAAATACGACAGAACCCCCTCTATTACCACCACAATATGGGGGTAAATTTTCAGTGTTTATGACAGGTGTATGCTTAAAGGAGCTTTTTGCTTTACTTGCATCTTGCCTTAAGCTGTCACCTGTCTTTAAAGCCTGAACTAAGACTTGTTCTAGTTACTGCGATTTATATTATCATAAAAATTTATTTGATTAAATGGGTAGGTAGATGGGTGGCCAACGAATAGTGAATGATCACAAAAAACTTGCCTTGAGCACTTCGCTAAGGTAGACTTATAAAGAAACAAAACTCTATGCTGATAAAATTCTCACACTTCTACAGATATAATACTTGTTTAGTTAGACCTATAATTGTTAGTAATTTTTTCTACTAAATCTTACAACACTGAGTTACTGTGTCCTTTCCCTCAATAGAAGTGCCTTTTTGCACAATTATTTTCTTCCTCCACTGACTGAAAAAAGATCCAGTTTATACAGTCATGAATATGTATTATAAGAAATAGTTTCTATATCTCAGCAGATGGTAGCTTAAAGCAAGCTGAAAGTAAAGCAGAATGCGCCTGAAGGTGAATTCTGCTTTACTTTCAACCGGCTTTAAGTGGTCACCTAATCTTCAATACTGGAAACAAGCTATGGGAAAAGTGGTAAAGTTCTATAAAACCTCTTTTTAATAATCACAGTAACAGGATCCGAGTGAGAAACAGTTTGGTCCCTGATCAGGCCACATGTTTAGTGGGGTCTGAGCTGAATCCAAATCTTTGCTAAATCTTCAATACAGGTCCCCAGTGTTGAAAGGATTGAAATATTTAAATACATTAAGTTATAACAAACTAAAACATAATAAAAATAAACACATGTGTCATTTGCTGTAGCAATTATGTGAAGTGATAGAGAGCACGGCTACAAACCAATGTACACATGGAAAATCACTATTTTACCCCAACTAATCAGAAACCATATTATCTGACAATTGTTTTATGTTTCTTCAGACAATTATTGGTTTAATAATAATGGAAATCTGTTTAAAACCTGGATATTGTTTTTATCATGTTCTGTTGATCACAAATCGAAACGAGAAAGGTGGGACATTCGTACAAGGCAAAACAACAGAAGGACAAACAGCACTAATCCATACCTGACAATGATAATACAGAAAAGAAACCTATAACCAAGGGCTCCAGATAAGGGGAGTATTTAAACAAGACTGCGCGTTCAATAAACGCTTATGCCCCCGGTGGCATCCTTGACAATATATTCTGAATTTTTTCTAAGTCCAAATTAGGTCAAGGTCAAACTGAGCTTGGGTATTATTGGTGAGATGGTAATGGTCCAAGGCAATAACTGTATAAGTATTGAAGCATTGTAGTAAACAGTGTTGATGCTAGACGAAACGGTAAAATCTAGTTAACCAGGAAATAGCCTATTTAAAATATTCTAAGTCCAAGTAAGGTCAAGGTCAAGGTCAAAATCATAGTGTTGTGATATTGGTGGATAGAGAATGGTCAAAGGCAACATTTGTATAAGTATCAAAGCATTGTAGTCAGATGTGTTGATGCTAGACGAAACGGTAAATTCTAGTTAACCAGGAAATAGCCTAATTAAAATATTCTAAGTCCAAATTAGGTCAAGGTCAAGGTCAATATCAAAGTTTGGTGATATTGGTGGATAGGGAATGGTCCAAGGAAACAACTGTATAAGTATCCAAGCATTTGGGTAAGCAGTGTTGATGCTAGACGAAACGGTAAATTCTACTTAACCTTGTTACGGACACACGGACGGACGGACTGACGGACAGGACGATTACTATATGCTCCCGCATCTGTCGATGCCGGGGGCATAAAAACTAAAATCTTTATGTCTGCTTTAAACCCTATGGTGTGACTACTCATTAGAATCGTCTCGAAGAGACGATTCTAATGAGTAGTTACACCAAAGGATTTGGTTCTGTCACAATGGAGAGAATGCTCAATTTGTTCAGTCACTCCCTCTTATCTGGAGCCCTGCTGAAGTAATCTAAGACGAACATAGACATAACATGTATCCTTCATTTGCACATGGTTTAAATCATACAGAATCTTCATCTATTTTATTAAAAAGCTCAGCGGGAGCAAAAACAACAATATATACAATTATAAACAAATATATATGCATGCCATATCTTATACACATATAAAAACATAGGTTTTGTGTGTCTGATAAAATAAATTTACAGAATGTACTTTACATCTAACAATTGCTCTATAATGATGAAACAAGGTTATAATATTGAAGCAGTTTTAATGTACAGTGGCTAATACAGTGAGGTGGGCTTCAATGAAAGTTAGGCATCATTAACCCACTGACCCCTCAAACTTCAAACTGACAATTATTGACCCCTTAACTCTTTCCTCCCTAAAACTTCAAATGGACAGTCCCAGTTTCCATTTTAGTCTAGTCCATTTCTGACTTTTAAGGGTTGTTTTTTTGTCAATGTTTTGCATAATGACAAACAGTGAAGACCCAGATCAGAGGGCTCCGTTAGGAGCCCTCTGATCTGGGTATTCACTGCTTGCATAGGACAATGCACTTTTCACATGTATACTGTTTGAAAAGGACGCCTATATGCGGGACTAGGGTTCAAAGGGTTAAACTTCAAATTGATAATTTTAGTTCCAAAATAAATTCTGGTCAATTTATTGGCTATTTAAGAGTTATTTGTTACATTTTATCAATGTATAAAACCCCTTCATGACTGACTTATTTGGCTGCAATATTTTATTCAGGTAGACATAAATTCACTGGCATTTGTTAAAGTTTGGATCCAGATCAGAGGCAGAGTCATTTGGTATCTGACCAGAATCCATACTGTATAACACAAAAAAATACTATTTTCCTGTAAGAAATAAAATATTTAAACAAAATTTGTGAAACAGTGGTTTTGGAACAGGTACGATTATAACGAAATACAAGTTAATGTAAGGGACTGTGTTTTTACATAAAAATATTCCAGTCTTTTGATACGTAATATTCTTATCTTGTCTTAACAACAACAACAAAACTAACAAGGTTTTGATCATTATCTTATATGGCACAAGTAAACAGAGCTTTGAGATGACAAAAGTGAATTTTGAACAATATAAACCTCACAAACAATTAAATCCCAATTACTCAACACAGACTCAACATTTAACCCAGTTGAGTGCTTAACCCGTTACCCCATAAATACGCCTTTAATTTATTCCTTCACAGAAGAAATAGTTCCAATTCATACAGTTATGAAATTTGTATCATTAGTAATAGCTTCTATATTCTAGCAGATGGAAGCTTAAAGCAGGCTGAAAGTAAAGCAGAATGTGCCTTAAGGCGCATTCTGCTTTACTTTCAATCTGCTTTAAGTGGTCACCTATCTACAAAACTAGAAACAAACTATGGGGTAATGGGTTAAAGCAGGATGGAAGTTAAGCAGAGTCTGTATCTACGTGATCCTATTGGTATGACTTTACTATATAGTATGGTAAAACTTTCTATAACAACCATCAAATGAAGTTGAGATTTCAGTTTTAAGGCAAGTGGCTGCTTAAAGCAAGATGAATGTAAAGATCAGCTTAACATTCATCCCTTTTTAACCCTTTATTCCATAGATACACATTTTTATGCATTTAATTCAGTCCTTATACAGCAACAAAATATGCGGCGAAATATTTCCTTTATAAGGCGCATATTACTTTAAACCTGCTTTAAGTGGTCACCTATCTTTAAAACTAGAAACAAAGTAGAGAGTTAAGATGTCACAGTTCTCACATAACTACCCTTGTTTTCTATAGCGTACAACGATCACGAATATCCTCGTCTCCAACATGTGTGAGATCAATTTGATGACGTCACTATTTATAAAGGGGTTTTGACGTCACTGGGGTTTCAAAAAATGCCTATTGGTTTGAAAAATAGCTCAAAATCGTTGGTTATGTGAGAAAAAGAATCTGTCACTCGTCGATGTTTAAGACAAGTTGATCTCAAACTCGTCTAGAATAGAAAAATTATTACACTCGCCAAGTCTCGCTTAATAACATTTCAATTCTAGACTGGTTTGAGATCAACTTGTCTTAAACATCGACTAATGACAGATCCTATATGTCTTATATACCATCAATATGCCTTCCTTTCAGTGGCCGTGAGAGAGAGAGAGCTTTTACTTTAACGCTGATCAGTGGACACTCTTTCCAGCTGATTATATTGTTGCTGTTCAGAAGTACAGGATCAACAAGATTTTTTTTCCTCTCAAAAGAGTTCAAAGGTCACTTCTGTCAAGTTCATACTCAGATGTGTGAGGTAAAACATAATCAAGCTTTACATAAACAATGAGAAATGTAAATAATAATAATAGTAATAAAATGAATTCAATGAATACAGTACTTGAATATGGTGTGAATTGATGATTCCTTTGAATGCCGGAAACAAGTTTTCTAGAAGTTAGAACTTGGCAAACAGTTTCCTGATGAGATGCCAAATAACACAGCATCTTGTCAGCATCTGAACTGTCACTCAAATCATATTTCTTCAAGAACAGGGCTCCAGATAAGAGGGAGTTTTCCAAACAAATTAATCATTTTCTCCCTCATTTCAGCACCAAATCCTATGGTGCAACTACTCATTAGAATCGTCTCGAAGAGATGATTCTTATGATTAGTAACACCGTAGGATTTAATGCAGAAAAAAGATTTTAATTTTTGAAAAACTCGCCTAATCTGGGGCTCTGAAGAATACAGAATTATAAATTTCTAAAATTAACTCTTTGCACTCTAATGGTGAGGCAGTGATAACCTTTGAAAACAGTTGAATCCTGGTAAGACGCAGAGTAACTAGGCGTCTCATTATGGTCTAAACTGTTTGAAACTTGGTCCATGTTTTAAAAGGGATTATTTTTTAAAAATTCAAGGTTTTAAAAGCAGCAGAGGACAATTGTTGCAGAAGAAAAATTACTGAATTACTCAAGAGAGATAAGGCATATATACATGATTTGAGTAGAAAAAATTCATCAAGCATTCAAAGAATGAATCTTCAGCTTTATGGTCAGGGCTCCAGATAAGTCTGTGCAAACCTCTAATTTTCAGCCTTTTCTCCTTTATGCTTTGCTTTGCAATGATTCTAATGAGTAGTCACATCATAGAGTTTGGTGGGGTCATATGGATTTTAGCTTTTGCAGTACACTTTTGAGTTTTAGTTATGACTTTATGTTGCTTTTAGAGTATTTCAATCATATCGCGGCGTCCAGCTAATTACAGGTGGAGGAAAATCCAAGTAGCCCCTTATTCACTGTTTCAGGCACAAATCAGCAACTGGGTAGAACTACCGACCTTCCGCAAGCCAGCTGGAAGACTTCCCTATATGAAAATTCCAAAGTACCCGGACCAGGACTTGAACCCACAGCGTGCTTATCTGGAGCCCTGTTTATGGGGGAAATGAAAACCTGCATTTCTGCTCCAACTGCTAGAACTGAATTTAGATAGATAACAATGAGTTTGGCCAATGAATTTGCCTGACAAATCTTGTTTGATTGTCAAATACTTTTGATTTGATCAAATTCAATATTACTCCACATTTGGTTAATCCTTCCCTCCACAGCCTTGTGTTTGGGAAAGTGTTTCTATTAGTGCCTTAACCCTTTACTCAATACATACACCATTTTACCGGTTTAATTTTTTCCTCCACTGAAGAAAATAGTTCCAATTTATACAGTCATGATTATGTATCATAAGAAATATTTTCAATGTTCACCCCCCTAAACAGGCTGAGAGTAAGTTGAATCATGCACGTGCCTTAAGGCACATTCTGCTTAAATTTCAACCTGCTTTAAGTGGTCACTTGTCTTCAATACTAGAAACAGGCTATGGGGTAATGGGTTAAGGTATTTTTTGCTAGAAAATACCATAGATTTGTATGTGAAACACTTTGGATCCAGGTGAGATGCTGAGTAACTCATTGTCTCAGTTGATCCAAACTGTATGCAAGAAATTATAGAATACAGAAAGTTTAAGCAATATAAAAGCAAAAAGCTTTTTAAAGGAGCTTTCTCTTTTACTTTCATTTTGCTTTCTGCATTTAATAGTATTTTTCTGCAAGAGTTCATATAAATGGGCATTTAAAATATGATTAATCTCTTGGATATAGGTGATTTGCACTGAAGGCTATGGAGGAAGGTGTTAGATCTGTGTATAATTGTTACATGTTTTAGCTTAACATTTTACCCCATGGTCTGTTTCTAGTTTTGAAGACTTTAATTAAGCTACAATCTGTCAGGAAAAAGAAAAAGAATTCTTATGGAGCATATTTATGTCTGTTAAAAGTGAAACTATTTTTCTGCAGTGGAGTACTAAAATTAATGGCATAAAAAAGTGTATTTATGGGTTTAAATACATGTAATTGGTTAAAATGCAAGCAGAAACAATGAAAAAATCTAAAAGTTCAGATTATTTCATACAACTAACAATGATTATGTTGAAAAGTTGACAAAATAATGAGAAAATATTTAAACATGAATAATATATCATTATCATCATTGTTGTATAATATCATTAGCTCCAGTGAAGGTCTACTATATACAAGATAAAAAAAACAACCTTTAGTAGGTAACTGAGAAAAAATACAGATCACAAAGGCACAAACATTTCAAAAATTAAAACAGGGCTCCAGATAAGGGTAGTTCAAAAGCTAAAATCTTTATATCTGCATCAAACCCTACTATGGTACCACTCATTAGAATCGTCTGGAAGAGACGATTCTAATGAGTCTAACACCATAGGGTTAAGAGCTAAAATAAAGGAGAAAATGTTCGAAAACTTGAGTTTACTCCCTCTTATCCGGAGTGCTGTATTAATACAAGGACTGCTGTTCTATTTACCATACTAGTTTGACAGGAACAAACATTGTTCCTTAACCCTTATCATGCTGAATTGTCATCTGCTTCAATATATCATCTGCAAAAAGCTCAGAATCTGTTTTTAACCATCTGTCTTCCAATACTGAAATTAAGTATGGGTGGAAATGGTTGAACCACTAGGCATAACGTATCTTGCATTTGTAACATTTGGATCCAAATCAAATGCCAAGTTACACTGCTTTTGATAAGGATCCCAATTGTTTTGATAATCTCATGAATATTTGATAATTATACTAGTTTTTAAGTAAATTTCATTAGACCTGAATTTGAATATGCTTTTAAGACAACAATTTTCGAGCAAAGTATGAATTTGTGAGATACTGGTTAAAAATAACTACTTATCATACAGTTGAGATGAAAAAAATCTTAAACAACTATCGCACATATGCTCTACAATTCATACACACATATGATAAGTATAACATTTAATGGTTACTAGCATTGAATCTAGATCTATTGATTATATACTCCGACTTAAATCACACGTCTTGTAACAAAATATAGCTTTAAAGATAAATCATTAAAGAAAATAACATCTTCCTTTCAATTGGTGATTTATTGTTAGTTGAGAATGACCCAGCAAGCCATCCTAGCGCTAAAGCTGCTGATTCTAATATTTGCAACAAGTACCATATAGGAATCACTTCCTTCTCTCGTTCACTTTCTCGTTCGATTTCACTTTCTGAACCAAATCAAATCATGCTGAATTGCTATCACAATATGATCAAAACCCTACTACTCTTTAAGCCTTGAAAACGTTTCTACAGTCAAGCCTTTGTTAACCCATTACCCCATAGACTGTTTCTAGGTTTTAAAGACATGTTCCCACTTAAAGCAGGTTGAAAGTAACGCAGAATGCCCCTTAAGGCGCATTCAGCTCTACTTTCAGCTTACTTAAAGCTACACTTCTAGAATATATAAAAATATTTCTTTTGGTACATGTTCATGACTGTATAATTTATAGCTATTCTCTTCAGTGGAGGAACAATTTAAATGTGCTAAAAGGCGCCTCTTTCGGCGAGGGGGTTAAAGAGAAAATTCAACGAGGAAGCATGTTGATCTTTAAATACCAGTGATTGCTTACTGCATTACAAAGGTAATAAGAGAAACGCTCCAAAAGCATTTTGTATTCCAGTAAAACTTGTGTACACCCACTCAACAAACTGCATTTCTTTTATCCTGCATTAACACTTTCCTCTATGAAACTTCAAATGGACAATTTTAGTTTCCAATTGAGCCTAGGCAATTCTTAACTATTTTGGGTTGTCATATATTTTGGTCAATTTATTGCAATACGACAAACAGTGCAGACCCTGATCAGACTACTACTTAAAGTCAAAGAGTCCTCTGATCTGGGTCTTCATTACTTGCATAGGATAAGTGTACTCTTCACAAGTACATTGTTTGCAAAGGATGCTTATATAAATGCATGGCTAGGGATCAAAGGGTTATAGAGCTTCAACCTTTGTAACATACAGCACATTTATCTATTGAATGACTTGTACACAAGATTAACTAATCTCTTATTCTGCATTAAGCTGTCACCTGTCATAACAGACTATCCCATGAATTTTCTCTTAACCCATTACCCCATAGCCTGTTTCTAATATTGAAGATAGATCATCACTTAAAGCAGGTTTGAAGTAAAGAAGAATGCACCTTAAGGCGCATTCTGCTTTACTTTCAACATGCTTTAAGCCACCCTCTTCTAGAATATAGAAATTGTTTCTTATTATCCATATTCATGGCTGTATAAATAAGAACTATTTTCTTAAGTGGAAGAATGAATTGAAGGCGTAAAAAGGCATATATATGGGGAAATGGGTTCTCCATAGAAGTGTCTGTTAGCACATATTTCTTATTCCTTAACTGAAGAAAATAGTTCCAGTTTATACAGTCGTGGATCTGCACCATAAGAAATATTTTCTATATTCTTGCATATGGTAGCTTAAAGCAGGCTGAAAGTATAGCAGAATGGGCCTTAAGGCACATTCTACTTTACTTTCGACCTGCTTTAAGTTGTCACCTGTCTTCAAAATAAGAAACTGGCTATGGGGTAGCCACAGATCTGCCTGCAGTTGATGAAGACTCTATGCAGTACTGTGTCACATGACAGGGACTTGTGTTTTATGAATCAGCCAAGTTGATTGGTTCCTCACTATTGGTTGCCTCTGACTCCATTGTCTCCATAGTATGATCTGATTTACCCTGTATCAGCGCTAGGGCATTGATTGCAGACAAGTCGGGTAACTCTCCACTATATTCTGCTATACTAGTCGCAATGGAGCCTGGAATCTGCATTCTAAGGTCTGAGCCAGGCTGGTGTTCAATAAGGACACTAGGTCCTGAGGTCTGCACACTCAAGTCTAACGACTGTGAGGGCGCCATGTCTGACTCTGCTGTCACTGTTACTGAGGAGGGCCGTGCAACACCTTCTGAGACCAGAGTGCTGTTATTGATTAAAGCAGTCTGCCCGGCCATAGACATACTTAAAATGTTTTCACTCTGTGTTACAACTATTGCCTCTGTTGTGACACTCTCTGCACTTCCGTCCTCAGCAGTTAAACTATCACCACTAGTATGTCCCACTGAGGTCACAGTCAAATTGCTGGGTTCTGACACGGACATGGCCAATGCTTCATGACTCTCAGAAACAGGCATAGACAAGTCCAGGCTCTGATTAGGTGGCGTTGAAGATGGCCCTGCGCCGAGAGTTTCTGAGGTTGGGACAGGTACATTAAGCAGAAAATGTTTTTGAATGGTTTCTTTGTCAGCAGCAGAGAGTCCAGAATAGGCAGCACTTTCTACCTCCCTTGTGATGACCCGTGGCCCCGTGGTGGGGATGTTGAGTTCCCCTGGGGAACCGGCATACATGCTGTGAACAGAGCCAGGAGTGGCAGAAGAAGGGGAATGGGACTCATGTCTCACATTTGCTGGTGGATTCTGACATCGTTTCAAGTGATCTGAAAAGGAAAGAAAATAAATAGATTTACAAGTGCAACTGTTAATTATCCCATTACCCCATAAATACCCCTTTTTCGCCTTTAATTTATTCCTCCACTGAAGAAAATAATTCCAATTTATACAGTAATGAATTTGTATCATTAGAAATAGTTTCTATATTCTAGCAGATGGCAGCTTAAAGCAGGCTGAAAGTAAAACAGAATGCGCCTTAAGGTGCATTCTGCTTTACTTTCAACCTGCTTTAAGTGGTCACTAATCTACAAAACTAGAAACAAGCTATGGGGTAATTGGTTATTTTGATAGAAACATAGTAACCAGGGCTCCAGATAACAGGAGTATTTCAAAAACCAAAATCTTTATTTATGCATTAAACCCTAGTGTTGCCTACTCATTAGAATCGTCTCTTCAAGATGATTCTAATGAGTTGTTACACCATAGGGCTTGGTGATGAAATAAGTGAGGTAATTTTGGATTTGTTCAGTTTACTCCCTCTTATCTGGAGCCCTGGTAACAATGATTAAACAATCGTTCTTACAGTGCAACCTCTCTCAAAAGATCAATCTAGTGGAAAGAATGAGGATATTTCAAGGCAGGTGTCTATTCCACCCATTTACTTTATTCCTCCACTGCAGACTATAGCTTCACTTTATACAGTTGTGAATATGTAGTACATATTCAGTACAACAAGAAGTGATTTAATATATCCTAGCAGAAGTTAGCTTCAGGCCCATTCTGCTTAACTTTAACTTGATTTAAATGGTCACCAGTCTACTAAACTAGAAACAGGATAAGGGGTAATGGGTTAATGCAGGAGAAAAGTAATGTCGAAATGTAGGATCTTTAATTACTTTTAACCAGCAGTAAACTGTTATCTGTCTTACAGACAATTACAGGGGTTATTAACCCATTCCTCCATAGATGTGCATAATATACAGTAAAACCTCTCTATTACGGCCACTTAATTTTGTTAATTATTGGGTGTTTATGACAGGTGACTGCTTAAAGCAAGGTGACAGTGAAACAGAATGCTCCTTTAGGAGCTTTCTGTTTCACTGTCACCTTGTTTTAAGCTGTCACCTGTATTTCATACAGTCAATTAGCCTTCTCTTTAGTGGTCGTAATAGAGAGGTTTTACTGTATGTATAAATTTGAACTATTTTCTTCAGAGTATGAATAAATTAAATGCAGTCATGAATTTGTATCATAAGAAATAGTTTTTTATCTTCTAGTTGTTGGTAGCTTAAATCAGGCTGAAAATAAAGCAGATTGTGCTTTAAGGCACATTCTGCTCTACTTTAAATCTGCCTTAAGTAGTCAGCTGTCTTCAAAACTAGAAATAGGCTATGGAGGAAAGGGTTTAAACTTTAATAACTGTTTCCTCCCTGCTATCAGTAGAAATCACCTACACATGATATATCAAACTGGTGTAGCATAATTATATACTACTTCTGTGTTAAAGGCAGTTTAATTAACCCTTTCCCTCATAGAAGCGCCTTTTCGCGCATTCAGTTTATTCCTCCGCTGTAGAAAATAGTTTCAATTTATACAGTCGTGAATATGTATCATAAGAAATAGTTTCTTTATTCTATTAGATGGTAGCTTAAAGCAGGCTGAAAGTAAAGCAGAATGCTCATTAAGGCGCATTCTGCTTTACTTTCAACCTGCTTTAAGTAGTCACATATTTTCAAAACTAGAAACAGGCTATGGGGTAAAGGGTTAAATCAAGACAAAGTAAAGCAGAAAGCTCCTATAATGGGAGCTTAATATCTGATTTTGCTCTTGTTTCAAGCTACTACCTGTACTTAACACCATTGAAGGATTCTTAGCTGAGTGCATTTATAGAAGTGTCTTATGGTTGTTATGTGGGGCAGGGAAAGGGGTCAAATAGTTCTTATGGTGAATGAGGGGTTAACCCATTTACACCATAGCCAGGTTCTAGTTTTGAAAACAGGTGACCACATAAAGCATATTAAAAGTAAGTCAGAATGCACCTTAAAGCACATTCTGTTACTTTCAGTGTGCTTGAAGCTACCATCTGCTAGAATATAGAAACTAGTTCTTATATATATTCATAACTGTATATTCGAACTATTTTCCTCATTGGAGAAATAAATTCAAGACATAAAAAGCATATTTATGGGGTGATGGGTTAACCCATTAATTAATCCATAACTTTTAAGTGTGCCTTTAATTCATTCCTCCAATCAAGAAAATACCAGTAGTTCCAATTTATTCAGTCATGAATATGCCCCATAAGAAATATTTTCCTATAGCTTAGCAGATGGTAGCTTAAAGCAGGCTGAAAGTAAAGCAGAATGTGTCTTTAGGCAAAAGTCAGTCTAAGGTATTCTAATAATACAGTGCTCCAGATATGGGGAATAGTTCAAAAACTAAAAATCTTTAATTCTCCGATGTCACTTCTCATTAGAATGGTCTCTTCAAGACGTTTCTAATGAGTAGATACACCATAGGATTATGTGCTGACTTGAAGGAGAAAATGTTGGATTTTGTTCAGTTCACTCCATCTTATCTGAAGTCTTGAATTAAAAAGTGCAAAACAGAAAATTTCACACAGGAGTTAACCCCATAAGTTTGATGCTACCATTGTCACTGGAAAAGCAAAACAGTCGAACTTAGATATCTCGAACTCGCTTAACTCAAACTATCCCATAGTTCGACATATGAACTGCATCGTTTCATGTTCGGTTAAAGCGAAAATACCCATATTTCAAAGTTAAAACGTGGCTAAGCCATGTTTTAACTCTGAAATACGGGTATGTTCAACAAAACCGACTTCGAGATATCGAAGTTTGACTGTATCTAAGTCTAGGTTTCACTCCTTCATTGAGGGAAGACAAACAAGAGGGCCATGGCCCTTAATTCGCTCACCTGAGGTCATTGTGCTTTAGCTTAATAGGCAAGACAACATTTTAATATAGCTGTAAATGGAATTATCTTCCAGACAAAAAAAACCATGACAAATTGGAATAACTTAAAAAAAATATTGTTGGCAGAGTTATGGCCCTTATCCATGACACTTATCAAGCTACATGTATTTCCATGATTATTTATTGCACACTCTGCTTTACTTTCAACCTGCTTTAAGTTATCATCTACTAAGATATAGATACTATTTCTTATATCTTACATGTTTATGACTGTATAAAGTGGAATTATTTTCTTTAGGAGGAATAAATTAAAGGCATAAAAAGGCATATGTATGGGGTAATGGGTTAACATCACTAGAACTGGAGTTATCTCAAAGACAAGAAAATATGACACTGGGAAATATCTCAAAAATGACATTGACCTTTGTAGGACATGACCCAAGTTATAAAGTTTCTAACTTTAACAAAGTTATGGCTAAGATTAAAGTTGTGGACTGACAGACAAACAAATGGACAAACAGACAAAAAAGCAGACAGACAAAAACAATATGCCCCCAACTGCAGGGCATAAAAATATAGCAGACAACACCATATGCAACCTCATCAGCTGACCAGCTGACCTGAGTTCAGTTATGTAATTCTGCCAGTAGGAAATTTGGCTAGGGTCTAACTCTTATAATGCTGAATTGCTGTCTGCTATACATATTTTGAATGTGAATTATGACCTAGATATTAAACCGACCAGAACCATTTGAACAAACTAGGTAAAGGACATTTAGAAGTGTCACCATGCCAAATATCAAAGCTCTGGCCATATTAGTTTCAGTGGAGAAGACGTTTGAAATTTTCACTATATAACTCTATGTAAAACTGTGACCCCCGGGGCGGGGCCAATTTTGAGCCCAGGGGCATAGTTTGAACAAACTTGATAGAGGACCTGTAGATAATGTTATGTGCCAAATATCTAAGCTCTGGCCCTTGTAGTTTCAGACAAGAAGATTTTTTAAGATTTCCTTATTTTTTCACTTTGGTTGCCATAGCAACCAGAGTTCTATATTGTTTTCAATTCTTTGAACAAATTTGAAAGAGCTTGACCCAAGGAACATTCCTGTAAAGTTTGGTTGAAATCTGTTCAGCCGTTTAGGAGAAGATGTCATTTGAAGCAATTGTTAACGACGACGGACGACGACGGACGACGGACACAGGGCCATCCCAATAGGTGAGCTAAAAACTAAACATACCAGGTTATTGTCTCGACATAACAGGAAGCTTCTAATTAATGCAAAAAGTATACAAATGCATGCTCAGTAACTCTTCAAGGAAGAAGAAAGATCTATATAGATAGGTGGCTGCTAATTTAAGACAACAAGAAAGTGCCAATGTCGGTATTTTCTTCTTCTTTTCTTCACCAAACCGTATGATTTGACTCATAAGAATTGTCTTTAGCCCTATCCTCACACATAAGTATCATAGGATGCCTGTATCTACACTCCTCAACAATGAATATTTATTTGTGGAGTTGAATACAGGTGGCAGCAAAAAGCAAGATAAAAGTAAACAAGAACGGTCACATCTCTTTAGGAGTTTTCTGTTTTACTCTCATCTTGCTTTGAACAGCCACCTGCCTTAAAACAAAATTTAACAAGTTACATTATATACATAAGCTGGTTTCAAATATTGAAGGTAGGTGACCACTTAAAGCAGGTTGAAAGTAAAGCAGAATAAGCCTAATGGCACATTCTGCTTTACCTTCAGCCTACTTTAAGCTACCATCTGTTAGAATATAGAAAACATTTCTTATGATACATAATATAATTCATGACGGACTGTATACACTAGAACTATTTTTTTTCAGTGGATGAATAAATGAAAGGCATAAAATGTGTATCTATGGAGTAATGGGTTAATCTAGGTGATTTTCAAAGCAAGCTATAGAGGAAATGGTAAAGAAAGGATTCCAAAGAGTAGTAATACCGTATAGTAGGCTTAGGTGGAGAGATAAGGACAGTAAAACCTCTCTATTAAGACACCACAAAATTGTTTCAATTATATGTTGTTTATGATAGGTGACTGCTTAAAACAATGATTTGATTTTGATTTGTTTTGATTTGACGTCGCTTTCAACAGTATTTCAGTCATATCGCGACGTCCAGCTAATTAAAGGTGGAGGAAGACCCCAGAAGTCCTTTATGCACTGCTTTAAACAAGGTGACAGTTAAACAGAAAGCTCCTTTAGGAGCTTTCTGTTTTACTGTCACCTTGCTTTTAGTAGTCACCTGTCTTTTATTCAATCAAATAGCCTTCCTTTTAGTGGTTGTAATGTAGGTTTGACTGGACTTTAGTATTTGACAGACTTCATAAAGGTCTTCAGCCCTGCTGCCTATCCATCTCTTTTTGACTGGTCACTCAACAAAGCTGATATGGTTATTGTCTGATTTTTTGACCTGGCCGATTTATTTTTTAGAACAGAACAGTTTGTAATGGTTAATAGGTAAGCAAGGTGACATCAAATATATTCATTCTATTTGTACATTTTCATACTTGAGATAAGCTTGATCCTCTTGCAGCACGAGACCGCTGCACTTACTTTACTGACACATCCCCCCCCCAATAAACTAGTTTACGCTATTATTTCCATTGCAAATAGGTTGGAGCCAGATCAGACGCTGGGTAAAACAGCCTCTGATCAGGCTCCAATCGTTTGCCACTCAAATTAAATAGGTACTTAGAAATTTAAACTAGATGGATGGCTTTGTCTGAAAGACAAATATGATGCCCCCGTTGGCAAAAATTTGACGGTTCAACTGACTGTAATTTTGTGAAAATTAAAGCAGATCAAAATCATTTTCATATGCACATCTATGGTATATGTGCAAACATTCTGCCAAATTATAAGGTTGTAGCTTGAAAACTGTAGGAGGAGTTAGCCGAACAAAGTATGTACTGTATGTTGGACGGAGGAACGGATGGACGGACAGACAGGGGTAAACCTTCCCCCCTCTCAGTATTTCAAGTTAAACCTGGCAAAGCTGCTATGTTTTGGACTTTAATCTAATTATCACAGTGTCTACCAAACATTTAATTTGATATGAGAATCACTTTATCATACGAAAAACACGTTCAAAGGTACTATGTTTCAGATCTATGGAAACAATAAATATTATGGGAAACATTTTCAGTTAAATGCCATTGCATGCATTCATGATTAAAGTGAAAACATTTACAGGAAATTTAGTTAAAGTTGGCATCGATTAACATTGTCGATTCTATTTATTGTAACTATTTTTCTCCCTTTCTTTAATTTGCTTGCATTTGATATAAAATAGATAATTCACAAATTATGCAGGAAGTCAGTTTGTAAAAAGTTAATAAGAGGAAGTTCTTGATTGTGCCTTTTTTTTTTACTCTGGCGTTGTATGGAAAATAACGAGTGAGCGAATGTATCCGAGGTTGCAACAAAATAAAGGTAAACTGAGGACTTACAGTTTGTGTAGTTGTGTAGCATTCGTGCACGACCCAGTTTCACTTTCGTTCCACAAGTGCACAAGAGTGTAGCATCATCTATAGCCTGGACTCCTGGGTAAGTCACGGCTAACTCTGTGCCAGAAAACAAAACAGAATACAACTGATATATACACCTGTGAAACTCTTCATCTCTTTACAGTCAGAACCTCAGTTCAGTGACCCTATCATAAGGAAAAGTATACGCAAAACTTAGCCCTTTCCTTCATACTAACTCCTTTTCACACTTTTATCTTGTCCTCACAGACAGGGCTTCAAAGAAGAGGGAGTAAACTCAACAAATTCCAACATTTTATCACCAATTTCACCAGCAAATCCTATGGTGTAACTACTCATTAGATTTGATTTGATTTTTTACGAGTTTAAGTCGCTTTTAACAGTATTTCAGTCATATCGCGACGTCCAGCTAATTACAGGTGGAGGAAGACCCCAGAAGTCCTTTATGCACTGTTTCAGACACAAATCTGCAACTGGGTAGAACCACCAACATTCCGCAAGCCAGCTGGAAGGCTTCCTCACATGAAAAATCTGAGTGCCAATACTGGGTTTCGAACCCACAGGGATGAGGAGCTTAGTGATGTAAGTCACGGTGACTATACCACTAGGCCACCAACCACTCATTAGAATCATCTCTTTGAGACGATTCTAATGAGTAGTTACACCATAGGGTTAAATGCAGAAATAAAAATTTCAATTTTTTTTTAAATACTCCCCTTATCTGGAGCCCTGTCATTTTCCAACATCTTCTTCATTGCTTTTAACTAGATCCTATGGTGTTACTACTCATTAGAATCGTCTCAAAGAGATATTCTAATGAGTAGTCACAACAATGGGTTGAGTGCCTATAGAAGAGTATTAGCTTTATAGAGATACTCCCCTTGGGCCCGTTTTACTAAACTACTAAAAGTCAAAATTTTAAATTTTAATTTATATTTTTTATTATCACTTTCTACAAACAGCAAATAGCCAGATCAGAGGACGCGCTTTTAGCGCGTCCTCTGATCTGGCTGTTTGCTGTTTGCAAACGTTTATGATCGAAAATTAAGAGTTAAACGATTTTGACTTACGCAAAATTTTTGCGTAAGTTGTTTAGTAAAACCGGCCCCTTATCTGCAGTCTTGCTCTACCCATATCTGATAAAGATCTTATATCCTGACAGGTTGTTGCTTAAATCAGGCTGAAAGTAATGCAGAAAACTGAAGAAGCTTTGTTTTACTTCCAGCCAGCTTTTCTCAATAACTTGTTTTAAACAATGAAAGAGTAATGAAGGAAAGAGTTAAGGAAGATGACAGCTTATTTAGCCTCAATGCAGGACAAAAGACTAAGTATTACTCTTTTCCTACATTAGCAGAAACATAAGTACCATGCTTCTTTGAAAGGTCACATAAAGTTTACAACTAAATGCAGCAAAAAGGAATTCAGTTTTCATTCTGCATTAGCAGGAACTGGTCTCCAGGAGCCTGTCTTACCAAACGTCGTACAAAAAAACCCGTCGTAAGTCAAAATTATGAAATACTTTCTTAATTTTCTCCATTTAATCCGGTCTTGTGACATCTTAAAAAGACAATTCCAAAGAGATGTCACAAGACAGCATTAGATGGAGAAATAAATAATAATTGAGAATTTTAGAATCTGACTTTCAACAATATTTGTCGTACAAATGTACGACGTTTCATAAGACGAGCACATGAGTTCTACATGTTTCTTCCTTGAAAAGTCACTTTCATTTAGGTTTGACTATAGTTTGTACGAGTCATGCCAAATAAAAATAGTAGAATGTCGGTGAAACATGCAACAACATTGGTGATTGTGATAAAATCAGGTTTATCTTGCTGGCCTGTAAATATACTGTTTTCAAACTATGTGTACAGTGTAGATGTTATTCTTTCCCAATAAACCTATTTACGCTAAAACTATTATTTGCAATTTGTAAAAAGTTTGAAGCGAAATTAGACGTAAACTGGTCCATGATCAGGTTCCAAACTGTTTGCCACTCCGATTAAAATAAATAGTTGTCAAGAAATTGTAATTTTGTACATTTTATTAAAATACATTTGCATTTAAACAGGAAAGAATAACGTTTTCTCCACTGTACATGAAAAACAAAACAACATGCATGCATGCTACTGCTGCACTAAAGCAATACTTTTTTCTACTTGAGTATGTTAACCACTTCGTTTGGTAGCTTTTTTCCAGTGAATGGCCTGGGCATTAGCCCTGGCCATCAAATTTACCATTCTTTCCTCTTAACCCATTACCCCATAGCCTTTTCCTAGTATTGAATATAGATGACCACTAAAACAGGTTAAAAGTAAAGCAGAATGC
This sequence comes from Gari tellinella, assembly GCA_922989275.2. Classification (NCBI taxonomy): domain Eukaryota; kingdom Metazoa; phylum Mollusca; class Bivalvia; order Cardiida; family Psammobiidae; genus Gari; species Gari tellinella. The sequence continues at coordinate 73,245,622 of OV277863.1, forward strand.
GCCTTAAGGCACATTCTGCTTTACTTTCAGCCTGCTTTAAACTACCAGCTGCTAGAATATAGGAGTTATTTCTAATGTGAAATATTCACAACTATTTAAATTGGAACTATTAACTATTTTCTTCAGTGGAGGGATAAATAAAGTGTAAAAAGGCGTATTTATGGGGGAATGGTTTCAGGCACATAACAACTAGAATTTGTTTTTGGAAACACAATAATCTCCTCTGAATCAGACATGGGGCGATTACTTGAAAAAGGTAATCGATTAAATTATGATTACTTGACATTCTAGCAGTAATCGATTACTTCATGATTACTGCATCTTTTGTCACTAATCAATTATTGTGATTACTTTCAGTGTGAGTAATCATGATTAATGATTACTTTGCAAGTAAGAAGTTGACAACGAACTGTACGACTGTGTATCCAGTTTTATTTGCAATTGAGCAAAGAGTAGACTATTCTAAGCTGCAAATGATATGTCTATTTGTTCCATAATATCAATGTTGTCTTACTTCACTTCTTAATATTATGTTACCTTACCCATTTCATTCTAGATACATTATTTGCTCAGAGTGAACCTGAGTGTCAAGTAGTTAACATTCATTACCAGGCCACATAACATTTGAAGCTTGACCTGGATCCAAATAACATATAACTACAAAAATCTTTATTATCAATATCTAGAATGAAGTGGGTTAAACCCATTACTCCATAAAGACACATTTAACGCCTTTAATTTATTCCTTCACTGAAGAAAATAGTTCAACTTAATGCCGTTATAAATATGTACCATAAGAAATATTTTCAATATCCTAGCTATGGTAGCTTAAAGTCCCAACATTACTGTCAAATTGCAAAATCGCGCAATTTTAAAACCTGAAAATGTAGGGACATTCGTTATCTAAACCTATAAAAAGAAGTAATCCCCGATGATTATAGAGGCAACGTTGCTTACAAACCCGTGTAATTGGTGGAAACAAGTCGACTTTTAAATCTGTTTGTTGACATTCGATCGAAGACAAATTATTACGGAATGTTCCGGCTACGTCCGGCTTTGCAGTGTATATGAATTATCGCCGCGCTTCGTATCAATCACGTGATCTTTACGCTTCTCGGAACCAGCCCGTTAGTCTTATTTGTAAACAAACCCACTTAAAATGTAAACCATCACGATAAGAATTCGACACATTTAGGTAGGATTCTTTACGAAGTGGGTGCATATGTCAGGCTTCTTACACGCGATTTCACTTAAGTTTTAATACATAGAAAATGCACACATATAAGAAACTGCGCGTTTTAAACACCAATTTCGGTAGGATTGTGCCTTTAAAGCAAGTTGTAAGTAAAGCAGAATGCACATTAAGGCACATTCTGCATTTATATTCAACCTGCTTAAGTGATTTCCTGCCTTTAAAACTAGAAACAGGCTGAGTGTATAGGGTAGTAGGTTTATATCAATTTATGCAGATGTACAAGTATATAATTTTTCTTGTTGCATTTGATCACCAGTAGCATTTCAAATGTCTCATCACTGAGGCGACACCTCACCGGTCTGACAACTTTACAGCAGTACTGAATAGCCTTTCAAAACAGGCAGAAGTGGCTGTTATGAAATGTGCTTCGACTACCTCCAGCTTCTTGTTAATCTTTTGGAAAATCAAATTGATTTCTAACTGACATGTTAACTTTAAACAAGAACACATCAGTACTGGAATGTAAGTTTAAACTAATACTAATATGGATAGTTAGTTTTTAGTTAGATCCAGAGTTTAGTTTTCAACTGCTGTGAGTGTCCCAGTAATGTCCCACTGAAGCTCCACTGACCATTGCTCAGTTTTGGACTGACAGATATATAGTTAATTCTTTACATACCGGTAGGGCAACTGAATGCCAACCATATAACCAGTTCTCAACTTGGTTTCAATGGTCTGTGAATGTTATCATTCCCATCGTCTTTTTCAAGTACTACAAAAGTACTGCATCATTCTTTAATTCATCCATTTACATGGAATAAATTAGTGAATTTATTTATTAATGAATCAAACAATTTGAATCAAGACTAAATACAGATAAGATATATATAATTTTCAGTTAACACCTTTACAGACTTGCCTGTTCTATTGTCATATATCACCATTATTGAATTATTAAACCGCAAGTCACATGTTTATCATAAGGTGTGAAAAACTTAGTGGTGAGACAGGTGAAATGTCCTTTCACTGATAAAACAAACACAGAGTAATCACAAAGTAATCATAAAATAATCATGATTACAGCCCTTTTTGTCAGTAATTGATTAAATTACGATTAAAATAATCTAACAAGAAACCCATGGGGCATATTTCGCTCACCTGAGAATAGCTGAAAAAATGGAGATAATAATTTATGTCCAGGACTGACCTAGATATGCAACAGACCGGAACAATTTAAACAAATTATGTAAAGAATATTTAAAAGTGTCACCATACCGAAAATAAAATCTCTGGCCATATTAGTTTCAGAGAAGAAGACGTTTGAAATTATCTCTATATAACTCTATGTAAAACTGTGACCCCAGGGGCGGGGCCAATTTTGACCCCAGGGGCATAATTTGAACAAACTAGATAGAGGACCTGTAGGCGATGCTATGTGCCAAATATCTAAGCTCTGGCCCTTGTAGTGTCAGACAAGAAGATGTTTTTAAGTTTTCAATGAAAAAAATCTATTTTTAGCTCCTGTGACCTAGTTATGCAACTGACCAGAACTATTTGAACAATTTTGGTAAAGGATATCTAGAAGTGTCACCATGCCAAATATCAAAGCTCTGGCCACATTAGTTTCAGAGAAGAAGACGTTTGAAATTTTCACTATATAACTCTATGTAAATCTGTGACCCCAGGGGCGGGGCCAATTTTGACCCCAGGGGCATAATTTGAACAAACTTGATAGAGGACCTGTAGATGATGCTATGTGCCAAATATCTAAGCTCTGGCCCTTGCAGTTTTTGACAAGAAGATTTTTTAAGATTTCCTTATTTTTTCACTTTGGTTGCCATGGCAACCAGAGTTCTACATTGTTTTTAATTCTTTGAACAAATTTGAAAGAGCTTGACCCAAGGAACATTTCTGTAAAGTTTGGTTGAATTCTGTCAAGCGGTATAGGAGGAGATGTCATTTGAAGCAATTGTTAACAACGACGGACGACTAACGACTAACGACGGACACGGGGCCATCCCAATAGCTCACCTTGAGCCTTTGGCTCAGGTGAGCTAAAAATGGAGATATTGATTTATGTCCAGGACTGACCCAGATATGCAACAGACCGGAACAATTTTAACAAAATATGTAAAGTATATTTAAAAGTGTCACCATACAGAATACAAGAGGGCCATGGCCCTAAATTCGCTCACCTGAGGACATTGAAGTTTGTACCTAAGTTGACTGGGCAAGACAACATTTTAATATAGCTATAAATGGAGTTATCTTCCGGACAAGAAAACATGACAAAAGTGAATTTTGTTGCCAAGCTTATGACCCTTATCCATGACACATCCTCTTATCAAGCTATTTCCATTTCCGGTAAATGATAATTATTTCACTAGCGTCAGCAGAACTGGAGTTATTTTCCTGACAATAAAATATGACAAAGGGGAAAAACAAAATATTGCTGCCCTTGTGCATGGCATTTTCTCTCATCAGTTTCTTTCCATACATAAAATTTCATTACAATAGCATCAGTAGAACTGGAGTTGTCTTCTTGACAAGAAAATATGACAAAGGGAAATAACTAAAAAAACAATGATGTCAGAGTTATGGCCTTTGCAAATGGCACTTCCTCTCATTAGGCTCTTTCCAAATAGGCAATTTCATTTTACCCATTACCCCATAGCCTGTTTCTAGTTTTGAAAATAGGTGGCCACCTAAAGCAGGTTGAAAGTAAAGCAGAATGGGTCTTAATGCACACTTTGCTTTACTTTCAAACTGCTTTAAGCTACCATCTACTAGGATATAGAAACTTATTTCGCATCTTACATTTTCATGACTGTTTAAAGGGGAATTATTTTCTTAAGTGGAGGAATAAATCAAAGGCCTAAAAATGCACATTTATGGGGTAATGGGTTAACAAACGTCAGTATTTATTGGGGGAAAGGGTTGAATCCTGGACAAGAAAAAATGACAAGACATGCAGATAACTGTGACAAAACCAATATTAAACATACAGTCGAACTTCGAAAGCTAGAACTCTGAAAGCTAGAACACGATCGAATTCTCGAACTCATTTCCCAGTTCCGTTCCTTTCTCTATATAATCCTTATTGTTCTACTTCTGTATTCTCGAACACCGAAAGCTGGAATTCTCGAACTCATGTGCAGTCCCCGTGAAGCAGTTTGTTCTATATTTCACACCTAATGGTCGAACTGTCAACAATAGTTCGCACCTTATGCTCGAAATGTCAACACGATCAGTTTCGGTCCCATTGTTTCATGTTATAATTACACCGGCGGCGCGTGAAATTTTCACACCTCGTCAGATCAGCACTCCTTACACAAATTTATGTATCAGTGTGTGTTTGCTTTAATTATTTGAAATGTGATCACCTGAATTGTTTATTGATTAAAATAAGAGAAAATAAACACATTTCTTAAGTAAGAATAAGAGAGGTAAAAACTTTGGTGCTTTTGAAAGGGAGTTAACTTAATGTTCAGAAATCGTAATGCACAACGGTGAACTTTTTAAATATTGCTAAATCATCAGTAAATGTTTCGTTTCAAGCGATAATAATGCGAGCATAGCGATTTTAAAACAACTTATATACATATGACTTGTTTTCTTTTAGTGTAACCAGCGCTTATTAATTATCTATGTTTTTTCTATTCATGTGTATATAATCATTATTTCTATGCTAGTTGTGCATTAGGTATATAATGACCATGAATGAAAACAACGGTAGTTTTTGACGTACGTTTTAATTGCAAATGCATATAATAAGCAAGTTGACACCGAACTATTTCTGCCTTATGTAGATTTATGTGTATGATGTTAATGTTAGAGATCGAATTAGTTATCTGCCCAATTATTGTGTTTAAAACGTACACGTTATTCTGATATACCCAACACACCAGCTGTGTGTCTCCATCGCAGTACAAAGTCGAACTTGAAGTTTCGAACTTCATACAACCTGAAACTCGAACAACCCTTTTCTCGAACAAATTCTAACGCCCCCAGGGTGTTATAGGTTTCGAAGTTCGACTGTATGTATAAATATGGCATAAGACATAATTACATAACTGTCAGTGGATCACTTCCAGATCCTGTTTCTCTAAGTATGAAGCAGACTGAACCATTTCTAAACTTTAGCAGACAACATGTTCAGTTCTGTTGGCCTGATCACTGAGGTCAAATATTATGCAAGAGTACTGTAGCATTAGCAGCACTGCTGCTGGGGGCTTACCCTTACCAGACTGAAATGATGTCTGCTAAATACCTTCTGTATGTGAAAAATGTACAAATTTTTTTTTTTTAGAAAATGTTAAGTTGGTAAATGAGTGGCAAATAGTTTGGATCCAGATTAGATGCAGCATTATGTTGCATCTGATCTGGATCCAAACTGTTTGCAAATATTGGTTATTTGTCCATAGTATATTAAGGGTAACTCAGGTAAATACAGTTCTGCTTAAATCAAAAATACTGTCAAACCTGCCTAGAGCAGCACTTAAACTGTGCAGGGTGGTGTCAAATGTGACCCTAGGGATTTCATTTTAACAAACTATAGAGGGATCCACCAGGAGATTCTACCGTACAAATATCAAAGCTTAGGGCCTAGTAGTTTTGGGCAAGAAGATTTTTTAAAGATTTTTGCTTTTTTGCTTTTTCAAGCAGAGTTTGTGCTTTTTTTCCTTTTTTTTTTAACAACTTCTGTAGAGAAGCATCCAAGGAACATCATGAGCAGTTTGAACTCTCCCTACAATCGGCGGGTTTCAGAGGAGATGTCGTTTGAAGTAAATGTGAACGGACAGACGGACAGACGTACTACGGACGGTGAGTGGTCACAATAGCTCACCTTGAGCCTTTGGCTCAGGTGAGCTAATAAAAGCTCTGGCCATATTAGTTTCAGAGAAGAAGACGTTTGAAAATTTCACTATATAACTCTATGTAAAACAGTGACCCCCGGGGCGGGGCCAATTTTGACCCTAGGGGCATAATTTGAACAAACTTAATAGAGGACCTGTAGGCAATGATATTAGCCATATATCTAAGCTCTGGCCCTTGTAGTTTTAGACAAGAAGATTTTTTAAGTTTTCACTGAAAAAATCTATTTTTAACTCCTGTGACCTAGTTATGCAACGGACCAGAACCATTTGTACAATTTCGGTATAGGACATCTAGAAGAGTCACTATGCCAAATATCAAAGCTCTGGCCATATTAGTTTCAGAGAAGAAGAGGTATGAAAATTTCACTATATAACTCTATGTAAAACCGTGACCCCCGGGGCCGGGCCAATTTTGACCCCAGGGGCATAATTTGAGCAAACTTGATAGAGAACCTGTAGGCGATTCTATGTGCCAAATATCTAAGCTTTGGCCCTTGCAGTTTCAGACAAGAAGATTTTTTAAGTTTTCATTGAAAAAATCTATTTTAGCTCCTGTGACCTAGTTATCCAACCGACCACAACCATTTGAACAATTTTGGTAAAGGACATCTAGAAGTGTCTCCATGCCAAATATCAAAGCTCTGGCCTGATTGGTTTCAGAGAAGAAGACGTTTGAAAATTTCACTATATAACTCTATGTAAAACTGTGACCCCCGGGGCCGGGCCAATTTTGACCCCTGGGGCATAATTTGAACAAACTTGATAGAGGACCTGTAGATGATGCTATGTGCCAAATATCTAAGCTCTGGTCCTTGCAGTTTTTGACAAGAAGATTTTTTAAGATTTCCTTATTTTTTCAATTTGGTTGCCATGGCAACCAAAGTTCTGCATTGTTTTTAATTCCTTGAACAAATTTGAAAGAGCTTGACCCAAGGAACATTTCTGTAAAGTTTGGTTGAATTCTGTCAAGGGGTATAGGAGGAGATGTCATTTGAAGCAATTGTTAACGACGACGCACATACGCACGACGACGGACGCCGGACACAGGGCCATCCCAATAGCTCACCTTGAGCCTTTGGCTCAGGTGAGCTAAAAATGTATGATTAATGATTAAACCTGATTAATGGAGAATTGTTAATTGATTAATAATCATGATGATTACTTTTCATGATTACCCCCATGTCTGCTCTGAATAACCCTTAGGCACTTTCCCAATTTACTGCCAAAGCCCAAACTTTACACCACATGCACAACTTCACATACAAATAGTTAGGCGGCATCTTTGACAATATATTCTGAATCTTGCAAGTCTAAATTAGGTAAAGGTCATGGTCAAATTGAGATTGGGTCATATGAGTGAATTGGTAATGGTCCACGGCAATAACTGCATAAGTATCAAAGCATTGTAGATTAAGTCAAGGTCAAGTTCAAAATCAAGGTTGGGTGATATAAGTGAATTGGTAATGGTCCAAGGGAACAACAGTATTAGTACCCAAGCATTGTAGCCAGTAGTGTTGACGCTAGAAGAAATGGTAAAATCTAGTTAACCAAGAAATATCCCATTTCAAATATATAAGTCCCTTTAAAATATTCTAAGTCCAAATTAGGTCAAGGTCAAAATCAAGGTTTGGTTATAGTGGTGGATTGGTAATGGTCCAAGACAACAACTTTATAAGTATCGAAACATTCTAGTCAGTACTGTTGATGCTAGACGAAACGGTAAAATCTATTTAACCTTGTACAGTGTACACACGCATGGACGGATGCCAATGGGATAATCACTATATGCATATATCAGCATCTATAGATGCCAGTGGGCAATAAAAACAATGGTGTGTTTTGGATTTAAACAAAGTAATTAAGTAGAAGACATTTTCCACAGCCGACTAATGAATGTGTGACATGAAGGAGTTTGGTTACAGGCTGTTATTGCATGTAAGTTGGGACTCAAACAGGACTGCATATGATCCCGGTGGCAACTTTGCCATTGTATTCTAAATCTTTTCATAGTCGAAAATAGGCTAAGCTTTAATCTACCATCTGCTAGGATATAAGAAATAATTCTTTTGGTACATGTCATGACTGTATAAATTAAAACTATTTTCTTCATTTACTAGTGTAAGCCTTAACTCTTTGCAGTCGAGTCCCGCGAATATGCGTGATGGCAATATACCCTTTGCAGTCGGGTCACGCCTACGCGTGTGTTTATCGATATCAATATCAAGTCGAATCACGCATATATGCGTGATGTTGACAAGTTGTTTTTCAGTGTTTATTTGGTTATCTAAAAAGTGATTAACAGCATCTTTGTTTAAAATCCATTTAAATTAGACCTAGTAATATTCCATTCTGAAAAAATATTCTCGACTTTTTGCCATATAAACATGTAATTCATGTTTAACAAGAGTTGTCAGAGAGACAACAAAGCTCGCCAGCTGCACCTTTAGAAACTTAAAAGCACACTCAAGGTCACAGAGGTCAACCTTTTTGCCTGCATGGAAGGTCTTGTCCATATACACTGGCAAATCAAATATGAAAATAACACCTCAAGGGACATAGGAATTATAAGCATTTTTGAAACCTAAACGCAGATTTCAAAAGCTAAAACCTTTCGCGACCTTAGTTCAAGGTCAAGAACACTGGGATAATTTTTTTGCATGCATGGAAAGGTCGTGTCCATATACACATGCATGCCAAATATGAAAGAAAAAAACTCAATGGATATATGAGTTAAAGAAATTTTGAGAAACCTAAACGCAGACTTTGAAACCTAAAGGCGGGTCCTAAGTTCAAGGTCAAGGTCAGAGGGCTCAAACATTTTGCATGCAAGGAAAGATGTTGTCCATATACACATGCAAACTGAATATGAAAGGAATATTTCAATGGACATAGGAGTAATAAAAATTTTGAGAAACCAAAACACAGATTTCGAAAACTAAACATTGGCCCTAAGTTCAAGGTCAAGGTCACAGGGGTCTAAATTTTGCAGTGCCTGGAAAGGTCTTGTCCATATACACACATAAACCAACTATGAAAGCAATACCTCAAGGGACATAGAAGTAAAAGGCATTTTTCAAAACCTAAACACAGGCCCTAAGTTCAAGGTCAATGTCACAAGGGTCCAAATTTATCTGTGCATGGAAAGGTCTTGTCCATATACACACACATACCAACTATGAAAGCAATACCTCAAAGGATATAGAAGTTAAATGCATTTTTCGAAACCTAAACGCAGATTTCGAAACCTAAACACAGGCTCTTAGTTCAAGGTCAAGGTCACAGGGGTCTAAATGTTTCTGTGCATCGAAAGGTCATGTCCATATACACATACATACCAACTATGAAAGCAATACCTCAAAGGACATAGAAGTTAAAGGCATTTTTCTAAACCTAAACACAGATTTCGAAACCTAAACACAGGCCCTAAGGTCAAGGTCAAGGGGTCTAAATTTTTCTGTGCATGTAAAGGTCTTGTCCATATACACATACATACCAACTATGAAAGCAATACCTCAAGGAACATAGAAGTTAAAGGCATTTTTCGAAACCTTAACGCAGATTTCGAAACCTAAACGCAGGCCCTAAGTTCAAGGTCAAGGTCACAGGAATCTAAATTTTTCTGTGCATGGAAAGGTCTTGTCCATATACACACACATACCAACTATGGAAGCAATACATCAAGGGACATAGAAGTTAAAGGCATTTTTGGAAACTTAAACGCAGACTTTGAAACCTAAACGCAGGCCCTAAGTTCAATTCAAGGTCACAGGGGTCAAAAATGTTCTGTGCATAGAAAGGTCATGTCTATATACACATACATACCAACTATGAAAGCAATACCTCAAAGGACATAGAAGTTAAAGGCATTTTTCTAAACCTAAACACAGATTTCGAAACCTAAACACAGGCCCTAAGTTCAAGGTCAAGGTCACACGGGTCTAAATTTTTCTTTGCATGTAAAGGTCTTGTCCATATATTTACATTCACCATGTAAAGTCTTTATGTAATCGTATTAAAAATGTGAAGGTCATCCCTCGATGAACCTACAATTCGAAACTGGTTTTAGCCAGTTCGGATTTTCCACGTGCTATTCGTGGGCTTCTTCAAATAGACTACATCGCGCACTTAACACTAAGCTCCCATTGGTCGACGATCATATGACACTAGCGGAGTGATACAGACCCATAGGTCGTTGCCATCGCGTTGCTATGTGTGTAAATGGGTTAAGAAAACAACCGCGACCTGTATTTTTAGAATGTGCTTTGGCAATAGATATTCAAGTTGCACTGTTATTTGTTTGCCTTGTAAGTCTTTTCCATTCACAGAGAGAAAGTTTACTGGAAACAATCCTGAATTTTTAATACAGTTACAGTACATGTAGTTGGGACTACTTTCTCACCATATTTAGAAACTGAAATGGCTATTACATCGACATTACATCTATCAAACCTCTTTGACCGGTATATGATAAATTCTTATAAAGAAAAACAAATCTGGCCAATAAACACATTTAATTGACAAGACAGAAAATATAAATATAAATATAAGGAATAAACAACATCTCTTTGCCGCTCATGACGGTATGACTACATTAGCTTCGGGGGGTAATTCAGCGAAAACGCCCTTCGGGCGTTTACGCAATTTACCCCCTGCGAAGCTAATGTAGTCATACCGTCATGAACGTCAAAAAGATGTTGTTTATTCCTATAATACACACACATACCAACTATTGAAGCAATACCTCAAGGGACATAGAAGTTAAAGGCATTTTTCGAAACCTAAACGCAGATTTCGAAACCTAAACGCAGGCCCTAAGTTCAAGGTCAAGGTCACAGGGGTCTAAATTTTTCTGCGCATGGAAAGGTCATGTCGATATACACACACATACCGACTATGGAAGCAATACCTTAATGGATATAGAAGTTTAAGGCATTTTTCAAAACCTAAACGCAGATTTCGAAACCTAAACGCAGGCCCTAAGTTCAAGGTCAAGGTCACAGGGGTCTAAATTTTTCTATGCATGGAAAGGTCTTGTCCATATACACACACATACCAACAATGGAAGCAATACCTCAAGGGACATAGAAGTTAAATGCATTTTTGGAAACTTAAACGCAGATTTCAAAACCTAAACGCAGGCCCTAAGTTCAAGGTCAAGGTCACAGGGGTAAAAATAATTATGTGCATGGAAAGGTCTTGTCCATATACACATACATATCAACTATGAAAGCAATACCTCAAAGGACATAGAAGTTAAAGGCATTTTTCTAAACCAAAACACAGATTTCGAAACCTAAACACAGGCCCTAAGTTCAATTCAAGGTCAAACGGGTCTAAATTTTTTCTTTGTATGTAAAGGTCTTGCCCATATACACATACATACCAACTATGAAAGCAATACCTCAAGGGACATAGAAGTTAAAGGCATTTTTCTAAACTTAAACACAGATTTCGAAACCTAAACGCAGGCCCTAAGTTCAAGGTCAAGGTCACAGGGGTCTAAACTTTTCTGTGCATGGAAAGGTCTTGTCAATATACACACACACATACCAACTATTGAAGCAATACCTCAAAGGACATAGAAGTTAAAGGTATTTTTCGAAACCTAAACGCAGATTTTGAAACCTAAACGCAGGCCCTAAGTTCAAGGTCAAGGGGGTCTAAATTTTTCTGTGCATGGAAAGGTCATGTCGATATACACACACATACCAACTATGGAAGCAATACCTTAATGGATATAGAAGTTTAAGGCATTTTTCAAAACCTAAACGCAGATTTCGAAACCTAAACGCAGGCCCTAAGTTCAAGGTCAAGGTCACAGGGGTCAAAATTTTTCTGTGCATGGAAAGGTCTTGTCCATATACACACACATACCAACTATGGAAGCAATACCTCAAGGGACATAGAAGTTAAAGGCATTTTTCGAAACCTAAACGCAGATTTCGAAACCTAAACGCAGGCGCTAAGTTCAAGGTCAAGGTCACAGGGGTCAAAAATTTTCTGTGCATGGAAAGGTCTTGTCCATATACACACACATACCAACTATGAAAGCAATACCTCAAGGGACATAGAAGTTATAGACATTTTCTTAAAATTGTTTACGCCCTTCACGCCGAAGACGACGACGACGACAACTACACCTGGGGTATTGCAATAGCTCGTCATGTACTAAGTACAGGCGAGCTAAAAACCGCATACATGTTCTAATTAGTTCATGTAGACAATGGCGGTAAATGGTTAGACTCTACAAGCGATACGGAATGATTTTGGAGAAATGAGCTACAAGAAAAGCAATTAAATACAAAAATACTAACAGCAGTAGAAGAATAATGCATTTCTTACCTCGAAAATAGTTATTCCGATAATAATTTACAGTTAAAACCGTTGAAAAATAGTTCCGAATCCGACCATCTAATGTGCGGGGAATTATGTCGTGTAAACAGCGACGTGAGATAAGCATAAATTTCTCCGTAAATACCCATGTAATAAATATTTCATATGTATCTAAATCGGAAGTTAACTTCTTGGATGGATTTTCCAACAAAACATTATGAATTATCCCGTTACGGGAACAAAGAGATGTGTCGAAATTGCGTCAAAGATATTCAACGCTATATAACTCTATGCGAGAAAATGGCGGATTTTGACATAATTATGCCTGTGTGTATTACTTATGTTTACAGTTACATATAAAAAATATGCCTCTCAAACGTTATCGGTTTAACAAAGCGTTATTTCTTTTCCTATTTTGTACGACACTTTGTGTTTTTAAAAGGAGATATTGACATATAAAACGACGTTAAAAATAAACCTGTCATTTTTTGAAATTGACACGCGAGAAAAATGGCCGCCATACTTGATGCGAAGAAACGTGGAAATTTTGAGAAGAATTTACGGGCGAGAGAAAACAAAGGCAACACAAGAAACATACACACGCCAGGATAGAAAAATATGATATTTCTCTCACCATAAGTAGCGATTCCAAATATGAATTTCAAGTTAATAGACCGAGAAACAGAACCTAATTGGAGACCTGTTTACAACGAAGTCGAAGGAAAATTTGAAGTTGTGGACGAAGCTGTAACTGAAAAATATCACTGAAACACCGAACCGACGGATATTTCAGGAGATTGTTCAGATATTTGATAGATTTTGTACATTTATGGACAAATAGCCAACAAATTATGTAAGTAATTGTTATAATAGTTATGCACCCGAACCTGTCAGCAGTCAGTCTATATAGGTATATACCCCCGGTCGACTGGAACCCCGTAATAATCTACCGACTGTAAGGCGAGATTTAGCGTTAGGCCGCAAAGAGTTAAATAGCAGCAAAAACAGTTATTTCTATGACAACAACCAAGCAATTGACTAGGTTAGCTTCTGAGGAGATTGCTACAGGTATCCAGATTCCCTTCTCAGCAGAGATGGATAAAGGTGACCAGATTTGCTTGTAAATATTAAACGGTCATACTACCATCAGCAAGGACTAAGGAAATAAATATTTCTTATGCTGCATACGCATGACTGTATGAAGTGGAACTTTTTTCTATAGTGGAGAAATAAATTAACAACATAAAACAGGTGTAATTACGGTATACTGGAATTACAGGTTTAAACAAGGGGCGACATACTCTGTTTGAAGCGTTGCAGGTTCACCTGCATCTGTTCAGGAGTCCTCTCTTTCTGTTGTACTTTCATTTTCTTTTTGGTTGTTTTCACCTCCACAGTACCCTCCACCTCTTGTGGTTGGTGCAGCAATGAGTAGTGCGATTCACTCCCAGCTGTTAATACAATACAATAGATTATTTAATTGGCAATTAACTCATTACCCAATAGCCTGTTTTTAGAATTGAAGATAAGTGACCACTAAAGCAGGTTGAAAGTAAAGCAGAATGCACCTTAAGGTGCATTCTGCTTTCCTTTCAGCCTGCTTTAAGCTACCATCATTCATGTTTTGACTGTATAAAGTGTAATAATTTTCTTCATTGGAGGAATAAATTAAAGGCATAAAAAGGTGTATTTATGGGGTAATGGGTTACAAGTCACAAACATGCACTTGATATAACAACTCACCCCTGAAACACAAAATGACAAATCCAGTTTCCAATTAAATCTAGATGATTTCTAACCACCTAGAATTGGTTTGAACAATATATTGCAAAAGGATAAACAGTGGAGACTCTGATCAGAGGAGCCTTCTGATCAGGGTCTACACTATTTGCACAAGACAAGTGTACTCTTCAGTTGTACCTTATTTGGTAATGACGAAGTAAACTCGTCTTTAGAGTTGAATGTGTTAAGCACATATAACATTTTATTAAAGCAGAATTCACCATACTTTTCGCCTGCTTTAAGCTATCATCTGCTAGGATGTGGAAATATTTCTTACAGTTCACATTCTCGGGTCATTTTGAATGTATAAATTGGAGATATTTTTTTCAGTGGAGTAATGTATAAAATGTTTATCTATTGAGTAATGGCTTAACCCTTTCCTCCCTCAAACCTCAAATGGACAACTCAATTTAGTCTAGTCAAGTTTTTACTGTTAAAGAATAATTTTTACAATATATGTCAAAATGACAAACAGTGTAGACCCTGATCAGAGGGCTCCTTAAGGATCCCTCTGATCAGGGTCTTCACTGTTTGCATAGGAAAAGCGTACTCATCACAGGCTGTTTGCAAATGATGCATATATGCATGACTAGGGTTCAAAGAGTTAACAACATAATTATAAAACATATTATATTATTGAAGACAATAATCAAAATATTCATACCGTTAATACTGTCTTGTAAGGTAAAACCTCTCTATTAACAACCACTAGATTTAGACTAAATGATATCTTAGACAGTTGACAGCTAAAAGCAAGGAAAAAGTAAAGCAGAAAGCTCCTACAGTCACCTGCATAACACGCTGAACATTTAACTTCAAATAGTAGTCGCAATAGAGGGGTTTCACTGTATTTATTCTTTGCCTGCTATCAGTGAAACAATGATTGAAAATACAGTAAAATCTCGTTTAGGAGATTTCTGTTTTACTGTCACCTTGCTTTAAGCTGTCAATTACATTTTATACAATCAATTAGCCAGGGCTCTATATTAGAAGGGGTAAACTGAACAAATCCAACGTTTTCTCACTCATTTCAACACCAAATCCTATGGTGTATTACTCATTAGAATCATCTCGAAGAGACGATTCTAATGAATAGTAACACCATAGGGTTTAATGCAGAAGTAAAGGATTTTATATTTTGAAATACTTCCCGTATCTGGAGCCCTGATTAGTCTTCGTTTTAGTGGCCTTAACCTTTTACCCTATAGCCTGTTTCTAGTATTGAATATAGGTGACTACTTAAAGCCGGTTGAAAGAAAAGCAGAATGCGCCTTAAGGCTATTCTGCTTTACTTTCCGCCTGCTTTAATCTAATATCTACTTGGATATAGAAATTATTTCATATGGTGCATATTCATGACTATAAGTTGGAACTATTTTCCTCAGTGGATGAATAAATAAAATGAGCATGTATGGGGTAATGGTTTAACCCATTACCCAATAGCCTGTTTCTAGTTTTGAAAATAGGTGACTACTTAAAGCAGGTTGAAAGTAAAACAGAATGCACCTCAGGGTGCATTCTGCTTTAGCTTTACTTTCAGCCTGCTTTAAGCTAACATCAACTTGGATATAGAAAATATTTTGTATGGTGCATATTCATGACTGTATAAGTTGGAACTATTTTCCATAGTGGATGAATAAAATAAAAGGTGTAAAAAGGTGTACAGTAGAACTTCGATATCTCGAAGTCGGTTTTATTAGAACATACCCGTATTTCAAAGTTAAAACGTGGCTAAGCCACATTTTAACTTTGAAATATGGGTATGTTCGACTTAACAGAGCATGAAGTAATGCAGATCATATGTCAAACTTTCGGATAGTTTGAGTTAAACAAGTTTGAGATATCGAAGTTCGACTGTATTAATGGGGTAATGGTTTACTAGAGAGGTTTGACTGTAGTTTGGGTCCAGATGAGACACCAACTCACCTGGCTTCTCATCAGGATCTTCACTGTTAGGCACTGATCCTAGTTTGAAAAGAAATTTTATCATTTTAGAACAGTCGCTTGTGAAAATTGACTGAATGAATAATTGTTTTTCGGCCCATCAATGTATGTGATCATTTAGGGCTGAATAAATATATTATGTGAGAAGTTGTTTTGCAATATATGGTAATATAAACTTTAGATAGTCCAAAGTGACTATTGTAATTGGAAATTGGAACTGTCCGTTAAAATTTCAGGGAAGAATGAGTTAAAAATATACATTACATGTATTATGTTTTAAACATGTAATATTCTTCCATGTAATATAGTTGTAAAGACAGCTATTTAGCAGTTTCATTTAACCTTTTACTCTTTGCATGCTAGCTGCAAGATCATGACGACCTATGGAAACAGTTTGGCAGTTAGGCAAGATGCTGCATAATGCAGTGTCTCATCAGGATCCAAACTGTTTGCCACTCTGAGTCTATTTTGAAAAGATATTCTTATAAAAATTCTGATTCTATGTCTATGCCAATACTGCACTCAATAACTATTTTATGATTATGAGTAGGCATAAAGCAATTGTAGAACAGTAGCAGACTACAATTGTTGCAGATGACAACGTTACTGTGATTAGAAATGAAAATGGATTTGACAAAATGTTCACCCCCTGACACATTCGTTGAACTATACTGTGCCTCAAATTGGACACAACTCCAAATATCTGTGGCTCAGCATTAATCTCCACTCCGGCGTTGGTATGTACTATGATGACTAAAACAATCCTGTTTAACCCATTACTCCATAGCCAGTTTCTAGTTTCGAAGACACTATGACCAATTAAAGCGGTTTATGGTCTTAACGCACCAATGCCGCAACGTACCAGTCTCAATGTACCATTTTTCTAGACTGAATGTACCACTATATAGAATTATAGAAAACAGTTTTATTTTACTATCTTTAAATTAAGAAATGGTTTATAAATATCCCCAATCTAATTTGATTGAATTATGATATTTGTAGTTAAAAAATGTTCAAGAAGCAAGTAATTCTACGAAGATTAATGCGATGATAAAAGTGGATAAAACAACACCTAATATCAACACACACAACAGCGGATAATACTCGCATACGAACATTGTATGTAAAAAATCATTTATTTCATCCAAGTTACATATATAAAGTACTATTTTACATGTTTCATCAATTAATGATGGTCTATTATGGTTGTAATATAGGTTTTATACAAGAAACCGCCAGTGTCGGTATGGCCGGATTGTCTGCACTTTTGCTTTGTATATATATATATATATACTATAGTTACCCATGGCATGTGATGATGACCTCACTACAACTGCACATGCCAAATTTGGTTGCTGTAGGACTTAAATTTGACTAAAATTGACACTAACAAAAAGGTAAACCAAGACAAACGAAAAGGTTAACCAAGAATTCTCTAAGTCATTTCACCGTGAAATCTAGGTCACAGTGACCTTGTTACCCACAGCATGTGATGATGACCTCACTATAACTGTACATGCCAAATTTGGTTGCTGTAGGACTTAAGCTTTGGCTAAAACTGACTTTAACAAAAAGGTCAACCAAAGTGAGGACGGACGGACAGACAGAGGGACAGACAGACAGACGGACAGACAGACAGACGGACGGACGGCATTCGCCAATCTATAGACCGCATTTTCAATCCGGCCAAAAATGGTACGTTCAGACTGAAAACATTCTGCTTTACTTTCAGCCTGCTTCAAGCTATCATCTGCAAGAATATGGAAAATATATGTTTTTCCTTATAATACATATTCATGACTGTATAAAGTGGAACTGTTTCCTTCAATGGAGGAATAAATTTAAGGCGGAAAAAGGTGTATTTATGGGGTTTGGGGTTAATACTTGTCAGCCACTTGTATACATGCCTCTGTAATTACCTCAGAATCTCGTGTTAACAATATGTTTGTAAAACACCATGCCCCCCTGACCTCTAAATAAACTAGACCTAGTCTGATATGACCCAATTTGTATGGTCCAGGTCGCCAAATATGAAGTCTCTATTACATGCAGTTCCAACCATATGGCCAATATTAAATTCAGCCTATTCGACCTTTAAATGACCTCTAAATGAACTTTACCTTTTTTACAAGACATGATCCAAGTTGTACTGAGCAGTTGAGTATAGATAGATAGATTTATTTCAATATCAGAGTATGCATGCAAACTATGAATTCTCTATCACATACAGTTTTTAAAGTTATGCCGAAGGTTCAAGTTGTAGACAGAGAGACAGACAGGGCAAAAACGATATAAAAACAGATACAGTTAAACCCCTCTATTACAACCACTAAATTGTGTTAATTATAAGGGCTTAAGAACAGGTGACTGCTTAAAGCAAGATGACAGTAAAACAGAAAGCTCCTGTGGGAGGTTTCTGTTATACTGTCACCTTGCGTTAAGCTGTCACCTGTCTTTTATACAACCAATTAGCCTTATTTTGTAGTGATCATAATAGAGAGGTTTGACTGTATTACCTTGATAGTTTCTGGCTGCGAGAACTTCGTCCATGTGAGCGCTGACGACTGACTGTACAATGGCGGCCACTTCAGCACTGTAAGGTTCATCTGTGTTACCAACAGCATGACTGGCCACTGCCTGGGCTATAGCCTGATTCACAGTAGCACTACTATTGACTCCTTTATCATCTATCACTAGTGAAGAGTCACCCTAAAACATCAAGTCACTCAAATTACATGTCTACATGTAGAAGTGAGGGTTGAAATGAAAGTATTTATTACCAAGGCCAAACCACAATGCAATTTAACCCTTTCCCCCATAGAAACGGTTTTTAGCGCATTCAGTTTAATCCTCCATTGAGGAAAATAATTCCAATTTATACAGTCATGAATATGTATTATAAAGGATTTTTTTTATTCTAGCAGGTGGTAGCTTAAAGCAGGCTGAAAGTAAAGCAGAATGCGCCTTAAGGCTTATTCTGCTTTACTATCAACCTGCTTTAAGTAGTCAGCTATTTTCAAAACTAGAAACAAGCTATGGGGTAAAGGGTTAAATATATTCGCTTAGCAGTGATGAATCCAAGCTAGTTTCATACAAATCCAACTAGCATACTATTACCAGTGTAGGATTGTTGGGAGGAAACATTATGGAACAAATCCATAAATATCCCTTTACTGTAAACATATCTTTTGTCTTCCGGGCACCAGCTAAGGGAAGTACTTTTTGCAACCTTGACAAAACTCCTTTTACTAATTTTGCAACCTTGACAAAACTTTCAGCTAATTTTGCAACCCAGACAAAATTTCTGTTAATTTTGCAACCCGGACAAAAAGTACAACCCCATTATTTTTACTACCGAAACAAAAAACCAACTTCGCAAAATGGAAAAAAATAGTGTCAATTGCAAACAAGCTGAAGCCAGATAAAATGTGAAATAACTCAGCATCTGATCAGAATTTTATCATAATCTTTGTGTTTAGTTTAGTTTGAATGGGGACAAAAATCTTAGCAACTATAAATGAAAGACTCCATATACATACATGTACCTTCATATTGTCTACTTCCATGGGCTTGCCAATGTCTCCCTCCACGGGGTAGTATGGTTTGTGTTTACTATAATACTCCAACAAACTAGCAGCATATCTCTCATCCAGAATGGGCATGTCTGATTTCTGTACTCTCTTGGGCGAGTGTGTTTTCCTCCGAACAGATCTCTTGCCCTTATCGGTGTAGAGAGGGCGCTCTTCACTGTTCATCAACAGTTTCTCGGGCTCCACCATCTCCTCCTCTTCCTCTTCAGAGGTTATATCAGGGGCAATGGTCTGGTCTTTGGTACTGGATGCCTACGTGAAAAACAAATGAAATCAAGCCATAAGTGACTGTTGCAGCCTGCAGGCCCCAAGGTTATGAAGCTTTGAGATGAGTCTGAAATCGTTCTCAAGCATTTGATTGGTCAGATTTGAGTTTTTGCTGAGCAAAAACTCAAATCTGACCAATCAAATCAGAGAACATTTTCAGACTCAACTCGAAAGATTTATAACCTTAGACCCAGGGCTCCATTTAAGAGGGAGTAAACTGAACAAATCCAACATTTTCTCACTCATTTCAGTACCAAATCCTATGGTGTTACTATTCATTAGAATCATCTCGAAAAGACAATTCTAATGGGTAGTAACATCATAGGGTTTAATGCAGAAATAAAGATTTCCCCCTAATATGGAGCTGTGTGTTGTTTTCATTATCTATTACAGTCGGGAAAAGTCAACCATTTTCACATTTGAATAGACAATAGACTGATGTAAGTTTGGAAAAATTAATTAACCTATTACCCCATTCCATTGGGAGACAATGTAAATCGGTTCTTGTTTAGAAAATGGAATAGAAGTGTAAGAGTTGAATACTGAATATAGGCTTTGAAAGAAAAGGTAAAACTGTGAGCTTACTTTGGATTTGCTTGTTCTTAATTCTTTGGCAAGCAAGAGGGTATGCTGTACTATTTTAGGTAGTTGGTGAGACAAAGAAAATAGTATCCAAATATGAGAGGTAGAAGGTTAACAATAGGAAGCTTCTTTCTTATGTGACTGGAAGAGGGCTTAACATCTAGCCAAACCCATAAACCATTCCTCTGTTTAAGTCCCTGAAAACACTCTTACCTTATTCTTCAACATGCCAAATATGAATATCCATTCATGGTGATAAAATGAGGTGTCAGCTTTTAAAACTCTTTCAATAACAATGCCCTGTTTAACCCTTAGCCCGCCAAATAAAATGTCGTCTGCTATATTTCTCGTCTGCTTCAAGTTTCAAAGTGCTTCAAAGTTGCTCAAAATTGCTGAAAATGTTGTCCGAGTGTCAAACAGCTTGGATCCGGATGAGACGCCGAGTTACTCGGCGTCTCATCCGGATCCAAGCTGTTTGCATATGGAGCTATAGTCGTGAGTGGCAGGCTAAGGGTTAATATATATTCACTACATTTGCAAACAGTGTAGACCCAGATCAGAGAACTCCTATAGAAGCCCTCTGTCTC
Organism: Gari tellinella; assembly: GCA_922989275.2. NCBI lineage: Eukaryota > Metazoa > Mollusca > Bivalvia > Cardiida > Psammobiidae > Gari > Gari tellinella. The sequence continues at coordinate 73,266,779 of OV277863.1, forward strand.
TGTCTGTATCAATCTGTCTGTATCAATTAGTCATAGAATCCTATAAAGGCTTTTACACGACGGGTAAGAAGTGTCACCATATTATTGGCGATAATCTCGTAGGGCTGTTTTATAAGCCTCTACAGAATCAGCATGCACTGTGCTGTCTGGCAGTTTGTTCCATTGTATCGCTGTGTCTACAAAGAACGAGTGTTTGTATTGTTGGGTCTTGCTATCTGGTCTCTGATCAAGGTCTACAATATTTGTTGATTTACATTTTAGAATCTAAAAAGATCCACAAGGTAATCTAATAACCCACAAGAGTTACTCAGTGTGGAAAGAGCTAAGAAAGATGAAGTATTAAGCAGGATAATTCTATAGAAGGTTTCTGCTTTACTTTCACTTTCCATCTGCATTAACTCAATGACGATTTAGAGTTGATTGTAACAATATCTTGCAAATTGACAAACAGAATATAACTTTCAATAGAGGTTTCTCTGCTCTGGATCAGGCATGAGTAAATAGGTTCTTTTACTCAAAGCAATAGGTTTTTTTTTTTGGTTAATGTATTTTTGGGTAAAGGAAAAAAAACTATTGCTCTCAGTAAAAGTACCTATCTACTCAAGTACATGTATATACAATGTAACCTGCTCAGAGGGACCTATGGGATCCCTCAGATTAAGGTCTACACTGATTGTACATAGGATATGAGAGTCTTCACTATTTCACTGTTTGTAAAGGACATGTATACTCATCACTTGGGTTCTATGGCTAAATACAATTGAATAGACAGTAAAACCTCTCTATTACGACCACTACACGAGATATATCTTTCCAAGTTTAAGGCAAGTGGCTGCTTCAAACAAGATGACAGTAAAGCAGAAAGCTCCTACAGGAGCTTTTTGCTTTACTGTCATCTTTCTTTAACCCTTTACCTTATAGAAGTTCCTTTTAGCGCATTCGGTTAAATCCTCAGCGGAAGAAAATAATTTCAATCTATACAGTCTTGAATATGCATCAGCAGAAATATTGTCTTAATTCTAGGTGGTAACTTAAAGCAGGCTGAAAGTAAAGCAGAATGCTTTACTTTCAACCGGCTTTAAGTTACCACCTATTTTCAAAACAAGAAACATGTAATGGGGTAAAGGGCTAAGCTAACACCTGTTTATATTACTATCAATAAGCCTCCATTTCAGTGGTCGTATAAGAGAGGTTTTATTGTAGGTGATTTGCCTTCCTTTCTCATACTTGAACTGCATGGTTGGGCTCTGGCAGTGGAATAGATTGGTATTCCGACATCAGCATTGATCAGACTGGGCACCTTGTTGTCAATCACAGATCAACACTAATTACTGGTGATATGCAAACAGCCATTGGCTGTTTCTAGTCGCTTATTTCAGAACGTCCATTCTTCAATGACTTCCATAGCCATCGGATAATCAACCTAATGCCTTATATATGTGTGTTTATTTTATTTTAGAAAGTTTTCATTAACTCGTGTTTTTCATCCTGTTTCTTTCTGCCTTGTAAAGAAACACTCTTCGGATAGTGACTAAGTATTCAAAGTCTGTTCAAGTGGATATACCTCACAGTTATTGAGAAATGTTGTCTTAACCAAAATGCTAAACCATCGTTGACGCAAACGACAATAGCTCAATTTTTTCTTTGAAAAGTCAAGCTAAAAATTGGTTAATACGCACTCATCTGAAAGCAACCATTTTGAAAGAGGCTGAAAACAATTTTTTAGTGCATTGTAGTACATATACATGTACATGTATGTTATATTTAGAAATATTTCTGGAGGGTGTGTTGTAAAGGATGTTCTGCTAAAAAGTTATTGGCAATGTTAAATTGTTAAGGATGGGAATAATTTTACCTTGATTTGTCTAAAATATACATATTCAAAGTCCTCTTAATTAGAACAATATGTATACCAAAGATGAAGTCCTTATCACTTGAGGGTCAAAAGTTATTGCAATTTCAAATATCTGACCTTGACCGTTGACCCATTATGCAAGGCTCCAGATAAGAGGGGTATTTCAACAAGAGGGCCTGAAGGCCCTGATATCGCTCACCATTTGTAATGAAGCCTGATAGCTTTACCTTTGAATTTCACCCTTTTATTCTAAATCCATTCAAGTTTGTCGACCTACTGTAGTATAGTAGAGTACATCAAAGGCAGATAACTAGAGCCTAAACAATACTGAAATTAAGCCTTTTTCTAGCATTTCAAAGTATATCAAGGGCAGGTAACTATTGCCACAATGATTACATTTCAACAATAATTGCACTCCTTCGAGAATGTATAGCTACATCCTTTGTGTACAAGTATAATCAAAATCCATTGAAAACTGTAGTTGCAAGAGTGTAAACGCTGTATGGCATTTTCAGCAATTCAAAGGTAGATATCTCTTGATCTATTTGTCTGATTCCAACCATAATCACCCTTTTTCCAACTCTTATGGTCATATACAATATGGGCAAGTTTGAGAGAGCTTGGATAAATATTGTGGCCTCTAGAGCGTAAACACTGTTAAATATATCATTTTCAGCAATTCAAAGGTAGATAACTCTTGACCTATTGATCCGATTACAACCAAAATTGAACTCATCCGAAGTCTTATGGTAATATACAATCTGAGTAAGTTTGAGAAAGATTGGATAAAATTTGTGGCCTCTAGAGTGTAAACATCGTTAAATATGGCATTTTCAGCAATTCAAAGGTATATAACTCTCGACCTATAAGTCTGCTTTCAACCATAATCAAACTCATCTGAACTTTTATAGTAATATACAATCTGAGCAAGTTTAAGAAAGATTTGATAAAAATTGTGAACTCTAGAGGGTAAACACCGTTAAAAATGGCATTTTCAGCAATTCAAAGGTAGATTACTCTTGATCTATTTGTCTGATTTCAACCAAAATCAAACTCATCCGCACTCTTATGGTCATATACAATCTGGGCAGGTTTTAGAAAGATTGGATAAATACTGTGGCCTCTAGAGTGTAAACACCGTTAAATATGGCATTTTCAGCAATTCAAAGGGAGATAACTCTTGATCTATTTGTCCGATTTCAACCAAAATTGAACTCTTCCGAACTCTTATGGTCATATACAAACTCTTATGGTCATATACAATCTGGGCAGGTTTTAGAAAGATTGGATAAATACTGTGGCCTCTAGAGTGTAAACACTGTTAAGTATGGCATTTTCAGAAAGATTGGATAAAAACTGTGGTCTCTAGAGTGTAAACACTAAAATTGTTGACGCCGCACACCGCACGACGCACGACGGACAATCAAGGATTGCAATAGCTCACCCTGAGCTAGCTCAGGTGAGCTAAAAACTTAAACCTTTGTTTCTTTAAACCCTATGGTGTCACTACTCATTAGAATCGTCTCGAAGAGTAGTAACACCATAGGATTTGGTGCTGAAATAAGTGAGCAAATGTTGAATTTGTTCAGTTTAATCCCACTTATCTGGAGCTCTGATTATGCCAAAAATATGCATATCATATACCTCTTCATCTGGGCAACACAATACCATGTATTGAGTAAGTATTGACTGTATTGGTAACAGTTCAAAAGTTATTACCAATCTTTAAGGTTGTGAATAAATTTGACCTTTAGACCATGACCTTTGACTTAACATGTCTTAAATATACATATTCAAATTCCTGATCTAGCTCTGATCTGTTTGCATTTGGAAATAATTGTTGAGCACAAAATTGAAATGTATATGAGCAGTGCCATGAGAGAACCTGACTTATTGCATTGCAAACAGCGTAGATCAAGGCCAGTCGCCACGTCAAAGACACAACTGGCCTTGATCTACACCCTTTGACACCCACATGCATCTACAGCATTTTATGTATTATATAGGGTATTTCGCAGTGTAGCCCAAACTCAGATACAGAGCCTGAGATGACAACTGCTTGGTCTATACAATGTTGCAATGCAATAACGCTGATATTGTCATTGCACGGTTTATTTATGTGGAAAGAATAGTCCTCTCTACTGTATGAAAGTGGGTGGGATGTTGGGTTTTGGAGTAACTCCTCACAGGAATGTTTGTCTTTCTGATATATTCAGTTTAACTCCTGAAATCTTTTACAAAGTTTAAGAGCAAAGGATTTGGTAAGAGACATTTATGGTTGGGGAGATTCTGTGGCCATTTCCAAGATGTTGAATTCGTAGCTGTTTGGACAGGAGACACCTTAACCCATTACTCCATAAATACATCATTTATGTATTTCTCCATTGAAGAAAATAGTTTTAATTTATAGTGAATCCTAATGAGCAGCAGAAGATATAATTTTCTATATCCAAGCAGATGGAAGCTTTAAACAGACTGAAAGTAAAGAAACAGGCTGAAAGTCAAGCAGAACATTCCTCACGGCACATTATGCTAAATATTTAACCTGTTTTAAGTTGTCACCTACTTTCAAAACTAACTACAAGCTATGGAGTAACAGTTAAAATTGGGACAAAAATATGGCATACCTCTTTGATGATTCTTCCAAAAATAAGATCAAGGATGATTCAACTTTAGCTTTTTGCGAGCTACATGCTAAACTGTGATTACCGTAAATATGTGGCATCTAATCAGGACCCAAACTGTTTGACATTGACCATAATTAGTTTGATTTTTTTTTTCTTTCAGAAAATTCTGATTGTAGTCTTGCAGATGACAATATTAATAAGAGTAGAAATCCATCACCTTCAAAAACATGTGATACAGTAAAAACTCTTTTAGGCAACTATCTCTAAACGTTTGAGGGGAATCGGAAGGCTCAAATCTGACCAATCAAATGCTTGAACATGATCTCAGACTCAATGCAACCTCAATATAACCTTGGACTCTGGACAGTATGGTAAACGAAGAGTAAAGCAATGCAGAAAGTTTAAAATTCAGACGGTGTGAAAGAATAATAGTAAGCTCAAAGCTGATACTTAATGAAGGATAAAAATGCAGAAAGCTTAAAATAACAGCCATAATAGAATGGTGGTAGGTGATTGTTGTATGAAGAACAAAGGTTATAAGAAAGCTAAATAAATTCTGCATTACTTTCATCTTCCATAAAACTGTAACCTGTCTTGCAATCAACAAAACTATTTTGAGTGAGGCTTAACCCTTTACCCAATAGGCCTGTTTCTAGTTTTGTAGACATGTGTCCACTTAAAACAGGTTGAAAGTAAAGCAGAATGTGCCTTAAGGCACATTCTGCTTTACTTTCAACCTGCTTTAAGCTACCATCTTCTAGGATATATATGAAATATTTCTTATTGTAAATGATCTAAATTGGAACTATTTTCTTCAATGGGGGAATAAATTAAATGAGCGAAAAAGTGCTTCTATGGAGGGAAAGGGCTAAAAGAGGTTTTCCTGTAACACAGGTAAGATAAAAGTGCACAGGGTGTGTGGGGTGGGGTGGAAGAGGTGACTGCAGTCACCTGCATTACACACAGCTGGATATGGGCGATTCAGTTTTGGTTATGGAGGACAGGGTTAACACATTCAACCCTAGCAACAAGTATACTTGTCATTGTACCTGGAAAGCGTACTCTTTTTCCTATGCAAACAGTATAGACCAATATCAGAGGGCCCCTAAAGAAGCACTCTGATCAGGGTCTACACTGTTTGGCATTTTGCTCTATGTGGTAGAAAACCGCCCAAAATAGTCAAAAGTGGACTAGACCTAATTGGAAACTGGAACTTTCCATTAAAAGTTTCTGGGTTGAATGAGTTAACACATATTTTGACTAAAGATCATAGCATGCCACACTGGTGTGATATATACACATAGGTAGAGCAGAAAGGTGTCTTCATCATACATTGTACGACAACTAGCAGGATAGGAAACTATTTCATAGATCTAACAACTAAATACACTGTATACATAGAACACACACACACACACACACTAATACCTTCACACAAACACTCACAGACAAACACAGCAGTGCAGTAAAAACACAACAACACGAAACCAGACAAAGCTCCACTCACACTCATTAGGATTAACCCATTAACCCATAAATACGCCTTTAATTTATTCCCAAACTGAAGAAAATAGTTACTGAAGAAAATAGTTCCAATTTATACAATTTTGAATATGTATGACAAGAAATATTTTCTATCTTCTAGTAGATGGTAGCTTAAAGCAGGCTGAAAGTAAAGCAGAATGCGCCTAAAGGCGCATTCTGCTTTACTTTCAACCTGCTTTAAGTGGTCTACTATTTTCAAAACTAGAAACAGGCTATGGAGTAAAGGGTTAATGTTTGTTTTTGCAAAGAGCCCTTGAGAGGAAACACTAGAACCAGAGTAAGTAGAAGATTGTGACACTATGGAGAAAGCTCTACACACACAGAGAAATATCAACTACAAACCACACACACAACACTTTTAAAGCACACACAACAAATGAACATGCAATATACAGTTAAACCCTTTCCTCAGCACCTCTACCTACTCCCTCAAATAGGGGTCATCAGTGACTTTTCAGTTATCAGGGTTTGAGATAAGAGGGAGTACTTAACAAATCTAACATCTTACTTATACCAGCACCAAATCCTATGGGGTTACTACTCATTAGAATTGTCTCAAAGAGACGATTCTAATGAGTAGTGACACCATAGGGTTTCATTCACAAATAAAGACTGTAGTTTTTGAAATACTCCCCTTATCTGGATCCCTGATTTATGTGTTGAATACAGGTGGCAGAAAAGAAACACAGAAAACTCATAAAGGAAGTTTCTGTTTTACTTTACGCTTGATTTCAGACAGTATCCTACCTGAAATCTAGTTGAATGTAGGTAATAAGTATATGGAAGAAAGAGTTAAACCCAACTTTAACAACCACTCAAACTTGGCTTGTTTTGGTGTAAAAACATAGAATGGCTGCTTTAAATAGGATTCAAGTAAATAAGAAAGCTCCTACAGGGGCTTTCTGTTTTATTTTCATCCTACCTAAAGCTTACATCTGTCTTATAACCACTTCTTGTGCTTAACATAGGTGCCATAAGCAGAATGAAAGGAAAGCAGAAAGCTACTAACGGATTTACTATATTTCCAATCTTAAGTTGCCAATTGTCTTTTCACCACTCACAAATGGCTTCATTCCAGACTTGAACACAGGGGGTTCATAAAAGCAGGCTCAAACTGCAGCTAAAAGCTATTGTTGGAGCTTTCTGCTTAACTTTCATCCTGCTACCTGTCTTTAATCGTATCAAAGCTTAAAGCTTTAACCCATTTCCCACAAATACACATTTTTACCCCTTAAATTGTTTTCCTTAACTGAAGAGAAAAGATTCAAGAATATGCAGCATAAGAAATAGTTCCTATATTCTAGCAGGTGGTAGTTTAAAGCAGGCTGACAGAAAAGCAGAATGTGTCTTATGGCACATTCTGCTATACTTTCAACCTGCTTCAAGTGGTCACCTATCTTCGACACTAGAAACAGACTATGGGGTAATGGGTTAAGCTGCCACATGTCTGTACGCCTAATCAAGGGTTTGTCGTTTGAGTGGTTATCTGAGCAGGAATTTACTGTACAAAAGGAACAATCTTCTCACATAACACCAACACATTTTCTCACAAACAAAAAGAAATAACACAACTCCTATAAAAACAGTGTAAAAAACACATCCATCTTAATAGCCCTGTGTAAAAAAAGACAACATATGTAAATAATTTCCTGTCCTGCTAAGTCTAGTCTGTAAACAAATGCACATTTTCCCCTGGAAAATTGAAACCAGTGTGTACCATACTATGTCTTAAATCTCTGTATCCACAACCACATTGTGACTACCAATGGCTCTGGACATACAACAATACCACTCAAAGCGTTGTTTTTTCACATTTATTTACAAGTTTACCACTAAAATGTATACTCATAAATACAGGCAAAGCCAAGTTAAAGGAACCATTCAATTGAGAAGCTTGGAGATCACAAAACCCCCAAGCCCCTTGCATTACACTTTTCCTCATAGAAACATTCACTTATTTCTCATAGACTCTGTCATCAGGCTTCTTCTATACCCTAGAATAACCAATTACTCCATTAATACACACTGTTATGCATTTAATTTATTCCTCCTAAAATAGTTCCAATTTATACAGCCATAAATATGTACCGTCAGAAATATTTTATATATCCTAGAAGATAGTAGCTCAAACAGGCTGAAAGTTAAGCAGAATGTGCCTACAGGCACATTCTGCTTTACTTTCTATCTGCTTTAAGTGATCACTTGTCTTCAAAACTAGAAACAGGCTATGGAGCAAAGGGTTAAGGAACCATAGGAATATTTTCCTACATCCTGACATGTCTCTGCCAAACACATGCTGCTTGTTAAGCAGAAATATCCCTTAGGAAGATTTCTGATTTACTTCCAGCATGCTTGGAGCAGCCATATTTGTCCTAACCCATTACCCCATAATTACACCTTTTATTCGTTTCTCCACTAAAGAAAATAGTTCCACTTCATCAAGTCATAAATATGCACCATTAAATAATTTTATTATCCTAGCAAATAGTAGCTTAATGCAGGGTGAAAGTAACCAGAATGCGCCTTCATGCACATTCTGCTTTCCTTTCAACCTACTTTAAGTAGTTAAGACTAGTTACCTGTCTTCAAAACTAGAAACAGGCTATTGGGGTAATGGGTTAAATACTGAAATCAAGCAATGAGTGGGTGGGCTGAAAAACATGATGAAAGAAATGCAGAAATACACATGGGAACTTTCTGCATTACTCATGCATGCATGCTCCTAATGATCACCATGCATGTCCTATTGAATGGTCACTTTACTTAGGTTTGACTGTACCAGAATTTTAGTCTCTAGTCCACTGTCTGTGAACATATTCATATGTCAAACATGGTCATGTATTTCCCACAACTTTCAAAAACAAACAATATATCGATCATCCCAGAACATACAAATGATTCCCACTGTACACTGTCAGATTACAATATTTCCAAGGGAAAAGGTACCGTGTAAATATTATGCTACTTGCATACAGCCTACAACATGAGAAAGTTATTGTAACTCCACATAAGTAACATTACTTGCACTCAGTAAGAACGCATAGCTTCAGATAAGGTGGATTTTTCAAGTACTTATGTTTTTACATCTTCATCAAACCCTAGGATATGACTACTCATGAATTAGAATAGTTCAATGGATCTAGCCACCTGTTTTTACAAGTGCGAGTAACAGGTTTGCTCTGATGATACATACCACTACACTCTAAATGACCTTGACCTTTGTCGGATTTGTCTCAAAGTGACCACTTAAAGCAGGTTGAAAGTAACGCAGAATGTACCTTAAGGTACATTCTGCTTTACTTTCAGTCTGCTTTAAGCTTATATCTGCTAGGATAAAGAAAATATTTCTTATGGTACATATTCTTGAATGTATAATTTGGAACTATTTTCTTCAGTGGAGGAATAAATAAAAGGCATAAAAAGGTATATTTATGGGGTAATGGGTTAGTGAGTGATCAAATCATTGGGGTTGGATGAGAAAAATGGATGTCAGTATTTGAAAACCTCACCTTATCTTGAGCTTGGAATAGTTATATCACTATTAAGATCAAAAGATATTTCTAATGTCTATATTTGTTAACAAAACTGCAACAACTTCAAAATATCTAAATGTTGCGTTTGATAATTTGCTAAAGAGTTCAACGATATTTTTATGTAGTTCACAAAGTTGCCACATATATGGAGTTCCAAAATATTTCTAACGTTGTAGTTTACAAAATTGCTATAATGTTCCAAGATATTTCTAAATACTATTACTATTATATGATTAACTCATTCACCCCTCAAACTTTTAATGGACAGTGCCAGTTTCCAATTATGTACAGTCCAGTTTTGGCCACTTGAGGTTGTTTTCTGCACTATATTGCAAAATGACAAACAGTGCAGACCCTGGTCAGATGGCCCATTTAGGTCTAGGAGTTCTCTGATCAGGGTCTTCTCTGTTTGCATAGGACAAGTATACTCTTCAAAGGTACACTATTTGTTAATGAAGAGTGCACTTGTCACTTGGGCTGAATGTGTTTACAAAATTGCTATGAAGTTCAAAATAATTCTCATGTTGCTGTTTACAATATGGAATCTAATCAACCTACATCACAACTTCATCTATCTCATAAGCACAGCAAAATAGATATTATCCTTTGCTGATCTATAACAGAAATTAAATAAAATATTAGAAAGTGTAGAAAATGACAATGACACTGAGAATGTTGAAGATTTACTACAATCTGAGTGGAAAATTGTTTGGAACCTGATCAAAAGTCCAGTAAGGTTAGGTAACATCTGATCTGGGTCCAAACCATTTGCAATGGATAACATAGTTTAACCCATAACTCCATAGTTATGCATTTTAACGCCTTTAATTAGAGACCACTTTATGCAATTTTGGATTGTACCATAAGAAATAATTTTTGTTTCCAAGCAGATGATAGCTTAAAGCAGGTTGCCTTAAGACGCATTCTGCTTTACTCTCAACCCGCTTTAAGTGATTTTCTGTCTACAACACTACAAATAGGCTATGGAGTAAAGGGTAAAGCTCAACTAGTTTGCTGGGAAAGAACTACGTTTCCACTGTATCAAGTAACTAACAGGAAGTGACCATCCTATATCACTGACCTAGAAAATACTGAATAAAGTGTTCATCTATAAACCCAATACACCATAAATGTGCCTTTTTATGCCTTCAAAATATTCCTCCACAGCAGAAAATAGTTCAACTTTATAAAGTTATAAATATTTTCTATTCTCAACTCAAGAAAACCGTTCCAATTCATACAGTCATGAATATGTATTTTATGAAAAAATTCTTTATTCTAGAAAATGGTAGCTTAAAGCAGGCTGGAAGTAAAGCAGAATACTTTACTTTTCTGCTTTACTTTCAACCGGCTTTAAGTGGTCACCTATCATCCATCAATACTAGACACAGGCTATGGGGTAATGTGTTAACCAGCCCGTATATACCGTATAGCAACTTACAACGTTCCTTAGTGACAATATATTCCCGTTTCTTAGAATTCTACTATTCAGCTTTGGCAACCAGTTTTCTTACTTTTTCTTATTGGCAGAGCAAATTTGGACACAAATGTGACTGCTTATTTCTATCTATGAGCTATGCATAAATCAAAGTACACATGAATCATTTACAGCTAAAAAATAACCTATAATAATAAGATAAGTAACCTTTTCTCACTCTTTTGATTGGCAAAGACTTAATACTGTAACATTTTTATTTATTGGAGTTGTATCATGAGAAAACCAGATGACTGCATTGCAAACAGTGTAGATCCAGATCAGCCACATCAAATACATGGGAACTAGTCAGAAGCTACACTGTTTGACACTCACATGCATGTAAAGCATTTCGCAGTATTATATACAATATTAAGTGGTGTAGGCCAAAGTGCTGGGATTACACAATATATACAGTTCGATAAGCCTGGTTTTCTCATGGCACAACTCATTGATTTATTGCAGAAACTTGTCTAAACATACATGTACCGTAATGACCCTAAGTATTGGGACACACTGGCTTAGAAAAAATCAGGGCTCCAGATAAGAGGGAGTAAACTGAACAAATCCAACATTTTCTCACTCATTTTAGCACCATATCTTATGGTGTTACTACACATTAGAATTGTCTCTTCGAGCAATTCTAACGAGTAGTGACACCATAGGGTTTAAAGAAATAAAGATTTTAGCTTTTGAAATACTCCCTTATCTGGAGCTCTGAAAATAGTCATGAATATGCACCATTGGAATAATTTCTTTGTCCTAGCAGATGGTAGCTTAGAGCAGGCTTAAAGTAAAGCCTAATGTGCTGTGAGGCTCATTCTGTTTTACTTTCAACCTGCTCTAAGTTGTCACCTGTCTTAAATAGTAGAGACAAGTTATGGGGTAATTAGTTGAGACAGGATACTGCTTAAAGCAAGTTTAAAGTAAAGCAGAAAGGTCCTATAGGAATTCTCTACTTTCCTTTCATTTGCTTTCACTTGCTTTAAACTACTACCATCTCTATTCAACAATGAATATGAAATGAATATTTATGTTTTGCACTATCGTCGAGGAAAAAATAGACTGCCAGGTGAGCTAGAATTCCAACTCTTTGTCTCTTATGATCCCACTTGTGACTATTGCATATTCAATTATATTGAACACATTTAAGACCTGATACTTTGTTATCCTTTCCCTCCATAAGCATCTGTGCCTACAGGGCCATAGATAAGAGGAAGTAAACTGAACAAATCCAACATTTTATCACTCATTCAGAATTCAATCCTATGACCAGTGTTACTACTCATTATAATCGTCTTGTCGTCTCAAAGAGACAATTCTAATGAGTAGTAAGTTAGTAACACCAAATTGGTTTCCAGATAGGTCAAACATGGAAGAACCTTGATGTGGAAGAACCTTATAAAACTAGAATTCAGTGTAACAATAAAGAAGCCAAAAAGAGCCCCAACTACTGTCTGATAAACCCATTACACCATAAGTATGTACTTTTTACACCTTTTATTAATCCCTCCATCGAAGATAGTTAACTTCTGTACAGTCATGAATATACACATTTTTAAGAAACATTTTGTTTATATCCTACCTAAAGCATCTGAAAGTAAAGCAGAATAGGCTGTAAAGCAGAATAGGAGCCCTCTGATCAGGGTCTACACTGTTTGCTTATTAAGACCAGTATTTATTAATTACCCAGAATTCCAAGTAGACTGGTTCATGTTTTGGAAACTAAAATAATCCATAAGGGAACCTTATAACCCACAAAATTTACACAAGTTTGTAAAGGTGATGTTGAATCACTAAACTCAAATTCATGTACATGTACAGTTAAACCTCTATATATCGAACTTCGATAAATCGAATACCCGTTGTGTCGAAGTTTTTTTGAAGTCCTGATCTTTTCCACTATATATTCCTTGTAAAAACACATCCATGAATCGAAGTTATGTGTATCGAATTCCCCGTTGTATCGAAGTTTTTTTCCAGTCCTTTTCATATAAATCCAACATAAAATACCACAAATGTATCGAACATCGATTACCTGTCAACTTACATGGATCAACGGATTACATGACTCGCTAGACTGACGCTAATTTTTCACACCTTCGCGTGAAAACACGCTGGGGTGCTCTTTTAATTCTGCATGCACAATCTGTGTTATCAGTAATACTTGGGTAAGTTTGTCATTTAATTGTTTCACAGTTTTCGTTAATGATATTGACAACGCCACCATATTTAAAGGCTTGATGACACCAATTTATCCAAATGAGTAAATAAACCACAAGGGCTGTTTTGGACAGACAATTAACGAAACAAGCCAAACTTTGTGAGAAGTTTAATAATGCTGATAAACCGGTGGTCGGTGTTCTATTATCAGAGCCACAACATAGCAGATGCGCTCCAATCATGGTCTGTCCGGTGAAAGACCCGGTAACCAATCCGTGGGGATAGCTGGGCAGACCCATCTCACAACGAACGACAACTCTGTTGCGAGATCGATAACGATATTACTGTATGTTCGTATTCATGCACCTGCAATCTTGACAACCTCAAAGTCGAAAATTAATCTTTAAAATAATTATTATTTAATCAAATGTTTATTTCAATTTAGAAGCTAAATTGATTGACAGTTGCACTGTAGTACGATTTTCGGCATTTCCGCCGTAGTTTCGCATCTTGGTGAAATTGACAGCATCTAAGTTGAAAGTAAGATACATGTAGTTTCCTTTTCTATGTTTTAATGCGTATAACTATGCATTCTCCTACCTTTGTACACATGTATTGTATTTTGTTATTTATGCCGTTGTTTTTATAAATGATAAAGAACACATAGGATTTATGTTTTATTTCAATATGCCAAAAAGTACACATAGACGTGAAAACATTACACATCGGGAACGATAGATCTTATATGCATTGAAATTCAATACTCAAATCACAACCCATTTATGATTCGAAGCCCCGATGTTTCGAAGTTTTTTTCACAGTCCCTTGAAGTTCGATACATCGAGGTTTAACTGTATGTCTAACTTACCCTAATTTCTATTAATACAATTGATCTGAAACTTGGCTGATTTAAGTTCCATTAAACCATTTACCTAATAGTCTGTGTCTAGTTTTTAAAACAGGTAACCACTTAAAACAAAGTGAAAGTAAAGCACATTCTGATTTAGTCTAAGCCTGCTTTAAACTACCATTTGCTAGGATACAGAAAAATTTTTATGCCACATATTCATTACTGTATAAAGTAGAACTATTTTCTTCAGTGGAGGAATAAATTGAAGGTGTTTAAAGGCCTATTTATGGGGTTACAGGTTATGTTTAAATGCCTATTTATGGGGTTACAGGTTAAAGTGAAGTTGTATTATCAGAGTTAACTGTATACATGTATAACAATGTCATGGAGAAAAAAACAAACATTTTGAACAAGTTTATGTAAAATATGGTCAATTCAACTTGAGCAGATTCAAGTTAGCAAGCTGGTATGATACAAATACATATAAAAGTGAACATTTGTTTTCAACAAGTGTATGTAAAAAATGCACTATTATTCTATAAACAGTCGGTTTATTACAGCACATTATAAATGTATGGTCGTATTAAAAAACAAAATATAAAGAGAAACTTTCAAACATCTCATAAAGATTAACAATACAGCACATTAAACAACCACACTCCAGTCTTGCTGTATCAAACTTTCTTTTGTTGAACTACCAAATAGTTCTACTGTTAAATTACAATTATTTGATTCTATCTAACCTATTCCAGTGCTCCAGATAAGGGGAGTATTTCAAAAATTAAAATCTTTATTTCTGCATTAAACCTATGGTGTTACTACTCATTAGAATTGTCTCAAAGAGACGATTCTAATGAGTAGTAACATCATAGGATTTGGTTGTGAAATGAGTGAGAAAATGTTGGATTTGTTCTGTTTACTCCCTCTTATCTGGAGCCCTGCTATTCCCTCATAGAAATGTTTATAAGCGCATCTATCAATTCCTTATTAGCTTGTCTGTTTTTCAAAAGAAAAAAAAACTACTGTCCTCAATCCGACATCTACATCAGTATCGTCCAAATCTTAATTCTTCAATATTTCATCTTTCATTTTTGTTATGAATGTTTATCTTGACAAGTCCTATCTAGACACAGGGTTTTCCCGGACGCAGGTTTCCTGCATCTTGGACTCAATTCTGTCACCTGGGACTCCTATTTGTCCAACCCCAGGAGTCCCAAGGACCCTCAAATCTTTGACCACATTTTACTCCAAACCCACAATTCATCAGATATGTAAATCCTGGGTGCTGATGTGGGGTATGCTCAGGTCAACAGAGATCATGAATATGCACTGTTTTAGTGTTTACAAAGGTTTAACAAGTTATTTGTCAACATTGTAAGGCATTTTATACACATAATATTAATTTGGGACCCCCAAATGTGCTGAGGGACTCTCAAAGTGAAAGGTTTGAGGGTCCTTAGGACTCTCAATTACAAAATGCAAGGGAAAACCCTGCTAGACATACCAAATGTATGTTTCACTGATCTTCAAAAACAGACAAGTGTTGGCACCCGCATGCGGAGCTCTTGTAAAAACTGTCTTTTTCGTGATTCTGCTTTTTATGATAAACCGCCATAAGGAATATTTAATACTCCATCGCCAGAGCTTTAAGCTTTACTTTCAGTCTGCTTTAAACAATCATCTGTCTTAACATTTGTGAAGCATTTATGGGGTAAAAGATTACATCAAACATACCTGTATTTCAGGTATGACTGTCATTTAGGTACATTTTAACTTCAATGTATCGATACAGAGTGTCCAACTTGAACAAATTTGAGTCATCAAGACTTGAAAGTTTATCATATAAATGCTAGTGGTATACTAGCTAGGTCCTGAAATTGGTCACTTATACAAAATATCAGCTAGGCATATTTTGTGTATTAACAATTTTGATTTTTGTGAGAACAAAAAGAATCAAACCCCCAAAACATGGGGAAACAAGAAATACCACAATAGTGTGACAAATGCCCTGAACTGCCTTCTTGTCAGTATTTTACCCATGTCCTTGACCTTTGATGGATAAGGGAGTTGAATATGTTATATGGAGATATTGCCTGTATTGCCAGACATGAAATTCATGACCTTAACCTAGTTATGCAACCAACCAGAACCATTTGAACAATTTTGGTACAGGACATCTAGAAGTGTCATCATGCCAAATATCAAAGCTCTGGCCATATTAGTTTCAGAGGAAAAGACATTTGAAAATTTCACTATATAACTATGTAAAACTGTGACCCCGGGGCGGGGTCAATTTTGACCCCAGGGGCATAATTTGAACAAACTTTATAGGGGACCTGTAGATGATGCTATGTGCCAAATATCTAAGCTCTGGCCCTTGCAGATTTTGACAAGAAGATTTTTTAAGATTTCCTTATTTTTTCACTTTGGTTGCCATGGCAACCAGAGTTCTGCATTGTTTTTAATTCTTTGAACAAATTTGAAAGAGCTTGACCCAAGGAACATTTCTGTAAAGTTTGGTTGAATTCTGCCAAGCGGTATAGGAGGAGATGTCATTTGAAGCAATTGTTAACGACGACGGACGACGCACAACGACGGACACAGGGCCATCCCAATAGCTCACCTTGAGCCTTTGGCTCAGGTGAGCTAAAAATGTATGTAATAAAAACAGTTTTGTCTTACATTAACTCAACCATAATGCCATAATTTGCACATGTATATATCGTTACCATGGAGAAGAATTTATATAAGTTATGTTTAACTTGTTTTCCTATCCATGCTTACTATAGCTTATTATGTTATAACATGTGTATAATGTCATATGTAAAATTCTGAAATAAATACTGTTTAAACTAAATGAGTCTTGTTTTGTGAAGTTATATTTGCAGGACTGTGTCTGATATAGAGGAATTGGACATCTGTCATTTGAGATCAACTTCTATCTATTTAAAATAACCCATTACCACAGCTTGTTTCTAGTTTTGAAGACAGGTGAGAATGTGCCTTAACCGTTTGAACCCTAGTCCCGCATATAGGCGTTCTTTTCAAACAGTGAACATGTGAATAGTACACTTGTCCTGTACAAACAGTGAAGACCCAGATCAGAGGGCTCCGAAAGCAGCCCTCTGATCAGGGTCTTCACTGTTTGTCATAAAGCCAAAAATTGACAAAAACAATCTTTAAAAGTCAGAAATGGACTAGACTAAAATGGAAACTGGAAGTGTCCATTTAAAGTTTCAGGGAGGAAAGAGTTAAGGCACATTTTGCTTTACTTTCAGCCTGCTTTAAGTTACAATCTGCTAGGATATAGAAAATATTTTTTATGGTACAGTCACTACTCTATAAATTGGCACTATTTTTCTAGTGGAGGAATATTTAAGGCGTAAAAGTGTGTATTTATGGAGTAATGGGTTTAACTGACCATAGATCACTTACAGTGGGGAACACCTTAGTCTTTCCCAAGAAATGTGTTTGTGCAACAACAACAGTTATTTCCATGGCAAACAATTTAGCCCAAGATAAGACAATGAGGACCCCCATGTCGGATCAGGCTTACAAACTGTTAGCCACTCAGTTTAAACAAGAGGGCCAGAATGGCCCTTAATCGCTCACCTGTACATGGTGATGGGTCAGTGATGTCAGAAAAGAAGATTTGTGAAACTTTGACCCATGGGCAGGGTCACTTTTGACCCCAGGGACATAATATGAATGCTCTTGATACAGGACCTGTAGACGATGCTATGTGCCAAATATCTAAGCTCAGTGTACTATGATTTCAGACAAGAAGATTTTTAAAGTTTTCATTGAAAAAAATCTATGTTTAACAGACCAGAACCAATTCATCATCATATGTGAAAGACCTCTAGACATTACATCATGCAAAATATCTAAGCTCTAGACATATTGATTTCAAAGAAAAATGTGTTCGAAAATTTCACTATATAACTCCATGTAAAATGGTGACACCCGGGCCGGGCCCAACTTTGACCCCAGTGGCAAAATTTGAACAAATTTGATAGAGGACCTGTAGACAATGCTTAGTGAAGTTTGGTTGCAATCAGGCATGTGGGTTTGAAGAAGAAGATGTTTGAACATTTCACTATATAACTCAATGTAAAACGGTGACCCCCGGGGCGGGGCCAATTTTGACCCCAGGGTCAAACTTTGAACAATCTTGATAGAGGACATATAGATGATGCCATGTGCCAAATATCTAAGCTCTGGTCCTTGTGGTTTTTGACAAGAAGATTTTTTAAGATTTCCTTATTTTTTCACTTTGGTTGCCATAGCAATCAGACTTCGGCATTGTTTCAAATTCTTTGAACAACTTTGAAAGAGCTTGACCCAAGGAACATTCCTGTGAAGTTCAGTTGCAATCAGGCATGTGGTTTTGAAGAAGAAGATGTTTGAACATTTCACTATATAACTCTATGTAAAACGGTGACCCCCGGGGCGGGGCCAATTTTGACCCCAGGGTCAAACTTTGAACAATCTTGATAGAGGACCTATAGATGATGCCATGTGCCAAATATCTAAGCTCTAGCCCCTGTTGTTTTTTGACAAGAAGATTTTTTAAGATTTCCTTATTTTTTCACTTTGGTTGCCATGGCAACCAGAGTTCTGCATTGTTTCAAATTCTTTGAACAACTTTGAAAGAGCTTGACCCAAGGAACATTCCTGTGAAGTTTGGTTGCAATCAGGCATGTGGTTTTGAAGAAGATGTTTGAACATTTCACTATATAACTCTTTGTAAAACGGTGACACCCGGGGTGGGGCCAATTTTGACCCCAGGGTCAAACTTTGAACAATCTTGATAGAGGACCTATAGATGATGCCATGTGCCAAATATATAAGCTTTAGCCCTTGTGGTTTTTGACAAGAAGATTTTTTAAGATTTCCTTATTTTTTCTCTTTGGTTGCCATGGCAACCAGAGTTCTGCATTGTTTCAAATTCTTTGAACAACTTTGAAAGAGCTTGACCCAAGGAACATTCCTGTGAAGTTTGGTTGCAATCAGGCAAGCGGTTTTGAAGAAGAAGATGTTTGAAGAAATTGTTGACGCACGACGGACAAAGACCGACCACAAAAGCTCACCTTGAGCACTTTGTGCTCAGGTGAGCTAATAAATCAACATATTCCAAGTCATTTTCTACATTTTGTTGCATTATGTCTGTGTTTAGTTTCATGGAAAAGGTAATGTCTTCCCCCACTGTAATAACCTTTAACCCCATAGCCTATTTCTAGTTTTGAAGATAGGTGACCACTTCAAGCAGGTTGAAAGTAAAGCTGAATGTGCGTTAAGGCACATTCGGCTTTACTTTCAGCCTGCTTTAAGACACCATCTGTTAGGATATAGAAACTATTTCTTATGTTATATATAGGGATGGGTATTGCCAGAAATTTTGTATTGCAATATATTGCGATACTCCATCACTGTATTGCAATATGTATTGCAATATATTGCCTGTTATTAGAGTGAACTTATGCGATGGATCTGGGGTGAATATGTGAAGACAAATTGGTTGTACCACTTTGAATCTTAACAACCATGATACATTTAAGACAAATTGCACTGTTTGTAATGATTTTGTATATGAATATGTATTGTATTTTCAATGCTGAAATGCTCCAAGACATTCCTTAAGGGATTTTCATAACCAAATTGTCCACCATGATGGTAACTGACAGGGTATGGTATGTAACGGTGCCAGTTGACAGTATCAGACAAAGTTCTAATCACATTTTTATGTAAAATGACCGACAATGTCAGTATTTGATACATATTTGTTAGAAACTATATGTTTCATTCAGATATGTAAACCTTTATCATCTTAATAAAGATATTAAATCTGGTATACACATTGATTAGGCAGTGATTCATTGATAATATACCATGCCCTGTGCTAAACACAACAAGGGGAAATCCCTCTGCCCTGCAAGCTGCTTATTTAGTTTGAACAAAACAAAATTGTGAATATTTTTAATTGTGAAACAAAGGGAATTTAATCAATTTATCATAGAGGAAAAAACCCGGTTTTTCGATCAACCGTACCGGTACGTATTGCTTTCAGAACGTATTGCAATATATTGGAAAACCGGTTTTATTGCACATCCCTAGTTATATATCTATGAAGGTATAATTTGGAACTATTTTCTTCAAATTTTCTTTAAATAAAAGGTGTAAAAAGGCGTATTTATGGGAGAATGGGTTAAGACTAAATGGTTACTTCAGTAAAAGTTGGATCTCAAACAACAAATGTCAGATCCATTGTATGTATAACAGTAACGTATCGTACTATGTGTTCACATATATCTATAATGCTCTAATACTAAACATGAATGTAGAAAATATAACAGAGTAATGTTCAAAGGAACACTTGTGTCAGATGCAGCAAAAGCTATAATTCATACAAACTGGCACTGTACCTGCAGACAGACAGATGCCAGACAAGAAGATAGTCTGTCTCCCTTAGCTCAGTGTTGTTGCTTTATCACTTACAGGGGAATGTCAGCAGGGCAGTTTTATTGGGAGGAAAACAATGCATAATTTAGGAAAATGTCGTACTGTTTAAGACACATAGGCTGCAGGCTGAAAGTAAAGCAGATAGCTTCTTTAGGAGCCTTCTGTTCTTCTTCCAAACTGCTTGAAGCAACCATCAGAGAGAGGACTTTTGCCAAATTCAACCCCAAAAATTCCCTCTAAAGAAAAACCCAACAGCACTGCACTAAGACCATTGATTTCTCATTCGCTGTAAATGACACAAAAATGTCCCCAGCACCAAGAAAGAGTTAACATGTAGTGAAGTCTACACTATTTTATACATAAATCTCCAGATCACTTAGGCTTATTTTGCTACACACACACCACACCAGCTCAGTGCATTGATGCTACAAAGCTACAACAGAAACAGGGGGAGATAAAATGGTGAGATGGAGACCAGCACACAGAACATACATACATACAGAAACATACCCACTACACACATCATGTCTAGACATTCAGTCATACCTGTGATGTGGGGTAGGCAGCGTGCTGATAAGCCGTGTGAGTTGTCTCCGCATACTGCTGCTGTGGAGTGGGTGTAGTCTGGCTCACAGAAGAGGGTGGCGTGATAGTATGATGTGAAGCCTCTTCAGAAATCTCCTGCAGGGGTTCAAATGAAAAAGTGAAGTTGCTAACAATTTAGCCCATTATTCCATAGATAAACTCTTTTAAACCTTTAAAAACTTATTCCTTAACTGTAGAAAAATAGTTCTAATTTATACAATCATGAATATTAATCAAAAGAAATATTCTCTTTATTTCAGCAGATGGTAGCTTAAAGCATGTGAAAGTAAAGCAGAATGTGCATAAAGGCAAATTCTGCTTTACTTTCAACATGAGGGTTAACAGGGCTCCAGATAAGGGGGTGGCCAAATACCTATGCGACAGCTCATTAAAACCGTCTCAAAAGGACGATGCTAACAAGTGGCCACGACATAGGGTTTGTGCTGACATTGAGATATTGGAAAATATGGGTCATATTTAGACTACTCCCTCTTATCTGGAATGCTTCATTTAGTGGTTAACCTCTTTTTTGAAGGCAGGTGACCACAGGTTGAAAATAATGCAGAATGTGCCTTAAGGCACATTCTGCTTCACTTTCTACTTGCCTTAAGCTACCATCAGATAGGATTTAGTCGTTCTAATGGTGCACATTCTTAATTGTATGAAATGGAACCATTTCATACCGATTAAAGAGCAAACTGAGCCCAAAATTTACAAGATAATTTAGGATAACTATAATTCCCACCCGGGCCCAGCCAACAAGATTTTACACTTGTCAATAACATCCTCCAAGAACAGATAATTCTAATGAGTAGCACCAATAAGTGGAAAAAGCAGGCATCAAGCAGAATATTTGGTTCAGTCCCTTTGAAAAATAGACAGAATAGAATGTCACTGTATCTGCATTAAATTCTAACCTTTGTGTTGTAGTCATATCTGCTACAAACCAGGTAACTTTCATTTAGGGCTTGCCTGTCTGAGGAGTTCTACACAGCCAATAAAAAACATAGACCATGACATTCAAGGTCAAGGTTTAGATCAGTTTTGATATTCTTTGTTCAGACAGTTTTACAAGTAGACAGAATCCACTTAACCCTTTCCTCCCTGAAACCTCAAATGGACAATTCTAGTTTTCAATTTAGTCCAACCCATTTTTGACTTTATCTGGTTGATTTTTAAAATCTATGTCAAAAGGACAAACTGTGTAGACCCTGATCAGAGGGCTCCTTAAGGAGCCCTCTGATCAGGGTCTACACTGTTTGCATAAGACAAGTGTACTCCTCAGTCACAGGTAAACTGTTTGCAAATGATGCATATCTGTGTGACTAGGGTTCAAAGAGTTAAGCCTCACTGAAATATAGTCTGTCCATTGACATCTTCATCTAACCTTTTTCTTCATTAATACACCTCTTATCATTTCTACACAAACAAAAGAGGTACCCATCTAGGTTATACTAGGCATAAAATACAGTACCTATTTCCAATCTCTTTCCAAATGGTGGCTGAAAGCAGGTTGACATTACAAAAGAATACTACTTGAGGAGCATTCTGCTGTACTTTCAACGTGCTTTAAGAATGAATTGAATACTTCTTCTCTTACCATTTCTATATCGTTTTATTTCTGAGGCGGTGTGTCTAAAGAACCAAAATATCCCTAACCTTGCCTAAACCTCCCAACACCACTTACAAACAACTAAAACATAACCCATTTCCCTGCAATTACGTCTTAAATTTTTTCCGTCACTGTAGAAAATAGTTCCAATTTATAGTTATGAATATTTATCCAAAGAATTTTTTTTCCATATTCTAGCAGATGGTAGTCTAAAGCAGGCTGAAATAAAGCAGAATTTGCCTTAAGCGGCAATTTTGCTTTACTTTCAACCTGCATTCGGTGGATACCTGTATTCAAAACTAGAAACAGGCTATGGGATAATGGGTTAAATACTAGAAGTAACTATATAATTATAGCTATCTAAAGTTCTGTACGAGTTGCTTCCCTTGAATGAAAAAACTCGTAAATTTAATTTTATTTAGCATTTTTAATTATTTTAGCTTAAATTCACCATTTATAAGCTTTATTGAATTAAATTTAAAACAAGAATATCGTTCCCAACAATGGATGCTCCCCACAAAGAAAAAACCCAAGGTATAGCATATTTAGTAGGTGAACACAGTATCAAGTTTCATCAACTTATGATGTAACTTTCAGGAGATATGCTTCAGACAAAAATGATTTTTTTATGAAAAAAGGGAGGAAATTCAATATTTGGAGATGACAGAGTAATAATTCTTGTGTATTACACTTCTTCTTGTCATCCCCTAACACAGTATCAAGTTTCATCAAGTTACAGTGCGGCAGAATTTTTTATATTTTTTTTAATTTTTATGTAGAAAAAGGGAGATAATTCAATTTTGGGAGATGGCAGAGTTATGATTCTTGAGTACAGCACTCCCTCTTTCATCCTGTATCACTTGGGAGATGACAGCGTCATGGTTCTTGTGTACTGCACCTCCTTATGTCACCATCTATCACTATCAAGTTCCATTAACTTACGGTGTAGCAGCCAAGAGATCTACTCCGGACAAAATTGTTTTGCATTTTTTAGAAAAAGAGAGATAATTCAATATTGAGAGATGACAGAGTTACCATTCTTGTGTACTGCACTTCATTCAGTCAATTAGAAAAAGGGAGATAATTCAAAATTGGGAGATGAGAGAGTTACAGTTCTGGTGTACTGCACCTCCTTATGTAATTCTCTTTCACTGTAGCAAGTTTCTTTACGTTACGATGTACGGTTAAGGAGATATGCTCCGGACAAAAAAGCGTGACGGACGGACGGACAGACAGACGGACAAAGCGGTGACTATATGCTCCCCCCCTAAAGGGGAGCATAAAAATTAAAGTAGTTTGGGTTGTTTTTACATGGTTTGGGAAAGTTTGGAGAGGTTCAGGGTCTTTAGACGGACTCTTTCTTAGGCCACCTTGTAAACATGAGCATTGAGTATTTATTTAAAGACTCAAGAGTCTTGAGACTAAAATGGTTACACCTCCATCACACCCTGGGTAGTCACATAATAAAGGTTTATTGTAAACCATAGATAGAACTGTTTGCCATATGTTTTTTAAATATATATATATATTTAATCCCTAAATCTGCACATTCTGAGTAAAGTTGCTGTTGTAAACAAGTCCTCTACATAATAGTACATATTCATCATGAAAAAATAACTTCTCCGGTCTCTTACTAGTGCTAGAAGAAACCAGTCTCATTAAAAAAGAAAGCTGTTGGCCAATGTTGTACCTCTTCTGTTGTCCTGACTTCTACTGTAGCTTCTTCTGTGGCCTCTATTGAGCCGGGCTCCGACTGCATCGGCACATGGGTTGCCTCTGCCTCCTTTTTCACAGATTTGCTCATACGTGGCGATGACCCAGACCCACTTAGTCCACGGCGCTCATTACGGAACTTGTCACACAGAATAACATACCACGAGTCCTAATGAATGAATAAACACACCGTTACATTACATGGATCATTGACAGAAAGTCTTGTTAACCCTTTACTAAAGCGTTCCCTCTCTATAACGGCCCTCCCATCGACTCCATCCTAACAAAGACATTCCCCGTAATTCCCTAAACGGGATAATAAAGTCTAACTCTTTTACTGCTGCAATATCATCTGCTTAAGATTGTAGTCTGCAGTTTTCTCTCAGGGTTACATATAAGTGGAGATTTTGAGAATACATATATTGACTGGTGACAAACAGCTTGAATCCTGATCAGACGCCGCGTTACGTTTCAAGCCGTTTGCAAATGTAAGCCGAGTCTTAATTATTGTACCTTTCTATAACGACTCCCTCCAAACAACACACACAATGTGTCTCCCATTGGATGTCGTTTTAGAGAGGGAACACTGTACTTCTCTACATCAGCACAATAAATTATTATTCCTTTCCTTTGAGGTGTTGCATACAGATGGCGGCTTTAAGTAAGATGCAAGTAAAAACTAAAGCTCTTATAGTAGCAAATATCTTAGGCCTTGATAACCAATCCATAATCAAAATGAAATACAATAAAACCTCTCTATTACGACCAATAAATTAAGTCTAATTGATTGTATACAAGTCAGGTGACGGCTTAAAGCAAGCTGACAGAAATCGGAAAGCTCCTTTAAAAGCTCATAAAGGAGCTTTCTGTTTAACTGTCACCTTGCTTTAAGCAGTCACCAGTAGTTAACCCCTAATAATTTACACAATTTGGAAGTCATAAAAGAGAGGTTTAACTTTATGTACATCTTCTCTTGGTAGCGATACATCCTGCTATTCTTAGCAAATTTCACACCATTCAGACAAGCTGTTACCACAAAATAGTCCGGACATAAAAACTTAATATAGACTTTGAAAGCTACCACTGTCGATGGAAAAGCAAATCATTAGTCTTGCCTTCTTTGTTAACCCATTACTCCATAGATATGCATATTTACGCAGAGAAGGGTCGGATCTAATGCTGTTATAACTTGTGACCCAACCCCAATTCCATGTATATTTGAGGGAATAAAAGATGTTTAAACCAAACTACCATAAGAAATAATTTATATATCCTATCTAGATATGAATGAGTTAAGATACTTACAGCTGGTGATATGTGACTGGCTTTCATCTTGGCAGCTAGGGTGGGGAAGGTTTCCACTATAGCATTGGCAACAGCCATCTTCTGGGTTGGTGTAGGGTACCTGACAAAAACACATGATCAGAATACATTAACCCACTACTCCACAAATATACCATGTTACAACTTTAATTTATTCCTCCACTAAAGAAAATAGTTAAACTTTATACAGTTGTGAATATGCATCAATCAAATTGTCTTCTATTTATCTTACTTAGTAGATGGTGGCTTAAAGCAGACTGAAAGTAAAGCAGAATGCACCTTAAGGAGCATTCTGCTTCACTTTAAACCTGCCTTAAGTAGCTACCTAGGAACAAGCTATGGGTTGACAGCTTAATGCAAGATGAAAGTTCATCTGCTTTCAACACCATATGATTAACTAGTTGTTGCAATAAGGGAGTTTTATTGTCCAGTTAAATCCTGCATTCTGCAGCCAATCAGTCAAAATAACCTTGGTCTTATTTAATGACTTAGTTCATGACAAAAGTAATGCATAAATGTACAGTCGGCTGAGCAGTCATTCGGACTGAAGGTAACTTGGTACTTTACTTTTATAAAGCTTTTATAGGAGCTTTCTCGTTCACATTATTATTCAACCCATTTTTCCATCGCTTCTTTCTAATTTTGACCACAGGTGACCACTTAAAAGCAGAAATTGCCCTAGGAGCTGTCTGCTTTACTTTCACTTTGTTTAAAGCAGCCTCATGGCTTAATCATTGTTCGATATAAGTGATTTGTACCCATGGCTATGGGGGTAAGGCTTAACCCATTACCCCAAAGCCTGTTTCTAGTACCACTTGAAGCAGGTTGAAAGTAAAGCAGAATGTGCCTTAACGCACATTCTGCTTTACTTTCAGACTACTTTAAGCCATCATCTGCTAGAATATAGAACATATTTCTTATAATACATAGTCATTGCTGTAAATGTGACTCCTTTTCTTCAGGGGAAGAATAAATGAAAGGCCTATTTATGGGGTCATGGGTTAATAAAGCATGATGACTAGAGTATATCTACATACAATTCTAATTTCCAGTACGCTTGGACTACTGTCCAAAACTTTTTGTTCTATTTCTAAGTAATTCTACTACCTGTTTTGGGGATTATACTTTTAAGAAAGAATTGCAATACATTGGAAAACCAGTTTTATTGCACATCCCTACTCACATGCTATAGAGGATAGAACCATTCTCTGTGAGGCAAGTCCCAATTCCATGCATGTGCTAATGTGAGAATTTTGCTTAGCAGGGAGTGTCTTTTTCGCAACTAAAATTAAAACTTAGAGACACATTTTATTCCATTCTGGAACACAGGAGTGATGTCAATTATGTGATTTTCCACTTTATAAACAAATGTCCCCCTCAAAAAAGACATTTCCACTTGTTTCAGGGAGTGATCATACAGTGTTTATATGGAAAATAATAGATAGAAACCATATACTATAATAACTTTCATTGAAGGTGATTCATATATACCAATGTCTATTGATTTTTTTTCATCGTGTGAAGTATTAAAAGCATCATATGTCCAGAATTGAGCGTGTCCAGCTTTCTGGGCAGCTTTTGCATTGAAAGTTAGATCAGTATTCAGGAAATTATACTAAGCTACATTAAACATCTACATTCTGAAAGGTGTTTGCTTAAAGCAGGTAAGAAGTAAAGTGGAAAGCTCTTTTTTAGGGCTTTCAGCTTTACTTTAACCCTTTACCCTATTTCTAGATTTGAAAAAAGGCGACTATTTAAAGCAGGTTGAAAGTAAAGCAGAATGCGCCCTAAGGCGCATTCTGCTTTACTTTCAGCCTGCTTTAAGTTACTACCTACTAGAATTAAGAAAATATTTCTTCTGATACATTTTCATGACTGTATAGACTGGAATTATTTTCTTCCACGGAGGAATAAACGGAATGCGCTAAAAGGTGCTTCTATAAGGTAAAGGGTTAAGCAATGACCCGTCTAAAATACAGAAGACAAGTTAGACGGAGAGAGTTGACATTAAATTACTTACAACCCAGTGTATTTGATAAGTTCATGAAATATTGTGTCAATTAGCTGAATTTTTCCAGCCCTGGTTATCTCCCCTGTTTGTATCATCTGTAGTGCTTTGAGCCCATAGTCGAGGTTAGAGACCGGAAACCGTTCTGGGAACGGTATAATCTGCTGTATTTGATGCGAGTAGTACTTGGGATTACTATTCTTCATAGACTCCAAGAATTTTCGCCTCATTTTTTTGGTGGTTATCTCAGCTGCAAGTTTCTCATCTGAAAATAATAACAAAATTGATGACATATTTCCAAATCAGTCGGTATTTCAAACACTCAAACCCTTGTAGCACTAGCAAACCTTATGATAATCCTTTCCTCCTTGAAACCTCAAATGGACAATTCTAGTTTTCAATTTAGTCTAGTCCATTTTTGACTATTTAGGGTTGATTTTTACAATATATGTCAAAATTACATACAGTGTAGACCTTGATCAGAGGGCTCCTTAAGAAGCCCTCTGGTCAGGGTCTACACTGTTTGCATAGGACAAGTGTACTCCTCACAGGTACGCTGTTTGCAAATGATGCATATATGTGTGACTAGGGTTCAAAGAGTCAACCCTTTCAATCCCCGGTGGCTTTTTGCCAGTGTTTTATATAGGTAGTTGGCTAAAGAGACTGAAAACCAATTGGTGTATTTGCAAAATACTAAAATAATACAAGAGCCCCATGGGGCATATTTCGCTCACCTCAGAATACCTGACAAAATGGAGATAATGATTTATGTTCAGGACGGGGTAATTTTTTTGCCCAATAGGCATAATTTGAACAATCTTGATAGAGGACCTGTAGATGATGCTAAGTGCCAAATATCTAAGATCAGGGTACTAGGGTTTTCGACGAGAAGATTTTTGTAAGTTTCCGTTGAAAAAATCTATTTTGAGCTCCTGTGACCTACATATGCAACCGACCGGAACCATTTGAACAAAATAGGTAAAGGACATCTAAAAGTGTCACCATGCCGAATATCAAAGCTCTGGCCATATTAGTTTCAGAGAAGAAGACGTTTGAAATTTTCACTATATATCTCTATGTAAAATGGTGACCCCCAGGGTGGGGCCAATTTTGACCCCAGGGGCATAATTTGAACAAACTTGATAGAGGACCTGTAAGTGATGCTATGTGCCAAATATCTAAGCTCTGGCCTTTGCAGTTTTTGAAAAGAAGATTTTTTAAGATTTCCTTATTTTTTCACTTTGACTTTGGTTGCCATGGCAACCAGAGTTCTGCATTGTTTTTAATTCTTTGAACAAATTTGAAAGAGCTTGACCCAAGGAACATTTCTGTAAAGTTTGGTTGAATTCTGTTCAGAGGTATAGGAGGAGATGTCATTTGAAGCAATTGTTAACGACGACGCACAACGCACGACAGACGACGCCGGACACAGGGCCATCCCAATAGCTCACCTTGAGCCTTTGGCTCAGGTGAGTTAAAAAGCAAATGTGTAGCATTATCATGCATCTGGTATTAAAACAGCATGATCAGTTAACAAACATTCCAAAGAAGTCACAAAATCCTAGGTTTTTCAATATCTTCCATTGTTTTTTCTTTTTGACTAGACATAGTAAATCCATTTTGCTTGTTTTCACATGTGCAGGCATAAACCAAAAAAATTATTTCTTCTCCCTGGCTGTACACTAAAGTAGGCTTACTCTACTGCTGATGAATGAAAAGTGTGCTGGCCTAGTGATTAATACGTATGACTTAATTTTTACTTCCGTCCCCGCATACTGGGTGACAGGGTCCCTAGCTGGTTCCAATCCAACTTCACTCATTCACCCATGAAACTTGAAATGAACAATTAGTTTCCATCTAAGTCCATTAAATTTTGGACTATCTAAGGTTGATTTTTACAATATATTGCAAAATGACAAACAATGCAGACCCTGATCAAGATCAGATGGTTGTAGGGGCCCACTTATCGACGTCTGCACTGTTCGCATTGTTCAAGCGAACTGTTCACAGATACACTATTTGTCAATGATGAGTATATTTGTCGCTAAAATTCAATTGGTTAAGTAAGCTTATTCAGCTTTAGTCTTTTAACCCACTACCCCTTAAGGATGTCTTTTTACACATTTGCTTTATTCTTCCACTGATGAAAATAGTTCTACTTTATACAGTCTTGAATATGCATCAAAAGAAATATTTTCTTTATCCTACCAGATGATAGCTTAAAGCAGGCTGAAAGTAAAGCAGAATGCACCTACAGGTGCATTCTGCTCAATACTTTCGACATGCTTTAAGTGGTCATGTGTCTTCAAAACTAGAAACAGGCTATGTATGGGATTAACAAGAGTAAAGCTTGTATTGTCTCATCAGACAAATGTTAGGACATGTGACACATGGGTCATGGGATGAGTTCAGTAAAGAAATTGATGGCCCTCGATTGGGAGTTGGCTACCAGTCTGAAATACAGCGGAGAAAATGTAATTCTTTAGTTCAAACGCAAACGCATTGCAATGAAATATAGAAAATGATAGCCTTTTGACAATTCTGACTACCACTTTTAATCTGAGTGGCAAACAGTTTGGAGCCTGATCAGACGCCGGGTTACCCGGCGTCTGATCTGGCTCCAAACTGTTTGCAATGAAAATGATAGTTTAAGCATCACTGGGGTTATTTGGAAGGAAAATGTTTTCTCTACTGTACTCTGCATGCTGTACACAGGGCACAAACTGCTAACCTAAACAGCAAACAGTGGTAATTGAACACGCTAATGGTGTGCCAAGTTTTGGTATTTTTATGGTATCTGGAGTTTCTCCCCCTATTTGTATCGAGATATGAATTACCTGTTGTAGTGTTAGTGTTACTGGAGGTAGCATACATTGAGACCGGGTACGTCTGATTCTCTTCTACTGAGCCTGCAGCAGGGGTATGGCCACCTTGAGCGTTGTGAACCTCAGTGTCCTCAATTGGTCGAAGTGATGCACTCTCACCACCCATACTGTCTTCATCAGACTGACCGGCCTCAACTGTAAACAGTAGATTTCAAAACTCTCACATCTGGTGATTAAACTTTAATTGTGATTACATTTACTGTGTACATGTATTTATATTTCAGTTTTCTGTAGAAAAATCCCCAGTCACAGAAAATTTACCAATTTTCATAGAACAACTTTATTCCGAACCTTTTTCTTCATATCTTCAGTAGAAGTAATAATATTTCCCCCCAAAAAGCTGTATATTAAACTGAAGTCCCCAACAAACAATGCTGATCTTGAACAAAAATCTAAGTTTAGTTGAGTATCTCCGAAAACCCAGATTCCCCTAACCCGAAGTCCGTAAAAACTGGACACTGTATCAGTGTCTATTCTAGGAAAGGATATTGGTGAACTCTCCCCTCTTTTATGAATTGAAAACCCGTCCCCCCACTATCTTCTAACAGATATTGTGTGTGCATCTCTTAAAATGGTATCATTTCAAACAGTTAGATCAAATTTCCCCCCTCATTTTCGATTCCTAGACACTGCAGTGTATGCCCGACACCAGCTCATGTCGGGAAATAAAAACTGACATTTGAGATGTTCACACCAGTCACAGACCTGTGCTTTCCAGAATCACAGGGACCCGACACGATTGATTTTTGATAGAAAAAATTGTCCGAAAGTATATATAGAGACAAGGGGTACAACTGATAGTCAGTATATTCACACCCTATCTCGACCAAACCGGGCATGACATGAATAATAATTTATAAAACGACACCCTTTTTGTATATCTGTCTAGCTAATATAATACCCTTCCATAAAAACATAACATAAAACCAACTGTAAGCATGCACTTTCAACAGTAACTACGTCTACTGACTGAAGTCACCGATTTTCGGAAAACGGGACAGGTGTTCGTTCACAGCCAACACAGCATTGACCACTATTGTACGCTTGTTTAGGCGGTTACATCGAGCATTACAGTCATACAGTTCCATATATATACGTTTTTGACACCAATCAAAGCTGTTTTCTTTTCAAATCATTGCCGTATCAACAACAAAGTCACATGTTTACATAACAGAGACCCGACACGATTGATTTTTGAGAAATAAAATTGTCAGAAGGTATATATAGAGTCTCTATATACCTTCTGACATTATTTTTTTTCTCTCAAAAAGCAATCGTGTCGGGTCCTTGTGGTCCAAAACGTGTATCTATTGAACTATATGACTCTCGTGCTCGATATTACCGCCTAAACAAGCGTACAGTAGTGGTCAATGCTGTGTCGGCTGTGAACGAACCCCTGTCCCGTTTTCCGAAAATCTGTGATTTCAGTGAGTAGACGCATTTACTGTTGAAAGTGCATGCTTACAGTTGGTTTTATGTTATGTTTTTATGGAAGGGTATTATATTAGCTAGACAGAATTGCAAAAAGGGTGTCGTTTCATCAATTATTATAAATGTTATGCCCGGTTTTGTCGAGATAGGGTGATAATATACTGACTATCAGTTGTACCCCTTGTCTTTATATATACTTTCTTACAATTTCTCTTTCTCAAAAAATCAATCGTGTCGGGTCCCTGTGTCCAGAATGCCAGATACCGTATTTTCTCGCGTATAAGACGGGTTTTTTTCCTTCAAATTCTCGATCTGAAGTGGGGGGCTTGTCTTATAAGAGAGTCAAAGAATTTCCTAACTTTTTTCCCTATCATTTCAGGTCAAAAGAAGAATCTGAAAAGATCGTGACCAATTTTTACCAGAGTACATAATCATATGTTATTCTGAATTTAAAATAAAGACAGAGAATAAACATTGATAAAGTACGTTTAGTTTGCTTTTTGATTAACAACTCACCACAATTCCCCCTTAAAATTGCCGAAAATCCAGGTAAGACTGTCTATAAACTTCAAAACAATGTGTAAAGTGCCCGCCATATTTAATCAACATCCGGCGTATTCATATGGCTGACCTCAGTATATAGTGATTGAAGTCTTTCTCCTACTAGTTTACGTATTATTTGTTTTCATTAATAAAAGGAAATATAAATTACCATACAGGCCTTGGTGTTAAAGAGAGCTATTTAAATTGTCCATGCGCTTTCTTCATCAAGATTTTAGCGGCAGAACAATATGCCTCTCAGTCTGGCAATCAACGTATTACGCAACACTGATCACTGGCCCAAACCTTGTGTGGACTCTTTATATGACACGCTGGGCTGTTAACGGATTATACTCAACACACTTTGCCAGTACACAGGTATGCCTTTGATTGCTAGTTTATCTAGCTGCGACTGCTTATCAGTTGAAATTGGGCTTCGATCCGTGATTAACTCTATCCATCGTTCGAAGTTTTTTTTTCAAAGTCAGGATCTACACTTAAATTTCATAATCTTTTGTACACGCACGCTATTCTTTCATTAAGGTCAGAAAGGTATTTTAAATCAGTAAATTTCATAATTAATGAGTGTAATCAAGCAGTCAAGAAAACTAGTGACATGGAAGCTAAGTCTTACTGTATAAACACTCCCGTAATTATGTCATTATTCTGTAACACTTGTACAATGCTTTTCATGAAATGAAGGCGGAGCTTATTTTGATTGACATCTTAACACTGATCCAGACGTTTGCCGAGAATGGCACTCGGTTGTAGTTACTTTTTTGTGTGTTTGAAATATTCGGAATCATGCCCGTATATTATTGATTGTAAATGATAAAATCTTAATAAGTGTTACTAATATTTAAATTAAAATCTACAAGGGTATTTTAGTATTTTAATTAAAAAAATATCTACGAACTTGTTCTTACTCTGAATATGCGAAGCTTTAAATGTAAATAAAGTACACCCAGAACAAAACAATGGTGGGTGTTGAAGAGCGCCGTTAGCGAGTAAAAAAACGTTTTAATTGCTGAACATTTGCAAGTAAGTAAATCTATTGAACACAGCTAGGAGAATCATAAAGTAGTCTGCCTAGAATTAATTTTACAGACCCGTTTATGGAAGCATTATTTAAGCTACGCTGTTAAATAGACATGGGTAATTCAATGGAAAAATAAAACTTCGAAGATCGTCACGAAAAAAAAATTCTCGGACCGGCCACGATTTTTCCACCCGTCTTATAAGAGGGTCAAAGCAAAATCCAAGGATTGTCTCCTCAAAGTAGGGGGGCCCGTCTTATACGCGGATCGACTTATACGCGAGAAAATACGGTAAGATAAATATTTCAAATATTAACATCTTTCAGGGCTCAAGATACAGGTTTTCAAGATTTTCTCGGTTATGTTTCCACCAATCTCTATGTTGTTACCACTCATTTGAATCGTCTCAAACGATTCAAATGAGTGGTGATAACATAGGGTTCATTGATGAAATAAGGAAATTATTATTTGAAATACGCTCCTTATCTTGAGCTCTGTCTACTCTTTGTCTCAGCTAACCATATGATGTGACTTCTCACTTAAATCATCTAAAAGAAATGATTCATGCAAGTGGTCACACCACAGGGTTTCATAGAGATGTTAAGGAGGAAATCTTGAAAATGTTAAGTTAACCCTTTACTCTACGTAACGATTATGTCTTTTTAAGCCTTTAACATTATTCCTCCACTGAAGGAAAGAGTTTCCCTTTATACAGTCATGAATGTGCACCATAAGAAATATTTTCTAGTATTCTAGCACTAGCAGATGGTAGCTTCTAGCAGACTGAAAATAAAGCAAGCAGTATGTGCCTTAAGGTACACTCTGATTTACTTTCAACCGGTTTCTACAAGTGTTAATGAATCTGTCTTCAAAACTAAACAGGCTATAGGGTAAAGGGTTAACTCGCTCTAATCTGAGGCCCTACTGTCAATATTACCTTTTACTTGAACTTGTGAAGCCTGCACATTGAAAGCAGCAGTAGCAGCCTCTCTGTCTACAGATGTTGGTGTGTAGGTTTGTTCTCGTTCTACCGCAGCTACTGGATATGTTTGTTCCCGATCAACAGGAGTAGTGTATGCAGCAAGCTGTTCTCTTTCAGCCGTCACATGATGTAAGCTCATGTCTTGAGCTGTGTTTTGAATACTTTCCACTTCATTCTGAATCTGAGTCCGTAAAACTTCTGAATTTGCAGGAAACGTTTGTGTCCGCAATGCCTCAAAAGCTTCCAACGTAGACTGTATGTTATGAGAGCGCAGTGATTCTGGAATACTATCAGTGTCAATTCTATGCATTCTTGCCAACATATCCATACTTGTATGGAGCGGAGGAAGAGTTGATTCTACACTAGCACGACTTGCACTAACTGGGGACTGCTGTCGAGTCTTTTTAGGATAGGGTGGGGGAACAAAAGAACCATTTAAGTCTTCAGAGGGGGCAACAGCTTCAGCTTTTCTCCGTGTGGATTTACTTGGTGTAGCTGTTACTGGGGTATTTAATGTTTCTACAGCAGCAGCTGCTTGAGCAGACTGCTTTAAGCTTCTGTTTACCGCTGCAATTTGACTTTCCAGTACGGCTATTTGAGACTCCACTTCTGCAGTGCTGAGAGATTCCTTACCTGAATGAGAGGTTACAGTGTCTTTAGCAAATGTCACAGGGGTCAAGGACACTGGCACTGCCATAGAGGATAATGTGTGCTCAAGATGAGACTGTCTGATATGTTTAGGTGACAAATGAGAGATTGGGGGAATTCTCTGAGAGCCCCCTCCATGATATCCTTGAAACTGGGCCAATGGTGATGGTTTGGCGTAGATTTCTGGTGAGGAGATGGGCACCTGCTGTTTTTGAAATGTTTCTACAGGTGGTGGAGGTCTGATCTGAGCCACACCAGTGTAGCCAGGTGACACTGATGGTGAGGCTACAGTAGAGTTTACCGTAGTCACAGTGTACAGAGAGCTTGCTGAGGTGGCAAATGATGTAACAGGTTCATATGTAGAGTTGACTGGTTGAGATGGTCGCAAAGATGCAATGGTATGGGCACTCCTAGGGGAGAGAGGTGGTGGCGGTGGTGGTGGGGCAGGTGGTGACATATCTTTCTCTGTCTGAGCTACAACTTGGACTACAGCCTGGGCTTGGGCTTCTTTGTGTTGCTGTTCCAAATAGTCTGCGCTCGCCCGCAGCCATTGAGGAGTATCATTGGGGGTATTATCAGCTACAAAAAAATTAATAATAATTTACAACTATTTGTTTGTTTAAAGCCATAACTCCAAAAATACCCCTTTTTACTACTTAAATAGAAAAAGTTCCACTTTATACAGTCATGAATATGCACCAGAGAAATATTTTATATATCCTAGCAGAAAGTAGCTCAAATAGGGTATACAGCTGGACTTAAATTAAACACTCACATTTTGTAAGATATCTGTTTGTATGCTCAAGAAGTGTGATAATGGAGGTCGAATAGTGAGAATGTATTGCCCATTATCCAGACAGGCTGGTAATATCCAGGCACTTTTTTTTAAGTAAAAAAATAATAAAATATAATCTTGAAACTTTTGAACACATTTTTTAATAGCTGTCGCTTCCATTCCTTGATTTGAGTAGTGTAATTGCAAGAGTAAAAGATCTTTCATATATGAAACTTTAACGAGGTAGACTATTTCGACTGCAAGTATTACATGAATGTATTGCTGAGTTCCCTCAAGCTGCCAACCTTTAGTACAGTAGAGCATTACTTTCCCAATTAATTGGATACCAACCCATTCCCAAATGGGCGAAAAAATACACTGTAATCTAATATGTAAATCAATTATTCTATGGTAGTTTGATGTGAGCTATCAAGATCATGACACTTTAAGTTTAACCTATTTCCTCATGTCCGCTTTATAGTTTTGAAGAATAGCGACCACTTAAAGTAGGTTCAAAGCAAAGCAGAACAAGAGGGCCATGGCCCACAAGTCGCTCACCTGAGAACATTGTACCTAAGCTGACTGGGCAAGACAATATTGTGAAATATATCGCTATAAAAAGATTTTTAAAGGTATAAGGCCTAATTTGATCAAGGGGTCATACTTTTAACAATCTTGGTAGAGGACCATTAGGCAAAGCTATATGTCAAATATTAAAGATCTGGGCCTTACAGTTTCAGAGAAGAAGATTTTTAAAGGTTTTCCTATGAAAAACTGATAAGCCCAAGGATAGGACCATTTTTGGCCCTGGGTCATGATTTGAACAATCTTGGTAGAGGACCATAAGGCAAAGCTATATCTCAAATATTAAAGATCTGTGCCATACAGTTTCAGAGAAGAAGATTTTTAAAGATTTTCCTATATAAGTCTATGTAAAACTGATAAGCCCACAGGGCGGGCCAATTTTGACCCGGTGGGGACATAATTTGTACAATCTAGGTAGAGGACCATTAGGCAAAGCTACATGTCCAATATTATTGATCTAGGCCATATAGTTTCAGAAAATATGATTTTCAAAGGTCCTAAGAAAAACTGATAAGCCCCAGGGTCAAAATTTGAACAATCTTGATAGAAGATCATTAGGTTATCATACATACCAAATATCAAAGGTCTGGGCCTTTTGGTTTCTGAGAGGAAGATTTTTAAAGATTTTCTTATGCATTAAAAGTTGCCTATACGGTCATGAATGTTAGAAAATCTAGTCCAACTGCAAGGGGAATAACTCTAGCAGCGGTTTTTTTCTTTCTTTGAACGGTACCGGGGAACGGACCCGTTCCCAATTCGAGAAGGACCCTTCCCAATTTGATGACCGGTCACCGGACCCTTCCCAATCAAAAGAAATCTATTATCGGACCTGTTCTCAATCAAAATAAACATATTTGCCAATTATCAATTACATTTTCCCTTTAAATCATAGCAAACCATCCATATTCCAACTTATCTTTTGCTACAATGAATGTCTCGTGAATGTAACCAAAGTTACGCAACTCCATTGACATTTTTGGGAGTATGTATAAAACAATACCAGTGATTACAGCCGAATTTCGGAAACGGTCCGGGCGAAGATTTATACATGCCCCTTCATCGAGACTGGTTAATGTTGCGTGATCGCAAAATCCGCTGAAATTGATAAGAGTTTACAAACGGCAGATTTCACGAGAGCTAGTGTTACATGGACGGAAAATTCCATTTTATGTCCCACTGAGTTGTGAAATAGAAACTTTTTAATTTCCTGATTTTTTTGGCTGAAACATTGAAATTAAACATTAAATTATTTGGAAATTTAATTTTTGATATAAATTTCAACTTTAATCTGGTAAAAATTATCAATAAAACATGAGCATACAAACTGAACCATGTTTCATGGACAAATTTATAATAATGTTTTTTGCCATTAAACATTTAAATAAAAGTGCTGATATAATTTTATTTGTTAGACTAATCATAATGAAACATTAATTCATTTCACTTTTTTAGATAGCTATAGAATTTTCATAAATACCATGCGACTTTGGATATACCCCCCCTCGTTTTGTGTAGATAAGGGTAGTTATTTTTTGATACAACCTTTAAAACATGAACCAGTTAATGTTTGGAAAAAGGAAAATGATTATTTTATGTATTAATTTTAAAAGAGATCATACTTTCATTACAAATAAATAATATTCAGTTATTTAGACTCCTTTTTAAAAATCTTTGCTAATGTGATGTAAAGACGGATGCTAATGTGACAAAGACGGAAAAAATACTGCTAG
Source organism: Gari tellinella (assembly GCA_922989275.2). NCBI lineage: Eukaryota > Metazoa > Mollusca > Bivalvia > Cardiida > Psammobiidae > Gari > Gari tellinella. Next base: position 73,305,142 of record OV277863.1, read on the forward strand.
TGTCACCACTTGGACAGAACATCAGATTTGCTAATGTTACGTAGGACTGAAACTAGAACTGCTAGTTTTATGTAGGACTGAAACTAGAACTGCTAGTGTTATATTTTACAAAACAATTTCCATTGCAATCGTTATGGGCTTCGAAGACGGAAAAATATTCCGTAACATTAGCATGGAAAAAAAACACCCTCAGGTCAGCTGTTTTCTGATGTACTTGACTTTTTAATCGACCCTAGCGCTTTCAAAACTGCAAACTTACACTGCTTACGTCAAAATAATATCACCAACTCTCACACAAGACAAATAATAGGACATGCTAACTGCTAACGTTACGCATGACAAACAGGACAGAAAATGGCCTTCGTGACCATCTTTGATAAAAAATGGTTATATATAAACAAATAAAAATAAAAAATAATAAAAACATATTAGGTACTCTTTTTTAATTCATTTTGGATACAATCTTGAAAAAATCGAACAGTTTTACACAACTGCACTTTTTCTACAACATTGGAACAAGAGGGCCATGGCCCTAAATTCGCTCACCTGAGGACATTGAAGTTTGTACCTAAGTTGACTGGGCAAGACAACATTTTAATATAACTATAAATGGAGTTATCTTCCAGACAAGAAAACATGACAAAAGTGAATTTTGTTGCCAAGCTTATGACCCTTATCCATGACACATCCTCTTATCAAGCTATTTCCATTTCCAATAAATGATAATTATTTCACAAGCGTCAGCAGAACTGGAATTATTTTCCTGACAATAAAATATGACAAAGGGGAAAAACTAAATATTGCTGCCCTTGTGCATGGCATTTTCTCTCATCAGTTTCTTTCCATACATAAAATTTCATTACAATAGCATCAGTAGAACTGAAGCTGTCTTCTTGACAAGAAAATATCACAAAGGGAAATAACTAAAAAAACAATGATGTCAGAGTTATGGCCTTTGCAAATGGCACTTCCTCTCATCAGGCTCTTTCCAAATAGGCAATTTCATTTTACCCATTACCCCATAGCATGTTTCTAGTTTTGAAAATAGGTGGCCACCTAAAGCAGGTTGAAAGTAAAGCAGAATGTGTCTTAACCCTTAGCCTGCCACTCACGACTATAGCTTTATATGCAAACAGCTTGGATCCGGATTAGACGCCGAGTAACTCGGCGTCTCATCCAGATCCGAGCTGTTTGACACTCGGACAACATTTTCAGCAATTTTGAGCAACTTTGAAGCACTTTGAAACTTGAAGCAGACGAGAAATATAGCAGACGACAATTTATTTGGCGGGCTAAGGGTTAATGCACACTTTGCTTTACTTTTGCATCTTACATTTTCATGACTGTTTAAAGTGGAATTATTTTCTTAAGTAGAGGAATAAATCAAAGGCCTAAAAATGCACATTTATGGGGTAATGGGTTAACAAACGTCAGTATATGGGTGGAAAGGGTTGAATCCTGGACAAGAAAAAATGAAAAGACATTCAGATAACTCTGACAAAACCAATATTAAACATATGTATAAATATGGCATAAGACATAATTACATAACTGTCAGTGGATCACTTCCAGATCCTGTTTCTCTAAGTATGAATCAGACTGAACCATATCTAAACTTTAGCAGACAACATGTTCAGCTGATCATGACCAGTTCTGTGATACTCCCTACCAGTTCAGGGTTGCATAATATTTGACCTCAGTGGCTAGAACTCTGGGGCTTACCCTTACCAGACTGAAATGATGTCTGCTTAAAACCTACTGTATGTGAAAAGTGTACAAAATTTTTTTTAGAAAATGTTAAGTTGGTAAATGAGTGGCAAATAGGTTGGATCCAGATTAGATGTAGCATTATGATTATGTTGCATCTGATCTGGATCCAAAATGTTTGCAAATATTGGCTATTTGCCCTTAGTATATTAAGAGTAACTCAGGTAAAATACAGTTCTACTTCTGCTTCATCAAAAATACTGTGAAACCTGCCTAGAGCAGCAGTTAAACTGTGCAGGGTGCATGGCGTCAAGTGTGACCCTAGGGATTTCATTTTAACAAACTATAGAGGGATCGACCAGGAGATTCTACTGTAAAAATATCAAAGCTTAGGGCCTAGTAGTTTTTAGCAAGAAGATTTTTTAATTTTTTTTGCTTTTTTGCTTTTTCAAGCAGAGTTTTTGCTTTTTCTCTTTCATTTGAACAACTTCTGTAGAGAAGCATCCAAGGAACATCATGAGCAGTTTGAATCCGCCCTACAATCCGCGGGTTCAGAGGAGATGTCGTTTGAAGTAAAAGTGAACGGACAGACGGACAGACGTACTGTGAGCGGTCACAATAGCTCACCTTGAGCCTTTGGCTCAGGTGAGCTAAAAAGTACATCAGAATTGACAGGGAGTTTATTCCGTCCTCTTCTGGGCTCAACTGCTACTTAAGCAGTAAAACACAAGGAAACAACATGGATCATTTCATTTGAATATTTATAAGTTTTATGTAATATTACACAAAATATCATATTCGTACATAAAAAAGGTAAATAATTAGTGTTTGTTACTTAATAATTCATTTTAGTGCTTTCCGTCCATGTAACACTAGCTCTCGTGAAATCTGCCAAACCCAGTCTGACTCTGTTTACCATAATTTATAAAATAGAAAACCTACAATTAAAACAATCATGACCCATAATTCAAAGTATTACAGAATTGTTTTGAGAAAGACGATAATGAAGAAATTGAATCTAGATCACTGCCTTAACACTCGCGAGCGTGATTGGCAGTATTCAGAGATAGATAAGATAAGATTTTGGATTTTACTAAGTCATCAACCCTGTCTCGACCGCAACAGCGTCTACTGTGAGTAACACACCCAGCGTAGATTTAGTTTTTACACCATGTTTACCATCATAAACAGTTCTAACGGTTTAGTAACTTAAATTCCCAATTTCTGCGTTGTCATCATTCCAAAACTCGTTTTCCCAATTTGACTTGAAAAATTCCCAATCTGAGGGGTACCGGACCTGTTCCCAATTGGGTGAAAAAAAACGCTGTCTAGCCAAAAAAATTGAACAAAATTTCGTTCCCCCTTGTCACTGATGCTTCTGACAAAGTTTGGTTGAAATCCGGTCAGTGGTTTCAGAGGAGATGTTGTTTGAAAATGTGAACGGAAGACGTACGCCGGACGGAATGGGATCACAATGAGCTAAAAACAAGAGCCCCATGGGGCATAATTCGCTCACCTGAGAATAACTGACAAATTGGAGATAATTATTTATGTCCAGGAAGGGGTCATTTTTTACCCGAGGGGCATAATTTGAACAATCTTGTAAGAAGAAGAAGAAGAATACATTTTATTTCGGATTTAAACATATAGTTTATCATCCCTATGCATTGTACAAAAGAGGACCTGTAGATAATGCTATGTGCCAAATATCTAAGATCAGGGTAGTAGGGTTTTAGACAAGAAGATTTTTGTAAGTTTCCATTGAAAAAAAAATCTATTTTTAACTCCTGTGACCTACATATGCAACAGACTGAAACCAATTGAACAAAATAGGTAAAGGATATCTAGAAGTGTCACCATGCTGAATATCAAAGCTCTGGCCATATTAGTTTCAGAGAAGAAGACGTTTGAAAATTTCACTATATAACTCTATGTAAAACTGTGGCCCAAGGGGCGGGGCCAATTTTGACTCAAGGGGCATAATTTGAACAAACCTGATAGAGGACCTGTATGTGATGCTATGTGTCAAATATCTAAGCTATGGCCCTTGTAGTTTCAGAGAAGGAGATTTTTTAAGGTTTCATTGAAAAAAATCTATTTTTAGCTCCTGTGACCTAGTTATGCAACCGACCAGAACCATTTGAACAATTTTTGTATAGGTCATCTAGAAATGTCACCATGCCTAATATCAAAGCTCTGGCCATATTAGTTTCAGAGAAAAAGACATTTGAAAATTTCACTATATAACTCTATGTAAAACAGTGACCCCCGGGGCTGGGCCAATTTTTACCCCAGGGGCATAATTTGAACAAACTTGATAAAGGACCTGTAGGCAATGCTATGTGCCAAATATCTAAGCTATGACCCTTGCAGTTTCAGACAAGAAGATTTTTTAAGTTTTCATCGAAAAAATCTATTTTTAGCTCCTGTGACCTAGTTATGCAACCGACCAGAACCATTTGAACAATTTTGGTATAGGACATCTAGAGGTGTCACCATGCCAAATATCAAGGCTCTGGCCATATTAGTTCCAGAGAAGAAGACGTTTGAAAATGTCACTATATAACTCTATGTAAAACTGTGACCCCCAGGGCGGAGCCAATTTTGACCCCAGGGGCATAATTTGAACAAACTTGATAGAGGACCTATAGATGATGCTATGTGCTAAATATCTAAGCTCTGGCCCTTGTAGTTTCAGACAAGAAGATTTTTTAAGATTTCCTTATTTTTTCACTTTGGTGGCAACCAGAGTTCTACATTGTTTTTAATTCTTTGAACAAATTTGAAAGAGCTTGACCCAATGAACATTCCTGTAAAGTTTGGTTGAAATCTGTCAAGGGGTATAGGAGGAGATGTCATTTGATTTGATTTGATTTGATTTGTTTTGATTTTACGTCGCTTTCAACAGTATTTCAGTCATATCGCGACGTCCAGCTAATCATAGGTGGAGGAAGACCCCAGAAGTCCTTTATGCACTGTTTCAGGCACAAATCGACAACTGGGTAGAACCACCGACCTTCCGCAAGCCAGCTGGAAGGCTTCCCCACATGAAAAATCCGAACGACCCTACTGGGATTCGAACTCACAGCGGTGAGGAGCTTAGTGATGTAAGTCACAGTGACTATACCACTAGGCCACGGAGGCCCCTGAGATGTCATTTGAAGCAATTGTTAACGACGACGGACGACGCACAACGCACGACGACGAACGACGGACACAGGGCCATCCCAATAGCTCACCTTGAGCCTTTGGCTCAGGTGAGCTAAAAACTCAATGCGCATTCTGCTATACTTTCAGCCTTCTTTAAGCTACTATCTACATGGATCTAGAAAGTATTTCTGATGTTGAGTTTGCATTTCCATATAAACTTTCAAAGTGGAATTCATTTCTTCAGGGGGTAAATAAATTAGCGGCATTAAATGGCGTATTTATGGTTTAAAAGTGGATAAAAGTGAAGCAGAGAGCTCCTGTTGGAGCTTTCCGGAAAGAATAACTAGCACCCTACTCTTCTCAACAGACACCAGTCTGGTGTTTTGGGTTGTTGACACAGGATTCAGGTCTTCAGTTTAAATGTTGACACAGGAATCAAGTCTTCAGTTTAAACAAAGTTCTTACCCATTATCATTCGACCAAACACCTTGTACTCGGCCACCTTGATATCCAGCCACATGACAAAGTGGGACAATGTCCATGGCTGAACTTGTGCCAGTAAGGCACTGAAGTCCTTCTTCACTGCACCTAAATCCAGCATTTTGGTCGCTTAACCTGAAAAGAGAAAATATCCTATACAAAATTTGAAATGCTCACAATCTTCTGAGCGAGGTTCACACTGTCTAATGCCAATGGCACCATCTGCACAAGAAATTTGATTTGGCTCAAGAAATTTCAAACTGACAAAAGTTTATGTGGCTGATATTTTTCCATAACGAGGCCGAAGAATACTTTTTTGTTCAGTTACCTAGATTCAATTGACGGACATCAACTGACAACTGTAGCCAACAACCAGACTATTTATGATCACTTGTGTGTGAAATACGGGGATCATGGATTAAAATTCAACAGTTGATAATTTATCTTTAAACTGATATAAATATATAATTTAACAATAATTTTGAGATATAACATTCTTAGTAAAGTCATAACCCACCCGAGGACCATTAGAAAACTTTTCAGTGCCAACCCACTTTCTGTTTTGATTTTCAAACTTATCAAAGCCGAGACAGAACCCGCACATGCTTTATATGACTTCCAGTTAACATATAAATTATAAAACTTTCATTCATAATTCGAAAACTTACTGAGATGTGGCAATAATGATGAACTCGAGGATTATTTTTGCCTCGGTAAACTAAAAGACCTACTTTATTGCTAAGATTGTTAAAGGTGGCAGCTTAAAAACAAGAATAAAGCTTAAATTCTTGTATTAGAGATTTTCCCGCAATTGTTAACATGTGCGCCGCTTTTACTACACATTCCATATATATCACACTAAATCTGAACAGTTCAGATATATATGGAATGTGTATCTGTTAACACAACTTGGCCTTGATGACCTGGACATCATTCTGAGAGAGAAAAGACTCCGCTGGTTCGGACAAGTTGAACGCTCCAGTGGCGCAATTAAGACAGTCTGCACCATACAGATTGAGGGAAGACGTGGTCCAGGGCGACCCAAGATGACATGGAAGACTCTAGCAGAGAGAGATAGACAAGAGTGGAAACTTTCTGAAGTCGACCCTTGTGACAGGGATATGTGGAGATCCAATGTGAGATCTGCTATGCGTGCAGTTAGCCAGCTGCCTGGAAGGGGGCCCACCGATGTGGACGACACTCCCACTCCTGCACGTTAATATAAATACCGATGATGATGATGATGTAGTAAGAGGTTATGTGACGTATTTTCCAAAATGGCAGATCATTCCTCAAGGAGCGATGCCAGTTGACTGTAGTAAAATTTAAATTGGCAGAAACTCAATTTTATTTTTAGATGCAGGTAACAGTTACAATATCGCGCAACTGACCCGTTACCTTCATAAATAGTTGTCTTTATTGAAAATCCTGAAACCGAAATGCTTTCATACATTTAACTGAAATTGCGCCGGTGACGACCTGAAATCAGTTTAATTTTGATTCCACCCCCACCCCCCTGATGCAGTCACTGGCGTAGCTTCCTATTAGACAAGTAGGCACGTGCCTACACTTTTTTTTCAGAAGTCCAAAAAATAAAAAAGGCTAAAAATGCAACTAAAAAAAGCAATAAAAGTGACGTCTAAGGGGGGTTAGGGATGAACCCCAAAATTTTTTAAATAGATTCGTGCTAGTATTTTGCCTGTATCAAACGCAGGAAAAGACCTCAGAACGCTTCGAGAGACTATATTTAGGAATAAAAATTTCCAGGGGGAGCATGCCCCCGGACCCCCTAGTAAGAAAGCGTACACTAGTTCATTGGTCTAGCCACCCCTTGCCAGTCGCGTACATGTAGATGCATTTATGCAAAACAACGCTTCTGCGTACACACTGTCCTCATAGTTGGAACAATTAAAAAGTGAAACCAAAAAAAAAACAACAAAAAACGGAGTTGGATGGTGTTAGAGTCTAACTTAGAGATTAATGGAAGACAACCTGTCAACAATTACGTTGTAATTAAGATAGAACAGACAATTTGCAAATTTATGTTATTTTCAGTACTTTTACATAGATTTATGTCAGAAATTTACCTGTCTTGAACGCGCGAAACGCCCTCAGAAAAAACCAGAAGGCTCAGGCCGTCTAGGAATCAACCCCACTAGATAAGTTATGCCTACACTTTCATTTTGGCCAAGCTACGCCCCTGGCAGTTATTGCATTAGATGGCACATTGAGTTGATTGGAAGAAGACTGGATTTGCAGGAGGTAATTAACATATAACGATTAAGGCAGCGTTTTTTTCCCTTCTTTGAACGGTACCGGGGAACGGACCCGTTCCCAATTCGAGACGGACCCTTCCCAATTTGATGACCGGACCCTTCCCAATCAAAAGAAATCTATTATCGGACCCGTTCCCAATCAAAATAAACATATTTGCCAATTATCAATTACATTTTCCCTTTAAATCATAGCAAACCATCCATATTCCAACTTATCTTTTGCTACAATGAATGTCTCGTGAATGTAAACAAAGTTACGCAACTCCATTGACATTTTTGGGAGTATGTATAAAACAATACTAGTGATTACGACCGAATTTCGGAAACGGTCCGGGCGAAGATTTATACATGCATCTTCATCGAGACTGAAATTGATAAGAGTTTACAAACCCAGTCTGACTCTGTTTACCATAATTTATAAAATAGAAAACCTACAATTAAAACAATCATGACCCATAATTCAAAGTATTACAGAATTGTTTTGAGAAAGACGATAATGAAGAAATTGAATCTAGATCACTGCCTTAACACTCGCGAGCGTGATTGGCAGTATTCAGAGATAGATAAGATAAGATTTTGGATTTTACCAAGTCATCAACCCTGTCTCGACCGCAACAGCGTCTACTGTGAGTAACACACCCAGCGTAGATTTAGTTTTTACACCATGTTTACCATCATAAACAGTTCTAACGGTTTAGTAACTTAAATTCCCAATTTCTGCGTTGTCATCATTCCAAAACTCGTTTTCCCAATTTGACTTGAAAAATTTCCAATCTGAGGGGTACTGTTCCCATTTGTGTGGAAAAAAACGCTGTAAGGTTTTGACTAAAATGCCACCCTTGCTGCGATATTAAGAGATTACATTGACTGCCATCATCTTTTTATGTTAACACAATCAGGATCTGGATAAATACGCTGCAGGGCTTATTAGGCATGTGCGCATTGTTTTCAAAGCTGGCACTGGGAAACAAACGTGATATACTGTTGTATGGAGTACCTTGGCACCCATTTCTTCTATACATTTCAAAATATAATTGGAGCCACTGGGGTCTATCCTTTTCTATTAATCAGATCTTGTCTGAATGTTTTCTCCATAATCCATTTTTGAGTCTTTGACTGAATGACTCTCACATTTTCTTCCTTTTCCACAGTCATGGCATTGCCAGACTTTTGACAGTTTCATGCACTAATGTAGTTTTCAGATTAAGTGTGATATATCTGAACTATACATTGCCATAAACAAATGACATCCTGTATTTTATACATGATTGCAGATAGTGTCAAATAAACGAGAGTTACCTCCCTTGAAAACTTAAAACAGAAATATCTTAAGATAGTTCATTTCATGTATTGGTATGAAAATATGACTATTTCAAAAGTAAACAACAACTCAAATACTATATATTTGTGACAATATGGTACGTACATTTGTTGTCAAGGTGATTTAATTGAAATTTTAAACAGACATTTTCTAAAAATTTATCTATCAAAATTTGTAGGCAATATTAAAACCTGTAAATAAACATATGCCAGAGATATTACCTCATAGGACCATGTGCATATGCTACATTATATATCATATACTATACCTTCATATGTGTAATGTCAGTACACCGCGCATAAATCGCATAAATTAATCGATAATTTGTAGAAAACAACGCCAAGATTACAAAGCTGCTTTGTTCGAATTACCGGAAATTGCGCGCACCTGCAACTAAAACATGAGCCGTTGGAATCGACATCGTCTCATGCCCAATCGTGGAATATTTAGACATTATTTCACTGGTGTAAATTCCTGTTCCTGCACACATGTACTTACACATTTCTAAAAAGGGAAAAAACTGAAATTTAAAAAAAAAAGCGAAAGTTATTCCATGGCTAAGTGGTCTTAAGAAGCGCTACACGTGTGAACTATGTCCTATTGTACAGTAAAACCTCTGAAAAACGAACCTCTCCGTACAGAGCTAAATTTCCAGTTAAGAAAGGTTTGTGGATTTGAAAGGCTTAGTAGACATCCAAAAGGTTGAATTTACAATCGAATAAGACAGCTTTATGCAGGGTGGGTGACATGGTAATTAGTTACCTTTAGAATCCATAAATCTCGATTTTAATCTTCATGGCTACCATAAGTTGCCCATAAATATCCTAAGATTTCCAAATTTTCAAGATGTAGATGTAGAAGCGCGATTTTAGGAATAGTACCTTAAACCCTTCGCTGCCAGGCTCTATAACACTAACATAATTATGCAAACAGTTTGGATCCAGGTCCGTCTGATCTGAATCTAAACTGTTTGACACCCATATCAATGTTTCCTAAGTAAAAAAAACAAAAAAACACAAAACCTGAAGTCTTCAAATTTTAAGAGTAAGAGCAGAAATCCGAAGATTTCAGGAAAATCCGTAAGTCCAGAGTTATTAACAAAAATCCGAAGATTTCGAAAAAAAATACGGAGAAAAGGACAGCCTTGCGATTTGCATCTGGTTTAACTCATTCAACCATAGCAACGAGTATACTGGACTGGTCATTAACTAATAGTGTATCCGTGGGGAGTACACTTGTCCTATGCAAACAGTGTATATTCTGATCAGAAGGCCCTTGCAAGAGTCTGATCAGGGTCTTTACTGTTCGTCTGAGTGATTGATTGATTTTATTTTGGCAATAGTGGCATAACATGGCAATACAAATGCATACACATATAATGAAAACTATAACAAATAATGCATATACATGAAAATGCACATGATATGCTCACCAATACCAAGGATTGCACAAAAAAGGGAAAATATATTGTGGTCCCCGATACTAGTGGCAGATCCATGAAAGTCATGCATTGGTTACATAAACAAAATAATAATTTAATGATATGAAAATATTTAGCAAGTTTTCAATATCACGTAGTTTATGAAAATATCACATATTGCATTAGTTAAATTATGAATTATTCTTGAAAGACATATGTAGACTTCTTATCACAAAATAGTTATGATGTTACTGGCATAAGAATAATTATATGTGTAACACTCAATAAATTATTTGAGCATAAACGGAAGTAATTGCACAATATATGCCGCGTTGAGATAATTTAAAAGGTCCTACAAGAAACAGAACTTTACCCAAATTTAAAAAGAATTGAATAAATTAAAAAAATCAATCAATCTGTCACATACAAGATATGACATTTTGATATAAAATAGAGTTGGTTTCATAAAAATTTAATATATTAATCTGTAAATATATAATAGGAAACATACACAATTGGCAATATAATGTTAAAATCAACCTGAAATAGTAAAGACTCGTCTAGACTTAATTGGACATTGAGGTTGCCCATTAAAAGTTTTAAGGTTGAACTATAATGAGTCAAAAGAAAAAGATTCCGGTCTTAGTCAGACACTTTCGATTTTAGATGGTTTGTCAAAAAACCATTTATCATATGCTAGATACTACAGACCTACTATATAGCAAACAGAAGGGTTTAAAGACATTTTCTGACATACTGTTGGTGATAATCACTATACCGCCAGTTCCCTTGCTAAAATCATGATTTTCATGCATACCTGTATTACTGTGAATCATTGAAGCGTCTTATGTGAGGCCCGCACCTTATATTTGACAGGACTTCTCTAGACAACTTGAGATTGGTGACACTGACTGGGCACACTTTGTCCCTGCTTTACAGTTACTTTCACGCCTATCGATAACAATGGGAGGTGTAAAGTCCACCAAAGGGCTGAGGAAATGTCTTTTACTCTTTATATGCTAGCGGCGGATACGTCCATCAGTAATTAACTTTGAAAACAGTTTGGATCCAGATGAGACGCCGCATTACGCGTCGTCTCATCAGGATCCAAAATATTTGACACTCTGATCCTGTTTTGAAAAGAAATGTAGAAAATTATAATTTTATAACAATAATAATGGTTTGACGCAGTGCTGCGTGTCAGTCTGGGTAAGGATGCTGGTAAAACGGAAAGCTCCAACAGGAGCATTCAGATTTGCTACCATCCTGCTTTAGAATGTCACATGTTTTCATATTTACAGTGCCATTGACCAGTATTCTGGTACCCATCGTTATTTTTCCATATCTCGTGTATTTCGGTGTAGGGGAATATAGAAAACGGATAATCATGATGATTTGATATATTATGGTGTGAGAATACATTTTGTGTAGTACAAATGACATACAAGTGATATTTGAGGAACACATGTGAAAGTACGAAAATAGTAAAATTTAATGTGCCTATCACGTTTCAAAGTTTTGTATATTTCGATTAGAAATGAGACAGGCATATACCACTTGGTTCAATTATGTCAGATTTGGTTTTATAATTTCTTATTACTGAATGTTGTTTTCATTTCTATGTTACACTTATTGACAAGTATAGTGCAATCTTTCCTCGACCAAATTGTAGTAATACAGAAGTTTAAAACTTAAAGACACGCTTTCCAGTATTTGTATAGATAAAATTCGGCCACGCTTGGGTCGAGCAGATCCTTATTTCGGAGTTGAAACGTGACTTGTGCACGTTTTGGCTTTGAAATACGACCATGTTTGACTTATGCGAGTTCGGGATTTCGAAGTTTGACTGTATGTATAAATTCAGTTTGGTTCTTAAATATTGTAAACGATGTTCCATATATTCATTCTCTGTAAATACTTATGAAAGAATTATTTATGGTTGTTTCACATAATGTATGTGGTTTACATATATTTAAATTTGTCATATACATCTGTTTTTTCACAATACTGCTATATACATGTACGGCTATATATGTGCTTGGTGCAACTTTATGCCGAATAAAGATTATGTTATGTTATACTATAATTATAAGCATGAGTAATACTTATGTAGGTATATATGTTTGCAGTATACAGTCGGACTTGTGCACTTGTTGTACAACTCGTCTCTTTGGCTTTCTTTCTTGCACCGTATGGTAGGTCTCTATGTACCGATGGTCAGATGAGCTTCGGTATTGTACCGGTTCTTCACTAACTCTTTACTAGTTACATTAACTATTTTCAATCTTTACATTTTCCAATTGGAATTACTTTATAATAAATTTCGAACTTTCTTTCTATAGAGTTATAATTACATTAACTATTTTCAATCTTTACATTTTTCAAATTGGAATTATTTATAATAAATTTCGAACTTTCAATCTGTAGAGTTATAGTCGATACATAGGGACAGGTGCTTACTTGCTTCTCTTAATTATGGAACTACTAACAAACAAAAGACTAGAAATCCCCCTTACACCACTTAGAATGCACTCTGCGTGTTCTGTTCATATCCCTAGAAATACTACTAACTTTGCATCACTACAGCCGTCCGTACAATTATCACCACTTAAGCTCTATTCGGCATCTTCTTTTCACATTCCATCTCTTTCTATTAATAATTGTTTTCATAATGGTCCAAAAGTAGTGCTTTCACCTCTAAAATATTCTATTCAACGCAATAATTCTGTTTTATTACGACCATTGAACAAAAAACGTAGAGTGCATCCTATTATTGAAAAGTGCAATGCTAAGAGGTGAGCATGTTGCAATTATTTATCTTGCAAGTCTACTATACAATCAACAGTAAACGGTAGATTATTTAGTGTTGTCATAGATTCAGACATCAACTGACGTACTAATCATGTTATATACGTGTTAACTTGAAAAGCACCAGGTTGTGGTATCCAGTATGTTGGGCAAACCGGTCGTCCCCTCAAAACTAGGTTTAATGAACATCTTCGTACTTGTAGAAACAAAAAACTGAGGAACTTTCTGTATCAACATTTTCGGAAATCTGGACATGGATTAGATTTTATTTCAATTCAACCTGTCGAACATATTACGTATGATCAAAATGCTACTAATAGTTTCAAATGTAAGGCTAGATTTATAACGGAATTAAAATGGATTAAAAATTTACAGACACCCTTTCCTTTAGGTTTGAATGATAATATATACCAATCTGGCAATATTTCTAAAGAACCTTCAATTGATATTTTTTCGATTTATTCTAAACGAAACCGTAAATCTAGATCGCATGGTATTCGTATAAATGGTAATATTTTAAAACGTAAATCACGTCAGTCGATTTCTATTAAAGATTTGCATAATCTGCTGTTACATTCTGGTAAACATAAAATGCTTTCTCGGCTTTCTTCGTTGTCATTGACGTCTTTAAGAGATATTGACGACAAGGCTGATAATATAATTTTACGCACAGATCTTCTGTATCATACTGCAGGTTTAATACATAGTTATACTCAGCATGTTCTCAGACCGCATATTGATTCTTTAAACGATCACAAAAGATTTTTCATTAAGGTCCCTTTTATAAATAAAGGTATTGATTTTATAGATTTACAAAGTATTCTCCGAAACAAAAATGTGATGAATGCTGTTCCAAATTATTTCAAAAATCTTGAACCACCTATTATTTGCTATAAGTATAATAAATCTGTAAGAGGGTTAATTTTTAACTACAATAAAATTGTTTCTGATCTTAAAATTCTCGAAAATACACCAGCTACATGAGATTGTACCTCTTCTAAATTCTGTTACGCCCCAGTGGGTCATATAATAACAGGCAATTTTGATATCATTAAAGATAAACGCATCAGAGCGCTTTTGAGTAAGGGACCTACATTTAGATTACCTGCCTTAATTGATTTCGATACTTGCCGTAATCATATTTCGGAAGCTTTGAATAATTATAGTACCAACTGGTGCCGAAGAGAGCATGCTGAAAATGACGCTCTTTCAAAATGGAAAGAATTAATTTTTGATATTATCGATATCTGGATTTCGTTCTATTTATCCAATAACCATCTTTTACCACCTAATAAATACGAAAGAAGACTCAAGCAGGAAACGCAACACAAACAATACACCCATCTCTAAAGCAGAACACACACCTAAACCTAAATTTAACATTCGTCACTTAAAGAAGGGCATACAAGACTTTCATTCCAAGTATGTACTCGTTCCTGCCGACAAAGCATCCAATAATGTGATAATTGTATGACGATTACATTATGTTGATACTTTAAACCAGGAACTTGTGAATACATACCAATTCCTATATATCTACCAATTTAACGGAGCGTAATATAGTATCTGGTCATCTTGATACATGTAAACAATTAAAAGCTGATGTCAACATTACATGTCACAAACTTCCTACAATGTACTGGATACCAAAACTCCACAAAACACCTTATAAGTCTCGTTTTATTGCTAATTCAAGTGCATGTACTACTACTAAGCTTTCCAAACTTTTAACATCGTCTTTAATTAAAATCAAAGAACATGTTCAAAGGTATTGTGATAAGACTTACGAAAATTCTGGACTTAATCTGTTTTGGTCTATCAAAAACTCTAATGAAATTTTGGCGAAGCTTGAATATAGAAAATACCAAGCTTGCAATATAAGTACGTATGACTTTTCAACACTATATACTACCTTACCTCATAATCTAATAAAAGCTTAACTTATACAACTTATTGAAAAGACTTTTGCCAGAGAAAGGAAGCTATTTCTGGCGTGTAATACTAATCGTGCATTTTTTACAAATGACACGGTTAAGCATTACACTATGTGGACTTGCACCGATGTCTGTGAATCACTAACATTTCTTCTGGATAATATTTATGTACGTTTTGGGAGTACCCTATACCGCCAAGTGATTGGTATTCCTATGGGTACAAACTGTGCGCCCCTTGTCGCAGACCTATTTTTGTACTGTTATGAGAGGGACTTTATGCTTAGTCTAAACCCTGATACACAGGCAGATATGATCGAAGCCTTTAACAATACATCGCGCTATCTAGATGATATTTTTAATATAGACAACCCATTTTTTGATACGTTGTTTCCTTTTATTTACCCAAAAGAACTACGCCTTAATAAAACAAACGAGTCAAATTTGTCGGCACCATTTTTAGATTTGGATCTTTTTATAAATAACGGAATTGTTTCTTCTAAGATTTACGATAAACGAGATGATTTTGATTTTAGTATTGTAAATTATCCTCATCTAGATGGCGATGTTTCCCGTTCCACATCTTACGGGGTTTATATTTCACAACTTATTCGCTTTGCTAGGGCCTGTACCTCTGTTGAGGACTTCCACATTCGTAATAAAACTATTACTGAAAAGCTTCTTAAACAGGGGTACAGATTTCATAAACTTCGTAAAACATTTTCTAAATTCTTTTATAGAAATCTTCCTCTCATTAACAAGTATAAATGTAACTTAAAGTCTTTTCTGCAGCAAGGTATTTCACATCCGGAGTTTTATGGTGATGTGATTTACAGACTTCGTAAGATTCTTGGACATATACATTTTCAAAACCTATTTGTGAAACGTATTAGATTTTTCCTCAAAAAAGATTATGATCCAACTTTATTGCTGCGCACTTCACGTTTGGTTATCGATCAATCTACAATTGATAACTATGCTTTCCTCTGTGGTTGTGCGACGACAGACAGGGCTTAGCACTACATGATGATGTATCTTTAAAGCCGTCCTTAACCGGGAGAGTTATGTCGGATTTTCGTGCTTTGTTTATTCTCTCCCTCTCTGTCGTACCCTAGACCCTTCCATGTCTTACAGTTACTCGTAACTACAGACTAGTCGCTTGAGTACAATTTGACCGTTGCCATAGTGGGTTATTTTTAACACGGGCTTGAATGTTTAATTCTTTCCTATGTTACTAATGATCTTGTCATAGAATTTTTGCTAAATGTTTTACATGTATTTACTTACTGTGCTGGCGGTCTTTTTGATTGTGAGGTTGTGGAACAGGGTTTATATTTTATGTACACTGTTTGTCTTTATAGGTGAATATAGGAGATAAGTGTGAGGTTGGACGCCCCTAAACCCAGGTTTAACCCCCAGTGGTTGTTAATAATTAATTAATTTATAATTGGTTATTGATTGCTACTGACCGTACCAAGGCGGGCTCCTATATTCACTTTGCTTTATGTTTGTCTTGCGTGTTGTCTTCTATTTAGTGTGTAGATGAAGGAATGGTATTGCGTGTGTGTGTGTTTGTTGTGGTATGACTGTGTGTGTGTGTGTTCTGCTTGAGAGGTGGGTGTATTGTTTGTGTTACGTTTCCTGCTTGAGTCTTTCGTATTTATTTGTGTTGGACGGCTACTCTGTAGGATATATTTGGGCCTATATAATAGGTCGCTGCTTGGCACGGGACTGGAAAATAGCGGAAAACACTGTTTTTGTTCTGCGTTAGGCGGTTGCATGTATTTACAGATAAACAGTGGTCGCCCAACACAGGCTGGACTACACTGTAAACCCAAGTGTTCCAACATAGAACATGTATTGAACGCATATTTGCAACAGATATTGCACGCGTCATTACGCGTCCGTGTGTTCAGCAAGTGTTTAAGATTTAATGGTGGTGTTCAATTTTGAACACTCGGTGATCCTAAACTGAACAACTAATGAACACATTTGGTGTTCAATTTTTTAATGCAGGGCACGTTCAAAATGAATGCAACAGATATTGCACACTTTAACATGTTCATCGGAAAAGTGTTAAAAGACAGAATACACACAACACACCATGTGTTCAGATTTCAAACGTCCACTTTAACCATATATGTTCAGCTATGAATGCCTACGTAGAACATTAGATGTTCAGTGTTAGAATCACGTAGAACATAAGGTGTTCAGGTTTTTCGAGGTAGATCAAGGCCCGTCACACATGAACAGTCTTCAAAACCCAAGTTGTTGCAGAGAGCATAAAAACATAGCAACATCACATTTCGGCTTGACATTATGAAACAGCCTGCATATTTGGTTCAGGTTTTAGTCAAACTTTTGAGACGTCACGGTAAAATTAACTTTTTATTTTCTACTAATTTTGCATTTGAAATATACTAAATACAGAATTACCTATCTAGATCTACTTACCAAATTCCTGGAGTTAGTGAGGTTCACCCCCCCCCCCCCCACACACACACACACAAACACATTCCTCCTTATTTAAGCCCGCTTTCTTCCTTACTTTCTGGTACAGATTGCGTAGATAAAAACATTTCCCCATCCAAAGATGAAAGCTATAATACAACAAGCATCTAAGGCCAGAAAATATATTAAATCTATAGTGTTCTCCTGCGTTTTCCATTCCCTGTGAGTGTATGTGAATGAATTCCCACATTATTGAATGCCACGCGTGAATAAAGTGTTCAACTTTTCAAAAAGAGGCGTAATTGTTTTTATTATCTCATCGAATCGCGTCGGATATTCACGTAAAACTAAAGTTTCATCAAATTAATTCAGACAAACAGAAAAATCTAGTATAAAGCGTTTGAGTTACATCCTCTGGACACTAGGGTCCAAACTCATAAGCGCTGGTGTTCATTTTTTGAACACAAATATGAACACTTGGTATGCAATCTTGAAAATTCAGCAGATTTAGGGTGAGGTTTGACCGCATTTGTTAAAATATTGAATGTATTGTGTTCGGCTTTGGATGCGCCAAGCGGCACTTGGTTTACAGTTTATTTACACACTGGTATGGTAAAACGAACGGGCTCCCGCTTAACGCTTCGATTCCCGTTAATCCAACGCATCGGCTCCCGTTAAAATGGCGTAAGTTGTCAAATCGACACATGTGAGTATACAAATATGATATTTGTCCTTGGATATTGCTTGAAATGTAGACCAAGACTACTCTTACGGAGTGTCTCACACACTGATGCATGCATACGTACAACTTATTTATAGGATAAATGCTTGAGGTCGATGTTTAACTTGAAAAAGTGTCGACTGTTACAGCGAAATCTGAAGAAACTGATGCTCATTGACCATAAACTGTTCTGAATAGGCAACAAATTCAGCTCTAATCGACACCAAATATGTCCGTCGAGTAGTCTGGGTACAATCGTCAACTGCATATAAAAAATAATCAATTTAGCTATTAAACAAATAAACATTTTGATTGTTTTTTATTACAACGAACCACGCTCCAGTTGTGTGTACAACGAACAAGCTCCCGATCAAAATCATTGTAATTTTACTCGGTTATTTAAGAAATTAGATCTCTTATACTGAGACCGTTTGAATATCTCAACTTAGGGCACCCACATTTTTGGGATCCAAATTGTTAACAGACGTTAGGGACGTGTCTACGTAACGCCCTCCGAATGAAATAAACTTTCAAGCACAGGGCAATATACCTCGTTGCAGGTATATACATGTATAAGGAAACGAAAGCGAAAGGTCCCCATGTGGCTGTTACCACATCCCTTAAAATGTATTTTTGAGCAGACCAAGAACACCAAGCATGTGGCATTATAGATCTTCATTTGCCGTCAGTCCTAGTCATTTCATTTTATTTAAACAACAGAAATATAAACTGACATCAAAATCAATAAAGGAAAAAGAAAGTCGGAAAACGACTTAATTTAGATATTTCGATTGAAAGTAACATGAATCAATTGATACAACTGAAGAATGTTCTCCTCTCTACTAAAAAAGGATATTCCCACCGGTTCAACGGAGTTTATTGACATTGCAACTGATATTTAAGTATTGAAGACTTTGTCAAATGCAGGGCTGTTAAATTCTTTTCCTGCGTTCCTTTCATTGGTTGAAGAAAACGAGTACCCACTAAAATACATAGCGCTGCTGTTATGGATAGAAACAGTACGATGGTATATTGTTTAACAGCCCAATCAATTCGGTACTTCGAAGAAACTTAGCGATTTTGGTGTGCGGGGTATCGATTGTTTCATAGGAAATCCGCATGCTTTATGTCTGAACAAAGTGTTTCTAAAGGAAAACTACTTTCGGAAAATAAATAAGTTCGGACATAATTTACTATAGACCCTTTGCCTAAAGCGCGTTTGAACGCACAACTCCTATGTGAAAAAGGGCTATATAAATCTTGTATAAGAATAATAATTCTAATAATAATATGCAATCTGAAATAATATATATACGTGATATAATTCCCCCATTAGTGGGTGAAAGGTCAAACTATCCTTTAAGAAACCGAGGAAATTTTGAAATGCTACCCAATAGAACTTCTATTTTTCAAAACTCATGTATTCCATCATCTGTAGTGCTCTGGAACTCTCTGGACTCCGATCTCAGACATGTCCCTACCTTCTCTTCTTTTAAAAGTAATATAGTCTCGAGAACAAAGCCAGGGAGAGTTCCAGAGTACTACCTAGTTGTAAATAGACACCTTACGGTACTTCATGCAAGACTAAGGAACAATTGTAGTAATTTGAATGAACACCTTTTTATAAACCTCTTGAAAATTGACCCGTACTGTTCGTGTGAGAATGTTTCTGAAGATGTAGAGCATTACTTTTTTGAATGTCCTAAATATATAAATTTGCGACATACCCTTTTTCAGACCACAAGACCTTACCATCCAATTAATAGAAATATTCTTATTTCTGGAAGTAATAATCTAACTTTCGATCAAAACTGTCTGATTTTCAAAGCTGTCCAAACTTTTATAAAAGAAACAAAACGTTTTTAGATCTTGACATTTTCTTCTTTTTCCTTGTTGTTTTAACCCAGACTTATTTACTAATCCCCTAATACATGTTTGGGCTCTGTTTATACTATTTTAGGATCTTTCTGTTTTGTTTTCGCCTTTTATGGGCTGTTGTCTGTCTCTTATACAATTTCTTATACAATCAATAATCGTTCTATTTTAGTGGTCGTAATAGAGAGGTTGCACTGTATGCAAGGGAAGACATAGGGGATGCAATTCTTGTTATTTGCTGTATGTATAATTTGATCTGTTTTACAGTTGAACCTGTATTTTGCGACTGCCAACATGTTTTTAGACCAGTGCTTTCTTGGTACATGAATGATAATAATGTGGAGAACCTCTGCATTGGATCTGTCGTGCGTTGGGGGATCACTAGTCACCAAATATCAACACATCTCTAAATCTGGTAGTTTCTTAATGCGGGTTTAACTGTTTTTACAGTCAATTATTTGGTGGCGGATTAAACTGTGTAATTTTGTACTTGCATATATTTATCCTCGTAATGGTTATGGAGGCACCTGTACACATACTCTCTCTCTCTCCCTGTATTTCTCTATCACTCTATCTCTCTCTTTCTTTCTCTCTGGCTCACTAATGCCCGCACTTTAAAATAATTTGTATTTGTTCAACTGTAGGGGAAGGGCCGTCTCTAAGTTGGTAGAACTTGTGGCACAACCCCATTTCATGTATATAATTGAAATAAAATATGTTTAAACTAAACTTAACTATATAATACCCGATGCTTGCAAATTAATTTCATTCGGAGGGCGTTATTTACAGACACCTCCCTAACGTCTGTTAGCAATTTGGATCCCAAAAATGTTGATGCCCTGAGGATATCCAAACATTCTCAGTTAAAGGTCTATATTTTAAACTGGCGATAGCAGTGGATACGATATTTTATTTCAGATGCAAAGGTTTATTTCGATTTGGTCTAGAGTTTTTAAGGAAAACTTCAACAATGATTTTGATCGAGAGCATGGTCGTTGTATACACAACTGGAACGTGGTTCGTTGTAATAAACAACAATCAAAATCTTAATTCGTTTAAAAGCTAAACGGATTATTTTTGTATGCAGTACCCAGACTACTCGACGGACATATTTGGTGTCGATTAGAGCTGATTTTGTTGCCAATTCAGAACAATTTTTGTACAATGAGCATCAATTTCCTCAGAAATTGCCGTGACGGTCGAAACTTTTTCAAGTTAAACATCGACCTCAAGCATTTATCCTGTAAAAAAAGATGAACGCATGCATGCATCAGTATATGAGGCACAACGTAAGAGTAGTCTTGGTCTACATTTCAAGCAATATCCAAGGACAAACATCATATTTGTATACTCACATGTGTCGATTTGACAACTTACGCCATTTTTTAACGGGAGCAGATGCGTTGGATTAACGGGAATCGAAACGTTAAGTGGGAGCTCGTTCGTTTTGCCATACCAGTGTGATTTACACAACTCGTTAAAAGATGGTAGGCTACATATAAATCACTTATTCTATCAAATTCATATTGTGTACAATGTATATGTAATTTTAAGGTGCATATTCCGTATAATTATTGGAAGCCCCCTTCAGGGGGCCTCCTCAGTGTTTAGGTTGAATGTAGCCATTTTCTTGGAGGGAACTTCTGCTTATTGCGAAACGGTGAAAATAATTGGCGCAATATTGTACAACCAGTCAAAAATGCGATGTATGCGCATGCCTGAAACTAGGTTGCATAAATTTTCGCAGCAACCAATTTTTACGAAAATCAAATATTGTGGTTAGGAATAAAACCCGTACCGGAACTTATCACTTCGATAAGGAATAAAACTCATACATTCACTACACAAGATGTTACATGCTTGTGTGGCGGCCGTAAAAGTCGCTTACAACTACTAAACTAACGCTAATTGATTTTATGAATGAACGTAGGCAGCAAGGTGAAAGTAAAATTGAAACCTTTTACTGGAGTTCCCTGTTTACTTTCTCCTTTTCATATAAGCAGCATTGTGTTAACAACGAACTGTCTGGAAACAGTTATACTGGTGCCTCCTATTCTCGCGGGGCTAAGCCTTAGAATATATATAAAGCACATAAATTGTTATCAAGAATTCTTCTTTGTGGCTTAAACGTCAGTAGAAACTCTGAATAAAGTATAACATCAATAAATTTTTTTTATAAAATCTGATCTAGGTCATGTCTAAGTATTTTAGAGTCACTTTAAATCTATGATAAGGAGTGGCATCATTTTTTGTTTGTTTATTGAGATTTGAACTATGCACAAGTGTTAAATAAATGACAATGTGCAGCAGGTTTTACATGTGAAATTTCGAAAACAGAGAATTCAAATTCAATTGATGATTTATGGGTCCATGCAACATCTTCCAACAGAAATTTATCGGAGGAAAAAAGTTGATATATTTCTGGATGTCAGGAATGCCCATTTCATCTGAATTTATTAGGCACGAGATTATGAGAAACCCTGAGAATACGAGAATTGACGTTAACGCAATTTACTGGTCGCTAAATATAGAGAGGTTCGTTTTACATAAATATCTTCTCAAATATCTCATGTATACCTTTCACCTATATTATTCTTTTCCCAAACCCTACATAGTTTTGTTTCCTACCATATATACATGTAACTTCATTAAAACTGCTCGGCTTCCCTGGCTTCTTTTTTTTAAAGAAGCCAACTTGTATGTTATATATCTCCACGAATGGAGGGAACTAATACATATATATTATATAAATATTTGATGGCAGTTTGCGTGACATTCAAATTGTCAACCCGAGAAACACCATGTCACCCCGAGGCGTAGCCGAGGGTGACATTCTTGTTTTCGAGGGTTGACAATTTGAATGTCACGCAAACTGACATCTAATATTTATTTTATTACACCGAGCTTATCAACCCTGGCTTTGGAATCGTTTTATTCGTCTTTTATAAAATGTGTTGTGAATACCAATTTAGCGCGGACATGTACATAACGCGGGAAATGACGTCGCCGTCTTACGACGTCACATTGTTTATAATTATATTACAAGTAAACAAAGAAGAACGTTATTATAAGTAAATTGAAGAAACAGCGTCTTTACATTGTCTAGCTGGCAAATATCCTCTTCCGAAATGATGGCAAATCTTTAAGGAATGGACAAAAGGAAGCAACTTGTACAGAAAATGCCAAAAGTTGATTAGAAGTTGCCACTCTTTAAAACGTTCCAATGTATCCAATAGCGATTGTCATGTCAATGCTGACAGTACGTTTTCGGACGGAGTAAAAAAAGTCATGTCCTTTAGAGTGACGTCACAAAAAGAATATCATAAAGAGTGACAGTATATTTTAAATAGATGTAAAAGACATGCAAAATGTTAACTGTAGGTCTATGGGAATCTAACATTGTAACTCAAAGCGAGGTGTAATAAATAATAATATTATTGCGTGATCGTTGTCGTCTATATGAATAACGCCCTACCCAAATATAGTTCACTAATCACTATATTAATTACAGTGCTCCCTCTCTACAACAACACCAAAGGGGAGAAGGGAGTATGTGTTTTTTCTGAGGGAGTTGTTATAGGGAGGGTAAATTAAAACCCTTAGTCTGCTTACTTTTCCAAACAGTTTGAACCCAGATCGGAGACCGCGTAACGCGGCGTCTGCTCTGGGTTCAAACTGTTTGTCTGATCTGGGTTCAAACAGTTTGTCACTCGTCTATATGTTTCGTCTGTCAAATTTCTAATACGTAACTTAGAGAAAAAAAGACAATTTTAAGCAGACGATAATGTCACGATATTGCAGCAGTGAAAGCGGTCGACATAAATGTCTTGTTTGGGAAACAGCAGCAAGCATTGCTGTAAGGAGGGAATCGTTGTTAGGAGGACTGTATATACTGTAACAAAGACAAAGGAAAGTAAATGCAAATAACTGTCTCAACCTAAACACACTTTATTACTCCCCCTTGATCAATGAGTCCTTATATGATCATGATGGAGTGAGGACGTAGGTCAAAATGTATGACTACTGTTAATTATTAGGCACATGTATTTACGTAATAGCAAGAGTTTACTGTATTACAAAAGTGACAGGACTATCTGAAATTTAAAGCTGTAAAATTGTTTTGAAAATTCAAGATTTATATTATGCGTTTTCTATTCTTTTACAAACAGTGTATATATGAAGAGTACACTTGTTCTATGCAAATAGTTAATGCCCAGACCAGAAGGCTTCTTCAATCCGACCAGGGTGCAATATATAGATAATCTTGACTAATATGATAGACTGGGTTATGTCCCTTTATCTTCAGACAGCTAGGGCGTGTTCGATTATCAGTTCCAGAATTTCCATGGAATTAGTAAATCAAATAAAAACGGAATTGAACCCTTGCAAATATGGTAGTTTGGTTCCCTACTTATTACATCTTTGCTGTCGAAGCGTTCGTAAATTGTGCCGGGAACCATGATGACACGTCACAATTCTGCTCACACCACCTCCTCGGGCAGAATTGATAGAACAGTTCTGGAATTGAATTCCGGACCATTCGATTACGTTTCCGCCAATCCCGTCAATTCCGGACTGATAATCGTACACGCCCTTAGGGACAGGCAACGGAGAAAATGGCGGCATCCATGAAATAGAGGAAACCGGGAACCATAATGATAAATGGTGGGTGGAGTTATATGAGCTTAATAGGGCGTTTTCTTTATATTAGGTGGTTCACGATAAGCCATTGTAGCGAATGGGAACAGTTTTATACAAAATTACATTATCAATTAAAAAACACGGGCGAACCAGTTGAAATCAGTACTAATTCGGGCAACGAATTTATTTTAAAACTAGCCCTATTATCGGATATTATACAGGTCCATTGACATTTCGGATAAATAAAACCTCGCCAGATTGTATGATTATTGAATTAAGGACATATGCGCCCAAATGAAATCTTCGTAGGATCTCTATGAACATTTCTACATAGGTTATTCGAACGTACCTTAGTACTATGGTAAAAAGAAAAACATACTTATTAGGTTATAATGTTCTTTTTTGTCTATGGGCATTTGAAATGTATAATATAGCCATTCTCGGCAAAGAGTTGGCATGCATTATTTTTGGCTTTCTGAAATAATGTTAAGTAATAATTGGCACAAACAGACATTAAAACAGTTAAAGGTGATGCTTACTAAAAGTATGATGCAAAGTGTATACATTAGAGTTTGTTGCTTAAAGTATGCGCATTTTTCTTAATTGTTTTTTGGCTCACATTCAATGAATACACTTACTAAATCAAACTATATCCTTAAGAAATTAATCAAACTTCATAAATACATCTAAATGCTTTAGGTGTGAATAATAAGAAAATGGTAAAAAAAAAGCATATATTATATTTAAAAAAACAACGCCCCTAGAACGCACCAAAGACAATAGAAATAAAAGATGTCCCGGGAAGCATTCCTCGGACACCCTAGTAAAAGCGTGTACACTTATCGGAGGGGGTAGAGGTAGACTAAGCTAATAGCCGGCAGAAAACGTCAAAAAGATGATCCTATATCATTAATAATTTGTTATTTTAAGTTAAACATTTACATGGATTTTTATTAGTATTTTACCTGTTTTAAATGCACAGCACGACCGTGAACGCTTCTGAAGCTATCTAAGAATATAATTTCCCCAGGGGAGCATGTCCCCGAACCCCAACTAGTTAGAGGGGGTATACTAATATGAGTATGTAGGGTAGGGGTTGGAGCTTAATATCTGGAAAGCAACCTGTCGAGAAATGTTGTCGAAGATTTTTACATATACTGAGCAAAAGTAGAAACGCCCCACACGATTACAGGAACATTTGCTGGAAAGTTATAATGTTGATGGTCTAAAACCTATACCGAAAATGAGGTTTATCATTTTTAATCCATATCAGTTAACCTCATACTGCTGTGATGAACTTTTTTTCGAGTGATGTTATGAAGAAGTTGGTAGGGGTCAAAATGAAAAATCTGAATAAAAGTGTTTTTTTTCTTGAAATGTTTAGGTGTTTAATGAATTATCATAAAAAAGTCCAAAGTTGTATTCGGTACTATTTGCACCAACACACGCTACATTTGTACGGCGTAGCGTAACGTTTAATAAGTACCTCAGTCCTCCACTCTTGCCTGTGAAGCTTGTCTCAAATCTTGACTGTTGAATCTTGAATGGTAAAAATTTGCGTAGCCTACCATCTGTATTGCTCGGTGAGATTCGTCAGGAAAGAGAACTGGGTACCAGTCTGTCTGCTTCTAATTCAAATGACGTCGTGACCACAATTTAACATAGCACCACGCGTCTAAATTTTGACCGAAATATGGGCGTCGTGCTCTGATTGGTTGAGCGTTGGGTCGCAAGCGAATACTAAGGTATGTGTGTATGTATGTGTTCTCGGGTTCACACTAAATTTCACGTTAATATTTCTCGATTAATAGAGATTGTTTGAAACCGAAAGTATCCACGGGAGGTAACCGACACGCACGATTTCGTTGGGTAACGATTCTTGGATTATCGTACTTTGTTAGCACGAATTGGGCGCGTATGTCCTTAAGTTGTCTTATTTGTTGGAACACTAGCCTTATTTTCGGCTATTATATATATCAGTTCGATATATATAACATCCGTACTGAGCCGTTGGTGTATTACTCCTCGTCCAGGCGACCCAGGTTCGATTCCCGTCACCGGAATGTATTTTTCTTTATTGGTCACAACTTTTAAAACGCAGTAAATAATAAATATCATCTATTTAATGATTTATTTTTCGGAAAACCAATAAACAATAACTAAACTAATATTTGATTTACTACTCAAAGTTTGATTAGCACCAAAGGTGCGCCTTCATAGATTGGCTACCAACAGAGACATAGATTAAAAAAAAAATCTAATATACGTTCCTGCTACCAATTAATGCATTAACCCTATCACTGTCTCACAGTATACCTTCCCAAATATGTTGTTCAATTCCACCCAAGCATGGAGAAATCAATGCTATAGGTTCATTTTACAGATTCTGATACATATCACGAATAAATCGCGTCGTTATTCATTCGGGTACATATAGATCTACACTTTTAAATTTGTTCAGGTTCCGTAGGGGAAAATTGAGGAAATTCTGAGATTTCAGCAACATTTTTAAACTCACTGAATTTTACATTTTAAAGCGACTCGCAACCAGATGGTGCATTAAAAATAGTAATTTGTAAATATGTGTCAAACGCTTATATAAATGGTAAAGAATTAGTTTAGGATAAGAAATTCTGTTTAAAAAAATGTATTTCAATAAAAAAAAATATTGGTCTCTGGTGGGATTCGAACCCGGGGCCCGGCATTGGCGGACAGAAGGCAAAATAGGGAAAACCGCTTAGACCAATGGACCACGGAACTATCCGTTTATCTCGGATCGATTTAACGTATTTCAATGTGTAGCGATCGAAAGTGCATACAACTTCGTAATTCGGCTCGTGTTTATGTCTGAGCCCGTGTAGAGAAGCAACAGCAACAACTATACCGTCTACTAGTCGGTATAGAAAAACGATGGAAAATATCTAAAAATCTAAGATTCGGTGACGATTCTTGAGACTTTTTTTTGGAGTGATCATATTCTTTTAATGTCAGAAGCCAAATAATGCCACAAATTTGCTTTTATTTGAGTATTTTATTTTATTTTGACAAGTACACCATCCGGTTGCGAGTCCCTTTAATGTTCTTAGAGGTGTTATTCGATGGTAAAACTATTTAACGTCTTATATTGAAAATACGTTTCCAAATAAAGAGTAAAAAAATATTGTGCCGGCTGGGATTCGAACCCGGGTCGCCTGGACGAGAAGCAGGAATGCTAACCACTACACCAACGATACAATATATAATATAGAATCCAACTTATCTATATAATAGCCGAAAATAGGAGTGCTTTAAGAATGACTCGTTGCACGAATTTCTGCTAAATTCAGTCGCTTACCACAGATGTTTGAATTGGTAATTTAGTTTTGAATAACATTGAACCCGTAGGTTACAATAAGATATTGTGAACCACCTCAAATAAGAAAACCCCCTATTACAGCTCATATAACTCCACCCACTTTCCTCTATTTCATGGGGGCGGCCATTATTACGAATTGCCTGACGTACTTTGCAAGGACGACGGGTACCAGACTACTAATATGACTGCTCATAATTTATCATATTTAATAAACGAGTTGACTAAATTAATATGACGCGAGCCTATGCGTGAATCATATTAGTTTTAGTCAAAGAGTTTATTAAAAACGATAAGTAATGCGCACGAATGTGAGATTCTATTTATCATATGACAATGTCAAACACATGCAACGGTTGTGGACGAACAGGTCAGGCCGGAGCCAATATAACGACATTTCACTAGTGGAATACGAGATTTATAAAATGGCTTTATGTCACTCCCAGACCGCAAGTTATGCAATAAATGTTAATTTGCAATGCATGTATATCATACTTCTGCTGCCACTTTAGAACTTCCTTCTGTCAATGTCTGAAAATTACAGAATAAAACACCATAAACAGGCAAAAATGGACTAGACGTAAGTGTACACTGGAATTGTCAGAATTGTCAGTTCCAGGAGTCATTGAATTAACTCATTATCCCCTGAAACTTCCCATGAACAAGTCCAGTTTGCAATAAAGGCTGGCCCATTTTCAACTATTTAGGGTTGCTTTTATAACATTTGACAAACATGGAAGACCCTGATCAGGGGGCTCCTGTCGGATCCCTCTGATCAGGGACTTCACTGTTTGCATAGAACAAGTGTACTATTCACAGGTACACTTTTAGTAAAATACACATATATAGCCCTCAAAACTCACACAAGTTTTTTTTTAATAAAATTCATTAACCCCTGTAACTTTAAATGGGTAGATCTAATTCCTGGTTCCAATTCCATTTGTTAAAATACGATTGACCCCTTGTGACATGACGTCATACATTTTTAACAATTGCCGTCTACTTTTATTTCTCAAATTTAAAATTTTGGTATTTTAACTCCAAAATTTTGAAATGAATGTCAAACAGTTGGATCCTGATTAGACGCCACGTCACACGAACTCGTTTCGCCATATATATGCCATTTTACGCATTTATTTAATTCTTCCCCTGAAGAAAATGACCTTGCTTTATAGATAAGATAAGATAAGATTTTATTTCCACCTTTAGACTAACAAGTCCATGAGGTAACACATTCAATACATTCATCAAGATGACATTGATCAACAGAAATAATCTATATCATTCAAGCTAGTTTTCAATGCGTACATATAAATTTTCAGCGATCTAGCCACCCTGAAAAAGTTTGTTCTAAAAATAATTAGACTGCAGACTGATACAAGTCATCTGCAAACAGTTCAGACTAGGGTCAGACAGTTCCTTCTATGGAGACTCTGTCTGATCTTTGGTTACTCTGTTTACCAAACACTAAAATCTACCTTAAGTTACAAAGCTGCAGTACTTTTTGAAATTGTTATTGTAATAAATATTTTGAAAGAGAAGCTGTATGGTGACTAGATCTAGATCTTATACTGAAACTGTTCTCATTTACAATGCAAGTATAAGTACAAATTAATTGTTATTTATCATAAATGCTTTTTGTATAGTCGTAGACTGTTATTGTTTCAATGCTCTTAAAGTAATCGATGAAATATAAACTCAAAAGCTCTAAACTTCGTTCTTGATTTATCAACTTTTTCCAAGAGCAAATTTCCATTATCTCTTGAAACTGTGTCCATCAATCTAGAACCTCTACTATGAATCCTCTGGAAACAAGTTTTGTTTTTGTAGCGGAGAAGGTGTATATGTAGGCTATTTATTTATATAAACTTAGCCTTGTGTAACTTTATAACTTATAAAACGACCAAACAGAACGCACAACGTATAGTTCTATGGCATACTTTTCTACCCACATAAAATCTATAGTTCTGACAACGTATCAACAACAAATTCAGTAATATATAGAACTAGTAACATCTGAACAAATGCATGACATAACAAATGCATGACAATGCAAGAAAAGCATTATATACAGTAGCCATTT
Source organism: Gari tellinella (assembly GCA_922989275.2). Taxonomy (NCBI): domain Eukaryota; kingdom Metazoa; phylum Mollusca; class Bivalvia; order Cardiida; family Psammobiidae; genus Gari; species Gari tellinella. The sequence continues at coordinate 73,335,358 of OV277863.1, forward strand.
ATTCTATTATCATAATGAGAGATTTAATTAAAAGTTTTCGTGAGAAAATGAGAATCTTAAACGATAGCCGGTTAACGAGTGCAGCCCGATATCATCGCAAAAAGATTCTGATAGATAGATCAAATTAGATCTATCAAACAACATCTAATAGGTCAAAATAAAATAGTTCAAATTTAAATGTGTTAACCAACATTATATATCTATCAAAAGTGCTCGACAGAATCCAGAACCCCGGCTACCTATAAGAAACGTTTAATTTACTATATCTGCAGCCAAACTTCAAAACCGCGCCAAGCACCTGTGAGATCCATCGACAGAAAAGTAATTACGTAATGAATGACGTCAAAAGTGACGTCAAAAGTGACAACATAGGGAATTCCGCTAACATTCTTGGGGAAATCCTTGTGACGTCAGTGCCTACTGTAGAAAACCTGCAGCTTAATGCAAGTTGAAAATTTACACGGAAAAAGAAACATTTTAATAGTTCTGTAGATCTTTTTCAAAGTGTACTTAGTAAAGTTTACATGAAAAAAAAAAAAAAAAAAAAAAAAAAAAATGAGAGCATATTAAAGTTTAATTTAAACAACAGCCATCTGGCGAGTACAGCCTTACAACACCGCAAAAAGGTCCTGATATAGCTTCCTGCAATGCAATCGTGCTGCACGCACCAACATTAGCAGGTCACAGACAGTAAAGAATGCAGAATACTGTCAAAGAAAACTAGATTAACATCAAATATACTGAGATACCTAATAGAAAAATTAATATATGTTAAACCATGTATATATTCTCATTCATATGGAAAATCAAATAGCAAAAATCAACATGTCTAAAGACAATTTTAACTATTGTGCCTGTTTTCTAGATCTAATTAATATTATTATTATATCCATTATTACTCTACTTTTGCCTGAGAGGCGTGATAAACGAACATTGATAAGTTTCTAATAGTCTTGTCTATCGTGCTATTAATTAGTTCTATAAATTTAAACATATTTGGCCTAATCAAGAAGTACCTCGGAATGTATTTCTTTCTCAAGTCTTCAAACTGTTTACATTCCAATACAAAATGAAATTCGTCTTCTAGGACTGAACATGTTCTACATTTTCTTTCATTGTATGGTATTGGAAGTGGTTTGTTCCATCGCCCAGTTTCAACTGCTAGTCTATGAGATGAGACCCTCAGTTTAGTTAACGCTTGACAAAATTTCATCATGTTAATTTTATGTAGATATGGTTGAAACTCAAATTTCGAAATTTGGTTATAAAATATTGCTCTACTTGAGTCATTTAATCTACCTTCCCAACTTTGTACAAACTGGTCATTTAATCGTTGTTTCACCAAAGATAGAAAGACCTTTGTATTTCCAACAGTTTGTGATATCCAGACATAATGAAAACCTAAATTACATAATAAGTCCCTTACATTGGAACACCAGTTAACAAACTGCTTTTCTTCAGCCTCGTTTTTTAACATATTGTAAACTTTAGTTATATACTTATTCTCATCAGAGGTCAAAATCTTAGTCCAATATTTAATCGTATTATAATATCTACTAGTTTGACAGCTTGTTCTCCCGAGTTCCCCATAAACGAAATCATTTTGCGTTGTTTTTCTCACACCTAATATTTTTTTACAAAATTGTAAATGGACTCTTTCAATAGCAGGTGCAGTAGCAAAACCCCATACTTCACTTGCATAATTCAATATTGGTGATACTAATTTATCAAATAATTCTAGTCTATGTGCAGGTGTAATATAAGTGAATTTATGTAAGTATTTATTCAACTTAAAAATAGCTTTCTGTGCCTGTCCTGCTAATGTTTCTTGAGTCTTTTTAAAAGATCCACCAGATGTAAATGTAATACCTAAATATGAAAAATTATTGACTATTTCAATACTGTTACCATCGTACTGAAAGTTAAGATTATCGCTCACTTTACCACCTTTTCTAAATATCATTATTTTTGTTTTATTTGTATTTACTTTCAGTTTCCAAGTTTGACAGTACTCAAACAAAGCATCTAAACCTTTTTGCACTTCTAGGTCATTAACAGCAAACAAAACAATGTCATCAGCATATAACATCAGAAAAACTTTAAACATGTCAACACTTATACCATTTAGTCCACTCTTCATAAAAGTATCCTCTAGATCATTCAAAAACATAGTAAATAAAAAGGGTGATAAGCATTCACCCTGTCTCACTCCCAAAGTACATTGAAATGGATCACTTAAGGTATTCATATATTTTATTCTCGATTTAATACCTGTATACATAGACTGTATAATGTTTAGAATTTTACCCCTAATTCCTAGCTTTATTAACTTTGACCAAAGATTCTCACGAACTACATAGTCAAAAGCTTTGGTAAAGTCGATAAACGTACAAAATAGTTTTTTCTTTTGATTCAAATAACTTGAAATAAGCCCATTTAGCACGAAAATGTTGTCCACTGTAGACATGTTTGGTCTAAAACCAGCTTGAGCCTCAACATATACATTGTAATTCTCAGCCCACAACTGTAATCTATTATTCAAAATACGTGTGAACAATTTTCCTATACAACTTAGAAGTGTAACACCTCTATAATTTTCTACATTTTCAAGTTTTCCTTTCTTATGCAGAGGTATCACGTAACCCTCTGACCATCGATCAGGGAAATAACCCAAACTGTATATCTTGTTAAACATTTCATATAATACTGTAATAAGAACATGCTTACTATTCATAATAAACTCGTTAAGTATTAAATCGGGTCCTGCAGACCTGTTGTTTTTAAGTTGCTTGATTGCTTTTTGAATTTCTTCTATGGATATTTCCCGGTCAAGTTCCTCAAACATAACCCCTAGTTCATTTTTTTCATACCTTTCAACAAAATCTAAAACATCTTCATCAGGAGAAAAGAATTGATCATTTGGGTTATTAATGGCTTTAAAATACTGCTCAAATGTAGATAATGGTATGTTAGATGATTTTACACCTGCTATTCCTTTTAATAAATTCCAGTACTCTCGTGCATTTCGCTTCTTTGCTTGCATGAAGTTAGCCGTTTTTTCATTTATACAGTAAAGTATGTGAAACATGGAAACTATTTCCTTTATCCTAGCAGATGTTAGTTTAAAGCACCCTAAATACGCAATTATTGTCCAATAAGCGTGTTGCTTTTCACGAAGTCGCCCGTGAACAGAGTGTTAACACTTCACTACAAGACTATCGGCTGCTTAACCCTTTCCCTTATAGAAGCGACTTTTAGCACATGCATTATATTCATCCGCTGAAGAAAATAGTTCCAATATATACCGTAATGAATATGTGTCATATTTAATACTTTCCTTATTCTAGCAGGTAATAGCTTAAAGCAGGCTGAAAGTAAAGCAGAATGCGCCATATGGCGCATTCTGCTTTACTTTCAACATTCTTTAAGTAGTCGCCTATTTTCAAAACTAGAAACAGGCTATTGGGTAATGGGTTAAAGTTTGCCGTTTGCTTTTGATTCTCAAAATTATAAGTTTGATCATGTGCTTAGTATTTTGACTGAAGAAACACAAATATTAACGTTTTCACTGCCAATGGCGCCATTAGGCGTCTTTGCCAACAGTTTTGATCCTTATCAGACGCCGCGTAAAGCGGCGTCTGATCAGGATATAAGCTGTTTAACCCTCGTATCGAAATTGCTTCAGTCAAAAATGCTTTAAATCTGACTTGAAAAAATATTGCAGACGACACTATAAATGCAGACGGTAATTTGGCGATAAGATTGTTAAGCAGACGATAAACTTGACAGTGAAAGAGTTAACTAGTATCTTAAGCAGTCGCTAAGTAAGCCGGCGTATGATCAGGATCTAAACTGTTTGCAAATAAGTACAGTAAAAACTCGATACTTCGAACTCGCTTAAATCGACTTTACTACAGTGCCCTCACCCTACAACGGCCCTCCCAACAACGATTCCCTCCTTAAAACTACACTTGTCGCTGTTCCCCAAACAAGACAAATATTTCTAACACTTTCACTACTGCAATATCGTCTGCTTAAGATTGCCGTCTGCTGGTTTTTTTTTTCAGTTATATATAAGTAGACATTTTGATAGAAGAAATATAATGACGAGTGACAAACAGCTTGAATCCAGATCAGATGCCGCGTAACGCGGCATCTGATCTGGGTTGAAGCTGTTTGCAAATGTAAGTCGAGTTTTAAATTATTCCCTATAACAACTCACTCCGAACAACGTACACAATTATAGGATCCCATTGGGTGTTGTTGTAGAGAGGGAGCACTGTAGTATTCATACGTTTAATTTTGATATCTCTATCTCGATTAAGTCGAAAATACCCGTATTCCAAAGATATAACGTGGCTAAGCCACCTTTCAACATTGAAATATGGGTATGTTCGAACTAACGCGAGTTCGAAGTATCGAATTTCGACTGTATTGTAGTCGGGGAATGCAATGAAGAGATTGATGCTTACATGAACATCTCTCGATTTCAATACTTAATTCATTTGGTGCCAAAATGCTGGCTTCACTATTTCATCTACTGTTTTTGATTTCTTGATTTAAATATTCAACCCCGTTAACTTTTTCACCTTCGACACATTTAATGGTAACTTCTTGTCCAGTAAAACCTCTCTATTACGACCACTTGCATGTCCTTAAATTTTGGGTGTTTACGGCAGGTGACAGCTTAAAAGCAAGGTGACAGTTAAGGGGCTTTCTGTTTCACTGTCACTTTGTTTTGAGCTGTCATCTGTCTTTTATACAATCAATTAACCTTCATAGAATGGATGTAGTAGATAGGATTGCTGTAATTTAAGATCCTTTATATGAGCCCTCTGATCTGAGTCTACACTGTTTGCATAGGACAAGTGCACATGTTACTGTTCATTGTTTGTAAATGACGAGTATACTCGTTGATAGGCCGACTGAATGTGTTAAGCGGCGGCATTCTTGCACAAGTACTTTTGTGTCTTCTTAATTTCCTCTTGTGTTTCATTTTAAAGTACCGTTTGGCGCCGGAACTTTTTCTATGGTAATCAACACCTTCGTTGCTTTGTCCAAAGGTTTACTTTTCAAACAATTGAGCAAATACAGTCGAAAATTGATGCTTCGAACCCGCTTAAATCGAATGTACCAGTATTTCTCGGCGCACTATGACCTTTCATGTGTCGCGGTGCCGTAAAACCCAACTCAATCAATAAATCAATCAAACCAGTACTTCATATTTTGAAATTCGGAAAGTCGATCTCGCTTAAGTCGAACATACCTGTTTTAACATGGCTTAGCCACAATTTAAATTTGAAATATGGGTATTTTCGAACTAACGCGGGTTCGAATTATCAAGTTTCGACTGTACTCGTATCTTTATTTTGCAAATGAACTTAGTCAGCCATCGATCTGGTTTCAAGTCAATGTTTGAGAATAACTACATGAAGTATGATAGTAAGGATTAAATTGGCGCCTTAACACCATTCAATGTCATAAGGTAATCAATTTAAAACTAGTCGTCTGCTCTTATTTCTCAAATTCAATAATTAGGTATTTTGACTTATGAACTTTTGCTTTACGCGGCGTCCGATCAGGATCCAAACTGTTTGCAAATAACCATTGTACCCAGGGTAAGGCAGCAAAGCGGACACGATGAAGCCTCGGGGTTAGGCAGTGAAGGGGTTGACCATTCAATTGCTACTCAGAATACAATGTTTATTTGTAAACAGTTTGGATCCTGATAAGACACCGTTCAGCACTTTTTACTGACTACAGTTTTGCCTCTCTACAGCGTCCCTCACAACAACGACTCCCTCAGTACAACGACCCTTGCCGCAGTTCCTAATCAGGACGATTATGTCTAACACTTTTACTGCTGCAATATCGTCTGCTTAAAATTGTCGTCTGATGTGTTTCTCAAAGTTACATATAAGTGGACATTTTAATAGAATAAATATAATTATGAGTGACAAACAGCTTGACTCCAGATCAGACGCCGCGTTACGCGGCGTCTTGTCTGAATTCAAGCTGTTTGCAAATGTAAGCCAAGTCTTGATTTTCCCTGCCTATAACAACTCCCTCCGAACAACACACATAATCTGTGTATTCCATTGGATGTCGTTGTAGAGAGGGAGCACTGCAGTTCACTAATTTACAATACGTTGCAAAATGACAAACAGTGCAGACCCTGGTCAGTAGGATCATCTGATCTGGATGTACACTGTTTGCTTAGAACAATTGTACACTTCACACGAACTATTTCACTGCCAACGGCGCCAAAAGGCGACTTTGCAAACAGTTAAGACTCTGATTAGACGCCGCGGAACGGGTCGTCTGATCAGAATCCAAACTGTTTGACACTCGTATCGATATTTCTTCAGTTAAAGAAATTCTAAATCTGACTTGAAAAAATGTTGCAGATGACACTATGAATGCGCACGATAATTTGGCGCTGAGATTGTTAAAACAATGAAAGAGTTAAAGGACGCGTGTACGCGCTAATCGTGTCCAAAAGCTAAACCCTTTCACAGCCAAATTGTCCGCGAGTTTTTTTTTTACCCCTTCACCGTTTCATTGTCGTCTGCTTCAATTTTATTGTTTGCCAATTCGTTTTCAAAGTAAGATTCAATGTAGTATGACTTAAAACATATCGATACGAGTGTCAAACAGTTTGGATCATGATCAGACGTCGCCTTACGCGGCGTCTGATCAGGATCCAAACTGTTTGCAAACGCGCTTCTAAGCGTCATTGAGAGTGAAAGGGTTATTTATTAAAATAGCATTGAAAGATCTATGCTCAGATTTTACGACTGATAACAGCTCCATCCAGGACATAATAGATAATATTAAAACTTCCCTTTTGAGCTTTCTGTACTGTTTTGATTGATTTAACCTAGTCTGAAGGTCTTTATAGTGTGTCGGAGTATCCTTGTTGAATTGTCCCTTAGAGGTGAGTCTTACCGCTCTGCGACACAAAAATGTATCATATAGCGCCGATAATGATGATGAGATGAAATGAGATGATGTCCCTTAACCCTGGATACGAGAATACATTTCCTTTATATTACAGTGTAGCTGTGTTTCTGGATGGTTATCCATAGTCTGATATGACTTAAAACTGTTTGCAATTGAAATCATAGTTGAAGCACGAACGCTTTTATTGGGCAAAGAATAACGTCTTCCCCATTGTACAGTGGAGAAAACGTTATTCTTATTTCTTATTTAAACGCAAACGAAACGCAAACGCAATACACTGAAACGTAGAAAAGTACAACTTTTGGACAACTCTGCTAATTCATATTTATCTTGGAGGCAAACAGTTTGGTCCTGGTTGTTTGTCACGGAAAACAAAACACCAGGGGCCGTTTCATAAAACTTCGTACGACAAATGTTGTCGTAAGTCAGATTATAAAAGTCTCAATTATTATTTAATTCTCCATCTAATCCTGTCTTGTGACATCTTTTTTGGAATCGTCTTGAAAAGACGATTCCAAAGAGATGTCACAAGACAGGATTAGATAGAGAAATCAGAAATTAAATGTATTTTAAAGTTTTGACTTACGACCGTTTTTGTCGTACGAAGTTTTATGAAACGGGCCCCTGAAAGCTTAGAATGTAGATTGTGGGCGATGTGTGTTTACTATTTCCAATAGTTTTAATCCAGATGAGAACTATTACAAAGAACAATTTTATAGCATTCTAAAGGTTACAAATTCACCGCTATATAGGGGATTGCATTCATCCTTGCAAACAGTTTGTATTCAGATAAAACGTCGCGTAACGCGGCGCCTGATCTGGATCCAAACTGTTTGACACTGTATCGAAATTTCTTCAGTGACACTGCCTTATATCTAACTTTGAAACGATAATTCAGAAAACGATATTAAAGCAGGCGATAATATGGCTGCGAGAGAGTAACAAGAAATATCTTTAAAAAAGATACTCCGTCGAAAGTTAAAATTTAGCCTGAGAATAAACAGTATTTATATGCACGGAATTATACACACGTTGGCCCAGTGTATAATTCCGTGCTTAAAATGTCTATTTTGTTCCATTTTATAAACAGCATTTCCCACATGCTAAATTTAGAGATTATCCACGCTAACTTTAGAAACATCAATAATTTAGACTGTTTCTCATTTTCGACTGACCATAGCGCATGTTTAAACTCCAAGATAAATGTGCCAAAACCAACAGAACACCAGTCTAGGCAATTTCGGCCTATTGACCGATGAGAGTGCTGCAGTTCAAGCAAGCGGTCATTGGCCAAGATTTCTGATTATTCCTGATTGGTTAAATCGTTTCAACCTGGAGTTCAAACGAGAAAACATTCCCGTCTTCGACGGGAAGAAACAGGGAGTAGATTTGGCGTTGAACATGTTAACGAGTACCTAGCGAGCCATTAGTGTGATGGATGACGTAATCTGTGGTAGTAAGAAAACATAACAAAACAACACATGATCCACTCTTACTCTTAGAATGTCAAGTATTAGATCTATTGTCGTCTGCTACTGTTCCAATAATTGTCCAAATTTTCTTTTCAAGTCAGAACCAGGATGCCAAACAATTTGGATCCTGATGAGACGCCGAGTTACTCGGCGTCTCATCTGGGTCCAAACTGTTTGCATAGATAAACATGGGTTCGCCGTTAGCGTGCAAAGAAATAATAGCTTAAGCACGCAAGATAAAGCTTCGTATGCAAAACTCTCTTCTGCAGCAAATAAAAGATTTGGGTTATCTGCTAGTTAAAAGAGACTTTTGTCGTTGTCAAACAGTTTGGATCTAGATGAGACGCCGAGTAGATCTAATCTAATTTCGCAATTCAGCCAGTTTCAGAGTACACTTGTTGTCTGTAAATATTGTCTCCGAGTTGATGTATCACTCCGCTCTACTAGATGATAATCATCACTCAGAACTCTAATATTGTATGTATAAAATGTCCATAAGTACACTTATCGCGATAAGAATCACTAAAAGGTTGAATGACACATATTTATTCGCCATATGAATCATTGCAATGGATTCTGACGTTCTATAACGTTAACCCTTTCATGCGTCTTTGCAGTTTGGATCCTGATGAGAGGTTTCTGAAATTTCTGACGATTAAGTTTAATTTGAACGGAAAACACTTTGGATCCTGATCGTGTATACCGACGTCTGATTTGTCTCCAGACAGTTTGCAATGGTGTAGCTAGCAGTATACATGTAACCTTCCTTATCCGACATTCTGTGGTACCAACTAATGATGTCGGATAAGGCAGTGTGCAGGTTAAAGCAGGTTTTAGATATACATGTACAACCAAACCTTGATATTTCATACTCTAAGTGGAACATATCCGTATTCCGAAGTTAAAACGTGGCAAAGCCACATTTTAACTTAGGAATACGGGTATGTTCCACTGAAGCGAGTTTGAGATATAGCAATTATCAAAAGAAATACGGGCTAACTCGACTTAAACATGTTTGAGTTAGCGAATTTCGACTGTATACCATTCGACATTTGGTCCGAAATTCCTTGTCAGATAAAGCAGGTTTCTGGATTAACCAGGTGTCGGTTAAGCCAGGGTATACTATAATTGTCCCATCATCAGGGCTGCCATTTCTCCGGATTTTTCCTAAATCTCCGGATTTTTTCCAAGTTCATGGTAGCTTAAAGCAGGCTGAAAGTAAAGAAGAATGCGCCTTAAGGCGCATTCTGCTTTACTTACAGCCTGTTTTAAGTAGTCGCATGTCAACAAAACAAGAAAAAGGCTATGGGGTAAAGGTACGATTCGTAAAATCGCACTTGAAAAATGCAAATTTGGAAATCTTAGGATTTTTCATGTCAACTTATGGCAGCCCTGCATCATAAACGAGTTTTTTGGAAATAACATCTTCCCCACTGTAACAGTGCGGAAGAGAATGCTTTATTCTTTCTCAATAAAAAAATTCACGCCAAAACTATAATTTCCATTGCAAACAGTTTGGAGCCAGATCAGACTCCAAACCGTTTGCTACTCATATTAAAATGAACTGCCAGAATTGTAAAAAAAGATGTTGTTTTCTACATTTTTTTTGCAAATTTGTTTCGTTTCGTTTGCGATTAAACGTGAAAGAATAAAGTCTTTTCCACTGTTACGTTACCTTGTTCCCCACACTGTAAGAGGTAACTACCTCACCCTGAAACTTTAAATGGACACCTCCCATTCCCAATGAAATCTAGTCCAGATTTGGCTTTATATGGTACTTATATTTACTATAAATTTCAAGCAGTACAGACCTGGGGCCCGTCTTACGAAACGTCGTACGACAAACGCTGTCGTTAGTCATATTCTAAAATTCTCAATGTTTACTTATTACTCATTTCTCCATCCAATCTTGTCTTGTGACATCTTTTTGGAATAGTCTTGAAAAGACGATTCCAAAGAGATGTCACAAGCCAGGATTAGATGGAGAAATCAGAAATTAGCTGTATTTTAAAGTTTTGACTTATGACTATTTTTATCGTACGACTTTTCGTAAGACGGGACCCTGGACCAGAGGATTCCTTTTATCCGGGTCTTCACTATTTGCACAGGCCTGTCCTTAGTTGATCATGAAAAATTCTAAGATTTCCAAAGCTTCTATTTTTCAAGAGCTATTACTTAAAGTAGGTTGAAAGTAAAGCAGAATGCGCCTGAAGGCGCATTTTGCTTTACTTTCAGCCTGCTTTAAAGTCCCATTGTGTTTTCAGACCTTTTCTTAATGTTTGAAATACAACAACGGTTAATAATAATGTTTGAACATTCTTATGGGCCAAACTGATCTATGAAATGATGAAGACGGACCTAAATCACCAAAAAGGCCGATTTAAAATCATAACAAACCGAAAATAGAACGTCTGTCATAAACATTACCACACGGCTTAGTATCACGTGATACAGCCGAATTCAACTTCACTGGGGGCAACCGTATCTACCTCCGCCCGTCCATCCATCAGTCAGTTAGACTACCACACTTTTTTGTCCGCTCTCTAACTCAACTATTTTTATCCGATCTTCCACAAACTTGCTGAAAATGTTCATTGATATAAAATCAAGGTTTAGTTTGATTACTACTAAAATCGCATAAGGACTTTTTGAGTTATTGCCTGTTTATTAATAAACATGACTGTTTCAGTCATTTTTGCACTCTAAAACAAACAGTTTTTATCGGATATTCACCAAACATGCTGAAAATATTTATTCATATAAAATTTAGGTATAGTTTGATTATTACAAAAATCGCATGTGGCATATCTGAGTTTTTTCCCTTTATGTATTAAAAAATGACTGTTTTCAGCAAGTTTTGCTCTCTAACACAAAATACGTTTTATCGCCAAACTTGCTGAAAGTGTTTATTGATATAAAATCAAGGTTAAGTTTAATTACTACTAAAATCGCATAAGGTATATCTGAGTTATTGCCTTTTTATTAATAAAAAATGACTGTTTCAGTCATTTTTGCACCCTAACACATACAGTTTTTATCGGATATTCACTAAACTTGCTGACAATATTTAATTATATAAGATTTAGGTCTAGTTTGATTATTACAAAAATCGCATGTGGCATGTCTGAGTTTTGGCCCTTTAAGTATTAAAAATGAATGTTTCAGCATTTTTTGCTTTCTAACACATACAGTTTATATCAGATATTCACCAAACTTGTTGAAAATGTTTATTAATATAAAATCCAGGTCAGTCATCTTAACTACCAAAATCGCACAAGGCATGTTGGAGTTATTGCCCTTGAATGACTAAAAAGTTCATTTTTTAATTATTCAAGGGCAATAACTCAGACATGCCTCATGCGATTTTGCTAGTTATTGAACCTGACCTAGATTCTATACTAATAAACATTTGTAGCAAGTTTGGTGAAGATCCCAAAAGAAGTGTTTGAGTTAGAGAGCGGACAAGGCTGAAACAGTCATTTTCAGCAAGCTCAATGTATAGATTCTCCGTAAAAAAAAAATCGCTTACCCCCAGTTAATAATAATACACACGTTTTGACTGAACCTCATAGTGTTTAACCCTGTGCCTACTGGTCGTAATTTTACGGCGTTTACAAACTGTTTGAATCTAGAAAGACGCCGCGTAACGCGGCGTCTCATCTGGATCCAAACTGTTTGACACTCGTCTTAAGGTTTGTTTAATTAAAACAAGGCATAAATCTAAACTGAACAAATTTTGCAGACGACAATGTCAAAGCAGACGTCTGTGCAGCAGAATAAGGGTTAACCAGATGCTCCAGTACACATGTTTAAGCGGGAGTAATCTGAACTTATCTAACATTTTCTCACTCATTTCAGCACCGAATGCTATGGTGTTACTACTGATTAAACCGTCTCTTCGAGACAATTTTAATGAGTATGACACCATTGGGTTTAAAAGCTGAAATAAAGAATTTTAGTTTTCGAAATACTTCCGTTATCTGGAGCCCTGTATTTACAGAGTTGTCCTTCTTTCCATTCACAAGGGAGGCTTTTTAATTTGTGCTGCACCAAAATATTATAAATAAAATTTAAAAAGCGAATTTCTTAGATAAAGCCGGTTTTTGTGAAAGAATCACGTTCCACGTAGTTCAAATGGGACCCCAGACAACCGTTTTATGCAGGTTTCTCAAAAACACAATGCGGCTTTAAGCTACCATCTGCTAAGAAAAAGTCCGAAACTTTCGGAAAAATTCTGAGAAATGGCACCCCTGTTTGAATAGAAAAGGTTAACACTTCACATGTACACTGTTGTAAATGACGCATATATGATCGAGTCACTAAGGGATACTGATTATTTCCCTTGAAAACAAGCCTGTCAGTGGGAGATGTATTAATACGAACTTACGTGCTCTAAATCTGGCTTGTTTTGTTAACTTGAACAGTCAAATTATCATAGGAATAGTGTCGGTGTTTATGCAATGGTGTGCTTTGATTCCAAATATAGCTTAAAAAACATGGAGTTCAACAACCCATTCTTGTTTGTTCTTATACAGTTAAAAAAACAACCTTAGCTATTACGACCACTAAATTGTATTCATTGTTAGATTTTAAAGGCATGTGACTGCTTAAAACAAGCTGAAAGTGACCAATAAATCTCCTTTAGCAGCTTTCTGTTTTACTTTCATCTTGTTTTAAGCTGCTACCTGTCTTCGGTACAATCGATTAGCTTTCCTTTTAGTGGTCGTAATAGAACAAAATAGAACATATAGTTTATTGACTTGTATATAGAACATCATCAACATATAATACAGATTATATTGTACAGCATATTCATATCATATGAAAAGACATAACAAATGAAACATTATATTCTATATAGCTATGTGAATAGAAGATGAATTAAGTAAATATATTGTAAGTCAAGCTTAAACATAAAGAGAATGCGACCATAAGATAAACCTCGTATATTATTAGTTATACAGTTTCTTCACAGGGTGCACGAGGATTTCTTCCCGGCTGAGGAAAATCATTGTTGCCAGAGCCGTTAGGCGAGGGTTACATGATTTTACCAGCCGGGAAGAAATCCTCATGTACCCTGTGAAGAAACTGTATAACGACTTTATTATACTTCAAAGTTTTTATTGTTTAAATGAAGTATTTCGGAATTTGTCGTGCACAGCGCTCAAAGTAAACAGTAACAAAATCGCGTCAAAACATATGACGTTGAGCGTCAAGTCAGGAAATAAAATTTGTTCTGTTCTATTCTGTGTATTTCGAAAATTATTTCTTCTACATTGTATCTAAAGTCATGACCTATTCATTAATTAAGGTAAGAATGGAAATAAGCCCCGATACAAAACTTAGTGGGTAGAAATGCTAGTTAGACATACGGTATGACAATAATATGAATAATTGCTATTTCTAATTTCCAAAATATTATTCGACCAAATGAAGTTGCGTGGATAACTCTGAAGAAAAGTGACTGCTTGGTGCAGGATTAAACAAATGAGATGCAGATATCCTATAGAGGGTTTGAGCAAAATGAACACACGTTATTGGGTCTAGGAACTTTCAGGGGGTTCAGAGTCTTGCGGTTACACTGTATAACGTTTAGATCTATGCAAACTCAAACAACACTATTTTAGCGTACGATAAGTAGGGAGATTGATCACCTTTGCATAAAAAGTGATCCCTCTCTACAACGGCCCTCCCAACAACGACTCACTCCTTACAACGACCATTGCCACATTTCCCTAAACAGGACAATTATGTCTAACGATTTTACTGCTGCAATATCATCTGCTTAAAATTGTCGTCTGTTGTTTTTGTCAAAGTACATGTAACATATATGTTGGAATTTTGATAAAAATAAATATGACAATGACAATTTTATGTTTTCAGCAACTTAGGCCACCGGCCCATAATACACACTGTACTGCTTAAAGTACGACATTGTTACTAGTTTCAAAAAATAGAATACAATCAAACAGTGATATTCCAACTTACGTTAGTACAAACTTATAGAGACAGTCATACAAAATAGTGTTTGCTACACCGTTGCAAGATATTACGCATTATATACCTGTCATATACTTTACTTTAAGACTTTTAAATATTTACAACATACTGAAGACTTAACATATTAATCATTGTGATTTTTGATATGTTCTGCTTTCAGTTTGAATGCGTAGTATATAAACTTTGCAAGGTTAACGACTGTGTTTGCATCGCTACAAAACAGCTGATGACATAAATTGTGTGTTGGTGTAGCATTATTATAGTTCACGATATATTGATTCATTAATTCTCTATACATAGGGCATATCATTATAAAGTGAAACTCGTCTTCAATCACAGAATGGACAGACTCTATTTTGTAATTGCTTCTTTTCGTGTCAACCAATTTCGATCATCAATTTTTCAAAGGAATATCATAATTTCTAGTAAGTAATGTGCTGTTTTGGGTTCCGGAATAATATATTGATAGAATCTCCCTTTACCCGCTTCAGCAATATAATGACGAGTGACAAACAGCTTGAATCCAGATCAGACGCCGCGTCTGATTTATCTGCCCTGGTGGTTCTGATTATTATAGCAGTATCGTTATATTTTGTAAAACAATACTGCAGCAGTTTCTTATGTTTCATTAGCGGTCTTTATGATAGGCACCAGCTTAATTCGTGGAAAAGTCTTGTCCTGCATTAAGATTCCATCCACCATAAAGTAGACATCGGTACAGTGGACAACACAGAACACGTTGTTCTGTCCCGTTTAAATGCAAATGCATTGCAACAAATGCTGAAAAAGACATGTTTAAAACAATCTGAGAGGCAAACAGTTTCGAGCCTGATCAGACGCAGGGTCGTGAATTTATAACGAAAATGTACATTAAAGCTTGCATTGGTGTTTCTGACGTCCATACGAAAGTGCGTAAACATGGGGGGGGGGGGGGGGGGGGGTCTGTAAATGGCCTTTACGGCTGGAACATTCACCTACTTTCATTAGAGGCAACACTTTCCCGTCAAAACATGATCTTTTTCGCACTCAACTATCCAAAATACGCATGAAATCCTCCACTAAATGGAAGAGTGAAAGTTTTTAACGGCACATGAAGTTCATTTTGAAAACAAATGTATTGCAGCGATCTCATTAGTCAAAAATTACTCCAGCCAATCACAGTACAGATTATAATCACTGCAGGATTTCCACCTTACATTGCTTGTAAATGATAAACACTTTCTCTTCTGCATAAAGTGGAGGAATCCCGTGCGTATTTAAGATATTTGAGTGCAGAAATAGTCAAGATTTGAAATAAAAGTGTTGCCTGTAATCAAATTAGCTGAAAGTTCCAGCCGCAAAGGCCGTTTACCTTGAAAACCGATTAGATACCCCCTAAATTTATGCACTTTCGTATGGACGTCAGAAACGACACGGGTGAGTTGTATGCACATTTTCGTCATAAATGCATGTACTGTGGCGTAATTTGACGGAATTTCATTAACTAAAAAGTAAATCTTAAAAATATTAATCATTTCACGATGGCAGTGTTCTAGTCGATTTCAGCATCAGTTTAAGTTGATAGTTTAGATTACCTGCTCGATTTCAATGATTTTATTATAACGTTCATGCCGGTTTTGTATTGGTTTGATCCCGTTGTGATTCTGTCGGTTAGGAACGAATTTATGACTCGGACGAGTCACCGAGTTTTACTTTAAATAATCTTTGCATGACTCTATTGGGTTGTTGGTTCTGTTTACAGCATTAACCAGAGGAAGATACGTTTGTTGTGTGTGTGGAGGGACAGATCCACAATCTGGTAGATTCAGGTGCGATTGTAAAGCGATATTCGTACTAAATGTTGTATATGTAATGTTTAACTCTTAGAATAAACCTAAGAATTGGTAGCTTTATAGGGGTTGTTAAAGTAAAAGTAATGTTGTTGGAAAGTGCTTATATTGACAAATACACATTGAAATCAATGGTTATCCCAGTTGTTTATACATGTTTGTCCATTTGTCAATGTATCATTTTATAATTGATTCATGCATTAAGTGCTATAATAATTTATTATATATTTTACAAGATTGTATGTATTATTGTTATAACTGTTAGCGTTATGTCATTAGTAATTGGTGGTCATTATGTTTCAGACCCATGGCTTGTATGGCTTGATATGGATCGATATGGCTTGTTATATGGTTTCATGTGGTATGTGCCGAGATCCATGTGATATGGAATGAAATAAAGATGTGAACTGAGCTACATTGTTAATTATGCTCACGAACCTGCTTCGAACCAACAATTAAATGCAAAATACTAGAAATAGCAGACTGTTACACCAACTAAATGTTTTGTTCAACATAACCTTTTCTCGAATGCTGATTATTCATTTTATTTATATATAAAGATACATTTGTTTACGACAACTCTGTTTCAATAGTTAGGTTATTGACCTTTTTCAGGAAACAAACACATCGTATAGATTCTGAGTTTAGGTGCAATATGTTTAAATTGTGGTTGTTCATGAATCAGGTCAATGACCGAAAAATAGAGACGGGTTCTTTTTTTTTTATTGTGAGTTCATATTTCCATCGGATATTTCTTTGAGAAACGACATTTCATTAGTTTTCTTTCTCAACTACCATGTGGCATTTAGAGATATTAACTCTCATTTTGCCATAATGCTGTTTGCTGTAACCATTTCCCCATACAAACGCCTTGAAGCGCATTGAATGTATTATATAACCAATATTTACTGTAATGAAAATGTACCATAAGAAATACTTTTTATTCTATAAGATGATAGCTTAAAGCAGGCTGGAAGTAAAGCAGAATGTGCCTTCATGCACATTCTGCTTTACTTTCAATCTGCTTAACATGCTATGGGGCAATAACTTTTCGTCTGCTTATGTTTTTTGCCAAATTCGAGCTTTTGAAATTTTGATTAAAGAAGCATTCATAGTAGTCCAAATAGTAAGGATCCTGATTAGGGTCCGAGTTGATCGGCTTCTGATCTGAATACAAACTATCTGCAAATAACATAGATTGCTACAATGGCGTTAGAAATGCTACACTATATTGAACATATAAATTACATTCAATTTGCGGCACCATTAAACCTATTTGTTCTCTATAAAGAAAGTCTTATCCTCATCTCAAATGATAATCGTACTTTCACAGAAATGGGACAGAGGGCAAATAAGATAACTGTTACAAACAGGTGCAGAAAACGTTAATAATTTCCAATAACCGCGTTTATGCTTAAAACCTTGTGTCCATTGTTGTTCGTGGATAGAAAGATTCCTTCCTTCCATCCGTCCAAAGGATTGGCAGCTGGTATGCTCTTTCAATGAAAGATCGCGACTGTCTTTGGTATGGTTTGGGTTTTGCACTCGTGTCAATGTTCACAATGCCATTTGCCAGCTTATAGAACATACACAGTCTTGCTGTTCTTCTCCTTTCTGCCAACGGTTTCCACTCCAGATGGTCAATCATTTCAGACACTGAGGATCTGTTGTAATATCGACTGAGCACATAACGAGCCTCTCGTCTCTGAACTTTCTCAAGTCTGTCGATATATTTCTTAAGATTGGGATCCCAGGCTGAACAGGCATATTCTAGAGACGGCCTAACAAGTGACTTGTAGGCCATCTCCTTAAAATGTCTGTTACTAATGTTGAGATTTCTTTTCAGGAAACCGATGGTGCCATCTACCTTGCCGCATATGCTGTTTATGTGTGGAGTCCATTTCAGGTCTGAAGTGATCGTTAGTCCAAGATATTTGACAGAAGTGACTTGCTCAAGTGTGTGGTTTCTCAGAGTAAGTTTTTAGTAATGGCTTTCCTGGTTTTTTTTGTGATTGATATGACGTTGCATTTCTCCGGGTTAAAAGCCATTAGCCACTTATCTTCCCATTGAGATAACTTCCTGGGAAATAGAATACCAAGGGCGGAGAGATACTGTGTAGAATGTGGCGGTACTGATATAGTAGATGAATACCATTCTATGATTAAATGTTCGTACTTTTCAGATTATTAAAAAATACTACAGCCAGTAAGTATGTTTAAATTTGTAGAGTTGTTCCAAACTAATACTTATACCACTTTGATACATTATTAGTTATACAGTTTCCCCACAGGGTACATGAGGATTTCTTCTCGGCTGAGGAAAATCATTGTTGACCGAGCCGTTAGGCGAGGGTTACATGATTTTACCAGCCGGGAAGAAATCCTCATGTACCGTGTGAGGAAACTGTATAACGAATTTATTATATTGCAAAGTTTTCATTGTTCAAATTAAATATTTCGGAATTTGTCGTGCACAGCGCTCAAAGTAAACAGTAACAAAATCGCGTCAAAACATATGACGTTGCACAGCACGACCGTGAACGCTTCTGAAGCCATCTAAGAATAAAATTTCCCCGGGGGAGCATGTCCCCGAACCCCAACTATTTAGAGGGGGTATACTTATATGAGTATGTAGGGTAGGGGTTGGAGCTTAATATCTGCAAAGCAACCTGTCGAGAAATGTTGTCCAAGATTTAAATATTTGGGGGTCATTTGGAGTATTTTTTACATATACTGAGCAAAAGTAGAAACGTCCCACACGATTACAGGAACATTTGCTGGAAAGTTATCATGTTGATGGTCTAAAACCTATACCGAAAATGAAGTGGTTCGATTAAAATGTTTAGGTGTTTAATGAGTTATCATAAAAAGTCCAAAGTTGTATTCAGTATGATTATATCGTGAATGGCCACTATTTGCACCAACACACGCTAAATTTCTACGGCGCAGCGTAACGTTCAATAAGTACCTCAGTCCTCCACTCTTGCCTGTGAAACCTGTCTCAAATCTTGACTGCTGAATCTTGAATGTTAAAATTTTGCGTAGCCTACCATTTGCATTGCTCGGTGAGATTCGTCAGGAAAGAGAACTCGGTGCCAGTCAGCCTGCTTCCAATTCAAATGACGTCGTGACCACAATTTCACATAGCACAACACGTCTAAATTTTGACCGAAATATGGGCGTCGTGCTCTGATTGGTTGAGCGTTGGATCGCAAGCGATTACTAAGGTCTGTGTGTCCGTATGTGTTCTCGGGTTCACACTAATTTTCACGTTTATATTTCTCGTTTAATAGAGATTGTTTGAAACCGAAAGTATCCACGGGAGGTAACCGACACGCACGATTTCGTTGAGTAACGATTCTTGAATTATCGTACTTTGTTAGCACGAATTGGGCGCGTTTGCCCTTAAGTTGTCTTATTTGTTGGAACACTAGCCTTATTTTCGGCTATTATATATATATTATATATGGTTGAACCCCTAAAAAGGCACCATGCATATAAGCTATAATTGTATGTATGTTAATATACTGTACCGGTTCGGAGTGTTGTGATGAATGGTGTACTTTATAAGATGAACTTGAAGCATCCTTTTTTTGGGGATGTGGATGGTTCATTCTTGTTGGTACATTTCATTGTTACAGCTAGGCGCGCTGCCGTTTCTGACCGAGTATGTGTATGTCTGACTGTGTAGTCTGTTCACTGATTATCTATCTCTCTCTATATAATTTGTACAGTGAACTTGTATCTGCAAAGATCCTACAGAATGGAAAGCATGCTGTCTGAGTTAGTTAATTATCTCCCTTTATCACATAGTATATCGTCTAACTCTGTATCCTATGGATCCAGCGGCTTTCATCCAAATGAATGTTCGTAGCATGTGCTATGGTTGAACCCCTAAAAAGGCACCATGCATATAAGCTATAATTGTATGTATGTTAATATACGGTACCGGTTCGGAGTGTTGTGATGAATGGTGTACTTTATAAGATGAACTTGAAGCATCCTTTTTTTGGGGATGTGGATGGTTCATTCTTGTTGGTACATTTCATTGTTACAGCTAGGCGCGCTGCCGTTTCTGACCGAGTATGTGTATGTCTGACTGTGTAGTCTGTTCACTGATTATCTATCTCTCTCTATATAATTTGTACAGTGAACTTGTATCTGCAAAGATCCTACAGAATGGAAAGCATGCTGTCTGAGTTAGTTAATTATCTCCCTTTATCACATAGTATATCGTCTAACTCTGTATCCTATGGATCCAGCGGCTTTCATCCAAATGAATGTTCGTAGCATGTGCTATGGTTGAACCCCTAAAAAGGTACCATGCATATAAGCTATAATTGTATGTATGTTAATATACTGTACCGGTTCGGAGTGTTGTGATGAATGGTGTACTTTATAAGATGAACTTGAAGCATCCTTTTTTTGGGGATGTGGATGGTTCATTCTTGTTGGTACATTTCATTGTTACAGCTAGGCGCGCTGCCGTTTCTGACCGAGTATGTGTATGTCTGACTGTGTAGTCTGTTCACTGATTATCTATCTCTCTCTATATAATTTGTACAGTGAACTTGTATCTGCAAAGATCCTACAGAATGGAAAGCATGCTGTCTGAGTTAGTTAATTATCTCCCTTTATCACATAGTATATCGTCTAACTCTGTATCCTATGGATCCAGCGGCTTTCATCCAAATGAATGTTCGTAGCATGTGCTATGGTTGAACCCCTAAAAAGGCACCATGCATATAAGCTATAATTGTATGTATGTTAATATACTGTACCGGTTCGGAGTGTTGTGATGAATGGTGTACTTTATAAGATGAACTTGAAGCATCCTTTTTTTGGGGATGTGGATGGTTCATTCTTGTTGGTACATTTCATTGTTACAGCTAGGCGCGCTGCCGTTTCTGACCGAGTATGTGTATGTCTGACTGTGTAGTCTGTTCACTGATTATCTATCTCTCTCTATATAATTTGTACAGTGAACTTGTATCTGCAAAGATCCTACAGAATGGAAAGCATGCTGTCTGAGTTAGTTAATTATCTCCCTTTATCACATAGTATATCGTCTAACTCTGTATCCTATGGATCCAGCGGCTTTCATCCAAATGAATGTTCGTAGCATGTGCTATGGTTGAACCCCTAAAAAGGCACCATGCATATAAGCTATAATTGTATGTATGTTAATATACTGTACCGGTTCGGAGTGTTGTGATGAATGGTGTACTTTATAAGATGAACTTGAAGCATCCTTTTTTTGGGGATGTGGATGGTTCATTCTTGTTGGTACATTTCATTGTTACAGCTAGGCGCGCTGCCGTTTCTGACCGAGTATGTGTATGTCTGACTGTGTAGTCTGTTCACTGATTATCTATCTCTCTCTATATAATTTGTACAGTGAACTTGTATCTGCAAAGATCCTACAGAATGGAAAGCATGCTGTCTGAGTTAGTTAATTATCTCCCTTTATCACATAGTATATCGTCTAACTCTGTATCCTATGGATCCAGCGGCTTTCATCCAAATGAATGTTCGTAGCATGTGCTATGGTTGAACCCCTAAAAAGGCACCATGCATATAAGCTATAATTGTATGTATGTTAATATACTGTACCGGTTCGGAGTGTTGTGATGAATGGTGTACTTTATAAGATGAACTTGAAGCATCCTTTTTTTGGGGATGTGGATGGTTCATTCTTGTTGGTACATTTCATTGTTACAGCTAGGCGCGCTGCCGTTTCTGACCGAGTATGTGTATGTCTGACTGTGTAGTCTGTTCACTGATTATCTATCTCTCTCTCTCTCTCTCTCTCTCTCTCTCTCTCTCTCTCTCTCTCTCTATATATATATATATATATATATATATATATATATATATATATGTATATATATAAAACGTCATTACGTCGTTGGTGACGTCGTCGACGTTGTTACGTTATTTGACGTCATTTGACGTCACGTCAATGAAGTTTTTTAATAAGAGTATTACTTGAGTAACACCAACGACGTAATGACGTTATTTCCATTGACTACTGAGGAGCCGAAAGGCGAAACTAGTTTAGTAGAGGAGTGTAATGTTTTTATTAAATATTTTTTAAACAAATGCATAATCTTTCTTATTTTTTTAATTCGATATATATCTTAACTTGTACCGGACCGACTTTTGTCGGACCTTTGCATTTCCGTTTATATATATGTATATATATATATATATATATATCGGAAAAAGACGTTATGAAAAATCAGCCGCCGCGGCCGGGAATCGAACCACGGGTCTCTGGATTGCCGGTCCAGCATGCTAACCACTACACCACAGCGGCCAGCTGACTTCTCATGACGTTAATGACGCTATATATATATGATTTAAAAAAATAGATGATGTATTATAGGCTTTAAAAACACAATTTTATTTCTTCAAACAATGCGCGACGCGTTTCACTATAATTCATCAGGCGCTATACTATTGTTTATGACGTCATGACGTTGTTGTCATGATATCGACGTCGTCACTTCCTGTTGACGTACATCTAAGGTAAATAACTGCGTTTTATTAAAGGGAGATAATTATTGAGAATTAAGAATAGGTTTAAATTTAGCTATGAAATATTCTTCTTTTGCTAGCCTAGCTGAAACACTATTTGTCTTTAATTTAAAAAAAAGGAAACATTTCATAATTTAAGTTTTTCTTTCCGCATTTTTCTAAATGGGCGCTTAAAGGAATTTGTCTTGTTGAAGGATCTCTTATCTGTTGTGAGTGAACTGTTCTTCTAGACAAATACCCTGAACTCATACAAGAAAGATTTTCTAAAGAATTCATAATAAGTGGGATAAAAACAATTCTAGAAAATAATATATTTTCATTTAATGACATATACTACAGACAAATTAAAGGAACAGCCATGGGGACAAAATTTGCTCCCACTTATGCAACTTTAATTTTAGCCTACTTAGAAGAACAACTTTACACATCATTGGAAAATTCCCACGGCAAAGATTTTTCAAATTACATAAAAACTTTCTGGAAAAGATTTCTGGATGATTGTTTCATCATCTGGCAATATTCTATCGATGCGTTAAAAAGTTTCCATAAGCTATTAAATGAACTACACCCTGACATCCAATTCACAGTAGAATATAGCAGCACTGATTTACCATTCTTAGATGTACTAATTAAAAAAACAGACACAAAGTTACTGACAGACATCTTTTATAAACCAACTGATTCCAAACAATACCTTAATTTTAAATCATGTCATCCGAAACACACAAAAACTAACATACCATATAATTTGGCCAGAAGAATTTGCACAATAGTTTCATGTGAAACAGTTAAAGATAAAAGATTACAAGAATTACACGACACTTTAAGAACAAGAGGTTATCCCAAATCCCTTTTACAAGACAGTATTCACAAAGCCAAACAAATCACAAAGTCAGACCTTCTTAAACCAAAACCAAATAATAACACAACTACTCTTCCATACATCTCAACATCTAACCCAAACAACCAAGATTTTTTTAACAACATAAAAGCTAATTTACCAATATTACAAGCAGACCCAAACATGTCTCAAATTTTAAATAAATGTAAACTTATCAAAAGTAAAAGACAAGCTCCAAACTTAAAAAAACTACTTACCAGAGCTGAATTTACAGAGAAACAACATGTACGTTATAAAGTAACAAAATGCAATAAATCTAACTATTCATTATGTCAACATATTAAAGAAAGCGAATTTTATAATTTTAAAGGAATGAAATTTTATGTACACCAATCAATGTCATGTGATGTTCAAAACGTATTATATGTTCTTACATGCACTGGATGCGGAGAATACTATATTGGTCAAACTGGAGACAAACTGAGGTCAAGAAGAACAGTTCACTCACAACAGATAAGAGATCCTTCAACAAGACAAATTCCTTTAAGCGCCCATTTAGAAAAATGCGGAAAGAAAAACTTAAATTATGAAATGTTTCCTTTTTTTAAATTAAAGACAAATAGTGTTTCAGCTAGGCTAGCAAAAGAAGAATATTTCATAGCTAAATTTAAACCTATTCTTAATTCTCAATAATTATCTCCCTTTAATAAAACGCAGTTATTTACCTTAGATGTACGTCAACAGGAAGTGACGACGTCGATATCATGACAACACCGTCATGACGTCATAAACAATAGTATAGCGCCTGATGAATTATAGTGAAACGCGTCGCGCATTGTTTGAAGAAATAAAATTGTGTTTTTAAAGCCTATAATACATCATCTATTATTTAAAAAAAAATAAAATATATATATATCAGTTTGATGTAACATCCGTACTGAGCCGTTGGTGTATTGGTTAGGTTCCCTGCTTCTCGTCCAGGCGGCCCATGTTCGATTCCCGTCAACTCAATGTATTTTTCTATTTTGGTCACAACTTTTTAAACGCAGTAAATAATAAATATCATCTATTTAATGATTTATTTTTCGGAAAACCAATAAACGATAACTAAACTAATATTTGATTTACTACTCAAAGTTTAATTAGCACCAAAGGTATACGCCTTCATAGATTGGCTACCAATTAATGCATTGGCCTTATCACTGTCTCACCGTATAACTTTTTGTTCAATTCCATCCAAACATCGAGAAATCAACGCTATAGGTTCATTTTACAGATTCTGATACACATCACGAATCAATAGCGTCGTTATTCATTCGGGTTCATATAGATCTATACTTTTACATTTGTTCAGGTTCCGTAGGGGAAAATTGAGGAAATTCTGAGATTTCATCAACATTTTTAAACTCATTGAGTTTTACATTTTAATGTTCTTAGAGGTATTTTTCGAAGGTAAAACTATCTAACGTATTATATTGAAAATACATTTCCAAAAAAAGAATAAAAAAAATTGAGCAGGCTGGGATTCGAACCCGGGTCGCCTGGACGAGAAGCAGGGACGCTAACCACTACACCAACGATACAATATGTAATATTTAATCCAACTTATCTATATAAAAGCCGAAAATAGAAGTGCTTTAAAATGATTCGTTGCACGAATTTCTGGGGAATTCAGTCGCTTACCACGTATGTTTGAATTGGTAATTTAGTTTTTAATAACATTGAACCCGTAGGTTACAATAAGATATTGTGAACCACCTAAAATAAGAAAACCCCCTATTACAGCTCATATATCTCCACCCACTTTCATGGGGGTGGCCATTATTACGCAATATTTACATTCAACCTGTAAAGTCCTTATGTAATCCTATTAAAAAATATGCAGTCATCTGCCGATGAACCTACACTTCGAATCTGGATTTAACCAGTTCGGATTTCCCCCGTGCTATCCGTGGACTTCTTCAAAAGACTACATCGGGCACTTAACACTAAGCTCCCATTGGTCGACGGTAATATGACACTAGCGGAGTGATACAGACCCATAGGTCGTTGCCATCGCGTTGCTATGTGTGTAAATGGGTTAAGAAAACAACCGCGACCTGTAATTTTAGAATGTGCTTTGGCAATAGATATTCAAGTTGCACTGTTATTTGTTTGCCTTGTAAGTCATTTCCATTCACAGAGAGAAAGTTTACTGGAAAAAATCCTGAATTTTTAATACAGTTACAGTACATGTAGTTGGGACTACTTTCTCACCATATTTAGAAACTGGAATGGCTATTACATCGACATTACATCTATCAAACCTCTTTGACCGGTATATGATAAATTCTTATACAGAAAAACAAATCTGGCCAATAAACACATTAAATTGACAAGACAGAAAATATAAATATAAATATAAGGAATAAACAACATCTCTTTGCCGCTCATGACGGTATGACTACATTAGCTTCGGGGGGTAAATTTATCGAAAACGCCCTTCGGGCGTTTACGGAATTTACCCCCTGCGAAGCTAATGTAGTCATACCGTCATGAACGTCAAAAATATGTTGTTTATTCCTATATTGCCTGACGTACTCTCCAAGAACGACGGGAAATAGACTGTCTAGATCTTCGCAATGTATATCCAGATAAGAGGGTTCACACAGGAGAGATATATTCAGGATCTGTAAATTTTGGATTTTGAAATATTTATTGTAAATACAATCAATAAAAATCAACAATGATTTAGACTTAATTGGAAACTGGACTTGTCATTTGAAGTTTCAGATACAATTGAGTTGGAATTAAAAATAAAGGAATTATTTTTCACAGAAATCTCTTTTTTATTTTCTGTTTCAATTTTAACTTTTGTCTTTTAGCTGCCATTTGTTTTCAAGTTTAAAAACAAGTATACATGTACATGTATACATGTATTTGGTTATTTTTGAACGGTCACAAAACCGGGGTTAACTATTCACATACATACCGGATTAATATCTGAATATGAATTATATGGATTGCCTGTTTAGCTCTTTCACTGACAATTGCGCCATAAGGCGACTTGATGCACGCGGCGTCTGATCAGGGTCCAACATTTTGACACTCGTAACGAGATTTCTTCACTCAAAACAACCGTAAATCTCACTTTAACAATATTGCATACGAGTAACGACGATACCAATGCAGACGATATTATGGTGGAAAGAGCGTTAATGCAGACGATAAAACTTGGCAGTGAAAGGGTTAATAAGCAGTATCCATGGTAACTTATTCTAATGACCGTGTAGGCAATATTCTAGTGAGATTTTCCGGTTGCAATTAAACAAGGTAAATATTTCTGTTAATGTAATTGATAAAGATTGATTAGATTGCAAGGGTAGGAACCCAAATGCTTTTTCATATGAGAACGCGCCTGACAAAAATCCAGCAAGACTTTACAAATACAATAATACCTCTCTAATACGACTATTAAATTGTGTTAATCATTGGGTGTTTAAGACAGGTGACTACATAGAGCAAGATGAAAGTAAAACAGAAAGCTCCCTTAAAAGCTATCTGTTTTACTTTCACCTTGCTTTAACCCTTTCACTACCAAACTTTTCGTGAGATATTTACTTCTTCATCGTTTCACTGTCGCCTGCTTCAGTTTTGTTCTCTGCAATGCCGCTTCAAAGTTAAAAAATAAATCACTAAATATGACTGAAGAAACTTCAAAACGAGTGTCAAACAGTTTGAATCCTGATCAGGCGCCGCGTTACGCGGCGTCTGATCAGGATCCAAACTGTTTGCTAACGCGCTTTGAAGCGCGATTGAGAGGGAAAGGGTTAAGATGACACATGTCTTTTATACAACCCATTTATCTGTTTTTGTTTTGTTCGTAATATAATTTTATGTTTTGACAATACCTTGTTTATATGAGTGAGATATTAGCTATAAGGTTTGACCTGGCAGTTTATGAATATTCCGTCTTTTTCCGTAAGCTATTTTTATCTTCCGAAAACAGTGTATATACTGATTGAATAAACAATTAAGCGATGACTTGAATTTGATGATATTATCGGATAATATTAGTTACACGGTATTTAGGCAGGGTGTACAGGCTTGTATGACGGTTTTGGATTCCGTATTTCCTGAGCGCGAAGAAGGAAATACGGAATCCAAAACCGTCATACAATCCCGTACACCCTGCCAAAATGCCGTGTAGCGAATTTATTCCAGTCTAGATCCAATACAAGAAAGAAAACATGCATTATCTGACAAAGTTTTACTGCCTTGACCCTAAAGTCGACACTTGAAATTGACATCAGTACATTTCAAACTCACGCGCTATTCGATGGTTTAGTACAATAGTTATACAGTTTAACTTCGACGATATCAGGAACTCGCCTAAGTAGTATTTATCTCATCTTCATTCCTACAGTGTAATGCAATAATTCCAAACCGCATTATGTCGAACATATTCCCTATTTCAAGTTTAAAAGGTGGCAACGCCATCATTTAATTTTGAATTACGGATAAGTTCGACTGAAATGCAATCAAGATAGACCTTTTCAAAGATCGTCTGTATCTAACATGGTTACGTCATCACACTGGAATGTGAACATCCTTAAATGTTCATTACCAGGGTATTTTGAACGGATGGTTCTCGGAGGACATTTTCGTTTTATGAAACACTGTAACGATTAATTACAACAAATGAACGGAAATAATCAGGAACGAACAAATGAACACGTAGGTTAGTGTCTAGGCATATCGAGTTCTGCCTATTTTGGTTGATTTCGATAAAAAATATTGATCTAAATAAATTTGAATCCAATGTCAATTTCATTATAGACCAGTAACAAGTGCGGTGAACTTTGCATTGTTCATTTCACGCCCCGTCGTTTGTTAACCATGGTGACGACGTGGGTGGGGCAATCAGGGAAAGCAAAGCAGTAAACTAGCATATTATCGATATCTGAATTACATTTACACATAATGATCGATTCAAGACAGTTTTTAAATAAGATTTCTTTTGATTGCTTGGAAAACAACTTCTTAATAAAGAGAGGTTGTTTACGCGAATCGAGCGAGGGAACAACATCTAACTAGTCACGTGACCCGTACTACCCGGCGAAATCAATGTGTACGGTCTCGTACACAGTGGTCACATGTGCAGTTTCAGCCTATCAGAGTCCAAGAATTTATGATGATTGGAAATAAAGGTAAATGCAGTCGGTAATGGCTCAGTAGTTATGTTACTGCACTACCAACGTTAGGGTACTGAAATCGATCCCCGGTAGATCTAGAGTTTGTTTGTACTTATATTTCTTGATGTATATTTTGTTTAAATTCGACGCATATAAACAATATCGCTCATTCGATTCTATGAAACATAGAACAGTGACATGTGCCAAATAAATATGCGGATAGAAAAGTTGTCCAAAAGAAGTGCTTAATGTATTGTTGTGTTTTATTAACCTGTCAAATTTGAATAATTATACGCTGACTGAACACGCGATATATAGCTTCGGTTGATATCGATTTTGTTTCCGCTACGTTTTACGGATAAGTCAGTGTTGAAATAAAAAAAAATCATATTAAGAATAAGATTTTGATACCTATATGCCATCGTGGTCGAGCTAGTGCAATAGTGTTTTACTAAGTGGCCATGAGTTCGATACCCAGCGGAGGCTTTTATTTAAATTAATTTTGGTGTATACGAGTCTGCAAGAAGGAGAAGCAGAATAAATTGAAAATCCCTTTGGATCTTATGTATGTATCATAGTCATTCACGAAGAATGTACCTATACACCTATCCCATACAGACAGTAAGTACCATGATCAGGGGTCCCTGAAGGAGCCCTTTGATCACTGTTTTCCATTTTAGTTGTCATACATTGAATAAAATCAATTGGAAACTGGAAGAGTTCATTAAACGTTTCAAAAATGAGTTAAGGCATTTGTTGTGTAGCAGTGAGAGACCACACCGGGTAACATTTTACATACATTTAAAACTTTCAATAGTCCAGGTTATCTATGGCATAGTTTGCAACATAGATCTCTATGTCGACAATTCAAGTAAACAAACTGTTTGAAAAGAAATTGTAATAAAAAGAGAAATAAAACCTAACGGGGATCGAACTCACAACCTTTTATACTTTTACAAGTATCCGTACACTCTACCAATTACATTCACTCGATTATTGATTTAAATTCGACATAGAATGCACAATATCCTTAATTTCCTATCCGTAAATCAAAACGGAAAGTATCGACTTTATACCGAAGCTAAATATATCCTTTCAGTTACGTAGGAATATTCAAATTTTGACAGGTCAATAAAACCAAACAATACAGGTATTGTCGATGTTTTTTGAACTGGCACTCATCGGTTTCCGTCATCTTTCGTCGATGAAGTCGGGAGTTTCCGTTCACTGTATAGGTAAAAATCAATAAGTACAAATCTACTTTGAAACATATACTACGCACGCGTTACAGTTTATTACGGGCGCAATAGCCCAGTGACATGTGCCGCTGACTGTAAAGGTTGTGGATTCGAAACTATGTAAGATCTATTTTAAATAATATAGCTCGTTCAGATCTTTTTAAAAAATAAAATAAAACGGATATATTTTTATTGTAAATTTATTATATCTTCATATATGTCTGTATTAATTTTGTAATTTTCAATGTTTATTTTCTTCATCCTTTTTTAATTCTTTTATTCACTTTTCATTTTCATTTTGGATTACATCACTTTTACGTCTTTAAAAAGTTTTGTGTTCGACACGACTAACTGTACAAAACTCACACAATTAATGATTTTCAGGACAAGCATGCGTCTTCCCGACAAAAGAATTTACAAAAAAATACCATCGCAAAAATGCATGTATGTAAACTACTATGGAAGGGATCGAACTCACGACCTAGAAATGGGTAGATTCTAGTGGGTCGATTAAACCACTGATCTATGGTCGCTTGTAACAGATTATGATGTACCAGACTAATTGTTCAGTGGCGAATTCTCCAAACAATTTCCGTAAGATAAAAAATAGCTTACGGAAAAGGGCAGAATATGCATAGGGTGCCAGTTCAAACATCATCGACAATAAAATTAGATCGTATGGCACACCTATTGTTCCCAATGTTTACAAATTTTACAGGTAAAAACATTGCAGGTAGAAGGACATAATCAAAGATGTTTAAACCAATCTCTATAGGTAAGTGGCCATGTAGTCCAGAGGTAATATCGTCCGTTATAAAAGACTATTGAACTGTTTAGTGGTTGTTGGTTCAAATCTCACTGCGGGCAAACACTTTTCATTTTATCAAAATCATCAATGACGATTTTTGTTTATCTGACTTTCCGCTCTTTGTGGGACAATTTCTTGTTGTTTGGAATGGTTCTTCTAGGGACTTTCTTCATAGCCTTTGCATGTACCATGATGTATATTTACTCGCTGCGTAGTGTGCATAGTCACAGCGGCAAATCAAATGTGTATCTGACTTTCCGCTCTTTGTGGGACAATTTCTTGTTGTTTGGAATGGTTCTTCTAGGGACTTTCTTCATAGCCTTTGCATGTACCATGATGTATATTTACTCGCTGCGTAGTGTGCATAGTCACAGCGGCAAATCAAATGTGTATCTGACTTTCCGCTCTTTGTGGGACAATTTCTTGTTGTTTGGAATGGTTCTTCTAGGGACTTTCTTCATAGCCTTTGCATGTACCATGATGTATATTTACTCGCTGCGTAGTGTGCATAGTCACAGCGGCAAATCAAATGTGTATCTGACTTTCCGCTCTTTGTGGGACAATTTCTTGTTGTTTGGAATGGTTCTTCTAGGGACTTTCTTCATAGTCTTTGCATGTACCATGATGTATATTTACTCGCTGCGTAGTGTGCATAGTCACAGCGGCAAATCAAATGTGTTCTTTTAAGAATTAAAGAAAATTGTTATTTTAAGCATTACCACACGACACAAGCCCAGCATGATTTACCTTGACTGAAGTAAGTTTTTGCAAATGCAAAAATAGAAGAAAAAAAGAAGAAGAAAAATTCCGTCAGCGAAATTTGAACACAGGGCATAACATACATAACTCCTCTGTCTATACCACTAGGCAACGGCAATGTACTGCTGAGTATTGGGACACTGGCATGTTTTGTTTACATTTTAAGTAGATTATGTTGATGTGCCATACGATTTAAAACGGACTGTAGCAACATCACTTTATGCAAAACACTCTCAGAATTCACTCAGTGTTATTTTGGTATTTCGTTTAGCAGCAATTAGCAGCAAGTCGTTCTTAAATAAAACGTTGACTGCTTTATTTTAGTATCGCTTAAGAATATAGTAAAGAACAATCAACAAAAAGAACAATCAACAAAAAGAATAAACGACTTGCAAAATATAAAAAAATAGAAATTAGATAAAAATATAACAAGGATTATCTTTTAAAAAAGCACAGAACACCAGTCTAGGCCATTTCGGCCTATTGGCCAATGAGATAATGGATAATAGCAGGCCTGAATTATACCATACTATACTTCACTATGTTTTGCACTGTGCCTGGACTACTTTTTATTTCAGAATGTTTTGGTTTTTTCTCTAATTTTAACGTTATAACAAATAGCTATTGTTTCTTTCAGTGCAAGAAAGATCCTGGTAAGAAGCCGAGTTTCAAATAACAAGGGAGACAGCTCAATATTTTCAAGATGATTTAGCTAATAGTTATCACCTTTTCCGGAAACTTGGCGGCTGATATTGGTCTACACTGTTTGCAGGTTTATGTTTAAGTACCTTGTGTAATTTTCGTAAAAAATCGTATTTTAAAAAACTTTAAAAATACTTTGTCAAGCCTTAAGTCTTATTAAAGACTATTTTTATACTCCCCTTTAGGGGGGAGCATATAGTCGCCGCTTTGTCCGTCCGTGTATCCGTGCTTACCAGAGGGTATTTACGTGGCTAAAATTCTTAGCCCCATAATTGAAAAACATTAACCTGGCCGTCTCTTGTGACATTAACCTGGCCATTTCTTGTGACATTAACCTGGCCAGTTGTGGGACATGGGGTTAGGGGTAGGGTTAGCCTCCAGATCATTATTTTTCAAGTTAGAGCAAAAAGAAATTGTCTGTTGTGTGGCTAGCCACGCAAAGAAAACAATAGAAAATAGCCACATAAGTATCCTCCCGTAAGAACGTTCGTCCGTCTGTCCGTCCGTCCGTGCTTACGTGAGGGTACTTATATGTCTAAAATTCTTAGCCCCATAATTGAAAAACATTAACCTGGCCGTCTCTTGTGACATTAACCTGGCCATTTCTTGTGACATTAACATGGCCAGTTGTGGGACATAGGATTAGGGGTAGGGTTTGCCTCCAGATCATTTTTTTCCAAGTTAGAGCAAAAATAAATTGTCGCTTGTGTGGCTAGCCACCCAAAAGAAAACAATAGAAAATAGCCACATAAGTATCCTCCCGTTAGAACGTCCGTCTGTCTGTCTGTCTGTCCGTGCTCACAAAATGATATATACGTGGCTAAAATTGGTGTCCATAACGAGACACATAATTGAAAAACATTAACCTGGCAGTTTCTTGTAACATTAACCTGGCCATTTCTTGTGACATTAACCTGGCCAGTTGTGGGACATAGGGTTAGGGCTAGGGTTAGCCTCCAGATCATTCTAGAACAAAGTTAGATTTCATTTATGTGGCTAACCACATTCATTTTAACCACATAAAAGAGATACAATAAAGAAGGAGATGGCCACTTAAATGAAGATTGTGGGTCCGTCCGTCCGTCCGTCACGCTTTTTTGTCCGGAGCATATCTCTTGAACGGTTCACCGTAGGTTGATGAAACTTGATACAGTGATAGAGAGTGACAGAAGGAGGTGCAGTACACAAGAACCGTAACTTTGTCATCTCCCAATATTGAATTATCTCCCCTTTTCTCATAAAAATCAATTTTGTCTGAATCTTTTGTCCGGAACATATCTCTGAACTGTTACACCCCAAATTGATTAAACTTATTACAGTGATAGAGAATGACACTAGGAAGTGCAGTACACAAGAACCATAACTCTCTCATCTCCCAATTTTGAATTATCTCCCTTTTCTCATATAATAAATCATTTTTGTCCGGAGCATATCTCTGGACAGTTACACCGTAAGTTGATGAAACTTTTTACAGTAATAGAGGATGACATAGGAAAGTATAGTAACTCTGTCATCTCCCAATATTGAATTATCTCCCTTTTTCTAAAAAAAATAAAACAAAATTTCCGGAGCATATCTCTTGACTAATGAAACTTGATACAGTGATACATGATGACATCAGGAGGTGCAGTACACAATACACAAGAACAATGACTCTGTCATCTCCCAATATTGAATTATCTCCCCTTTTCTATTTAAAAAAATCAAATTTTGTCCGGAGCATATCTCCTGAGCATTGCATTGTAAGTTGATGAAACTTGATACAGTGATACGAGATGAAACAGGGAGTGATGTACTAAAAAACCATACTCTGCCATCTCCCGATATTGAACTAACTCCCTTTTTCTTGTAAAAAATCAAATTTTCTGAAGCCCTGGAACTTGATGAAACTTGATTATGTGTTAGATTATGATAAAAAGAAGTGTAGTACACAATAATTATTACTCTGTCATCTCCAAATATTGAATTGTCTACCTTTTTTCATAGAAATTTTATTTTTTGTCTGAAGCATATCTCCTGAACGTTACATCATAAATTAATGAAACTTGATACTGTGTTCACCTACTAAACATGCTATACCTTGGGTGTTTTCCTTGTGGGGAGCATCCATCGTTGGGAACGATATTCTTGTTATTTTATATACATGTATTGTTTTATTTTCTTTATTTTATTTTTATACAGAAAAGCTCTTCCATAGAGGTTTTGCCAATATTTGACTTCCTTTTAAAACAAACTTACAATTGTTGATGTTCTTTTATTAATCATTTGCGCTATCATATTACAAGAATGGATTAATGCCTTATTCTTCTGATATACGGTTTTTTGTTTTCACAATCAAAAAAAGGAAAGTACCCAGGTTTTTTTTAAAGAACAAAGATAAGATGTCCAGATACTTGAATTCTCTTTTTCAGTTAAAATTCATAGGTTTTTAAGTTTGCTTGGCGATATTGTCAATGGAATTCGACGCAATTAAGTGGTATGTAATAGCAACGTTTTATTCTGTTTGCGACAGTATTGAACGGATTTGATGACAGATGCTGTCAAGTTTTTCTTTGTACTTAGAATAGGATATTAGTCGATTTAAATTGTTGATACTTTTATGCCAGTTTTTCTTGTAAGAATCTATTAGTCTTTGCTCAATGGCGTTAAGTTGTGTATTTTTTCTCATGCGTTATCCATACATCTGACATGCCTATTTCATAAAGAATTTGTTTTACATGTGAAGCCCGATTTGTACCGCTGTAACTGTAACCATTATTTGCGTCTTGTTTTAACATATTGTATAGTATCTTTGTCGGTGTACTATTTGCAGATTGAATATTTTTAACCAAATTTTTATCATTAAGAGTTTTTATCAGATTTGCATAGGATATCTACCCAGCTCTTCATATAAAACATTAAGATTAGTACTCTTCTGAACACATAATAATTTTCACGAGAATTTACAGTGTATAAATTCTATATTTTTTGCATCACGGTATCCGAAAATTTCTGCTCCATAATTTAGTATATAGCCTACAAGGCTATCAAAAAGTTTCAATTATCATTTACAGCTAGGTCTAACTGGTTAATTATTATGTACAGATTATGCATAGCAAATAACGAATGTTCTGCTTCTTTTTTTGTGTTCGGAACCAATTTCTGTTTTTGAACATGTTTATCCAAAGATATTTAAAGGAGTCTACTATATAAAATACCCTATCATATATTCAAAATCATATTTTGTTGGTCGGCCTTACTCAAATATCATAATCTTTAGGTTTTTATATTTACCTTTAGTCCCCAGGTGTTACAGTATATTTGTAGACCGTTACGTAATGATTGAAGAGCCTGTGGTGTGTGTGCAAAAAGTACCGCGTCATCAGCAAATAAGAGGATGGATAGTTTTACGTCATCAAGTGTGAATAAGTCATCGATATTGCTATCTAAATGTATTAATATGTCATTTACGACATATCAAAAACCCTATAGTAGAATACTGGTCTCCTTGCTTTCCTCCGGTATTTGATTCGAACAATGGTGTTATTTCCGAATAGTACCTAACGCATGCCTTTAATACACTATACATACCTTTAAGAGCTTTTACAAGTTTCGAACTGACATTTTCCGTTATTAACTATTGAAACAAGTAACTTCTATCAATTTTGTCAAAACATTTTTCTACGAAAGTGCTATAAAACTTCTTTTTATTTGCTAGAGTATTTGCAATTATAGCGTGTAATACGAAAATACAGTCGACAGCAGACATTGGTAAACATGAAAAGTAATCATTACGATTATTAATCGATTAACAAATCTCCATTAATTAGGTTCTCCCCTTATTCAGATTTATATGATTCACAACACCAGATGTTAAGTGCTTGTGTGGCTGCTGTAAAAAGTCGCCCCGTACTTCATTCTCAGTGTTGTTATACTTTCTGGTCCTTTGGAATCATTGAGTTCAGGGCATTTACAGTTGAAAGTGGAATTCCGCTTTAGCTGGTTCTAGGGGGCGTGAGCACTGTTGCATATTTCAGTATTGCTCATGAACATACTCAATTAAACCGAGTCTGCAATTTTCAGTATTTGCTTTGTTTTCTGTGCTTTCAAAGGATCTCCCCTACTTATTCAGATTTAATCATTAATCATGCATTGTTATGCTCCCCTTTAGGGGGGGTATATTCGCCGCTTTGTCCGTCCGTCCGTGCGTCCGTGCTTACGGGAGGGTACTTACGTGGCTAAAATTCTTAGCCCCATAAGTGAAAAATATTAACCTGACCGTCTCCTGTGACATTAACCTGGCCATTTCTTGTGACATTAACCTGGCCAGTTGTGGGACATAGGGTTAGGGGTAGGATTAGCACCCAGATCATTTTTTACCAAGTTAGAGCAAAAATAAAAAGTCGCTTTTGTGGCTAGCCACCCAAAAGAAAACAATAGAAAATAGCCACATAAGTATCGTCCCGTTATAATATCCGTCCGTCCGTCTGTAACGCTTTTTTGTCCGGAGCATATCTCCTTAACTGTATACCGTAACTTAAAGAAACTTGCTACAGTGATAGAGAATGACATTAGAAGGTGCAGTACCCAAGAACCGTAACTCTCTCATCTCCCAATTTTGAATAATCTCCCGTTTTCTCATTAAAAAAATCAATTTTGTCCGGAGCATATCTCTGGACTGTTACACCGTAAGTTGATGAAACTTGTTACAGTGATAGAGGGTGACTGAAGGAAGTGCAGTACTCAAGAACGGTAACTATGTCATCTCCCAATATTGAATTATCTCCCTTTTTCTAAAAATGCAAAACAATTTTGTCCGGAGTATATCTCTTGACTGCTACACTGTAAGTTAATGAAACTTGAAACGGTGATAGATGGTGACATAAGGAGGTGCAGTACACAAGAACCATGACTCTGTCATCTCCCAATATTTAATTATCTCCCCTTTTCTATATAAAAAATCTAATTTTGTCTTGAGCATATCTCCACTGGTTAGGAACTTGGTTACAGTGGGGCGAGGGTCCTCGCGACAGGTGGTATCGGAGTCCTGACTATACATGTTTCAGAGTCTCGTCGTGAAACAAAACTTGGCATGCTGAAGTGAACGCAAAAGAGGTAATTAAAGGTCAAATTGACATAAACACTGTAAATCGGTATTGTCACCATATAGTCCGATGTTTTTCTAAGCGTCATGTATGCTTAATTCGTTCCATTTATGGAATTTACGCTTGAAATAGTTAATAAAACGACGCGGTAATCAAGGTTTTTGTTCACAACGATCAATTCTTATAAATGACTGCATAATCTCGCCTGCAATCATTGTTTCTGGCAAGATTAAAACTTAAATTGCATCTTTGCAAGAGAATCACATTAAAAATATCGTATTCATGTATCAATGAAATTTTCTGGATTTCAAGTGGTTAATAAGGTTACAGAGTCTAACAGAGAGTGTTACAGGTTCTCTAACAACAGGTTATTTAACGTTACAGGTTCTTATCGACAGTTTTGTTTTTGTTCGAGACAGAATGGATCTAAAGTGCATGTATTGCAAGAGGTCCTTTATCTTTTACAATGCTTTAAGCTGTCACCAGTCTTTTATACAATCAAGTAGACTTCGTTTTAGCGGTTGTAAATTAGATTTACTGTAATTATTACGTATTACTGCATTCGGTTAGTGCCTACTTGATATTTTATCATATGTAAAGAACCATCGTCGTATTTAATAATTTCCGAAATAGTTAACACGATGCAAAAATAATAAAAAGTACTCAATTTCAAAGATTCTGGGGCCCGTTTCATAAAACTTCGTACGACAAATGTTGTCGTAAGTCGGATTATAAAAGTCTCAATTATTACTTATTTCTCTATCTTATCCTGTCTTATGACACCTCTTTGGAATAGTCTTTTCAAGACGATTCCAAAGAGGTGTCACAAGACAGGATAAGATAGAGAAATCAGAAATTAAATGTATTTTTAATATTAGACTTACGATCGTTTTTGTCGTAAGATGTTTTATGAAACGGGCCCCTGTTGCTGTATTTATTTCCCAAAATGAAAACCAGACACTTAAAAAGTAAATATATACTTGCAAATATCTCTAAAGCGATCAATGAAATAATCTAACGTGTAGAACAGCTCCGAAGGCAAAACATAACCGGTACATGTAATAAAAAAGAACCAGCAAAATTATCGTATGGTTATCTCAGTCCATTATATGACTTGTCAACCAAAGCATAGTACTTAATGCAAAAACTGAAAGCCACCTTTTATTTAGACATTATGGTGTGCAAGGTAAATTCTTCCTAATAGGCAAGTCTCATATCTTGTGGTCTCGATTTGCACTATTTGTGCTCTTTTTGAATGCAAATTTTCACAATTAGTTGCTCAATATTTTTAAGTTTAATTAATAACTTTCTAAATATTTCTCAGAAAAATAAATCATATGTGCAAAACGATCCGTCATATATCAAATATAAGTTTAACCCGTTCACTGCTTTACTCTGACCGTATAAACACAGATAAACAGGTTAGATTCGATTGAGAAGCTGAATAATTATGTGTCTGAATCGGATCAAAGATGTTTGCCTATCTTAGAGATCCTTTTTCGAGTTTGATCTTGGTTAGACATCGAGAACGTTTTGCGCAGCACCAGGCTCTTAACTGTTTGCAAATACGACTGTTAGTCTATTAAATGTATAAAACAGAATGCGTAATAGATCTTCCACCGAGAATAGGATCGAACCGCACTCGAACCCGTGCATATTATCAACTTTGCAAAATTTAATAAGTAATTAAAATCTCAAGCGTGAGTAAATTTGCATTTTTTCTGGTGTCGTCTAAACGGCGGCCTACATGAAAATGAGTTCTACAAACAAAGACCAGATTCTATGGTCCATGTTTGTCTTCGACATGTTCAATGAGCGAGGCTTTGGTATTGAGTTCTGCTCCGCAAGTGTCACATTCAAAGGTACTCTTTTGCCAAGAATGATAAACATGCCGATGTCTTGCCAGAGTTTTCCGATTATTAAACCGTCCGCTGTATAATTAATAAAGCAGTTTGATTTTGTTAGGATACGCCATTACGTGTTAATTAAAGTCATATACTGAACTGAAAGATTTATTGCACAAAGCGCAATTTGCCTTTCTTTTCGATGAAAACTACCCCTCTGAAAAATGTTTAGGAATTTTAGAATACCCATGGACGTTTAAGAGGCTTGCAATCGGATTTAGCACTGAAAAAAGTAATTTGTAAATATATGTCAAATTCTTATATAAATGGGTAAGATTTAGTTTAGGATAATAAATTCTGTTAAAAAATGCATTTAAAAAAGAAAAGAAAAGAAGAAGCTCTGTTGGGATTCGAACCCATGACCCTCCATGCGGAGACAAACATGAAAAAAAGGAAACGCCTAAACCCACGCGGCTACTGGCGCTCTATATATATATGGTAGCGAATTAACGTACTTCACTGGTAGCGATTGATAGTACATTATTCGGCTTGGGTTTATGTCTGAAACCGTGTAGAGAAGCAACAACAACAACTATACCGTCTACTAACGCTATAGAAAAACGATGGAAAATATCTAAAAAAAAACTAAGATTCGGTGACGATTCTTGAGATTTTTTTTGGACTGATCATATTTTTTAATGTCAGAAGCCAAATAATGCCACACACATTTGCTTTTATTTGAGTATTTTATTTTATTTTGACAAGAACATCATCCGGTTGCGAGTCCCTTTAAAAAGAATAGTTCTAGGGCTTCAAAAAAGACTTTACACATTCTACTAAAGGAGTTCAAGAACTTCTGCAATTCTAGAACAATGGTTCTAAAAACATCAAATTCCTAGAATTATTGCAGCATATTCATGAACGTTTAATGGCCACGTCTACTATTTTTTCATGAATATTTAAGAAATCATTCTCGAATAGTTCTAGAATAATTCAATACCTTCCCACAGGGGTATTTTTGCGGCGCTAAAGAATGCCTGAACTTGTCGTCATGTACTGATATTCTTTACAAAGAATGTACTGATATTCTTTACAAAGAAACTGCTTTTTTTTCATCTGCTTTTACGACATTTGCACGGGAGTCCGGCTGCTGGAAGTGCCGCATATATTGTTATTGCCGTTTACTTCAATATCCAGACTTATATCGAGTAAACTGGGGTCTTCTAACGAGATCTCACCCATTTCGAGATTCGTGAACACTGTTAAGAAGAACCTGTAACACTTATCGAACAGGTCAGGGACCTGTAACCTCTACATCACATTGATAAGTAACACCAAACTTATGATACCATTAAAAATTGGACATATTTCTTTAAAAAATGCTTCAATATTAGAAAAACACGAACAAATAGATTATCTTATTGTGTTAAATGCTGCAATTTCTTACGTCAATTTAACTTATAACAAAAATAAGTGCATATCCATGTAGGCAGTGGGGACCACTTGCTTTTATTTCCCCTATTTACCTGAATGCTAACGCAGGCGACGTCAAGTATCGTCTTAAAAAGAAGCCAAACGCTCTTACCACGTTTTAATGAAGAATCCTTGTTATGAGGCTGTGTAAACTCGCTGAACAATTATGTGTTTACATGTACACGCGAGAAAGAGTCATGACTCTGAAACATTTTTCGAAACGACCCCTATACCACCTGTCGCGAGGACCCTTGCCCCACTGTAACCAAGTTCCTAACCAGTGTATCTCC
The DNA here is from genome assembly GCA_922989275.2 of Gari tellinella. NCBI lineage: Eukaryota > Metazoa > Mollusca > Bivalvia > Cardiida > Psammobiidae > Gari > Gari tellinella. The sequence continues at coordinate 73,376,375 of OV277863.1, forward strand.
TGAGCATTGCATTGTAAGTTGATGAAACTTTAAACAGTGAAACAGGATGAAAGAGGTAGTGCTGTACTCAAGAACCATAACTCTGCCATCTCCCAATATTGAATTTTCACCCTTTTTCTACATAAAATTTTTAAAATTTTCTGCCGCATTATAACTTGATGAAACTTGATACTGTGTTAGAGGATGACAAAAAGAAGTGTAGTACACAAGAATTATAACTCTGTCATCTCCAAATATTGAATTGCCTCCCTTTTTTAATAAAAAAATCATTTTTGTCTGAAGCATATCTACTGAAAGTTATATCATAAATTGATGAAACTTGATACTGTGTTCACCTACTAAACATGCTATACCTTGGGGGTTTTCTTTGTGGGGAGCATCCATCGTTGGGAACGATATTCTTGTTCTGATTACTTTAATCTATTTCAATCGATTACTGACAAAAAAGTGCTGCAAACATGATTATTTTATGATTACTGTGTGATTACTCTGTGTTTGATTTATCACTGAAAGGACATTTTACCTGTCTCAAAACTAGGTTTTTCACACCTTATTGTCATGATAAACATGTGTCTTGAGGTTTAATTAACAATGGTGGTATATGGCAATAGAACAGGCAGTTCTGTAAAGGTGTTAAATTGAAAAATATAAATATTATATGTGTTTAATCAAATTGTTTGAATCAATAATACATAGATTTACTAGTTTATTTCATGTACAGTACAGGGGAAATTAAAGAATGGTGCAGTACTTCAAAATGACAATCGGAATGTTAACATTCACAGAACAGAGACACCAAGATGAGAACTTGGTTAATATGGACTGGCATTCAGTTGTCCGATACATGTATATAGAACAACTATATGGTCAACCCAACACTGAGCAATGATCAGTGGAGCTTCTTTATAATGAATCAACATATCCTGCTGCCTACCCCAGATGGACACCCATACAGCAGTTGACAACTGAACCCTGGATCTAACTATCTATATTACTATCTACATTAGTATTAGTTGAACTTGCATTCCAGTATTAAAGTGTTCTTGTTTAAAGTTAACATGTCAGTTAGAAATCAATTTGATTTTCCGAAATATTTACAATAAGCTTAGACAGTCAAAGCACAGTGTACTCAAGCCACTTCTGTCCCTGTTGAAAGACTGTTCAGTATTGCTAGAAAGTTTTTCAGACCTGTGCAGTGTCGCCTTAGTGGTTAGACATTTGATGTGCTAATGGTGATCAGTCATGAAACTAAGAATTTGGAAATTTATTTACATTTGTATAAATTGATATTAATGCATTACCCCATATCCACAGGGAAACGTCACAACAGAAATCTGAGCCCCAATAGGAAAAGAAATTGTAAACACTAACTTTATAGATCTATATAGTGTTCATATATTTGTTTTCTTTTGGGGTTCAGACTTCATTGTGACGGTCCCCTGTGGCCATGTCCTGTTCCTAGTTCTGAAGGAGGGAGATCACGTAAGCAGGTTGAATGTAAAGAAGAACATGCCCTTAAGGTGCATTCTGCTTTACTCTAACTTGTTTTAACCATAGCTAAGATATTTGATTTAATCATATTTTATTGCATATATCAGATATGATATACATTTTCGACTAACATGTACACAGTTTTTACAGCATATATGTATACAAATTATCAAAATATTATAATATATTGCAAACGGATTGGGCCACAAGTTATACCAACATTAGAGAAGGCCCTTCCCTTGATGTCAATCGTAAGTACGTTATGATGTAATGCAGAAGAAAAAATTTCTATCGTAGTTTACAAAAAGAAAAAGAAAAAAAACTTTATTCAAGTATAAAGAAGAAAAGAAAATCCATATGTCCTCCCCTACATGTGACCACCCAGCCCAGATCCCACCAATTGTTATCTACATAGTTAGTGGATATTGGAAAAGATAAAGTGTTATGTTTCAAAACGTTTGGTCATTTTAATAAATTTCTGAAACTCCTTAAAGAGCAGCAAATTATCTTTGTGTGTTAAGTCAGTGTTGCCAAATAGCACTGTATTAGTGTTCAATGTACGGAGGTGTTGTGTTTTTTGTAGAAAGAGAAGACGTTCATCAGCATACATTTGACATTCAAAAATAAAATGTTCAGCATCTTCAATATCAGAGCCGCATCTACAAGTAGGGCTTTCACGTAAATGATTATTGTATAGATCGAAATTAAGATCACTGCAATTGTTACGTATTCTACAGTGGTATACTGATAAACATCTGTCTCCCTCTACAAAAAAAGGATGGTACTTTAGGGGCTTTATAAAGTTCTTTAAGTCGAGACTTGAAAATTGCTAAGGATACAGATTCACGTATGTTTAATGGGGTTTTATTCCACAAGTCTATCGATGAAGGAATTGTTGAGTTTGCGAATATTTCTGTTCTTCTTGGTATAGTTAATAAATCGTGCTCGTTCCTTAGTCTATACTGAGTTGTTTCACCAACAGAAGGCGGAAGAATGTCATTGACGTAAGGTGGTAACATATTATTTACTCCTTTAAATATTAATACCAATTTTTGCATATGTCTTCTATTTTCTAATGAGACCCACCCAATTTCTCTAATTAGTTTGTTGATCGAAACTGATCGTGTTAAGCCTGTAACAACCCTAGCTGCTTCGTATTGTAGTTTTTCTAAGCTGTCTTTTTCATACATTGTGCACCCATCCCAAACTATAGAAGCATATTCTAACAATGGTCTTAAATATGACAAATAAATCTGATGAAGTGTTTTGCTACTGATCTTATACTTTAATGCCCTCATTGACCCAAGTATTTTGCTCGCTTTTAAAGTGATTTGGTTAATGTGTTCATGCCAAGTACCGTTTGAGCTAAGGGTTAAACCTAAATATTTATAATTTTCCGTAAAATATAATAAAGAATCTTGAAAAATAATGTTTGGTCTGCCAGATTGTAAAAATGAAAAGAACATGACCTCTGTTTTATTTGGGTTTAACTGGACTAACCATTGTTTTGACCATTCAGAAACTTTCTGTAGATCTGCGTTTATAGTGGCTTCAATTACAGCTATATTATCAGATGATTGTGCTAAGGAACTATCGTCAGCAAATAAACGTGTAGTACTTAATAAATTGTCTGCAATATCATTAACAAAAATTAAAAACAGAAGAGGGCCAAGAACAAAACCTTGCGGAACTCCGGCATTAAGTGTTTTATATTGAGAGAAAGATGACCCGATAAAAACCCGTTGCTGTCTGTTTGAAAGATAATTCGATAACCAGTTGTAGAGATGGTCACATATTCCATATTGTTTGAGTTTAAAAAGAAGTACCTTATGCCATACTCTATCAAAGGCTTTACTTACGTCACAAAATACCATACATGTTGATTCTTTATCGTCGTATGCCTTACATATTTGATTATATATATCAACCAGTTGATATACAGTTGAATGAACTGGTAGAAAGCCAGATTGATATTTATAAATAAGACGCAATATGTTTAAATTTAAATGATTGTATATATACTTGAACACAACACGTTCCATGACTTTTCCAATACAGCTAATTAAGGATAGTTACATGGAGAATCTTTATCACCTTTCTTATAAAGGGCCATTACATTAGCATGTTTCCAGCACTTAGGAAAATAACACTCTCTAATAGATCTATTAAATAAAATTGCCAAAGGTTTAGATACACTATTTACGGGTTCTTTTAACATTCTATGACTTATACCATCGGGTCCAGTAGCTTTATGTATATTTAAATGTATTAGTACGTCCTGAATGTCTTGTTCTGTAATGTCGATGCTGTCCAGTCTAGCATTTGTCTTGTAGTTGAAGTCGGGTAAAGCAGAGTTAGAGTCATCAATTGTAGATATTGAGGCAAAATAGTTATTTAAAGTATCAGCTTTCTCAAAATCTGTGTATGAAAAGTCTTGTCTATTGTTATCAAAAAGAGGAGGAATCACAGTATTGCAACTCGAATTTTCTTTGACGAGCATTTTCACAATTTTCCAATACTGTCTAGGATTATTAACATTAATATCTGAAAAAGAATGTTCCAAATTATTAAAAAACAATTCCTTTGCATGTTTTTTCATATTATTTACTTTGTTCCTAAACTGTTTGTATTTTGTCCAGTCTTTTTGGCTTTTACTTCTCAAAGCAATCTGTTTTTGTCTGTTTCTTTGTCGTGCAGTTCTACGTATGTCAGTATTGTACCAGGGTTTGTCGTTAGGTCTAATTGTCGCAAGTGTTGAAGGTATACAGTCTTCTACAATACTTAAAAAAACCGTGTTGTAAATAAGTCTGCTGAGTCATCAATAATGAAGAAATTACCAGTCAGTATTGTTTATCGTATCGTTCAGAACGTCAAAATTTGCTCTTTTATAATTCCAAACTTTTCTTTTATAGTCATTTATTATAGGCATATTATTTTTAACAAAAGCAAAAGTAGCATAGTGATCACTTATATTGTTTGGTGTCTGTAGTGTTCCACTCGTAAAGGATGTAATTGAGTTTGAAATAGCAATTGGGTCATGTAGGGTGCTTGTTAATGGTGTTACTCGTGTAGCCTCTTTGATGATGTTGTTCATGTTGTTTATAGTTGTAAATGTTACGAAATTTGTTATTGTTCAAATTTAACTGGTTTTCGTTAGTATCACCAACTAGAATAATATTATTACACATTTCCTGGGCTTTATCAATATAAATATTTAGTTTTTCCCAGAAGTCTATTCAATAGTGAGGAGGGCGGTATACTATACATATGAGGAACTTGGTATTGCAATCGTGAACTTCAAAAGATAAAGACTCTTCAAGAAATGCATCTAGTTCATAACACCTTCTAGGCCGTAGAATTGAGTTTATATACTCTAATAATCCCCCAGAATGATTGGTATTGTCTTTACGATATATAATGTCATGGTCGTCTATTAAAATTGAGCTATCTGTAATATCTGCCGTTAAGTGAGTTTCTGTAAAACATAAGATGTCAAAGTCTGCAAAAAGTATCCTTAATGTAATCAAGTTTGTTACGTATGCTACGAATATTTTGGTGCAAAACTGAAAAAGCGTTGTTAACTGGTAAAGCAGGTCCAGGATTTGTTTCAATGTCACCAGACAGCAGGATACAATTTGATGCGTACAAGGAATGCAAGGCATCTGAGTTATAAGAAATGATGTCACGCCTTATGGCGGTTCTTAAATTCAGAATGGAATAACAAAATATGATAGCAGAAGTTTTAAATACATCAGAACTATTGAAGAAAGTGGTTAAATATATCAGAACACATCTGGTGTATTCGAAAATATATCTCACGACAGTGTGAACTATAGATGTCAAAAATGCATTGCTGCATGTGAAAGACCCAAATAATCCATCATATATAACTTGTTTGGAAAATAGGATATAAAGATAGCTAAGATATAAAGAATATTTCTTAAGGTACACACATATATATATATAACTATATTAAGTGGAACTATTATCTTCAGTTAAGAAATAAATTAAAGGCGTACAAATGTGCATTTATTGAATAATGGGTTAACTCACTTCATTCTAGATATTGATATTAAAGATTTTTGTACTTATATGTTATTTGGATCCAGATCAAACTACAAATGTTATGTGGCCTGGTAATGAACCTTAACTACTTGGCACTCAGGTTCACTCTGAGCAAATAATGTATCTGGCATGAAATGGGCTTAGTAACACACGTAGTGAAGTAAGACAACATTTACATTATGGATAGATGGATGAGTGGGGTTTTACAGCACTGTGACACAAACTAGGTCATATAGCGCCGATGAATTATGAGAGATGATTGTGATTTCTGGAAGATGATTTCGGCTAATCTCATTCGTTGCCAAGCAGGGCATGGGATCAAAATTACCAACCTGTCTTCCTTTTAGTTCATGGCAGAGGGAATTATCTCGGTCTAATAAACAGAAACAATTCCCTATGACAATTATGCCCCATAGCCCGACAAGGTAGGAAGGTAGATATATCATTTGCATCTTAGAATGGTCTACTCTTTGCTCCATTGCAAATAAAACTAGATACACAAACAGTTTGTTTTCAACTTATTACTTGCAAAGTAATCATTAATCATGATTGCTCTTACTGAAAGTAATCATAACAATTGATTACTGACAAACGATGCAGTAATCATTAAGTAGTCGAATACTGCTTAAAATGTCGAATAATCATAATTTAATCGATTACTTTTTTCGAAGTTATCGCCCCATATCTAGTCGACAGAAGACGTGCCTTTTTGAAATCCAAACTGAGTTTTAATAATTTTATCGTGTGCCTGTCTCCATTTTGCGAGTCCATTCAAAATGATTTGTGAGTATAGTTTTGGAAGTATATTTATTAAAGTTATTCCTCTATAGTTTTAATCTTCTATGTCACCCCACTGGACAAATGATTCATTCGCCAAAGCAACTTGGATACTCTCCCTTAGATAATAATCGATTAAAAAGTTTAACATATATTGAGAGATTTCTTCAAATGGATGCTTATAAAGTTTAGCACATACATCATCTAATCCACTACTCTTGTTATTATTCTGAGAAAATACAGCATCTCTTAATTCAGGCATAGTTATATCTTTGTCTAAATCATAGTAAAAACGTGTTCATTTAATAAATCATTGTTATTGTTGTTGTTATTGTTGTTTTAAATTTCACACAATGTATATTGAAAGCTTTACCTTTATGAATTTCCACAAGAACTGTTGTTGTTATTGTCACTGCTGTTATTGTTACTATTGTTGTTGTCACTATTATTATTGTTGTAATTATCACAACTATATTAGTTTTGAATGCTCATATTAATCTGTTGTGTCAAGATTTTGCGCTTGTTTCTGTGTTTATGTATATTGGCGTTTATCTTTTTTCCAGAATTGTTTTGGATTAGATTTACCTAGACGTGATCAATTGCTTTTTTCGTTGTTTAGGCATTTATTTTTTGTAGTGCGTTTTATTTTATTGTAGTATGACTTCGTGTAAAGTAGCATTTTTTCCCCTATTGAATTCATGTCTAGCTTTATTAAACTATTTTCTAGCAGTATAGCAATCGGCATTAAAACGTGTTTTTTATTTCCTGGTGTTTTATATTGTTTGGTGTGTCCAAATACCTCAAGAGAACAGTCGTGTAAGGTCGATACGAACTTATTTGTTATGTCATCAATACAATCATTATTGTTTAGTTTTTCAGTACACGAAATAAAGTCATTTCGGTTTGACGTCAGCATGAGTTTGAATTCATCTATCTTGATCTTAGTATCATCAAATGAGATAAATGTTTTCTTATTTATAGAATCGCTGGGCTCATATGTTGATTGTGTATTTTTATGCTCCCCTTTAGGGGGGAGCATATAGTCGCCGCTTTGTCCGTCCGTCCGTGTATACGTCCGTCTGTCTATCCGTCCGTCCGTCTGTCCGTTCTTACGGGAGGATACTTATGTGGCTATTTTCTATTGTTTTCTTTTGCGTGGCTAGCCACACAATTGACAATTTCTTTTTGCTCTAACTTGAAAAATAATAATCTGGAGGCTAACCCTATCCCTAACCCTATGTCCCACAACTGGCCAGGTTAATGTCAGAAGAAATGGCCAGGTTAATGTCACAAGAGACGGCCAGGCTAATGTTTTTCAATTATGGGGCTAAGAATTTTAGCCACGTAAGTTCCCTCTCGTAAGCACTTCTTACGGGAGGATACTTATGTGGCTATTTTTATGCCCCCAGAATCTACGATTCGGGGGCATATAGTTTTTGTCATGTCTGTTGGTTTGTCCGTCCGTCCGTCCGTCTGTCCGTCCGTCTGTCTGTGCCAAAAACCTTAACCTTGGCTATAACTCTTGCATTTTTGTACCTGGACCTTTAATACTTGGCATGTGTATTTCCTGTATCAAGACCTTTCCATCCATACAAACCTTTTTGACCTTGACCTTGCCATTTGACCTACTTTTGTAAAAATCTTTAAATGGCTATAACATTTGCACCAGTAGGCCCAGGGCTTTCATATTTTGTATGCATATTTCTTTTGTCAAGACCTTTCCAACCATAACAACATCTTTGACCATGTGACCTTGACCTTGACCTATTTAATCAAACTTTAACCAAAAACCTTAACCTTGGCTATAACTTTTGCATTTTTACACCTGGGCCTTTTATAATTGGCATGTGTATTCCTCATGGCAAAACCTTTCCAACCATATAAAACTTTTTGACCTTGTGACCTTGACCTTGACATTTGACCTACTTTTGTAAAAATCTTTAAATGGCTATATAATTTGCACCAGTTGGTCCAGGGCTTTCATATTTTGTATGCATATTTCTTGTGTTAAGACCTTTCCAACTATACCAAAGTCTTATGACCATGTGACCTTGACCTCGACCTTTGACCTATTTAATCAAACTTTAACCAAAAACCTTAACCTTGGCTATAACTTTTGCATTTTTGCATCTGGGCCTTTTATACTTGACCTGTGTCTCCCTCGTGTCAAGACCGTTCCAACCATACATACATATTTGAACTTGTGACCTTGACCTTGACATTTGACCTACTTTTGTAAAAATCTTTAAATGGCTTTAACATTTGCACCTGTAGGCCCCAGCCTTTCATATTTTATATGTATAGTTCTTGTGTCAAGACCTTTCCAACCATACCAACGTATTAGACCATGTGACCCTGACCTTGACCTTTGATCTATTTAATCAAACTTTAACCAAAAACCTTAACCTTGGATATAACTTTTGCATTTTTGCACCTGGGCCTTATATACTTGGCATGTGTCTTCCCTTTCCAACCATACAAAACTTTTTGACCTTGTGACCTTGACATTTGACCTACTTTTGTTAAATTCTTTTAATGGCTATAACATTTGCACCAGAAGGCCCAAGCCTTTCATATTTTATATGTATATTTCTTGTGTCAAGACCTTTCCAACCATACCAACGTATTAGACAATGTGACCTTGACCTTTGATCTGTTTAATCAAACTTTAACCAAAAACCTTAACCTTGGATATAACTTTTGCATTTTTGCACCTGGGCCTTTTATACTTGGCAGGTGTCTTCCCTGTGGCGAGACCTTTCCAACCATACAAAACTTTTTGACATTGTGACCTTGACATTTGACCTACTTTTGTTAAAATCTTTAAATGGCTATAACATTTGCCCCAGTAGGCCTATGGCTTTCATATTTTGTTTATATATTTCTTGTGTCAAGACCTTTCCAACCATACCTACGCTTTTGCCCTTGTGACCTTGACCTTTGACCGGCTTTTGTATAAATCTTTATATGCCTATAACATTTGAACCAGTAGGCCTAGAGCTTCCATACTTTGTATGTACATGTACATTGTATGTTTCTTGTGTTAAGACTTGTTCAACCATGCCAATGTTTCATTTACCATGCGACCATGACTTTTGACCTACTTTTGCAAATAAGCATTACATTACAGAACATGACGCTGGCTGGGGGCATTTGTGTTTCACAAACACATTGCTTTTCATCTGATCTTCACCAAACTTTCTGAAAATGCTTGTTGACATAAAATGGAGACCAAGTTGGATAACCAGCGGTGCCAATTTATGCTAGGCTCTTTGGAGTAATGGCCCTTGAATTCCTCAAAATGGCGCTTTTATGGCGCTCCATGACAGTTTCTGCTCTCTAACTCGTACATTTTACATTTGATAGTCTGGAATCCCCTCCCTGTATCATCGGGGGCATTCGTGTAACTGGGACACGCTCTTGTCTATTGTTTTCTTTTGCGTGGCTAGCCACACAACCGACAATTTCTTTTTGCTCTAACTTGAAAAATAATGATCTGGAGGCTAACCCTACCCCTAACCCTATGTCCCACAACTGGCCAGGTTAATGGCACAAGAAATTGCCAGGTTAAAGGTACAAGAGACGGCCAGGTTAATGTTTTTCAATTATGGGGCTAAGAATTTTAGCCACGTAAGTACCCTCTCGTAAGCAGGTCCGTCCGTCCGTCCGTCACGCTTTTTTGTCCGTTGCATATCTCCTAAACCGTACACCGTAACTTGAAGAAACTTGCTACAGTTATAGAGAATGACAGTAGGAGGTGCAGTACACAAGAACGGTAACTCTCTCATCTCCCAATTTTGAATAATCTCCCTTTTTCTCATTAAAAAATCAATTTTGTCCGGAGCATATATCTGGACTGTTACACCGTATGTTGATGAAACTTGTTACAGTGATAGAGGATGACTGGAGAAAGTGCAGTACACAAGAACGGTAACTCTGTCATCTCCCAACATGGAAGTATCTCCCTTTTTCTAAAAATGCAAAACAATTTTGTCCGGAGTATATCTCTTGACTGCTACACCGTACGTTAATGGAACTTGACACAGTGATAGATGGTGACATAAGAAGGTGCAGTACACTAGAACCATGACTCTATCATCTCACAATATTTAATTATCTCCCCTTTTTTATTTAAAAAAATCTAATTTTGTCTGGAGCATATCTCCTGAGCATTTCATTGTAAATTGATTAAACTTGATACAGTGATACATGATGATAGAGGGAGTGCTGCACTCAAGAACCATAACTCTGCCATCTCCCAATATTGAATTATCTCCCTTTGTCTACATAAAAATTTAAAAAACTGATTTTCTGCCGCACTGTAACTTGATGAAACCTGATACTGTGTTAGAGGATGACAAGAGGAAGTTTAGTACACAAGAATTATAACTCTGTCATCTCCAAATATTGAATTGCCTCCCTTTTTCACAAAATTGTTTTGTCTGGAGCATATCTCCTGAAAGTTATATCACAAGTTGTTGAAACTTGATACTGTGTTCACCTACTAAAAATGCTATACCTGGGGGTTTTCTTTGTGGGGAGCATCCATCGTTGGGAACGATATTCTTGTTCTTTTCGATCGCCAAAAAACATACATTGTATTGTGTTTCGTTTCGCTTAAACGGGAAAGAATCAGATCAGCTCACCGGTCAGTGTAGGTCCCTTAAGAACAATAAGTGTCAGGAAAACAGATAAGCTGCTATACCTACCAACAGTTACGACTCTCTAGGTGGTAATAAATCTACCAAACAACCATAATTATGTGAGAAACAAGGGTCACATTACATGATACCTATATATGACAGTGGACTAGACGTTTTTCTGTCCCAATTAACGCGTTTACGCAAAATCTTTTTTTCCCATTACAAACAGTTTAGGGCTAGATCAGACGCAGAGTAACTCGGCGTCTGATTAGGCTAAAAACAGTTTGCCATTCAGATAAAATAAATATTCAGAATTGTTAGACAATTATCAGTTTTTCATTTCATTGAAATGTGTTTTCGCATCGTTTGCCTTATAACGTGCACACAGATCAATTTGAATGCGAAAAACTTTCTCATCGTTAACATTTTGAAGCTGCCCTGATGCTTTACACAGTCGATTGTCACAGAGATGCTATACGTTATCTTTTTTTTCAGGCCTGGTCACTAAGGATCTAATTTATTCCCCAGTCATAGGTGTATCGGGGAGCTATTCACCGACATACCTTACAAACATATAATAACACTATTGTTGTGTTACTGACAAACTAAAACTTTACATTTTTATATAAAAAGAAATGGGAAGGTACTGGAAGTGACGTATACTTCTTTGTTTTTTGTTTCTCAAACAGGAAACCTAGTTTACAATATCCAACTTGATATATCATTTTTGTAAATACATATACCAATAGTTTCATGTTAACCATAGACATGTACATCAAAACCATAGACATGTACATCCGAAAATATATACATGTATGTGCATACATTTGGAAGAAAAAAATTCAACAACAAACAAACTTATCAATCGGTGTTTTATGACAAAATAGTAAACTGCCCCCCCCCCCATTGCTTATGAAAGATATCTTCAGAACTATTTTGAATGCTATGGACTTAAATAAGTTATACTTAAAAATACGTAGGTAGTTCATTAGAACCTTGTGATGTAGGCTGATCTTTTTCGTTTTTGCATTGGAAAATATACATTTTAGAAAATATATTAATTAAATTATTTACATTATCAGCGGTTTGTCTACCAAAGAGCATTGTTTCTATGTAACGAGTATGACATGCGTTATGAATGGACATCGGTATTTTTTTATTAGTGTTTAACTGATGGGGCAACGCCTTAACCAATGATCGACAGGTTCTATGCCTGTTTTACAAAAAGTACATAACGGGCTATCAGTATTTTATTTTAATTAGGTAGGAGTTCGTGCCAAGTATTCGGTGTATTTCTCTAACCTGAAACCATCGTGTATCTGTATCATTTGTTACTGAAAAGGCCATATAAAATGTGTTTTTCAAACCATTGTTGCAAAGTCTCTTTCCTAATATTTTATACCATGTTTAAATGCAAGTCGGGTTATCTGTGTTTCTATTTAAACCCTCGTACGTGCATTGCTTTTAAACCTTTAGAATCTATACGTAAATTAAGTACAAAGTTTTAGCAAAAAGGAGAAGTTGCCGATCGTCCTCGAACCGGCAGGTCTCGCATCTCATAACTAAGAATAGACTAGTTCATCATTTGATCCGATGTATCAGTGATTTACAATGGGCATCCGAAAGAACCAGAGAATCCTGTTAATAATAAGGGCAGGGCATCGCGTCCGGGTTTTCTGTATGGAGGTCCGCGACTTAGTGACTTTCAGGTATGTTTATGACTCTATAGAATTTGATAGGAAAGGGCAGTAGGTCAAGAGTTGTCTATCTTTAATTGCCAGACATTTGCCAAAATATTATTCATCCTATCCCTGATGCTTTATTTCGTCAAATTTGCCAGTTACCGGCAAATATATTTTGAGTGAATGGAACTGAAATAAATGACAAATCGGCATTTTATAAGAAGTAACTGCCACTAACTGGCAAGTGATAAAATAGGTTTTGGCAACAAAAAAAAAAATCAATTTGAAATTGACATATTTATACCTTTATTCCATATTAGTCGCAAGTTATTACATCTGAAGCAGACTCCGTTTTATCTGGATAACCTTTGATTTTCAATGAGCACGCATTCGAACAATGATAAGAGGAATGTCAGCATTTATAATAAGACAAGTAGTTATAAGCGCAATTGTAGTCATCTCGGAGCTATATGACCTATTTGGTGTCACAGTGCCGTAAACCCCATTTCATCCATGTAGTCATCATACATATTTAACCACACTGTTTCAATTTATGTTAGTCAGATCTGGCAGTCGAGTTGATATTTTAATGTAAAATGGTTATATCTAAACAGATATATTAATTGAATCTTCATGGTTTTAATTTACTTATCCGGAATTATTATTCCGTCAATGGTCATCTTTATAAAGTGTATTTTACAATGTCTTATTATCCCGAGCGGTTTCTGAATACAGTTAACCCCTCTTTTACGACCACTAAAAAGAAGGTTAATTGAATGTCAAGGAAAATTGAGAGCTTAAAGCAAGGTGAAAGCTAAACAGAATGCTTCCTTTTATAGAAGCTCTCTGCTTCACTTTCATTTTGCTTTCAGCAACCACCTGCCATATGCGCCTAAGAATAACACGACAGTGCTCCCTCATTACAACGACACTCTCAACAACGACTCCCTCCTTACAACGACCCTTAACGCAGTTCCCTAAACAGGACAATTATGTCTCACGCTTTTGATGCTGCAATGAGGACTGCTTACAGTTTTCGTCTGCTGTTCTGTTTTATCAAAGTTTCATATGGACATTTTTACAGAAAAAAACTTAATGACGAACAGCTTGAATCCATATCAGACGCCGCGTGGATTCAAGCTGTTTGCAAATGTAAACCAATTTCCCTCCCTATAACGACTCCCTCCGAACAACGAACACAATTTTTGTCTCCCATTGGGTGTCGTTGTAGAGAGGGAGCACTGTATCTAGTGGTCGTAAGAGGAGCGACGGTAAACTAGTTCTCTTGTTAACGGTCGTTAAGTATTTGGTAATGGAGGTTAGTGTGATTTATTTCATCAATTATCTCTAATACATTTGTTAAGAAACACAGTCTTCATTTCCACTTTCAAATGCCGCTTCTAGAAAAGACATTAAAGGCTATATGGAAGTCGGGCATGTTAACAGCCCCTGTAATGTACTGCTATTCACAGTTGTGTTATAATAATAATAATAATAATAATACAGTTGTGTTATAATAATAATAATAAAAATTGTGTTATAATAATAATAATAATAATATTATTATTATTATTATTATTATTAACGAATTTGTTTTAGATCTATGTTGATTACATATTTGGTATCAACACATTGTAAACATGATCACCAAACACCATTAACATATAAACAACATGAATCATGCCATAAAGGGACAATATTTCACTTCATTTTCTATCATTCAGGAACGTTTATTTTCTAACGTTATTTTATCCTTACCGCCCAATTATGTAAGCTGTCATTCTCCCATTGTTCAGTTTAGTGTTGTGTTATGTGTGTTCTGTTGCAGATGGTGTTCGGTATACAGTGTTCCCTCTCTACAGCGACACCCAAAGGGAGACACATATTGTGTGTGTTGTTCGGAGATAGTCGTTAAAGGGAGGGAAAGTTAAGACCTGGCTTACTTTGCAAACAGCTTGAACCCAGATCAGACGCCGCGTAACTGTTTGTCACTCGTCATTATATTTATTCTATCAAAATTCCCACATATATATGTTACAGTCAATCTGTGTAATCAGTCATTACGCGTAATGACTAGTCAATCTGTGAAATGACTTTTTCACATAGTCCTTTAATGATACTATTTATGATGATAGACAATGATATTTTTTAAAAGTTCAAAGATTTCCTGCACAAAACACCACATTTATTTCACACCTTATTTCAGTCCATTTGTGAAATGATGTTTAAGACCTTGAACGCTGTAAATTGGAAAGAATTGAATAATTTGCATGTAAAACTACAGGCTATATTTTGGTTTATTTATTTTCAAAAATAACTTTGACAAATTGAGTGGTTTTATAGTGAGATTGTGGTGTTTTGTACACATTAACTTTTTGACCTTTGAAAAATATCATTGTATAATAATCATAAACTGTAACATTAAAGGACTATGTGAAAAGTCATTTCACAGATTGGCTGATTACACAGATTGACTGTAACATATATAACTTTGACAAAAAGCAGCAGACGACCATTTTAAGCAGACGATATTGCAGCAGTAAAGTCGTTAGACATAAATGTCCTGTTTAAGGAACTGTGGAAAGGGTCATTGTTAGGAGGGATTCGATGTTGGGAGGGCCGTTGTAGAGAGGGAGCACTGTATTTGCATTGTGTGAGAAGCTTTCTACTGTACATATATCGTACAATGCTCCCTCTCTACAACGGCCCTTCCTACAACGATTCCCTCCTTACATCGACCCTTGCCTCTGTTCCCTAAATAGACATGTATGTGTAACATTTTCAATGCTGCAATATCGTCTGATAAATATTGTCGTCTCTTTTTCTCAAATTCTTGGAAATTTTAAACAGAAAAAGACATAAACAGCTTGAATCTAGATCAGACGCCGCGTAAGGCGGCGTCTGATCTGGACTCAAGCTGATTGCAAATGTAGCCAATGTCCCTCCCTATCTACATCTACATCTACATTGATACTATCAACAGTCAATTTCTGACTATACTGATAGGTCGGGACATTTAGTTTAAAATGTTAAAAACCAGGTGGTTATGTTACATGACTCAATAAAAGTGATAAAACCTTATAAAAACAAGAGTGCTGCATTAGAACATATGAGATTGGAGGCCAGAAGTGAAGCATGACAGAATTTCACTGGCCTTGACGCTGTTTGGCAGGGCATTCCAATATCTGATAGATCGCGTAAAGAAGCTGTTTATGTGATATTGAGTTCTGGAGAAAGGAACAAAATAATTGAGATTTCTGGAAGGTGTGAGATGATTATGATCTACGTAAACAAGATTGTTTTCGATTTTGAATAATATTATGAGAGATGCATAAATTCGACGTTGTTCAAGAGTTTGCAATCTGAGATTTTCAAGCATTGTTGTTACACTACTAGGGTAGGAATAATCGTTTGTAATGTATCTGACTGCAGCTCTTTGTACCCTCTCCAGTTCATATGTAAGATTTTTCTGCCAAGTATGCCAAACAGTACTACAGTATTCTAATTGAGGTCTTACATAGGTTTTGTAGGCAGTTTCCTTTATGTTTTTATCATTAGTTTGTATGTTTCTTTTAATGAATTTGAGAGTATTTCTAGCTTTAGACGATACAGTTTCAATGTGTTTTTTCCAACTAAAATTTTCACTAATAGTAACGCCTAGGTATTTTGCATTTTTTGTAGTTTTTAATTCAGTGTCGTGCAATTTGTAGGAGAAGATGATAGGATTTCTCTTTTTGGTTATTCTGATCACTTCACACTTATCCGGGTTAAATTCCATCGACCATTGTTTTTCCCAAAGTTCTAAGTTTATAAGATCATTTTGAAGTTTTTGAGCATCTGAAGAAGAAACAATTGTGAGGTAGACGATAGTGTCATCAGCAAAGAGTCTTATTCTGCTTTTAGCGGAATCAGGTAGGTCGTTAATGTAACAAAGGAAAAGACAAGGACCCAGGACAGAACCTTGGGATACGCCCGACATAACTGGTACAGAGTCTGATGTTTGACCTTCTACGACTATTGTTTGAGTACGTTTGCTGAGAAAAGATTGAATCCAGAAGATAGTACTTTTGTTGATTCCAAGTTTCATAAGTTTGTAGGTGAGAAGTTGGTGGTCCACTTTGTCAAATGCTTTGCTAAAATACATAACAATAAGATCAGTCTGCTTTCCGTGCTCAAGGTTGTCAAAATTTCTTGTGTAAAAGGGAGGAGTTGAGTTTCACAACTGTGTTTAGAACGAAAGCCATGTTGAAAAGGAGAAAGGAGATTTTTAGAGTCAAGATGGTTCATGATATTAGATACCAAGTGAGAGAGATTGGTCTATAGTTACTAGCTTTATTCTTTTGGCCCTTTTGCCACAGTTGCTGTTTTCCAGTCATCAGGAACAGCACTAGAATGAAGAGAAGCCTGGAAAACTTTAGTAAGAAAAGGAGCGACTTCATGACACAGCTCTTTGAGCAATCTTGGTGAAAGATGGTCAGGACCAGACGCTTTACTAGGATTGAGATTTTTAAGAAGTGTGACAACGCCTTCTTCTGAGATATCAAACTCAGGCATGCTATCAGTGGGATAACGACTCCCTCTGAACAACGCACACAATGTCTGTCTCCCATTGGATGTCGTTGTAGAGAGGGAACACTGTATTGTTATTATTGGCGCAAACGTGAAACTCTCAACAGATACGACTATCAAGTAGTCAAAGACGGTGATCCAATATGCAGAAGATTTCGTCAACTTTGCAGCGAAAAAGGGTGCCATAATGCTATCTCATTTATATCTATCTCAAGAGGAATACCATGGAGACGACGTTATTCATTTACAATAAAAACGTTTATTTTAAAACAATTATTTCCACTGCAACAGTTTGGAGTCAGATCAGACGCCGGGTACTCAGGATCTTTCACCACTAAAACGCGAATTTCCCATCGCAAGTTACGCCACCATTATGAAGCGGAACTTCAAACACGTTTTTCTCTTACTTTGAACATGTTGGGGCTACGTTTTTTATGCAAGTCATCAAATGTTGTTTAAAATTGCCTCTTTTATAAGAATAAAGTAAACTGGCACTTACAGCTGTGTGTTATTCCATCGTTTAAATCCAATACATGCATCACTTCCATATACCAGCTTAATTACGACAAAGTTCAGTTTAATGTTTTTTATTGAACGAAATTGGTAAGAAATAAAAGGCTTGAGGGGCGTGGCTGGCATCTCCCGTTGAAGAGCTTTTCTCTAAAAAAGTTTGTTCCAGTTTAAAAATATTTCGTTGCTAATTTAATATGTCAATTATAGACAATTTAGAATAACAGTTCTTGAGAGCACTGATGATGGTTTTAGACTGAATTACAGAGGTAAGGGATGTGGAGATAAAGCCAGGAGCTTACTAAAAGTAAAAATTCGGAGAAACATTGAACAATACTGTAAAGAAACGTAAAACCGGATTTGGCCTAACTCTATATTGTAAAATGTGTCATGAAACAAAGAGAATATTTTTCAAGCATAACTAAACATTCATAAATAAGATCTCTTTCACCCAAGCGTCAATCAGTTTCCAAGGTCAGATCAGAAGTAGACCAGATGCTGAATAACTCTGGCAGTGTTATTCAGCATCTTGTCTGTATGCAACTACTTGTTAATGTCGTATTTCTGCAGTTTTGTTGGTTTCCCTAGTTGGTATGGTAAGGTCAATGTCAAAGTGGCCATTCTTTCATCCCGCTATATGTACCCTCACATCAAGTTATCACTAGCTGATGTGGTATTTAAGGAATATTTTCCAACTATTACTTTCTATGATTGAGGTCAAGATCAAGGTCAAAGTCACACTGACCTGAAAATGGCATGCGGCACTCCGAAATCCCAAGGAGAAAGTACACACAATATTCAGAATCAATAGCTCATGTAGTTTAGGAAATATGCCCACAATAATTTAATTCTTTGAGAGAAAAGGTCAAGATTAAGGTAAAGATAAGAGTTATCTGAAACGGTACGTGAAACTGAAGATGTACTCACATACAACATTAAGTAAATTCAACTGAGATGTAATAGTAAATCTACCACATTTTCTATCATGAGATAGTTAAAACAATATTTTATTCAAAGAAAGGATTGGACAACAAGCAAAGTCTATAAGAGCCCAATTAGATAAAAAATCAAGGTATTAACATGATAATATATATACATATAACATTTTCTATAATTGAGGTAAAGGTCAAGGGTTCAGTGACCTAAAAGTAGTATGTGCGCCCACTCCACTCCCCGGATTTAAAATGGTACGGGACACTCTGCAATCCAAAGAATGATATACTCACTCAACAAATTTGGTATCTCTATCTGATGCGGTAGCAAAGTTAAAACAAGTCAGATTTTACAGTTCACATAGGCCTTGATGACTTCAAGGATATTTTCCCTAGATACAGACAATTCTTAAGTGCATTTCGACCTTTGTGATAAAACATGAAACAACGTTATATTCAATATAGATAAAATACGCTTAATACTTTACGCATGTACTTAGATACATGTATAACGTATTCAGAATCAACTTATTTTTTTTAAACTTCCGAGCTCCTGTTTTGTCTAAATCCCTACAGAAGAAGAAATTGAATTCGATATGTCGAACATATCCGTTATTCAACGTTAACACGTGGCAAAGTGAGTTCAAATAGGAAATTTGATTGAAGAAATACGAGTAAGTTCGACTTGAACGAATTCGAGATACCGACTGTATTCACTCTCCTCGTTTTAACAGTATTTGTCGGGTTTCCGTTATTTCGCTATTCTTGTGTTTATTTTAGTGTATATGACGGCAGTGGTTAATTACGAGTATCGAGGTTTATTTAAGTGTATATGACGGCAGTGGTTAATTACGAGTGTCGATGTCTATTTTAGTGTATATGACGGCAGTGCTTAATTACGAGTGTCGATGTCTATTTTAGTGTATATGACGGCAGTGGTTATTTTACGAGTGTCGAGGTCTATTTTAGTGTATATGACGACAGTGGTTATTTTACGAGTGTCGATGTCTATTTTAGTGTATATGACGGCAGTGATTAATTACGAGTGTCGAGGTCTATTTTAGTGTATATGACGGCAGTGGTTAATTACGAGTGTCGAGGTCTATTTTAGTGTATATGACGGCAGTGGTTAATTACGAGTGTCGATGTTTATTTTAGTGTATATGACGGCAGTGGTTAATTACGAGTGTCGAGGTCTATTTTAGTGTTTATGACGGCAGTGGTTAATTACGAGTGTCGAGGTCTATTTTAGTGTATATGACGGCAGTGGTTTAATTACGAGTGTCGAGGTCTATTTTAGTGTATATGACGGCAGTGGTTAATTACGAGTGTCGAGGTCTATTTTAGTGTATATGACGGCAGTGGTTAATTACGAGTGTCGAGGTCTATTTTAGTGTATATGACGGCAGTGGTTAATTACGAGTGTCGATGTTTATTTTAGTGTATATGACGGCAGTGGTTAATTACGAGTGTCGAGGTCTATTTTAGTGTTTATGACGGCAGTGGTTAATTACGAGTGTCGAGGTCTATTTTAGTGTATATGACGGCAGTGGTTTAATTACGAGTGTCGAGGTCTATTTTAGTGTATATGACGGCAGTGGTTAATTACGAGTGTCGAGGTCTATTTTAGTGTATATGACGGCAGTGGTTAATTACGAGTGTCGAGGTCTATTTTAGTGTATATGACGGCAGTGGTTAATTACGAGTGTCGAGGTCTATTTTAGTGTATATGACGGCAGTGGTTAATTACGAGTGTCGAGGTTTATTTAGCGGAAACTTTGTGGACGCTTGACGTATTTAAGTATAGTACAGAAATACCTCTCCATTACAACCAATAATATGTGCCAATTGTTAGGTGTTTACGACAGGTGACTGATTAAAGCATTGTGACAGTAAAACAGAAAGCTCCTTCGGGAGCTTTCTGTTTTACTGTCACATTGCTTTAAACTGCCATCTGTCTTTTGTACAATCAATTAGCTTTCTTTTTAGTGGTCGTAACAGACAGGTTTTACTGTAGAACTTTTCTAAAACGAACTCTAAAATAAGGCTAATTTCTCGACTGAAATCTTCTTAATAGCTTATTGATTTACTTTCATATTGTTTTAATAGCAACCTGCCTTAAACACAATTAATTAACGTGGTTTAGTGGTCGTTATAGAGAGGTTTTGCTGTAGTTATTTTTCTCTTTTATACTAGCAGCATGTAAATTAACGTTACACCTGTGCAGCGTATTTCTTACGGTCGGGACTGTGTTGGCTTATAAACAGCACCGAATTATTAATTTAACCAATTACCTAATATGTACGCCTTTTAACGCCATTGATTGTATTCCTTCAATGAAGAAAATAGTTCCACTTTATACAGTACATTTTTTTCAATATCATAGCAGATGGTAGCTTAAAGCACGCTGAGAGTAAAGCAGAATGCGCCTTAAGGCGCGTTCTACTTTACTTTCAGTCTGCTTTAAGAGGTCACTGATTTTCAAAACGAGAAACAGGCTATGTGACCAAAGGTGAAAATGAACCTATGGATAAAGAATATACTGCGGATGTGGGTTTTTTCCAAGATGATGCATTGCATGACTCAGTATTGTAATTATTGTAACATATATAGTGTCCGTTACATTCTATAATAAGAATATTAGCAACAACTCATAACGCGAAGTCATGGCATTGTTTGGTTTATGGAAACTTCTGGAATTAACCCTTTACTCCATAAATATGCCTATTAATGCCTTTAAAGCGACTCGCAACCAGATGGTGCATTAAAAATAGTAATTTGTAAATATGTGTCAAACGCTTATATAATTGGTAAAGAATTAGTTTAGGATAAGAAATTCTGTTTAAAAAAATGTATTTCAATGAAAAAAAATATTGGTCTCTGGTGGGATTCGAACCCGGGGCCCGGCATTGGCGGACAGAAGGCAAAATAGGGGAAACCGCTTAGACCAATGGACCACGGAACTATCCGTTTATCTCGGATCGATTTAAGGTATTTCAATGTGTAGCGATCGAAAGTGCTTACAACTTCGTAATTCGGCTCGTGTTTATGTCTGAGCCCGTGTAGAGAAGCAACAACAACAACTATACCGTCTACTAGTCGGTATAGAAAAACGATGGAAAATATCTAAAAATCTAAGATTCGGTGACGATTCTTGAGACTTTTTTTGGACTGAACATATTTTTTTAATGTCAGAAGCCAAATAATGCCACAAAGTTGCTTTTATTTGAGTATTTTATTTTATTTTGACAAGTACACCATCCGGTTGCGAGTCCCTTTAATGTTTTCGTCCACTGAAGAAAATAGTTCTAATTTATACAGACATGAATATGCACCATTAGCATTATTCCTGTATGTCCGTATTTGGTAGCTTAAAGCAGGCAGAAAGTAAAGCAGAATGCGCCTTAAGGCACAATCTGCCTTATTTTCTACCTGCTTAAACTGGTCACAGATTGTTTGTGTTGTTCGGAGGGAGTCGTTATAGAGAGGGAGCAGTAAGACATGGCTTACATTTGCAAACAGCTTGAACCCAGATCAGACGCCTTGTAACGCGGCGTCTGATCTGGATTCAAGCTGTTTGTCACTCGTCATTTTATTTATTCTATCAAAATTCCCACATATATGTAACTTTGACAAAAAGCAGCAGACGACAATTTTAAGCCGACGATATTTTGAGGTGGTAAGGACTTTTGTTTCCAAAGGTTATGTCCCACTTCTAATTAGTACGTTGCGATATTTTTGGGTAAATCTACAGTTCTTCATCTCTACATCTCAATGACTCAATTTATATAAAGTTTGACTTTATTCAAGTTTATTAAATTGCAATAAAACGATTGGAAAGTCAGTGCTGAGTTAGTTATTAGTATGTTGCGACCTTATTGGGTAAATCTACGATTTATGTTCCCTGCACCGCGTGATGAAATCAGAATACGCATATATAACATATACATTCCCAATAGCGCTGTTAATGGATTAAATACTATAGCCTCGTATTGAAACCCAGGCGTATTTCTACCGTTTACAGGAAAGGACAATTTATTGCTGTCACTATACCGCTATCGACGAGATGTATGACTTGAAAGGCAATCTCGTTTCTGAAGGGAGCAATGAAACAGTTGATACGTCGCTAGAAAAGGAGTATGTTTCCTTGAGTTTGATGGCACTGATGAGAGCTGTTAGCTGTCTTATTATTACGTTGAATTCAGTGGTTCTCATTTGTCTTGTGAAGGGACGGGTTAAATTTCCTAATGCTTACTGGCTACAGATATGTTGTATTACTTGTAACGATGTACTCGCGGGGGTGAGTAGCTTCATCATGTCATTCGTAGACTCGGCACTTTTCGGTGATAAAATAACACTGTGCTGCATCACGGTTGGGTTTTTCTTTATTACACATTGCTCAACTTTGTACAATATCTTGGCAATATGCGTCAACAGATTTATTGTACTGAAAGGTGTAAATCGGAGTCGAAACCTTTGGAAAAATAAACACACATTGTATGGGACTGCAATTGCTTCGACAACCAGTTTTGTTTTATGCTCATCCCCGTTCGTTTTCTGGGCAGATCCGGGAAACTTTTCCAAAGACCGTATTTGCAGTGTGAAAAGCATGTTTGGGAACAGGTCGGACTCGGCAATGCAGATACTTGTGGCGTCTTTCATGGTACCGCTTGTCATTACTGACGCTCTGTACTGTCTAGTGTTCATTATTCTGAAGAAAGAACTGAGGGTGATACCTGCTACCGCTAGAGTGGAGCTGGATGAGTCCAGAACGAGCATTCAAATAGACGAGCTGACTGTTCAGGTATCAGCCGCTCAAGACGTAGAACAAGATGTACACCAAAAGACGTACCGCTGCCAAAGCTGTCAGACTGACGTGAGCCTTCAGTTACTCAGTCCACGGAATAACACAGAAAATGGTATGTTTTGGCACTACAGTGGAGAAAACTTTATTCTTTCCCAATAAACGCGTTTACGCTAAAACTTTTTATCCTATTGCAAACAGTTTGAAGCCAGATCAGACGCCGGGTAACCCGGCGTCTGATCAGGCTCCAAACTGTTTGCCACTGGTATAAAAATGAATAGTCAGATTTGTCAAAACGTTATTTTGTACATTTTATTGCAATTCGTTTGCGTTTCGTTTGCGTTTAAACGGGAAAGATGAACATTTTCTCCACTGTATCTGTAGAAGTATGTCTAACAGAGGCGAGAAAATTATTCTATCCCATTTTGAACGATACGCAACAAAAAGCAGACTTTGAAAATGTTGAATTTTTATCTTATTACAAATGGAAAACAGTTTGGACTCGGATAGGGTAGCCCGACATTAGTTCAGGCTCCAAACTGTTTGCTACACACAGATTAAAACAAATCGTCAAAAGTGTCCAATGACTAAGTATGGTCAACAAGTTGTTATTTTCTACGTTTGATTGGAATGCGTTTGCGTATCGTTTGCGTTTACACAGGGAACACATATTAATATGAAGCACGACAGATTTGTTAACACTCAAATGTTAACTCAGTGTCCACCATTAAAAAGCATCTAAGATGAGTCTTGCGATAATTCGAAATATTTTGATTGGTCAAATTTGAGCATAATGCTCAAATCTGACCAATCAATAGTGTGTGAAATATCTCAGCTTCATCTCAAACGCTTTATAACCAATGGACTAGGACATACCCTGTTTGTAGTTATTATCAAACAAAATAAACTCTCAGACATCTCGCAATAAAACTATACCAAACGTGCTATTATTTGAAATAAGGTGAGCAGTGCAGAGCCCGATCAATACTGATTCACAATTAATAATTTAATACCATGCAATAATCCGTCGCAAGTCTTATCTATCGATCATACCTTTTAGTTTTTAGGATTTCACAATGTGATAAATATGGATCTGACATTCGTTGCCATATGATACTAACATTTATTGACTCAATGGATAGTGGAATTTTCATTTTATGTTTAGTCTATTTTGACATTTTGAGGTTGTTTTCTTTACAAAATGAATATACGCTATTGGAGACATCTGATCAGGGTCTGCTATGTTTGCATAGACCTATATCCTGGACAGAGCAGAACATATAATATACTGCATGTCAGCTTTACACGTGTACTGTTTGCAAAGGACACGTGTATGAATTTCCCGAGCTTAACCCTTTCATGATCAAATTTATCGTGAGAATGTTACCCCTTCACCGTTTCATTGTTGTCTGCTTCAATATTGTTGTCTGTAATATCGCTTAAAGGTGATATTTAAGACAGTAATACTGACGTAATTCCAAAACAAGTGGCAAACAGTGTTGATCCTGATCAGACGCCACGTTACGCGGCGTCTGATCAGTAGCAAAGCTGTTGGCAAATGCGCTTGATGACGTCATTGAGAGTGGAAGGGTTAATGACTTCAACTCGCGTCTTAAAATGTTTCCAAGCTCCTTCAAATATATTTTGTTGTCGTTTTTTTCGTCTGTTAGAAATGTCACAAAGACGTGAATCCCCAAGTAAACGTGGCTGTTGTTAAAAACTAATTTCCATTGCAAACAGTTTGGAGCAGGATCAGACACCGGATAACCCTGTGTCTGATAAGACTCCAAGCTTTTTGCCAACAACATAAAAATAAATTGTCAGAATTTTCAAATTCAGTATTTTCTTACACTCTGTTTGCCTTTACCTGTTCATCTTTAACCCTTTCACTCTCAATTATGTCAAACAACGCTTTTGCAAACAGTTAACATCCTGATCGCGTTACACGGCGTCTGATCAGAATCCAAACTGTTTGAAACTCGTATCGACTTTTCTTCAGTCAAAACATTTGACTTTTTAAAATATTGCAGACGACATTACCAATGCAGACGATATTTTGGCGGAAGAAGGGTTAAAGCAGACGATAAAACTTGGCTGGGAAAAAGTTATTTATAGCTTTAAAATAACATTGCATGCCACAAGTTTAAAACAGGCGATAACATGTAGGTAATAAGGTTTCACTTTGAAACTTTCAATGGATAAAACCAGTTTCCTAAATCCGTTTTTAGACGATTTAAGATTTGCAATATATAATAATAATAATAATAACGACTTTATTTTACGCGGATAACATATTTGGCATGTAACCAATTTTCAATATGGTCCATATTGCAAATTGACCAAAGGTTCATACTTTGTTTAGAGGGGGAAGGGGGAACTCCTCTGATCAGGGTATTCACTGTTTGCATAGGGCAAGCGCGCTCTTCATGGGTACACAGTTTTTGTAAATGACGAGTATACTCGTCGCTAGGGTTGACGGTGTGCTAAAGAGTACGATAGCATAGCTGTCTAAATGGTTAAAGCAGGCGATTGTATTTGACGAAAATTTAATTAGCTGTGTGCAATACCTTATAATTTTATAATTCAGTTTTTGTTAAACTGTTTTTCCTATGTGCGTATTAACGCCTCAACCTCATATTGCGGCATTATCCCTCTTGAGCGACTACAGTCGCTGTTGAGGGGTAATACCGTATATCATTTATAGTCTAGTTTTTGTTTAACTTTTTTTTTCCTATGTGCATATTTACACCTCGTTCTCAAATAACGGCATTATCCCTCTTGAGCGACTATAGTCGCTGTTGAGCGGTAGCACCATTTATCACATATACTTCAGTAATTGTTAAACTGTTTCCCTTTGTGCGTATGTACGCCTCATCTATATATTACGGCATTGGCCCTCTTGGGCGACTATAGTCGCTGTGAGGGGTTGTACCGTATATCATTTATAATTCAGTTTTTGTTTAACTGTTTTCTCTGTGTGCGTGTTTACGCCTTATCCATATATATATTAACCCCCTTGAGCGACTACTGTCGCTGTTGAGGGGTAGTACCGTATATAATTCCTATTTCAGTTCTTGTTCGCTGTTTTTCATACAAATGCATCCTTAATGGCCAGTACCTGCTGAGGGTTATACTATGTGTACAGATGATTACATGTGTATATATATATTAAGAGCTATGTAGTTTGGATACGTCCAGCCTCAGGTATTACAAATTATTCCAGAATTATAGTGGAATTAGATATTCACCTATGTTTACTAAGTCGTACAACAGAGTCCATACAATGATATTGTCATTTATAACTAATTTATAACATTATAAATTTATAACATTTATAACTAATCCATTGTATCATGTCACAAGAAACACGTATATGTTTACGTTACTTAATAAAATGTTTTGAATCTTGAAAAAAACTTATAAATGAACCATGCCAGGACAAAACCCTAGCTTTTTTGCATTGCAACATTGTTACTGAACAAGCAACGTCCCATGCTCTGTGTCTGAATTTGGTCTACACTGTCAAATAATGTATATATGTTACAGGGATAACGTGAATTTTTTTAGGGATTAGGCGTAATCACTTTGCGTTTTAGGGAATTGATGAAATATCAATTTTTTCCTTAAATAAATAGATTTGTATTATCATGTCATTTCTTTTGGTTTAAAACATCATGCTTTCTTCAAATATTATGATCTAAAGAACGTTCATACAAAATTTCTCGCACAGGTGAATAAAAATAAGTGAACAGTGTTCATATAAGCCAGGACAATTAAAAACCCAAGACATCTGTCTTGTTAATAAGGTTAACTAAATATTTCATAGCGTGGTACTTGACTTTGAACTTAATGAACTAAACAAGGTAAGATTCATTACTTTAACCAAAAGTAACTGCCAAATATTTATAAAAATTCAACAAAAACTTCAAAATTACGCCTTTTCCCTGGGAGATTTAGGGTTTTCGTAAAATCCCAGATTTTTCAGTGATTTCACGTATTCCCTGATTATTATTATTATTATTATTATACCAGATTTATATAGCGCTCTTTTCACACAGGGGTTGAGCGTTCAAAAGCGCTTTACATGAAATAACATAAATGTACCTACAACTCGAGAAAAGACAAAATAACTATAATTAGATCTGAAATAAAACATGAATAAACATACAGAAGACAGCCCCAAAATGGCAACCACATTACTCCCATCAATCAGCAATGAACCGACCGGCTAAAGATTGCTGACTTATAGAAATACAATGTAATAGCAGAGCGCCCAATGCAAGCCGCCTAATGTAACATAACTAGGAAAAATAGCATGCGACCATAACTAAAAACTCTATAGAAGATCAATGACATGATTAAAAATGGTGAAAGCTGTCCAAGAATTATACCACAGACCCCGCCAGCTGGTTTCAAAAGAGATCAGAGCCATATCCCTACCATCAAAGATCCACCAAGACAGGCATTGGTCGACGGTACAACCCAGAACTAAAAAATAGACCATAACATATACAGAATGAACACAGCCCTGGGGTAGCAGTCATCTACCCTCTCCACCCAACACCCGCGGGACCTACATGTTCCATGGCTGAAATTACACCCTTACTTTATAAAACATCAAGATAAGAAGCTGTCCCTGAGTTATACCGCAAACCCCAAGCCAGTTGGTTTCAAAGAGATCAGGGGCAATCCCTACCATCAAGATCCACCAAACAGGCACGGGCAAACGGTACAACTCCAGAACTCCCATTTAGACCCACAATATCCACAGCAAGAACATAGCCTATCCTAAGATAGCAGTCATCCATTTCCTAATGTGTTCTAATAATAAATATTAAAGAAGAGTGAAGAGTGTAGAGTGATGCTTACGATATGCTGACTGATGCTGCTCGTGCAAATTGTTTGTGGTCAAATGGGACTCAATGCGTTTGTCTACTACTTTTTCTAATACTTTAGAGAGAAATGGCAGATTTGATACTGGTCTGTAATTTTTAAGATCATTTGTATCGAGATCAGGTTTCTTCAAAAGTGGTCTTACATGGGACCTTTTGAATTCTTTTGGAACATACGCAGATTCCAGCGAAGAGTACACAATTTTTGTCAACGATGGTAGGAGCTCGTCAAGGCATAACTTTAAGAGCCATGTAGGTATTGGGTCGAGTTCACAGGACTTTGGATGCCTTGATGATTTCCCCAATTTCTGCTGCTGTAGCAGAGTCAAAACTTTCTAAGGAGCCCATTGAATGCAACGTTTCTGTAATGACTGGGAGTCATGACGTTGGTTCAGAGGCAATACCTGTGCGTATTTTGTCTACTTTATTTATGAAAAAGCCGCTGAAATCATGCGCAAGTTGTTTTGAGGAAACGTTTTTTGGCAGTGCGATTTCACTGTTTGAACCCAAGAGATGCTTAGTGACTTTGAAAAGTCTCTTCGAGTCCCGTTTACAGGAGTCTACTTTTTCTGTGTAAAAAGTGACCTTTGATTTTACTAACAATTTGTTAACTTTAGCACACTGCTCTCGATACAGTTGATGATCAATAGTGAGTTTGGATAATTTCCACTTTCGTTCCAACTTACGTTTTAGATATTTTGCATCATGAAGTTCTTGGGTGTACCATGTACATGATGGCCTGAGAGTTATGGTCTTAGTGCACAATGGTGCATGCTTATTGATCAATGAAGAAAGTTCCTGTGTATGTACACTGACAATTTCGTCAATATCTGTCATTTTCAGAATTTCTTTCATTGAATCTGAGTTGAGAATATCTCTTTTAACTGATTCGACATTAATATTCCTAAGCCTTCGAAATGAAACAGTTTTTCTGATGAGTGGAGGTTTTTCTGCCTTTGCTCTGAAAGACACAGAGAAATGGTCTCTAGAAATTTTGCCACTACTGTCAGATAGTCCGGGGTCAGTGACTTCGATATTTGACACACAGTCTTCATTTTCTCTTGTGATAACAACATCAAGAGTGTGTCCCCCTACATGAGTGGCTTCTTTGACATGCTGTTCAAACCCAAATGATTCAGTCGTACTGACGAAATTGACAGTGTTCCTATCGTTTGAGATATCAAGGTGAAGGTTTAAATCCCCTACAATGATGACTTGTTTATCAGTGGTTGCAAATTTCGATAAGAAAAGATGCCTTTCCTTATCAAGAAAGACTGTAGTTTTTAGACCGTTTGCAGTGGATGGAGGGGGTCTATAGACGACTGCTAGACGCACTGTGAAATCTTTGATGTTTAATGTACAGTCAATATGCTCAAAAGTTGAAAAATCATTATCTTTTGTAGAAGAAAGGATTTTGATATCAATTGATGCCTTATATATGAGCCCAACCCCACCACCCGGCCTCCACTACAGCAAGGAACATGTTTGATTTTATAGCTGTCAGGAACTAGTTCACCTTAGCATGGTTTATCTATAGTACTACCAAGCCAGGTCTCAGTGACGGCCATTACATCGATGTCATTTGAAATTATATAGTCATGTATAGCCAAAGCTTTATTTTTTACTGATCTTGGGTTTAAACTGCAGATTTTAATTTGCTTCTGAGGTTTGGTGGACATGGGCTGTTCATACTTTACATGAATGAGATTTTGTGTTTCTGCTTTAGGAGGTTCAACTGAGATTTCAGGTTTACTATTTGTTTGACAAGTACTGGAAACAACTTCTATTGACTGTGGTAATTCTCTAACAATTTCATGATGAATGCCATCATTTGTATCCCAAATGCGTTTCAGTTTGGATTTGACCCCTTTTGTACCCCTATACTTTGTTAATCCAATAAATACGAAAGACTCAAGCAGGAAACGTAACACAAACAATACACCCACCTCTCAAGCAGAACACACACAGTCATACCACAACACACACACACACACACACACACACACACACGCAATACCATTCCTTCATCTACACACTAAATAGAAAACAACACGCAAGACAAACATAAAGCAAAGTGAATATAGGAGCCCGCCTTGGTACGGTCAGTAGCAATCAATAACCAACTATAAATTAATTAACTATTAACAACCACTGGGGGGTTAAACCTGGGTTTAGGGGCGCCCAACCTCACACTTATCTCCTATATTCACCTATAAAGACAAACAGTGTACATAAAATATAAACCCTGTTCCACAACCTCACAATCAAAAAGACCGCCAGCACAGTAAGTAAATACATGTAAAACATTTAGCAAAAATTCTATGACAAGATCATTAGTAACATGGGAAAGAATTAAACATTCAAGCCCGTGTTAAAAATAACCCACTATGGCAACGGTCAAATTGTACTCAAGCGACTAGTCTGTAGTTACGAGTAACTGTAAGACATGGAAGGGTCTAGGGTACGACAGAGAGGGAGAGAAAAAAACAAAGCACGAAAATAAGCACGAAAATCCGACATAACTCTCCCGGTTAAGGACGGCTTTAAAGATACATCATCATGTAGTGCTAAGCCCTGTCTGTCGTCGCACAACCAAAGAGGAAAGCATAGTTATCAATTGTAGATTGATCGATAACCAAACGTGAAGTGCGCAGCAATATAGTTGGATCATAATCTTTTTTGAGGAAAAATCTAATACGTTTCACAAATAGGTTTTGAAAATGTATATGTCCAAGAATCTTACGAAGTCTGTAAATCGCATCACCATAAAACTCCGGATGTGAAATACCTTGCCGCAGAAAAGTTACATTTATACTTGTTAATGAGAGGAAGATTTCTATAAAAGAATTTAGAAAATGTTTTACGAAGTGTATGAAATCTGTACCCCTGTTTAAGAAGCTTTTCAGTAATAGTTTTATTACGAATGTGGAAGTCCTCAACAGAGGTACAGGCCCTAGCAAAGCGAATAAGTTGTGAAATATAAACCCCGTAAGATGTGGAACGGGGAACATCGCCATCTAGATGAGGATAATTTACAATACTAAAATCAAAATCATCTCGTTTATCGTAAATCTTAGAAGAAACAATTCCGTTATTTATAAAAAGATCCAAATCTAAAAATGGTGCCGACAAATTTGACTCGTTTGTCCAAAGTCATAAAGACCTAACTCTCTCAATCTAGATAATAAAAGGGGACACGTTATCACTGTACCATTTATATAAGGCATTATAGTAGAAACTCGATCATCCGAGCTCGCTTTTTCCTTTCTTCGAAGTAAACAATGTGGCTTAAATTCAGTGAAAAGCTTCAAAATTACGCATTTTCCATTGAAGATTTAAGGTTTTCGGGAAATCCCTGATTTTTCAGGCATTTCACGTATTCCTTGATTACACGTTATTTTCCTGTAAAGGTCAAAGTCGCTATATAGCATTTGGAGTTTTAACCCTTTTCCTGCTGTGATACCGACTGCTTTGAAATTGTCGTCTGCAAAATTTGTTGAATTGAAATGTATATATATGTTTTAGTTAAGAAACCCAAAGATGAATGTCAAACAGTTTGGATCCAGATAGACACCGCGTTACGCGGCGTCTGATCTGATCCAAACTATTTTAAAAAGCAATGAAGTCGCGATCAGCAGGCAACGGGTTAGTATAAGTTTTAAATTTGTAATATTGAGATCCAATAATTTTTGTTTGAATCTAAGAAGTTCATAAAGTTGTTAAGACACGTTATACTTTGTCAGATATCTAAAATATCAAAATATCTGAAAAAGAAAAGATTTCAATAAACTGTGTGAAATTTTCTTGACCTACTTCACTGAAACACATTCGAGTATTGCAAACAGTTTCTGTGAATGGGTAAAAAGACGCTAATTTGGGTGATAGCAGTGTAAATAATGATAACGAGGTGCGTTTAACACCTTCACTGCCATGGCGCCATCAATTTCAAACAAGTGTCGTCTGGGTTTTTTTCTCTCAAATTTAAATTTAAGGTATTTTGACTTATGAAATATTGACATAAG
Organism: Gari tellinella; assembly: GCA_922989275.2. Classification (NCBI taxonomy): domain Eukaryota; kingdom Metazoa; phylum Mollusca; class Bivalvia; order Cardiida; family Psammobiidae; genus Gari; species Gari tellinella. The sequence continues at coordinate 73,408,762 of OV277863.1, forward strand.
TAACAAGCAGTTTGGATCCTGATCAGACGTCGCGTGACGCGGCGTCTGGTCAGGATCCTAACTGTTTGTAAATAACCCTTGTACTCGGGATAAGGCAATGAATGAGGCTGGCGCGGAAGGGCATTGAAGGGGTTAATAAGGCGCTATAGCAGTAAAGGAGGTATTGCAACAAATTAACGTGTTGTCAATGAGAAAATTACAACCAGAGAACTCTGGCGATAATAAGAGTAGGTTATTTATAATCTTTATTCAAGTCTCATCATGGATACAACATACATACACTTACTATAATACCTATACAAACAAGTGAATGTTCCATGTAATTCAGTTATGAATTATAAGAGACTATCATAGTGCTATCAAAATGAACACATTCTAGGTCATATAAGAATATTCACATTATTTACAATAAAAACGGACATAGTCATCATTACAATATATAGATTGCACTACAAATCAAATATCACAGTTTACACATTGTTATATAGCAGACATCTACGTCTGTTTAAAATAAGATGGCAGGATTTGGCAATAGTGCGTATTAAATTTGCATTTGAAAATATAAAAAACAAACTTATCTGTATCATTTTTAGTGTTAAAAAGAGTGTCAACTTCAGAAGCCTTGGTAAAAATATCATTTCTTATATCATTATAAGTATCACATTTCATTATTAGAACATAAAATTCATTTTCCACACAGTTTTTACAAAATGGGTAAATTCTGTGTCCTTCGGCCAACCTTTCGAACCTTCCCGTCTCTATACGTAATGGAGCGACACCTGAGCGAAATTTACTTAAAGCTGACCTATGTTTTGTGGTATTATCATTTTAACCCGCCCCTCTCTCTGTGAAGTCCAATTAGCCCACTAGATATGGCAGAAACGGGCGTTAACAAACAAACCAACCTCCTTAAAACCAAATGGTCTGATTGGGTATGCAGGGGACAGTCTGTTCTATGTACACATTTTAATAGAAATTAATTTGTGAGTGCAAATTTAAGAGCCACAGACTGTAACAGACTGCAATGCAATGACATCGGGTATCTATTTTTAGATATGACATCTGTTAAAGTATAGTTTTTTTCAGGAAACTTCACGAATAAATTTTAATATATAGAACAGTAGATAAATGCGATAATGTTAGATTAGCAGGATAAGATTTACATTACTTTTATTTTGCATTCCGGTAGATGCTAGCGTTTTAGTATTTTATTTTTACTTTTCAGTCCAATTTATCAAAATGTTTTGACAACATCAATTTTATACATTTTTCACACCCATCTACGTTTTTACTTCCACCATGCTCTCCGCTGAATAATTTTTAAAAAAAGATATTTCCTGTTTTGTAATACAGTGGATAAGGTATTATTCGTTTCCCAATAAAAGAGAGATTCCAGGGGCCCGTTTCATAAAACTTCGTATGACAAATGTTGTCGTAAGTCATATTATAAAAGTCTCAACTGTTATTTATTTCTCCATCTAATCCTGTCTTGTGACATCTCTCTGGAATCGTCTTAAAAAGACGATTCCACAGAGATGTCACAAGACAGGATTAGCTAGAGAAATCAGAAATTAATATATTTTAAAGTTTTGACTTACGATCGTTTTTGTCGTACGAAGTTGTATGAAACGGGCCCCTGGTTTAGTTTTATCGTGCTTTAAAATGTCACATGTATTCAATAACAATAATAAATTGAGCCGTGTCGTGACAAAACCTGCCTTATTGCATTGCACACAGTGTATTTTGCAGAATCTAATTGCACATATGCGATGGAAACCCTTTCACTACGGTGTTCCCCCCATACAACGGTCCTCCGAACAACGATTCCCTCCGTACAACAAGGTTTGCCGCTGTTCACCAAACAAGAAAATATTTATAACGCTTGCACTCCTGAAAAGGAGTCTGCTTAAAAGTTACGTATTGGGCATTTTGAAAGAAGAAACCTAAAGACGAGTGACAAATAGTTTGGACCTGGATCAGACTCCACTTTACGCGGCGTTTGATATGGAATCAAACTGTTTGCAAAAGTAAGCACTCCAATAATATTGTTGCCATCCCTATTACAACTCCCTCCGAAATACACGCACACTTTTTGACTCCCAGTGGATGTTGTTGTAGAGAGGGAGCAGTGTGTTGACAATAATGCGCATACCCAATACGGCAGAATAGTCAGCAAGATGACGGCGGCCGTTAATAGTGTACCAAGATCGACCACTGAACTAGTTTGGATCATGTTCAAACGCCGCGTGACGCAGTGTATGATCAGGGTTCAAACTATTTGACAAACATATCAATGTTTTATTAGTTCAAAAACCATTAATTACAAATTGTATAAATAAAGACAGGCGGTGCCATGCTCGTGACTGTGCTAGACATGTTATTACGTCATAAGGCGCGAAAGGGTTATAATGCAATTATTGATGTTTTATTTCAGTTAGTGTATTAATATAATCCTGTCAGACACAGTGACACTTCAGTAGCGTGTTCAATTACCACTGTTTGCTGTTTAGGTTAGCAGTTTGTGCCCCGTGTGAAGCCTGCAGAGTACAGTAGAGAACACGTATTATTTCCAAATAACCGCGTTTACGCTTAAACTATTATTTTCATTGAAAACAGTTTCGAGCCAGATCAGACGCCGGGTAACCCGGCGTCTGATCAGGCTCCAAACTGTTTGCCACTCAGATTCAAACTGGTAGTCAGAATTATCTAAAATATGTCTTTGTCTATATTTCATTGCAATGCGTTTGCGTTTGAACGGAAGAATAACGTTTTCTCCACTGTATTTCAGACAGGTAGCCAACTCGCAATCGATTGCCATCGACGGCCATCGATTTCTTAATTTACTGAACTCATCACTGGATTTACATCGTCTGCAATCTGAGAAGCTCATATAGGAATCGCGCCATGAGATAAATCAGACTTATTGCATTACGACCACGCCATTGAATAACACGCACATGTATCCTCAGTATTGTGTTCCCTTTCTTGTAAAACAGTAGACCGTGATCCAACGAAGAAACTATGATCGTAGCTAGATGAGTCCGAGCTCGTTAAAGTGGAGAATACGTTATTCTTTCCCGTTTAAACGCAAACTAAACGCAAACGCATCGCAATAAAACCTAGAAAAAGACAATATTTCGTCAATTCTGACTATTCATGTTAATATGAGTGGTAACCCGGCGTCTGATCTGGCTCCAAACTGTTTGCAATGGAAATAAACGTTTTAGCGTAAACGCGTTTATTAAATAAGAATAACGTTTTCTCCACTGTATCAAGCTTTATTTTAGTCACATTTGAGCATTCTGCTCATATCTGACCAATCAAAAGTTTGAGAATGATCTCAGACTAATTTCAAGCGCTCCATTACCATGGGCATTGGTCTATAGCCATTTGCAATATTATAAGTCCAGTCGAAACTCGATAATTCTAGCTCGCGTCTCGAATTTCAAAATTAAAACGTAGCTTATCCACGATTTGCGATTTATCAAAATTTAACTACGATCGATTTAAGCGAGTTCGAAATACCTAGTTTCGGTTGTGTGCATGTTTTTTGGTAATTGAAAGGCTCTAATTACGTATTTTTTTCTTTTAGATATGGCTAAACACGAAGACATCAGCCTTCACGAGGACAGTGGTGTCAGCTGTGAAAATCACGATTGTGACTACGACAAACAGGTACAGCTAAAGCGCCAAGAGGTTAATAGTGAGAATACCAAAAGCCGCGGAGATCGCCAGTCAACTTCTATTGTGTCTGTGCCAATTCTGAGAATTAGAAAGGCCTTTACACTGTTGGGGTTGATTTTAATTACATTCAATATATTTACCTGGCCCGGGGTGATTGCCTTGGTTTTAGCCTCAAAGATGGAGACGTTTCATATCTCACGATCACTCATATTACCATTGTTCTCAACCGTGGCATTGAACTCTATGGTCAACCCCATATTGTACTCTGTGAGAGTCCCTGAATTTCGAAGTGTGTTCAGACATATATTCCTGCCGCGCTGCGTCAAAAAAACTTAACCCTGATCATGCTGAATTGTTTGCATTAAATATATACAATGTTCCCTCTCTACAACGGCCCTCCGAACAACAGTTCTCTCCTTACAACGACCATTGCCGCTGTTCCCAAAACAATAGAATATGTCCAACCTCACGGCTGCAATATCGTCTACTTAATATTGTCGTCTGCTGTTTTTCTCAAATTTACATATTAGACATTTTGACAGAAAAAAACATAATGACGAGTGGCAAACAGTTTGAATCCAGATCAGACGCCGCGTTACGCAGCGTCTGATCTGGATTCAAGCTGTTTGCAAATGTAAGCCAATTTCCCTCCCTACAACGACTCCCTCCGAACAACGTACATATTTTGTCTCCCATTGGGCGTCGTTGTAGAGAGGGAGCGCTGTATATCGTCATCGAAAAAATCAAAATCAGTCCTTATGCTTTTTTATAACTGCAGAAAAGTTGAATATGAATGTCAAACAGTTTGGATCTAGATCAAACGCCGTGTAACTTTTTGCAAATGTTAGCATCATGATAAGGGTTAAGGAATAATTTAAAGTTGTTGGCATCCGCAAATGCTAGGCACTTCCAGGGCTGCCATTTCTCCGGATTTTCATAATTCCGAAAATTTCGGATTTTTCTTAATTTCTCTAGACCTACGGATTTTTCAGAAATCTTCGGATTTCTGCTCTTACTTTTAAAATTTTCGAAGTTTGTGCGATTTTTGCTTAATGGAAAAATGATATGGGTGTTTAACAGTTTAGATCCAGATCAGACACGGTTTGTGTTGGATCTTAACTGTATGTATAATTCTGATAGTGATATGCATAATTCTGAAAGTCGGGTTAACTGTATGATTCCTAAATTTGAAAATGAAATCTTTGGATTTTTATAAACAGGAGAGTCTAAAATGAAAGAAATAAAGCTAAAATCCCTTTACCCTCGTCAGTACCTTGTCCGGAATGCAAAGACGTTTGTAAACAGTTTGGATCCCGTCAGGCGACGAATAACTGACCAGGATCTAAACTATTTGACACCCAACCCGTTGTTTTCGCTGTTTTAATGACTAAAAGTTTTACTTGAAAGTAAAATCATTTAAGCAGACACTAGCTTGGCACCGAAGAGGGTTAGTTCTGTCTTAAACTCCCTGTTTTATAATAACTGGGCAGAGGTAAATGAGCACAGGTCTATGTGTGTTGTTAAAAGGTGTAGCTCCAGATCAGTAACTGCATATCAAAAAAGTGTCCACTAGTTTGGATCCTGATCACAAGTTGCGTTACGCGGCGTCTTATAAGGATCCAAACGGTTTGTCATTAACAATTGCTCTCGGGGTAAAACAGAGAAATGGACAAAAAAGTGTCTGTTCTGTTTCTACATTGCTTGCAACAATTGTGTATCAGTTTTTCCGGTTTCTCTATGATTCTATTATCTGGTCATAAATCTCCGTATATCTTTTTTCCTTGTAACTATTTTCAATGTATCCATTTTCCATTTGTCTTTTTCACCTCATACATGTATATTATCATCTATTTTTCAGATTTCTATTTTTCTGGTATCGATTTTCAATGTGCCTATCTAAGAAATAATAAATTCATACCAGTGTTTTATCGTGCAATCGAACACTGGTATAGGAGGTGAGATGCGTAGTAATTTAATCACGAGGCATTTAGGCCGAGTGGTTTCATTACAAGCATCTCAACGACTACCCGTGTTCGATCGTTAGATAAAACACTGGTATTAATTTATTATTTCGATCTAACACATAATTTAACATTAATTTTGCACCGAAGCAACGGCGCTACATTTCTTGGCGAACGCATTTTCAAAGCCATATGACGTCACGTTAGAATGTTTAAGCGCGCGAGTGTTCTATTGAAAATTCAAACTCTGAAACGTTCGTTCTTTGTTTATATAGGGGCGTGCGCGAAGTGTGTTAGAATTTCCATTTGTCTATTTTCACCTCGTATACGCTCGTATTGTGATGTGACTGTTTTTCAGATTTCCTATTTTTCTGGTATCTGTTTTTAATGTGTCTATTTTCCAGCTGTCTATATTTTCACCTCGTTTATGATCTTGTATCTGTTTTCAATGTGACTATTTTCCATTTGTCTATTTTCACCTTGTATATTATCATGGGAGGTTTATTATTGATTTGGTAGCATCACAACCTGCACACATCGGTGCGGTGTTTTAAACGGGCTGTAGTTAACTCTTTCGCTGTCAAATTAATCGTGAGATTTTTACCCTTTACCGTTTCATTGTCGTCTGCTTCAATTTGTTGTTTGCAATGTCGTTTCTAAGTAAGATTCAGTGTAGTATGACTTAAAACATATCGATACGAGTGTCAAACAGTTTGGATCCTGATCAGATCCAAACTGTTTGCAAACGCGCTCTTTGACGTCATTAAAAGTGATTGGGTTAAAAGGCAGCACAGTGTTTTTGAGTATTTCTTTTTCTGAATTTGTTTCGGAATTAAATGAATCTTGAGATATGGTCTTAGTATTCTAATGTTTCTTCAATAAAAGTTTCTTAATCTGCGCCTGAGAACGATGTGCGTGTCTTTTTGCACTGAGTGATTGCCGCAAACAGTGACTAATTGCACTGCAAACAGTTCGAATACATATCAGACGCCGGATTACTAAGCATCTGATCTGGCTCCAAACCAGGTGTTTAAGAGACGTTACGTTATTTGAATCGACAATAGCTTTTTCAGTCAAGCTTAATTTGAAAAGTAATAGTACATGCATTTTGACAACTTTTGAGACAAATTTTAAGTTTTGGTTACGTAAAATCAATGTGACAGGATTTGGTCATTAAGCCATTTACTGTCATAGCGTCATCTGTTTTAATCAACTACCGTCTGTTTTATTACTCAAATTTAAACTTTATGTATTTTTAATTTATGAAATATTGAAATGAATGTCAATCAGTTTGGATCCAGATCAAACACCGAGTCAATCTGTTTTGCAGTGGACTTGTAAATATATTCGGGCCATTATTTGTTGCAAATCTTCGAAGCGACAAAATTGTTTTTATAGTTTCAAGTCAAGTTTAACTCTATCACTGCCAATGGCGACAAAAGGCGACGTTATAAACAGTTTGAATCCAGATCAGACGCCGCGTAATGCGGCGTCTGATCAGGATCTAAACTGTTTGACATCGGTATCGATATGTCTTGAATCAAATTGCCCTAAAAATAACTTTAAAAAATATTGCAGACGACACTATCAATGCAACGATATTTTGGCGATGAAAGGCTTAACCCATTACCCCATAAATACGCCTTTCACGCCTCTAATTTATTCCTCCACAGAAGAAAATAATTCTACATTATTCAATAATGAATATGTAGTACACGAAATATTTTCTTTATTCAAGCAGATAATAGCTTAAAGCAGGTTGAAAGAAAAGCAGAATGCGCCTTTAGGCGCATTCTGCTTTACTTTCAACCTGCTTTAAGTGGTCACCTACTTTCAAAACTAGAAACAGACTATGGGATAATGGGTTAAAGCAGACGATAAAACTTGGCTATGAATTAACGATGTTGTATAGCTAATTACGTGTAGTAGTGAGAAGTTGATATAGGACGATTTGTTTCACCTGGCAGGGCGGAGCTAACCTTTGGCAAAGATAAACTAATTTACTTTTGATTTTAGGGGTGCTAGGTGTAGTTCCGTATTATATCGTTATTGTCCGATACTTTCAACATGGAGAAACATAATTCATGCGTGCATCCATATCCATGTGAAAAGGTATATACAGTGCTCCCTCTCTACAAAAACACCCAACGGGAGACAAAGATTGCGTGTGTTTTTCGGAGGGAGTTGTTATAGGGAGAGAAAATTAAGACTTGGTTTACATTTGCAAACGGCTTGAATCCAGATCAAACGCCGCGTGACGCGGCGTCTGATCTGGATTCAAGCTGTTTGTCATTCTTCTTTATATTCCTTCTGTCAAAATGTCCACTACATGAAATATGTAATGTTGAGAAGAACGGCACACGACAACGGTAAATTCCGATAATAAAAGAGCGTGCTGCCGCCACCAGGGTTAAAATGCAACGGTCCGCATCGAAACTCCGCCCTGCCAGGTCAATAAAATCGGTCTATAGATAAAAAAAAATGAATAAAGTTGAAATATTTTAAAAATTAGTAATGGTATTGTACTGAAATTTTGCAGACCTGTGCTATGTCTATTCCCATCCTGACAACGAAACCCAGAAATTTCCATACGCTGACTAAAAGGCTGCTTTTAGATTTTATTTCAGTTTTGCGTCGCTAAAACTGGGCAATTACGTTGGCGTGAGTGGCTATTACATTGATGATGTTTGCTAATGCCTCGCTCACATTTGCTGCGGCTGCCGTACGGCGAGTAGCAATTCCCCGGCCGCCGCAGAATTCCTACGGCCGCCGTGTGTTGCGCTCACATTTGCTACGGCTGCCGCACGGCGAGATTTTATTTTTGTGGGGTTAAAAAACCTGCGGCTGTCGTACGGCGACCGCACGGCGACCGTACGGCCGCCGTGGAAGTCCCACCAGATACCCTGCAACCAAAATGCTGGTCCTGCTACACAACTTGGTTTTGCTACATGTTCTCACAACTAATATAAGTCCAACAACATCATGAGCTCAAAGGACACATTTGGACAGCATTTAAAAACATCTAAATGTATATTTTTAGATAATATACATATTTTACATATATGAACAAAAGTACAAATGCACAATAGGAAAATTGACCACTGAGTTACGGCGGCCGCACGGTGGCCGTACGGCGGCCGTAGAACCACTCTGCGGCGTGTGTTTCTACGGCCGCCGTAGAAATGAAAAATGTTATAACTCCGCGTTATAATTCTACGGCGAGCTATACGGCCTGTAAAATATTGGGATACGCCGTGCGGCGGCCGTACGCGGCCGCCGTACGGCCGCCGTAGAGCAAATGTGAGCGCACTATGACATGGGAGAACATCGCCATGCAGGTATTGTCAATGTTTGAAGTGGCACTCATCCCTTTCCGCCAACTTTCGTCGATGAGGTCGGGAATTTCCGTTAATTGTATTGATACAATCAATATATACATAGCAACAGATATTGTCTACATACTAGAAAAAAATGTGCGTTATTATTGCGATCTCATTCTCTGTTCATATCAAATATTTCTATTTACTTTTTACTTTTTTTAATTCAATGTTAATGTACTTCTTTTTTTCAGTTCTTTTATTCATTTTTTTCAACAAAGTACAAAGTACATATACGCATTAGAGCAGTTTGGTTACATTACTTGCACGTGTATATCTTATTTCTGTCTTAGACAAGTCTGACTGTACAAAATCAACCTAAATGATAATTTTCAGGACAAGCATGTGTCTACCCGACACTTTCTTTTTTAAAAAATTATATTGAAAAAAACAAACTCATATGTATGTAAAACAACTATGGTGGGATTCGAGCTAGTGATCCTGGTATTAGTAGTGCTGTGATTGAACCACTCTGCAACTGTTGCATATATGTTACATTAGACTGTTTAACCTATTATCCCATAAATGCACCTTTTAACGCCTCTAAATTATTCTTCCTTTGAAGAAAATACATGTAGTTACAATTTAAACAGTCATGAATATGTATCATAGAGTTAAATATTTTTGATCTTCTAGAAGATAGTAACTTAAAGCAGGCAGACTGAAAGTAAAGCAGAATGCTTTACTTTCAACCTGCTTTAAGAAAATAAAGAAAATATTTCTTATGATACATATGCATGGCTGTTTAGACTGGAACTATTTTCTACAGCGGAGGAATAAACTGGATTCGCTAAAAGGCGCGTCTATGAGGGAAAGGGTTAACTATTTCACTGCCAACGGCAAACAGTTTGGATCCTGATCAGTTGCCATGTAACGCAGTGTCTGACCAGGATCCAAACTGTTTGCCACTCGTATCGATATTTCTTCAGTCAAAACAGCACTGAAGCTGACTTTTAAGGTGTTTCAGACGACTCTTCCAATGCTGACGATATTTTGGCGGTAAGAGGGTTAAAGCAGACGATAAAACCTGGCAAGGAAAGAGTTTAACGAAACTTAACACAAATGCAAGGCAATGAAACGGAGTAAATTATACATGTATGAAAAACAAATGCACATTTCTTGTTTCAAAGAGTGTGTCAACCAGTTTAGAGCCTGACCAGAGGCTAATTAGACTCTTAACTGTTCGCAATCGGAAAAATATTTTGGTACAAATGTTTTTATACGACAAAAAACGGTCGTTAAGTCAAAACTTTATAATATATTTAACTTCTTATTTCTCTATCTTACCCTGTCTTGTGACATCTCTTTGGAATTGTCTTTTCAAGACGATTCCAAAGAGATGTCACAAGACAGGATTAGATGGAGAAATAAATAATAATTGAGACTTTTATAATCTGATTTACGACATCATTTGTTCTACGAAAATTTATGAAACGGGCCCCTGATTCGTATTTTCTGTATGTTGCATATACAGTGTATTATATGTATCCGTCATACAACGGAGAAAATTATACATACACGTAACTCTCTACAACGACACTCAATGGGAGACAAAAAATGTGTGCGTTGTTCGGAGGGATATAAATTGGCTTACATTTGCAAACAGCTTGAATCCAGACCAGACGCCGCGTAACGTGGCCTCTGATCTGGATTCAAACTGTTTGTCACTCGTCATTATGTGTTTTGTTTTCTATCAAAATGTCCAATATGTTAATTAATATGTAACCAGCAGACGACAATTTTAAGCAGATGATATTGCAGCAGTAAAGGTGTTAGACATAATGGTCTTGTTTGGGGAACAGCGGCAAGGGTCGTTGTAAGGATGGAATTGTTGTTGGGAGGGCCGTTGTAGGGAGGGAGCACTGTAATGCCTTATCTCTATGGTATAAGGATTGTCAAAATCAGTGACGTCATTTATCGTGACGTCACAGTGGGAAATACGTTATTGTTTCCGACTTAACTCATTACTCCATAGCTTGTTTATATTAAGCCAATGAAATTATATTTGTTAAAGAGTTGTAAATAGACAGTTTCAAGCTATACTCTGTACAATTGTGTTTCTGAACCCACCGAGCCCTGGCATTCTAAATGGACTCTTCTCGTTTCATATGCATTCTTGTCTAATTTTTAACTTTAATTGTGATTCAATTATAAAATAGTTTCTATTCGCATATCCTTTATGTTTTTGTGCCTTTCTCAGACTGTGAATTGACCGTTGGAGGATGACCGTTGGAGGACAACGGTCAATTCACAGTCTGAGTAAGGTTGTGCCGAAACTTTCATGTAAGTTATAAAAACTTAATGGATATGCGAATAGAAACTATGTTATTATTGAATCATATGCTATCCTGATGAATTTCTTTCGTGATTTTCTTTCGTGGTGTGTGTATAATTGTGATGTCCTACAACGCCCTGCAAAATGACGAACCGTGTATACCTTGATTAGAGGGCTATCGTAGGAACCATGTGTTCTGGTTACCAGGCGTCTGATCAGGCTCCAACCTGTTTTCAATGGGCAATAGTTTAAGCACAAACTTACTGGGGAAGAGTAGCGCCTTCTAGGGCCCCAAATAAAAGGGAGTAAACAGTACAACACCAACATTTTTTTCACTCATTTCAGCATCAAACCCTATGGTGTTACTACTCATTAGAGACGATTCTAATGAGGAGTGACACCATAAGGTTAAATCCAGAAATAGAGATTTTGGTTTTTGAAATACGCCCCTTATCTGGAGCTCTGGCCTTCCCTACTAAAGGCATGAGGAAGATGCACGGTCACGCTAATTGTTTTTGATATTCCTGATTTTTAAGTTTATTCTCTTTTAATGCCAAACCCGATTACACTGGCAAACAGTTTAGATCCTTATCAGACGCCGAGTAACATTTGTCATTCGAATCAATATTTCTCAAATCAAAATCCAAAGCATTCTAAATTTTATGAAATACGACATTATCCACCCATTGGCGCTGATCGCGACTTCAATGATGTTTGCAAACAGTTTGGATCCAGATCAGACGCCGCGTAACGCGGCATATGACATGAATCCAAACTGTTTGATACTTGTCTTTATGGATATTTGCTTGACAAATTTATAAATTAAGTAATTGAAATACATGAGAAGAAAACATGTGATAACAAACCCCAAAACAGGAAACCTGAAATTTATGTAAACATTCGTGAGTCTATGTCAGTTAACAGGGGAGAAAACATTATTCTTGCCCGTTTTTAAAAACGCAATCGAAACCCAAACGTATGTCAGTAACATCGAGAAAATAACAATTTTCAGACAATTCTGACTATTCACATTAATCTGAGTGGTTACCCGGTGTCTGATATGGCTCCAAACTATTTGCAGCGGAAATACATGTAATAGTTTTAGCGTAAACGCGTTTTATTGGGAAAGAATAGCGTCTTCTCAACTATAACCTTTTCTTCATAATAGGCGATTTCAGTAGATTGTTCAAACAAGTTCGATCAAGATCAAGACAAGAGTTAAGATACTTTCCGCACTGCTGCAATGCATTTAGAATATAACATACATTTAAACCAATCAAACTGCATTTTGCACTCCATTTAGTACGGAACTTAACCATTATATAGGGCCGATTGCATAACCAAAGTTTAGTGTTAAACTTGAGTTTAACCGCGGGTTTAGTGGCAGCCGATTGCATGACAGAAGTTTTGTTAACCCTGTGTTAGCATTTAAACCACATGGATTGCATAATGCTAGTTTAGGCTAACCTCAAGGTTTATTTAACCCCGAACCCAGTCAAAAATTAAACCTGCCAGGGATGTAGTTTAAGTTCGGTGTTAGCTGCCTTTTTATGCTTTTATTCAGAATATGTAATATGATTATGAATGGATTCAACATTTATTTTGTCCTAGCAGATGGTAGCTTAAAGCAGATCTAAAGTAGGGCACAATTCACTTTAATTTTGTTTTGTTTTTCTTTCAACCAATCACACTACACTCCATAGCATGTTTCATGTTTCTAGTTTTGAACGCAGGTTACCATTTAAAGTCGGTTGAAAGTGAAACGGAATGCGCTATAATGTACATTTTGCTTTATTTTAAGCATGCTTTAAGCGACCATTTGCAAGGATGTAGGAACTATTTTATTGTTTTCCTTAATCATAATTTACCATATTCAACCCATTTCACCATAGACTATTTCTAGGTTTTAAGTTAACTAAGGTTGCCACTTAAAGCAGATTGAAAGTAAAACAGTGCGCCTTTATGTGCGACCATCTGCTAAGATATAAGAACTATTTCCTGGTCTTTTAATTATAATATATTACCATATCTAACCAATTTTCCATAGATTTTTTTAAAGGTTTGAACGTAGGTTACCCGTTAACCATTTCCTCCCTGAAGCCTCAAATGGACAATCCTAGTTTTCAATTTAGTCATGTCCATTTTTGATATTTTAGGGTAGATATTTTACAATTTATGACAAAATGATAGATAAACAGTGTAGACCCTGATCAGCGGGCTTCTTAAGGCTCCCTGTTTGCACAAGATAAGTGTACTCCTCGTAGGTACATTGTTTGCAAATGACGCATATATGCGTGACTAGGGTTCAAAGAGTTAAATAAGGCTGAAAGTAACACAGAGTGCATCTTAATGAGCATTCTGATTCACCTGCTTTAAACGACCATCTGCAAGAATGTAGGAAATGTTTCATAGTTTATTCATTATCTATTATTAATAGAAAATTACCATATGTAACCCATTTCTCCATAGCTTGTTTTTATAGGTTTGAACACAGGTTACTTCTTAAAGAAGGTTGGAAGTAAAACAGAATAAGACATAACGTGCATTCTGTTTGACGTTAAGCCTGTTTTAAACGAACATCTGCTAGGATAAAGAAAATATAACATTGTTTAATAATAATCTGTTCATAAACATAGCTCATCATAAACCTAAAATTAAATCATAGAGTAAAGGGTTAGAAAATGAATAAAGTATGAATAAAATTGTGTGAACAAGTCGCATTGTTTTATTACCAATCAATTCAGTATTTCATATATAGCTATCACGGCTATTGTCGATTCAGACATTTAATTGAAATGACTGATTTTTGTTTCAGTAATTTCATTACAAGCCTAAAAATCAGGCATTTCGTGTATAAAAAAAGCTACCAATCGAATCTGTGACATATAATGACAATTTTGGGCTAGACGAATTTGAACCGGTCTGTTGTTGGCTTGTTGCAATTTTTCATTTGAAAACAAACACCGATGAACATGTAAATCACTACAGACCCATATCAGAAGGCTCCGTTAGCACCCATCTGATATGTGTCCCATTGTTTGCAACTTTTGTCAGTGATCTCTACAAAGGATTTTTTTATGGATTATTAGAAAAAACAGTTTATATTTCAATTTTGTTTTAACACATTTAACCCTAGCGACGAGTAGGCCTATACTAGCATTGTCCTTTACAAGTAGTTACCTGCGAAGAGTACATTTGGCCTATAAATCCAACTAATTAGAATCTACAGTGTTTGTACTTTGGAATGCATCTTAAAACTATACTAAATAGTCAAAAATGGACTAAAATTCAAGTTCGATAACCAATAAGATTGCCCACCCAATTATCTCCTTAAATTTATATACTTTATACTACCTGATATTTGATGGGCGTATATTATGACATTTTTGCACTCTAGCTTACTATTAATAATTGTTTTCTATATAAACTATTAATAATTGTTTTCTATAATCTATTTTAATATGACAAACAGTTCAGACCCTACTCAGAGCGCTCCTTTAGGAGATTTCAAAACTAAAAATGACAGCTCCTTTAACCCGCTGAGCCCTTGCGACAAGTATACGCGTCCTCAAAAACAGCCTACCTGTGAATTGTATATTTGTTCTAGACGAACAGTAAAGAACTAAATACCATCAGGGGCAATAACTCAGCAAAGTTATCGAGAGGGGGGGGGGGGGGGGGGAGTTGAGGTTTCAAAATCGTCATTGGCAAAACTTTTACAGGAGAACATCCCTGCAAATAAATACGAAAGACTCAAGCAGGAAACGTAACACAAACAATACACTCACCTCTCAAGCAGAACACACACACACAGTCATACCACAACAAACACACACACACACGCAATACCATTCCTTCATCTACACACTAAAAAGACAAACATAAAGCAAAGTGAATATAGGAGCCCGCCTTGGTACGGTCAGTAGCAATCAATAACCAACTATAAATTAATTAATTATTAACAACCACTGGGGGGTTAAACCTGTGTTTAGGGGCGCCCAACCTCACACTTATCTCCTATATTCACCTATAAAGACAAACAGTGTACATAAAATATAAACCCTGTTCCACAACCTCACAATCAAAAAGACCGCCAGCACAGTAAGTAAATACATGTAAAACATTTAGCAAAAATTCTATGACAAGATCATTAGTAACATGGGAGAGAATTAAACATTCAAGCCCGTGTTAAAAATAACCCACTATGGCAACGGTCAAGTTGTACTCAAGCGACTAGTCTGTAGTTACGAGTAACTGTAAGACATGGAAGGGTCTAGGGTACGACAGAGAGGGAGAGAAAAAACAAAGCACGAAAATCCGACATAACTCTCCCGGTTAAGGACGGCTTTAAAGATACATCATCATGTAGAGCTAAGCCCTGTCTGTCGTCGCACAACCAAAGAGGAAAGCATAGTTATCAATTGTAGATTGATCGATAACCAAACGTGAAGTGCGCAGCAATATAGCTGGATCATAATCTTTTTTGAGGAATAATCTAATACGTTTCACAAATAGGTTTTGAAAATGTATATGTCCAAGAATCTTACGAAGTCTGTAAATCACATCACCATAAAACTCCGGATGTGAAATACCCCGCCGCAGAAAAGACTTTCAGTTACATTTATACGTGTTAATGAGAGGAAGATTTCTATAAAAGAATTTAGAAAATGTTTTACGAAGTTTACGAAATCTGTACCCCTATTTAAGAAGCTTTTCAGTAATAGTTTTATTACGAATGTGGAAGTCCTCAACAGAGGTACAGGCCCTAGCAAAGCGAATAAGTTGTGAAATATAAACCCCGTAAGATGTGGAACGGGGAACATCGCCATCTAGATGAGGATAATTTACAATACTAAAATCAAAATCATCTCGTTTATCGTAAATCTTAGAAGAAACAATTCCGTTATTTATAAAAAGATCCAATTCTAAAAATGGTGCCGACAAGTTTGACTCGTTTGTTTTATTAAGGCGTAGTTCTTTTGGGTAAATAAAAGGAAACAACGTATCAAAAAATGGGTTGTCTATATTAAAAATATCATCTAGATAGCGCGATGTATTGTTAAAGGCTTCGATCATATCTGCCTGTGTATCAGGTTTTAGACATTTTAAGCATAAAGTCCCTCTCATAACAGTACAAAAATAGGTCTGCGACAAGGGGCGCACAGTTTGTACCCATAGGAATACCATTCACTTGGCGGTATATGGTACTCCCAAAACGTACATAAATATTATCCAGAAGAAATGTTAGTGATTCACATATATCGGTGCAAGTCCACATAGTGTAATGCTTAACGGTGTCATTTGTAAAAAATGCACGATCAGTATTACACGCCAGAAATAGCTTCCTTTCTCTGGCAAAAGTATTTTCAATAAGTTGTATAAGTTTAGCTTTTATTAGATTATGAGGTAAGGTAGTATATAGTGTTGAAAAGTCATACGTACTTATATTGCAAGCTTGGTATTTTCTATATTCAAGCTTCGCCAAAATTAAAGTTTGACAACCATGGCTCCAGAAGTTTCCGAGATATGCGCTACACTTTTGTGATAGATAGTCAGAAGAATGAATAGATAGACGGGCGGATAGACAGACAACTCTGGCAAATAAATATCTCCCCATAAATTGAGAAAAAATAATAACAAAGCAACCTTCTGTCTGAAATTACCATTATTAATCATTATTTATCAAAATAACTCACAAAAATACGAATAAAATTGAATACGTCTACCTGACATTAGATTTAACCAAAGTGCATCAATGTTGTCATGACAACTACCGGTGCAAAACAGGATGTAGCCCTGTGATTTTCACAGCCTCCGTGCTCGGTTATCTTAACCCCGGGGTTAGTTAACACAGGGGCAGCTAGTATCGGGATAGCTAGCCTCGAGTTTAACTTTTGTTATGTAATCCAGATTTAAACTGGAGGCTACGTACACAGTGCTTAACACAGTGCTAAATTAGACTTCTGTCATGCAATCGGCCCTAATATTTTTGTTGTTTTTCGACGTCGAGTGGTGTCTGCACGTGGTATATATAACTCCGCCTCATAGCAACTAGTTATAAACACTTCCATATTTGGCAATCTTACAACCAGAAAAAGCAGGTTTGTCTACAAGAACGTGGGAATGTTTTATCCTTGGCCAATAAAAATATAGGTTATATTCAAAGTTAGTTAGAACAAATTAAGTGAAATATTGCTGCTCTCGCTCCGCCTCTTCTTAACTATACTTAGATTTCGCTTAGTAAGTTCTAACTACATGTATAACTAAGCTTCCATTTAATAATAATAACAAGAATAATATACAGTTACTATACGGCAATAGGAGTGAATTCAGTGGTTATAGGCACGACTAAAGTGCAAACTTGTTGCAGAAATTGAGACACGGGAAGAGCACATTCAAAAGTCAAACACACATCTAAAACATGATTTGTTTCCTCAGTAAAAATCTATCCTGTAAAGAATGTATAAAGTGTTGGTTAAAAAGACATATCTAGATCGCAACACAATAAGTAATCCACGTATATCTAGTTCTTGCTTTTTCTATTGTTTCTAATTTTGATACATGCATATCTATTGCCAGTATTCTAAATTCGTTAGTGAAATGGTTTAATGGGAAACACGTGGTTTTTAGGACAGTTGTGGATATACGAGTATCTTCAAAACCAGCAAAACTCAAAGTTTCTAGCGAGTACATTTTTAATGATAGCATTGATAAGCCATACTTTTATTACCCTTAAAGGCAGAAATAGCTTTTTTTTCAAGATTAGACAGCTGGTTCAAATTGGAACTTCTCTTTCATTCCTTTTAGTCTCTAAAATCCAGAATCTGCAAAAACACAGAACTAATTTCAAGGCTGCCATTTCTCTGGATTTTTCCTAAATCTTCGGATTATTTTCTAGTACGTGGTAGATTAAAGCAGGATGAAAGTAAAGCAGAATGCGCCTTAAGGCGCATTCTGCTTTACTTCCAGCCTGCTTTAAGTAGTCACATGTCAACAAAACTAGAAACAGGCTTTGGGTGATTCGTAAAATCGCAATTGAAAAATACAGGAAATCTTAGGATTTTGCATATCAACTTATGGCAGCCCTGTAATTTGCCTATTCAGCATTTTCATGCTGAATTTTCGTCTGCTTATAATAGACCTTCTACACCAAAACTAAATACATTTATTATATACTAACAGATGATTTATAGAGATTTCTCAGTTAGATAAATTTGATATCATCACTGTTGATATCGTCACTCCATGTAGTGACGATATCACTTTTGCCGGAACTACTTTTTTTAGTTATTTACTTTCTAAGGGACTTCTATTGACGACACTCGTAGCAAGTAAGGTATTATGCTAAAGCTAGATCTACATGAAAAATAAAATGAACACTTACCAGAATATAAATAGGATTTCCTCTCCTCTAATCCGCTTTGAGTGATAGTCTGGTTTTCTTCCTTTTATGGAGCCTTTGCTTTTGTCTTTTCAAGAGAAAAAGAATCTAATGCAGCTTTGCAGATAATAACATTTTTCAAGTCTAAGATGCAAGAAATTATATAACAAGCATCCAAGAGCAAGAAACATATAAAATTCTGCTTTCAAATGGCCTATCAAGTCTTGTATCCAATCCATTGTGAAAATCCTTCAATCCTGGTATTTTTCCTCCTATTTGAAGCCTTTATTTTGTCCTTTCTGGTCCAAAGATATTGCAGCAATGCAAATTTAAACACATTTTTCAGTCAAAGATGCAAGAATTTATTCTAACAAGCACCCAAGACCAAAAATGTATTACTTTTCCTCCTTCACTGGCTTCAGGCGTTTTGTCTTGTTCGAATCCCATCCTCGTCGCCAATATTGTAAACATGCTCAAATAAGTAAGGAACTTACAGTGTCAGGGGGTCCTGGTGTCGCCTGTCGTAGATCCCAAAGGTATCTGAGAGTTCACCAACTCAACTCAACTCAATTTTATTGGCAATCGGCAACATAAAAGCGCCATTGGCCATGTACAATAGATCAATTAACGTGAAATATGACCATGACATTTACATAAACACAACTCAACTTAACAACTCAATTTTACAAGTACAAAACATTCAACTGAAAATATTATAACTTGTATATACACTATTATAGTATATTATTGATATTATCAATCTGCAACTACATTATTTCGTATATTCATTGCAACCTTGATATATTTTGCTACGTTTAATTGAACTTTTTTGTTCTTTGAAGAAAGCAATTTTATGAACTTATTTAGAGAGGACCATGAAATATGTTTTAAAATTTCAACTCTTTCTTGTTTATATTTTTGACATATTAATAAAAAGTGATATTCTGATTCAATAGCATTTTGATTACAAAAGATACAGACTCTATTTCTACGATCAATATTAGTATATCTTCCAGCTTCTATAGCCAAGTTATGCGAGGAAATACGAAATCTTGTAAGATGCATGCGTAAAGAATTGTTAGTTATATTTTGTAGGTAAGATTCCATTTCAAATGATTCCACCAATACTGGGTGTTGTAAACACGACTGTGTTGTCTAAGGTCATAAACTGAAGTGTACGCACTCACCTGCCCGGGTCGTGACGTCAGATGGTGCTAATATGACGTAGTGTCAAAACATTTTCCTGTCATTTTGGAACTTAACTTTTATTAAGTTAAATTGAAGTGAATTGAACATTTTCCTTTGTTTGTCACTATTTTATTATTCACCGGGCTCCCAATAACAATAAGTAAACTGTTTACATGTCAGCTAGTAAGCAACAAATAAATGACCTTGCTACGGTAAGCGGGTAGGTTGCGACTCTTCATTAGACGATTCCAACCAGAAGTGACAGTCACACCTACTACATGTAGATCTACTGGTTAAGTGAATGATTTTGATTTAGAAATACTCCCTCAGCTCAAGATAAGAGCCTTCAAAAAACTAAAACATGGATTTCTGCAATAAACCCTAATATGAAATAGGCACAGCCTACAAGCGAGCGAAGCTGTCAAATAATGGAGCATTTTAACAAATTAACACATTACCCCATAGCCTAATTCTAGTTTTGAAAACAGAATGAAGGGTTATTTAAAGCAAGTTGAAAGTAAAGCAGAATGCGCCTTACGGCGCATTCTGCTTTACTCCCAACCTGCCTTAAGTCAGAATCTGCTAGGATATAGAATATAATGTTGGTAGTGACTAGGGGTCCGTGACCGTACCTCTAATATTAGAAATTAGCGGTACGGTCACGTACCCCTAGCGAGTCCTGTGAGGGTTGACTAGGGGTACGTGAGTCATTTAAACTATGTAGCAACACATTATTTTGCCTGCAGATACGTTTTAATGATGGTAATATTACTAATCTCTCATGTTTACCTTATTTTGGGGATATTTAATGGAGAAAAACAAAGAAACTTCGAGAAATATTCTCCACCCAAACTTGTTTTCACCGCAGGGATAAGAATAGAAGTATTCCGCATATAGGGTATAGTGTTAAATATACGCCCGATATCTGAAATCCGTCCCCAATGGTTTTTTTTCTTCTTTTTCTTATAAATTTGATTCAAATGTAACATTATAATTATATAATAGGCGTGTTCGAAATTACTGCCGTTGTTGCTATCTAACTTAGCGTTGAATATAAATTGAAAGTGGTAGATCTAAGAATATAGAAACTAGCGAAATTTCGGTTGTCATCGGGTATCGATTCATGCAAGAAGTTTGCTGGTTAAAGACAGACCTGTGACAAAAATCACATTGAAAACACGTTTGACAATAGATCGCAATTAAACAGTGCAGTAATTCTAAACAAAGCTGGTATTGGATAATTATACATGCTTGTAAAAATGTGTCTATATAGTTTTCGCTGCCGTGAAAAAATTGCCGATTGGAAATTTTTTGTTGATGAAGTTTCTTTAATTTTCTGCGTTAAACAGTCATATTTAAGGTAGAAATGATATATTATTAACATTAACATCGATATTAAGGTATCTGCGGACAAATTAAAGTGTTGCGTTATAGTTTTTTTGACTCACGTACCCCTAGTCAACCCTCACAGGGCTCGCTAGGGGTACGTGACCGTACCGCTAATTTCAAATATTAGAGGTACGGTCACGTACCCCTAGTCACTACCTATAATTTTATGGTACAGATTTTGGACTGTATCAAATGGAACTATTTACTTTTTGAACAGTTTGGATCCTGATCAGAAGCCTCGTAATTAGAGACTATATTTTGCATGGGCGGGAAATTTATTTTTCAAGCAGTTTGGATCCTGATCAGGAGCTGCGTACGGCGGCGAATGATCAGGATCTACCGTACACAATTGTTGACACTAATGTTAATATTTCGAAATTTTGAGAACTGAATCTTCAAAGATACTGTGGTGCATGGGTGCACAATTTATTTTCAAGCGGTTTGGATCCTTATTAGAAGATGTGTACGGCGACGCATGGTCAGGATCAACATAATTATTGGCACTACAGGGCTGCCATAAGTTGACATGAAAAATCCTAAGATTTCCAAATTTGCATTTTTCAAGTACGATTTTACGAATCGTACCTTTACCACATAGCCTGTTTCTTGTTTTGTTGACATGTGACTACTTAAAGCACGCTGCAGACTGTAAGTAAAGCAGAATGCTAAGGCGCATTCTGCTTTACTTTTAGCCTGTTTTAAGCTACCATGTACTGGGGAAAAAATCCGAAGATTTAGGAAAAATCCGGAGAAATGGCAGCCCTGGCACTAATGTTAATATTAATCATTTCGAAACTTTGAGAACTGATGATCATAATGGCAAATTTGTTCCTAATGACTAAAGTTTCAAAGATACTGTTGTGTCTGGGTAAAAACTATACATCAAGACATATATTTAATACACTAGATCTAATTACGATATTTACGCGAGGTTATATAATGTGCGAAAAACAATAAATTATCGACTAATAACATATTGAAAATGTTCCCTATGTATGCTTCGACCAAAAATGGTACATTTTGACTTGGTACGCTTTAACCATGGTACGCTTTGACTATAACCCATTAAGACGTATTTATTGGGTAATGGGTTAATAAACGAAATGATTTAATAACCTGAGGGCCCTGATATCGCTCAACTGTTGTACTGAAGCTTGAAAGCTTTACCTTTCTGTTTCATCCGTTTTATTCTAAATCCATTCAAATTTGTAGTATACCATGTAAAACTCTTTGGAATACAACCTCATAATTCTAGTATAGTAGAGTACATAAAGGGCAGATAACTAGAGCCTAAACAATACTGAAATGAAGCCTTTTTAGCATTTCAGAGTATATCAAGGGCAGATAACTATTGCCACAATGATTAGATTTCAACAATAATTGCACTCCTTTGAGAACTTATAGCTATATACTTTGTGTGCAAGTATAATCAAAATCCATTGAAAACTGTAGTTGCAAGAGTGTAAACGCTGTAAGATATGGCATTTTCAGCAATTCAAGGGCAGACAACTCTTGACCTATAGGTCTTATTTCAACCATAATCACACATATCTAAACTCTTATAGTCATATACAATCTGGCCAAGGATGAAAAAGACTGGATAAAAAATGTGGCCTCTAGAGTGTAAACACTGTTAAATATGGCATTTTAAGCACTTCAAAGGTAGATAATCCTCAACCTATTGGTCCGATTTCAACCATAATTAAACTCATCTAAACTCTTATGGTCATATACAATCTGAGCAAGTTTGAGATAGATTATATAAAAAGTGTGGCCTCTAGAGTGTAAACACCGTTAAATATGGCATTTTCAGCAATTCAAAGGTAGGTTACTCTCAACCTATGGGTCCGATTTCAACCATATTCAAACTCATATGAACTCTTATGGTCATATCCAATCTGAGCAAGTTTCAGATAGATTGGGTAAAAATTGTGGCCTCTAGAATGTAAACACCCGTAAATATGGCATTTTCAGCAATTCAAAGGTAGATAACTCTCGACCCATTTGTCTGGTTTCAAGCATAATCACACTCATCTGAACTCTTATAGTCATATACAATCTGAGCAAGTTTGAAGAAAAAGTGTGGCCGCTAGAGTGTAGACACTGTTAAATATGGCATTTTCAGCAATTCAAAGATAGAAAAATCTTGATGTGATCCAGATCTATTGATCTGATTTCAAGCATAATCGAACTCATACACAATCTTATGGTCATATACAATCTGGCCAAGTTTGAGAAAGATTGGAGACATATTGTGGCTTCTAGAGTTTAAACACTGTTGAACTTGGGTGGATTTGGGTGAATTGATGAATGAGGATAAGTGTATCGTAAATTAAATTTAGTTGGCACTAATATTATTACTTCCATATAGCTGACTGGCATTCAGATAACGAAAACTAATACAGAAAATGACTTTTTTCATGGATATTGGACGGTGGGTTTTAATAGTGGATAGCCCTGGGTTTCTAGGTGTTTCGAAACCGGCTGAAACTGTCAACACTGCCAGACTATCTACGTAAATCTACCCCACCTGGCATGATCGAGCACAGTGTTGAAATCATCTGTGTATTATACACATGCACTTTGATATTGACAAGATTTAGAAACAACATATCTGATATCACAGAAATAAAGATCTAACTTGAGTCTGTCTAGGTTTGCAAGTCTATTGGGTCCAACACGGCTCCTGATCACATGGCGACTCAAGAACTTCAAGCTCCTAGGAACACTTTCCTAGGTATCTAGGCCTAGTCGAAACCGGTCGAATGTGTGTGACATGGTACTTTTTCTAATCTTAGGAAGTGACGTCATAAACATCACAACTGATAAACAAAGGGGGGAAACTCAATAAAACAGTTTTTACTGTGTTGATATTTTCAGTAGGATGGTATTAAAGAGCGAGGTTTTTTTATTTAAATTTGATGTGTGATTCTCGCAATTAATTATGTTTTCTTTGGAGATAACCGGAAATGTGCACTTAAAAAATCTCAAATAGACTCGTCCAGAGCTGAGAGGTCAGTCAGAACACGAATGAATTATAACATATATAATTCATTCGTGGTCAGAATAGTCGCGCGTGTTAGACAATAACATCCGGGTCAACCTATGTAACCGGAAGCAAAAATTTTAACGAAACTTTTTTTGTTCAACATGTTCATAAATAAAACGCGAGCAGGGTCGACCAATCTGTGAAAAATAGCTGAGAGGTCGCAAGTGATAGACAATAACTTCCGGGGCAACGTATGGGTAACCGGAAGCAAAATTTTTAACGAAACTTTTTTTGTTCAACATGTTCATAAATAAAACGCGAGCAGGGTCGACCAGTCTGTGAAAAATAATGTAGCAAGTAGATCCGGCGGAAGTACAAAAAACCTACGAAGAAAAATCTATTCAATGTACATACAGGTCTAATACAGGTCTAAAAATGTGAATTTTAACTTGAAATTTATTGTATACGTAGCTGTAGAAGCTCGCTTCGCTCGTTATGAATATGATGTTACTACTCATTAGAATCGTCCGGGACGATTCTTACGGGTAGTTCCACAAACTGGTTTGGTTCTTAAATAAGTGAGAAAATGTTTAATGTTGGAGGTGTGTCAAGTTTACTCCTTCTTATCTGTAGCCATGTAGATCTACTCCCTTTATCTGGAGCTCCGAAATTTCGCCTTTCCGAATGCTTTCGGTTAGAATTGAAACCTTTCGGCTTTCCGTTTCGGTTCTAAACACCGGTAAATGTGATTATGAATGTTGTTTACACTGTAATTTCCATATCCACATGAAGTCACAACATCCTTGAATAAACGCACAATCCATAATGAATCATTTAAACACAAAATCACTGATTATCAGTTGTTTTAAAACGGTAATATGCAGCCATTTCCTCTGAATTTCACCACGCTTCAATAACAAAATGGCGTCCTCTCGATTTTGAATTAGGCGGTTGGGATGTATTAATACGCGATAGGGGCGTGGCTTACTTTATCTAGCTCTACCATTCTGTCAAAGAGTCCATTTTTCGGTTAATAAGTTTGCTGTTCGTAATCTCTGTAAAACCGTTAAATGGTATATAATAAATAGAATAATCAATTCCTTTTAGATTGATATGAAAAATAAATCACTCGAATGGGTTGTTATCCTGTTAAAAAACTCGTCCTGCGGACTCGTTTTTTAACAGGATAACAACCCATTCTCGTGATTTATTTTTCATATCAATCCAAAGGAATTGATTATCCTCTATGTATTAGTGTTCATATTTTTCAACAGAAGAAAATTTGAACATGAGTGACAACAAGTTTAGCTCAAAACCAGCAAAACTACTTTGTCGCAATTCTGAAGCTTAATTGTCATAGGGGATCTTTTCTGTTTATTAGACCGAGATAATTCCCTTTTGCCAAGAACAAAAAGGAGGGCAGGTTCGGTGGTTTTGATCCCATGCGCTACTTGGCAACGAATGAGATTGGTTAAAATCATCTTCCTGCAATCATCATCATCTCATCGCATCATTCCTCATCATTCCTCGTTCCTTTTTTGCAGTGCCGTAAAACCCAACTCATCCATCCAACACATTTGGATTAAGGTTAGACACAGCGTAACGCTGAGCGCGTTTGTAACTGTTAACTTTATCGCGCTGAACATAGTAACGGTTAATATTTCTTGAAGTTCAAATTAGAATTCAGAATCCCGATGGAAATACGATCGTCCGTGTTAATGGTAACATGCAATACTTCTGGAGTTTTTTGGTAAAAAGGTATTATTTCAAACAATACGATGGGGCGTTGTATTACATGTATTGAGAAACACACTTCAGGTCATGGAGACATCATATTCATAGTACAGTAACCTGTTTGACACTCATCTTGGATTCTTTACTTTGAAAATTGCGTAAGACATCGCCCTTTAATAGCAGAAGATATTATGGCGTGAAAAGAGTTGAATAATGGTACAATTTTTGTCCTCGTATGGTATGTCAATACAATCTTAAGATAAGCTTCGACGCACACCACTTTTTGTCAATCGGGGTATCTTACAGTACTCACTCTCTACAACGACCCTTCCCAACAACGATTCCTCCCTTACAACTTGCCGCTGTTCCCCAAACGAGATGTCTAACCCACTACCCAATATCGTCCGCTTAAAATTGTCATCAGCATTTTTTCTTCTTAAAGTTACATATGAGCGGACGTGTTAACTCAGCTTGAATATTACCCTCTTTTCTGCATTAACCGTTAGCGTACTAAGCTCGACTTGGCTAATAGCATTTGCAAACAGTTTAGATTCAGATCAGGTCTGTTAAGTATAAATCGGGTAAGCTTTTCTGGAAATTTTATTCATACAATAGGGTCATGTTTACATTGCTTGCAATTTCAATGCCATACATGCCACAGCAGACGATATTTCGGGTGGTCATTTTATAAACCCGTAACTTTTATGTAATTTAAAGACTTTTCCTCAGTCCATTCGTGGACTTTTGTCTCGATAGTGTGAGAATTTAACTGTCAAAGCATGCATAACAAGCTATACCAATCTCAGTTTACCTGGTGAGGCCCAGATTATACTCGTGCTCTAGTGATTTTCAATGGTTATTTCTAACCAAACTATCAAATATAAAGGTCGGGTCTCACATGAGAAGCTCCAATGGTTCTTTTCTACCTACATGTCCACAAGACCCATGCTTTTTGCAAGGAAATTGTCTGGCAAGGCGTTATGATCGAAAGGTCGTCAGGAGATGTCTTTAACCCTACCCAATAATTCAATAGAGCAAGTGACATATTTAAATTATGTGGCGAAGATAAGTCACGCAACAGACGAGTTTATAAAGCTGCACGGCCGTCATCCCTATACTACGATATCAGAGGAAACGACGGTAACAGAGGTAAACGAAGTGCACGCGCGAAAGGTAAGTTCCTCCGTGTTTTGCATCTTATGTTTTGTAGAGAAGCTTTTAAGAGATGAAACATAACGGGATCGATAAATAGCATATTATTTCATGATGTGAAGAAAGAATGCACGGAAAAATTATAGCCTTCTGCCAAATTTTGAGAAATTCCCTCGAAAATCAGCGTCAACTGTGCACTTATGAGATATTTTGATCAAATGATAATATTTAAAAAGAAAGTAAAAATATTGATGCTCCTTCTTTCTGTAGAGTAATTATTTTGCTTCAAACTCTTATATTTTGGTAGTAAACGCTTAAGTAGGAACGAAAATAGAGAAAGTTTTAGTGGGTGGTATGCATGGTTTTATGGATACTACGATTTCCGAGTGAGGATACTCAATGTAACAGAGGTTTTAACGAAATGGGCACTTTGATATCAGAGTTTCATCTTATATTTAAAGTATGTTTTTTTCTGGATTATTACGCTTCTTACTAAGCACGAATTTATTTCAATAGTCCAAGGTAACACAGGGGTAAAGTATACCCCTTAAGTTGATTAGAAAGCGACAACCAAATTAACCCTACACGTTCTAAAAATGACATGCTATAGAAATGAATAGAGAATAGCTACGAATATATTGTTGCGCAACGTAATGGCAATAAAATACATTGTAACTTTCTTTTTAACGAATAATTATTTCATAGGCCCTGTATGTGAGCAAGGGCATCAACGTTGATATGAGCGCTGTACGACTCTGAGTTTGAATCTTTTATAAAGTTTTAGTAGATTTCATTGCAAATATTTCACTCATAATGAAGAGAGTTTAGCACAATTTAAACATGATCAGTCCCAGTCAAATACTTGGTCCAGTAGATCTAGAAGTGAAGACCGAGAACAAAATATCTCTGATCTCGATCCTCACTGCTTGCATCAGATATATGCACTCTTTATAAGTACACTGTTTGAAAAGACTAAATTATTGAAACTAGGGGTCAGTGTATTAATATCATGTGTTTGTCTATACAAATGTGTTTCATATTTTGTTTGCCATTGTTCCATTGTTCATGTACACTGTAGTGGGGAGGGTCGAATTTAACGTTGTGAGCACTTGTGACACGACCCCATTTCCTTATGCATATGGAAATAAAATATATTCAAACTAGTAGATCTAGAAAACTGAAATTAAAATTTTACACTCACATATACGGGTTTACGAAGGGCACAAGGGGAAAATCAATGTACCTTCCATTAACAATTTTGAGCTGTAAAATGTAACCAGTGTGCATTTCTTTTTCACGAATCACCTTACGACTCGCGAATCATGATCCACTTTCGATCACTTTGCGAATCAGAAATTTTAAATAAACCGTTTCCGTTTCGCCGGTAACCAAACTGTTATCGGGACATTCAATTGGAACCATTTTCAAAACAAAATCAATTGCTTATCTCTAAATAAATACAATGTACCTATCAAGTTACCACCCGAAAAAATTGTCTATACATGTATAAAAGGCAATTATTTTGAATGGTCACTTGCATATTTTGATTAGTAATATAAAGGATATGGATCAACATGTGTGTGTTTACTTATGCTTATATGGAGCTCTTCTTGCACAACATGTGCTTAAAATACAGTTCACTTAGCCCGAACTATCTTTTATGATTTTAGTAAAAAAAACACGGATCGAAAATATGAACCGAGTGGAAATTCTGATCGGGAAAGAGAAATACGCTAGATGGTAGTTTTGCAACTCATCTTTAAAATGAAGAAACACAGTACTTTCGAAAGTTTTGATACTTTTTGCAGGGACTGGACCAATGCGCGATACCACTCGGCTAAAGTACAAGTGCTCTTACTGCACGGCTCCTACCTACAAAACCAACCAATATGCTGACATTGTGTTAGGGACCATAAATACTGATTCTAATAATTGTTATTTACTCCTCATTTTTTATCGGTTAAAAGTGTCCTATACTCTGGAATCGTAGTGTCATTACGAGTGAGATGCTCGGTTATAAAAGTGTCTGTGATAATATTGCATCTGATTCTTTGTACCTTTGAATTTCATAGAATACGTTGATAAACTACAAATTTTACATGCTTTATCGTTAATCGACATATCAATCTTTTACTTAAATAGGTAACGTTGAATTACAATATGTTTTATCGTTGTTAATTTATCGGAATATGTCATCAATATCTATTTGCTACTGATTTCCGAGAGAATTTTCTCTAAAATTGCCAGATAGCTATCGTTTTTCCGTTCATTTCTTTCATCACAGTATGAAAAAATATACCATTTATCGATCGCAACAGGTTTCATGTCTCAAAAGCTACTCTACAGAACACAAGTTGCAAAACACTGAGGAACTTACCTTTCGCGTGTGCGCTTTGTTTACCTCTGTTACCGTTGTATCCTCTGATATCGTAGTATAGGGATGACGTCATTTGCCATGGCGTTACTGTAAACAACGTCAAGTTTTGGCGGAAAATACATATGGCGGAGAGACAAAAAACTACGGATTCAGTTCACTTAAAAGGGTTTTAAAATGTTTATGTGATAAATAGGATCTAACATTCGTGCTCATTATTTATCATTCTTAATAAACTCGTTGACTAAAACAAATATAACGCTCGCCAAGGCTCGCGTCATATTGTTTTAGTCAACTCGTTTATTAAAAATGATAATTAATGAGCACTCATGTTAGATCCTCTATATACCAACTATAATGGAAGATAATAATGTTATAGATCTACAGCAGACGACATATTATTGATCATTAAGGTCATGAAACATTAAAGGTTATACGGGTTAATAAAACCGTAACATACCGTGTTTACATTTTACCAGATGTCTTAAAATCTCTCTGTCTCTCTCTAATTATATCTCTTTGTCTGTCTGTATGTATGTCTGTCTGCATATCTGTCTTTCTCTGTCTGCATGTCTGTCAATGTCTGTCTGTCTGTCTGTCCGTCTGTCTGTCTGTCTGTCTGTCCGTCCGTCTGTCTGCTCTCTCTCCATCTCACTCTCTTTCTGTCTCTCTCTCTATCTCTGTATGTCTGTCTCACTCTCTTTCTCTCTATATCTCTCTATTAAATTGAGGATTATCTGCGTGGAGGAAACTGTCACGCTTACTTATTTTGACGTTTATAACGTCAGATGCATTTTTAGTATAATTGTGTCGTTTCCAGGTGTCTTATATCACCGATTCAATAAAGAAAAGGATAGGCGATAAAAGTGAAAATCGGAAATCTTTGTCCTAATCCTTTACTCCATAGCCTGTTTCTAGTATTGAATATAGGTGACCACTTAAAACAGATTGAAAGTAAACAGAAATGCGCCTTAAGGCGCATTCCGCTTTACTTTCAGCCTGCGTTCAGCTTCTACCATATAATCAAGCCCAAAGGTTATAAATAGTTTGAGTTGAACCTTAGATCGTTCTCAAGCATTTGATTAGTCAGTTTTGAAAAGCTCAAATCTGACTAAGAGCGATCTCAGACTCAACTCAAACTCTTTATGATCTTGGACCCATGTCTAACGTAACAGTTTTTTTTTCAATTGGATTTGCATTTAACGTGATGCAGATTGTGCAGTTATTTATTTGTTGTCATATGCCGTATGTGTTAATAATTTTATTATATGTTGAAAGTAAGTTGTAGCAGAAACGGTACTCATAATGTGACGCAATTTGACGTTACGTCGTTGTGCCACCTTAGCTTGCGATGTAGCGGCCCTATATGTAACTAGGCCCCAAATGTAACTACGCGGCCCTACTTGTAACTAAACGGCCCTAAATGTAACTAAACGTCGAAGCGACGTCGAAAAAAAATAGGCCCTACTTGTAACAAAAAACGGCCCTATATGTAACTCCGACCCTATATGTAACTACGCGGCCCTAAATGTAACTAGGACCAATGACTGCAAGAACCAAATATTTAAGGTGATTTTTTTGTTGGTATAATCATCATCACCACCATCATCACATTCAACACCATCTTTATTTAAAGTCCTTGCGTCCGTCTGTCTGTCCGTCAAAACTTTTGATATGTCACGATAACTCGGGTTCTTTACATATTACATGTGTAAGTACATGTATGTATACTTGGTATCTTTTGGGATTGAATCTGATCGATAGAGAATTTTCGATTTCTTACTTGTACGAGTACGTGTACGTGTAGCTCGCTTTTTGTACAGAATACCATCGTGACGGAACCAATGTGATTTGATTTATTGAAATTAAAGGAGTTAAATATCATTTAAGATAACACGGTTGCACGTTATAATCAACAGATCAAACAGTCGTTCTGTCTCTATATATCTCTCTCTCGCGCCTTTCTCTTTCTCTTCCTCGTTTCTCTTTCTCCATTTGTGTCTGTCTGTGGATCTGAAAGTTTGTAAAACCGTCGGTCCGTAACCCACCCAACACCCGTCTCTTCTGACTCTCCCTCCAGCTACCGTGTGCCTGTATGTCTGTCTGTCTGTCTATCTATCTCTGTCGCTGTCTCTGTTTTGTCTTATGTTTTTGCTGTGAATGACATGGTGATATCTGAGTGTCATTTGTTGATTCATGTCATTTTACTGTACTTTAAGTCATTACTCCATATTCACGCCCCTTCACGCCTTTAACACATTAAGCCCTGACAACATCAATTGCAAACAAAGTACCTGTGAAAAGTAGACTTGTCCTTTGCAAACAGTGTACAGATGTTCTGATCACGGTCTTCTCTTTTTGCACACTAGAATTCAATCGTTAAAACACCAACCAGAAATGAACATAAATGAACTAAACTGAACTAAACTGTAGTCCTTAATGAAAGAAACACGTTCCTCTTGACACAGTCATGAATTTGCAACATAAGAATTCGTTCCTATGCAATTAAATCTCTTCATTACGCCCACTAAATTGTGTTAGTTATTAGTAGTTTTTGACAGTTGACTGCGCCAAGGAGGGTGACAGTAAAACAGAAAGCTCCTTTTTGAGACGGAGAGAGATCGAGAGAGACAGACATGTGGACACAGAGAGACAGGAATTGATAGAGACAGACATAAAGAGAGAATTATATAGATAGACAGAAAGGAATAGACACATAGAGTCAAAAATAGATAGAGACATATAGACCAACAGACAGAGACATAAAAAATAGAGGACAAAGACACACATAGAGACTAATAGACAGACAGAGAGACGGAAACAGAGAGACAGCTTAGGAGAGAGAGAGAAAGGAGAGAAAGAGAGAGAGAGAGAGAGAGAGAACCAGTGTGTAGACACATGTAGAAATTGATATACTTCATACAGTGGGGAACGTTATTATTTCCCGGTACATCTGTGTTCGATAAATCTATAATTTTCATTGTAAATAGTTTGGAGCAAGATCAGACTCCGGGTAACCGGGAGACAGGGTGAAATACAGATATAGAGATAGCCATTAAGAGAGAAAGACAGAGATACAGAAAGGGGGAGACACACAGGGACAGATACAAAAGAAACAGAGAGATACAGATAGACAGACAGAGACAAAGACAGAGACATTCACAATTGGAGCGACAAAAACACACAGAGATACAGAGAGAAACAGAAACAGAGATACAATGACAAAGAGAGACAGATAGGGAGAGAAAAAGATATAGAACAAGTGTGTTGATAGAGATCGATACATACTCCATTAGGTGGAGAAACGTTATGCTTTCGCAATAAACACGTTTACGCTTAATCTTTTATTTCCATTGCAAACAGTTTAGGGCCAGATCAGATGCTAGGTAACCCGGCGCCTGATCAGGTTCCAAACTGTTTGCAACTCAGATTAAAATAAACAGGTGGAAATATCAAACATTTGCCTATTTCTACATTTTACTGCACTCCGTTTGCGTTTCGTTTGCGTTTAAATGGGGAAAAATAAAGTTTTTCTCCACTGTATTTGGCATCTGTATTCAATTGAGCTCGTTGCTGCTTGGGTCATGTCCGACAAAGGTCAAAGTCATTTAGAGGTCATGGTCTGTAGCAACATGGTTTGTAAAAAAATATCTAAATTGTATTTCATTTTTTACAAATCATGTCAATTTTTACAAATCATGTTCATATTCGACATGATTTGATTTTTTTTTTTTAAAAAATCATGTCGAATACCTGGTATTAAATAACATACTTAAGTGTTTATATAAGTGTTTCCGGCACCGCAACACAGTGAACACAATTTAGTGATTTATATGTTAAATAAGACAGTCAGTAGAAATAATTACTACATTAATTGCATGCATGTGCATCTCATGGAGCTGCACATTTTGAATGAATGCATATCAAGGTCAAGGTCATCATTAAAGGTCAAAAGTCAAATATATAGGTCAATGTCATAACTGTTGAGCCAGTAGACACAAAAACTTCATAACTGGCATACTAAATAAAAGAGATTTACATGTTGGTTTATATGTTTTTCAAGTCCCATTTAAAACCATAATAAACCGAGAATAGAAGTTCTGACATAAAAAATACCGCCCGGCTTAGTGTCACGTGATACGCCCGGGATCAACTTCACTGTGTGCAAACGTATCCAAGATATTGCTATAAAATAAGCCTCATTTCGACACATCGGTGGCAAAACAAAAGCAACGAGGATAAGTATGTATGTGCATTTTAAGGCTCCATCGTGTGGCCCTACAGTAGACGCCCTGTCCGCCCCCTGTCCGTCCCTCCGCCCGTCCCTCCATCAATCAGTCAGACTGTCGCACTATTTTTGCCAGTATTCTTACTCGATTATTTTTTATATGATCTTCCTGAAAATGTTTATTTGTATAAAGTGTAGGCCAAGTTCGATAACACATCAAATTGTTTTAGGCATGTCTGAGTTATAACTCTTGAATTATAAAAAAGTTGTTGTTTCAGCCTTGTCCGCTCTCTAACATATACAGTTTTTATTGGATCTTCACCAGACTTACTGAAATTGTTCAGTAATATTAAATCTAGGTCCAGTTTGATTACTACTAAATCGCACAAGGCATGTCTGAGAAATTGTCCTTTGATTATTAAAAATTACTGTTTCAGCCTTTTTTGCTCTCTAACACAAATACTTTTTATCGGATCTTCACCAAACTTGCTAAACATTTTCATTAACATAAATTCTAGGTCCTGTTTGATCACTGCTAAAATCGCATGAGGCATGT
The DNA here is from genome assembly GCA_922989275.2 of Gari tellinella. Taxonomy (NCBI): domain Eukaryota; kingdom Metazoa; phylum Mollusca; class Bivalvia; order Cardiida; family Psammobiidae; genus Gari; species Gari tellinella. The sequence goes on from OV277863.1 coordinate 73,443,050, forward strand.
TTGAGTTATTTACCATGAATTATTAAAAAAAATGACTGTAACAGCTTTTTCTGCGCTCTTACACGAACAGTTTATAGTGGATCGTCATCAAACTTGCTGAAAATGTTTATTTATTTAAAATCTAGGTCCAGTCTGATTACTACTAAAATCGCATGAGGCATGTCTGAGTTTTCCCTTTAAGTATTAAAAATTACTGTTTCAACATTTTTTGTTTTCTTACATGAATAATTTTTATTTGACTTTATTGGTATAAAATCTAAGTCACTCATGTTATCTACCAATCGCAAAAAGCGTGTTTGAGTTACTGCCCTTAAATGATTAAGAATTGCCTGTTTCAGCCTTGTCCGCTTTCTAACTCAAACTATTTCCATTTAACTGTATTCGATTTATTTACCTGAATTTAATACCAATAAACAGTTTCAGCAAGTTTGATGATGATCCAATTAAAGTTGTTTGTGTAAGAGAGCAGAAAAGGCTGAAACATTCATTTTTAATAATTAATGGGCAATAACTCAGACATGCCTTATGCGATTTTGGTAGTTATGGAACTTGACCTAGTTTTTAGATCCAAAAACGAAAGTATTTGTGTTATGGATGGATGGATGAATGGATGGATGGGTCTTTTTTCAGTAACTTGAACTTACAAATTCCTCGTTACTCACAACATATATTCAGATTTTCATGTTCTCAAACACGCAGGTAGCCTGCTTTAAGTTTCCTTCTACTAGACTGTAGAAAATATGTATTTTAGTTCATATTCATAACTGTATAAAGAGGAACGATTTCCTTAAGTTGAGGAATACATTTAAGGCGTAAACGAGTGTATTTATGTGGTAATTGGTAAACAAAAAAGAAGATTGATATATACATACAGATTCCAAAGATGATCAGGGCATATATAACCTGATATAGTATGTGCATATTTATCAAACAGTATTGACCCGTCTGGTTAATTCAAGTCAACATAGCAAATATCAAATTCAGTCGCTATAATATAATATTGTGATTCATCCGTCTGTCAATCAGAGTCCAGGTCACCTACATAACATGTTCTATATTTACAAAAAGGTTCATGCGTCTCCGTAACATACGTGAAGACAGCAAATAACCTCTAAATCATTTGATTAGTTCGAATCCCAGTCTAGTCATTTGGATTTTTTATTTGGGGAAGCCTTTGGCGTAGCTTGCGAAAGGTCGGTGGTTCTACCCTGTTGCCGATTTGTGACTGAAGCAGTTTATAAAGGGCTTCTGGGGTCTCCCTCCACCTGTTATTAGCTGGGCGTCACGATATGACTGAAATACAAATCCAATCAAATCAAAATCGGTCAGCAAAAACAGTCTCTAGAGTGTACTTTTCCGTCAGTCAATAATATAAGTTCAGAGCTAATTAATTGATTATCAATTAATAATTAGTTTCTTCAGTATTCGAGCTAAAACGCGTCTTGTCAGTATTGATCAACCTAAAATATTATCAATATTGGTCACCAAAGACATGAAAATAAATCAGGGAAAATAACTCTTTACGGTCTATTCCGAGTTTACCCATTATCAAACTATACTTTCTATCAAAATATTACTAAGATTTATGAACACATCAGGTTACTAGAGTTTTCATGTGTTTTTTTTAAACCAGGGACAAGTAACTGTTGACATAATGCTCAGATTCAATCCCCACGCTTTAAGTATACATACATGCACTTAAAGCCGCATTGTGCTTTTGGGAAACCTGCATAAAACGGTTGATTGGGATCCCATTAGAACTACATGGGACGTGATTCTTTCACAAAAAGCGGCTTTACCTAAGATTTTCACTTTTTATTTATGTTTTTAATTTATGGGTGTTAACACCCATTAATTTGACCTTGTGAACGGAAAGAAGGACAACTCTGTAATACAGGGCTCCAGATAAGGGGAGTATTTCGAAAACTAAAACCTTTATTTCTGCTTTAAAACCAATGGTGTCACTACTCATTAGAATCGTCTCCAATAGACAATTCTAATGAGTAGTAACACCATATCATTCGGTGCTGAAATGAGTGATAAACTGTTGGATTTGTTCAGTTTACTTCGGATTAGCTGGAGCACAGGAATGAAGTGGTTAACCCTTATTCTGCTGCACAGACGTCTGCTTTGAAATTGTCATGTGCAAAATTTGTTTAGTTTAGATTTATTCATAGTTTTGATTAAAAGAACCTTAAGTCGATTGTCAAACAGTTTGGATCCAGATAAGACGCCGAGTTACGCGGCGTCTGTTCGAGATTCAAACAGTCAAACAACTAGGTCTGACGTGTCAAAGGTCAGCCGAGTCCAATTTTTAGGTAACACAGCATTCCGCATGTTCTCGGACCATATTTTAAACAGCAGAGTTTCGTATATGAGGTGAAATAATGAAGGCGGAATTATTGTGAGCAGTTTAGCGCAGTAGGCAAAGGTTAGGTATGCAAAGGCAAATAGCAGTATTTTTAGTAAGCGTGGGTTCGAGTCCCACGTCGACCTTACACTTTTTTTATTTAAATCTTGCATGAATAGTAAAGCATTATATTCTATTCCATACTGTATAATAGAAGCTGACCATTTATGAACACGTTCGCCAGTGTTGGTGAAGGGTTGCTTTGTTTCAGTTCGAGTCCGATATTAGTCATATTTTAAACAATTAATCGATGATAAAATACATACATATACATGTATATACATATAGGCTTCTATAATATTGAAATGTAATGAGCTACAAGCATGATCTGTTTACTGGGCTCCAGATAAGGGGGAATAGACACAAGTTTTCCAACATTTTCCTCATGTCTGCACTAAACCTTATGGTTTGATTGCATGTACTAATTAGAATGGTCTCTTCGAGAAGCTTTTGATTAGTAGTCACACTATGGGGTTTGAAGGAGACATGAAGATTTTACTTTTTGAAATACTCTCCTTGTCTGGAGCCTTAATTACGGTGAAACACATAGGAATCGACCACTCATTAAGGACTATTAAAGTGGTCTTTTTAGACAGGCTGCTGCTGAATGTAGAACAAAAGTAATGGAGACTGCCTTATGCATTATTCCCCCATTATGCTGTCACCTGCCTTAAAGGCCAACAATGACTTATGTATAGAGATGTTTCACCGTATAATCATCTACATAGATCTACATTACAATGAAAGTATATGATGGTTGAAATGAAATTGGAAATAAAGTAATTATAGAATCCTTAATATATTTTAGCAAAAAAAAAGTTTTAGGTTGATGCGAGTTTCGAACCCACGCCAAATAAAATTTCCCCGATCATATACTCGATTATGGGCCTACGACCTATCCATTACGCTATGTTTCTGATAACTAATCCGCTCATTGTTTATACCTATAACTCAACCTTGTTTTTTAAAAGAATGAGACGAGGATATCCGAAATGCTGATCTCCCTTAAAAATGGACTCGGCGACCCCGTGACACGTCAGACCTAGTTGTTTGACTATACTTTCGGTTTGTTATGGTTTTAAACTGCCACTTTTGATGAATTAGGTCTGTCTTTAACATTTCATAGATCAGTTTGGCCCATAAGAAGGTTGAAACATTATTATTAACCGTTATTGTATTTCGGACATTAAAAAAAGGTCTGAAAACACAATGGGACTTTAATATGTAAAGAACCCGAGTTATCGTGACATATCAAAAGATTTGACGGACAGACAGACGGATATGTGGACGCAAGGACTTTAGATAAAGATGGTGTTGAATATGATGATGGTGGTGATGAGGATTATACCAACAAAAAAATCACCTTAAATATTTGGTTCTTGCAGTCATTGGTCCTAGTTACATTTAGGGCCGCGTAGTTACATATAGGGCCGGAGTTACATATAGGGCCGTTTTTTGTTACAAGTAGGGCCACTTTTTTTTCGACGTCATTTCGACGTTTAGTTACATTTAGGGCCGTTTAGTTACAAGTAGGGCCGCGTAGTTACATTTGGGGCCTAGTTACATATAGGGCCGCTACACGCGACGTCTGAGCGATCAAAATGTTGGAAAATTTACTTGCAATAATACATCTGTCATAGATTATGTAGTAGCGTCTGCAAATTGGTTCAATATTATAGATTCCTGTCCGTTACTTTCTGATATATACTTAGCCCTAAATCGCTCACCTTGTGCCCACGGTTACGGTCATGGTGACGTCAAATTGGGCAAGTGTTTTGGGGAAAAAGAAGATGATTTAGCCATACCAAGACAGTCTTGTTTGTAAGCTGCTTATAAGCAAAATTATTTGAAGAAATCTTGTTGAGGATCACCAATGGACCATTTGTATCAATTTATTATCAATTTGGATCAGTTTTCACTATATGTCATCATAGGTAAATTCACCCACCCACTGGTGGCCATGTTGTTTGAGGTAGGAAGATTATTTGGAAAAAAAAAACTGGCAAAGGGTCACTCACCAATGAATAATTTCTGTCAAATTATTCTTAAATCGGACCAGTAGTTTCAGAGAAAAAGATTTTTAAACTTTTCCTATACAGTAGTATAAGGAAAACTTGCCCCACCCACTGGCGGCCATGTTTTTTAAGATAACATAAATATTTCAAGAACTCTGGTAGAGGGTCATCAACAAATCATTTGTGTAAAATTATTTTCAATTTGGACCAGTAGTTTCAGAGAAGAAGATTTTTTAAAATTTGACTATACAGTAATGTAAGGAAACCCCCACCCACTGGTGGCCATGTTTTTTAAGATAACAAAATTGTTTTAAGAAATCTGGTAGAGGGTCATCAATGGATAATTTGCGTAAAATTATTTTTAATTTGGACCAGTAGTTTCAGAGACAGTAATATAAGGAAAACTTGCCCCCACCCACTGGCGGTCATGTTTTTTAAGTTAACAAAATTATTTTAAGAAATCTGTTAGAGGGTCACCTATGAATCATTTGTGTGAAAGTACTTTAAAACGGACCAGTTTTCACTATATAGCCAAATAAGGATAAACTGTACCACCCACTAGCGGCCATGTTTTTTAAGATAGGAAAACTATTTTAAGAACTCTGATAAAGGGTCACCCATTGAGCATTTGGGTAAAATTATTTTCAATTCAGACCAGTAGTTTTGGACAAGAAGAATTTTAAAGTTTTTTTAATTGGTTGCCATGGCAACCACAATTTCTACTGGATGACTTATATTTGAAGAAATCTGAGAGAGTATCCTACAATGAACAATCCTATGAAGTTTTTGATGAAATTGGCCCAGTGGTTTTCAAGAAGAAGATCTTTAAAGAAAAAGTTTGACGACGGACGGACGGATGGACGACGACGACGGACACAGGGCGATCACAATAGCTCACATTGGCACTTCGTGCCAGGTGAGCTAAAAACAATCGATTGGTGTATTAATGCCATTTTATCACAAATTATTTAATAGGATATTCGATACTGAAAGTTTGCCAGATTCATGGTTAGTTGGAAGTATTGTACCAATATATACTTGGCAAAACTGCTAAGTACCACAGGGACTATGTTGAACATTTCTTGTTCATGGATATTGATTACGTAATGCGTTTTTCCGATTTATGAAATATAAACGTTTTCTAATTATTTTATGAAAAACATAAAATGTTTGTGAGAAAAAGATGCTTTTATACGTTGAAAAACAACGCATAGTGCCAATCAAACAGTTACATTTTGGGAGCAATGTCAATAACGTGTATGACCATCGTTAGTTCTCACAACAGCCATGCACCGAGCCCTCGTAGACGTGATGCAATTCCTGAAAGTGTTGTGGTTATAGATCGCGGACGTCTTTGTTCATCTGCTACACTTCCGGTTCTGCGATACCTTGCCAGAAGCTTGATTATTGATTGCTTCGGCGAGCAAAAAATGTTGAAAAGTACTCTACTGGGGCAGATAATGCTGGTATCATACCATATCAGAGAAAGAAAAGTGATGAAGATGTTAAAATGAAAGACGTTTTCAATTACCTAAGCATGGGTCAGCCCGCTCTGTAAAAGTCCTATGGTTCTACCTCTTTCTTTAAGAAACATCCGGCCCAATTTTTGTTTTTTCTAACTGTCGAAGTCAATGCATTAAATTTTCAAGTAAAAATTTTGAAACATAGCACGTGCTACATACCCTGGTTTGAGCCTGTGTACCGGCTACACGAAACGGCTGACTGAACACAACTAAAACTGGTTTCAGTCGATCAAAAATCTCCATACACACATTTTGTCGTGTAAACAAAATGTATTTGATTCAAAACTAAAAAAACAATTGATATTTATGTTGGGGTACTTAGCAGTTTTGCTGAGTATATAAGAATAAAGGTGGATAACACTCAGCCTGAAAATTATAGACCAATAACTTTATTGAGCTGCATGGGTAAACTATTTACGGCAATTTTAAACAATATACTTACATCATATTGAGAAACAAATAAATATTTTAACCAAAATCAAGCAGGATTTCAAAAACGTCATTCAACAATTGATAATGTCTTCATTCTCCATATTTAATATTGTAAACATAAAAAGAAGAACTTGTTTTGCGCTGTTGTTGATTTCAAAAATAAAAAAATAATTCGTTTGTAATCAATTTTCCAGCGTCGCACATTTAAATAAGTCCGTAAATCAATATTTTGGTCGGATGACGTCACCAAGTGGTCGAACCCGACCACTTTTCCAACCAATATTTTGATCGGACACGTCAATTTAATGGTTGACAGCGTCTTTTCAATATATGTCATCGTTAGTTATTAGATATGCCTGTTAGATCCACCATTGTACAGTGGTATACGGACCTGCTAACCGTATTAAAACTAGACAACTTTACCAAGGATCATTTTTGTCTTTTCTCTCCTGGTTCAGGGATCTAGAACACTAGATCGATATCGTTTAATCATCACATTGGGTCGCGGACTTCTTCTTCAAACTACACGCACTAGCGCGTAACAATATTTATCACATAAAATCGACTCTGGGAGTGTTATAAAGCCATTCAATAAACTATAGTGAAATATCAATATTTGGGCTCCGGCCCTACCTGTTCGTTCACGAGCGCTGCATGGCGCTGGGCGCCAAATGACGTCATTTGCCATGGCGTTACTGTAAACAACGTCACGTTTTGGCGGAAAATACACATGGCGGAGAGACAAAAAACTACGGATTCAGTTCACTTGAAAGGGTTTTAAAATGTTTATGTGATAAATAGGATCTAACATTCGTGCTCATTATTTATCATTCTTAATAAACTCGTTGACTAAAACAAATATAACGCTCGCCAAGGCTCGCGTCATATTGTTTTAGTCAACTCGTTTATTAAAAATGATAATTAATGAGCACTCATGTAAGATCCTCTATATATCTTAAACTTGTTGTCTTACTCTATGCTTATAATACTGTTATTTTTGTTAATACAAAGGAGTAACTGAAATCACTTTTGAATACTTTTTATTGAATACTCTACCACATGGAAGCTGGATATTAACGTTGATAAAAACAAAATTACTTGTGTTTGGAGACCAAAAAAGGTAGAAATAGAAAGATAACAGTAAATTACAATGTTATAGAAGTTGTCGATAGCTTCAAATACCTAGAGGGTACTCTTTTAAAAATATAGACAATTTGCAGTGTCGAAAAAACATGTTGTTGAACAGGCAAGGAAGGCGATATTTAGTTTACATAGGAAACTGCGAAACTTAGATCTACCAATTGACTGTCAGCTTAACATTTTGATAACACATTTTTACCTATATTAACATACGGATGCGATGTTTGGGGTTTCGGTAATTTGTCAATAATATAAAAAGTCCATACAGATTTTCCTAAACATATACTTCTTGTTAAAAAAGGGACCCCCCATGTTACGCTTTAAGGTGATCTAGGTCGTTACCCTGTCTCAGTTGCCATTAAAAAAGAGTAATCGGGTTTGGCACAATTTAATTTACAATGACAAAACATTATCATTCTCCTTATACAAAGTTATACTTTCCGATTTAAATAATACTGACAACCAATATTATTGGCTGAATAATGTAAAATACATTTTAGACGAGTGTGGTTTAAGTTATATGTTTTATACCAACAATATCATGGATCAAGAAAAATGTTACTTCACAATGTCGAACAGTCCTTAAAGAACTAGTTATTCAAAATTGGAATAGCGATGTTAACGAGTTACCTAAATGTTTAAATTATAGAACATATAAAACGGAACATAAACTGGAAAACTATTTTGATATATATTGACTAGGTTTTATATACAAGGATTTGTTTACTTTCGTATGTGTAAAAATCACATGCCTATTGAAAACGGTCGTTGGTTAAATATAGAACGTCAAAATCGAAAGTGCAATTTGTGTAATTTAAATGAACTGGGTGATGAATTTCATTATCTTTTCAATTGTACTTTTTTCAGAAATGAAAGAAAGAAGCACATTCCATGTCTGAATTCTAGAAACAAGAATACTTTTGGCAAAATTATGTCAGAGAATGATGAAACAAAACTGTTAAATGTATCTAAATTTATTTCAATAATTCTTAAACACTGCCGGTGCCCGTCTGGCGTAGAAAACACATGATTTAACTTATTGCAATATACGGATATATTGATTGGCTTTTTCAACTCGTAGTTTGTGACATGTTTGTTTTTTATGCGTCTTTTTTACCTTTGGCATGCTATGAGTGATTTTTTTATAACCTTTGCAAACAGTTTAGATCCAGATAAGACGTCGTGTAACTCGATGTCTCATCAGAATCAAAACTGTTTGACACTGTGCTAGACATTTCTGGGATACTCTTTGAATAGCATGTTAACTGTTAATATAATAGCCCTTATTTCATTCCCACACAGCCTGGTTATTATGTTTTGTTTATTGTGTTTTTGTACCTAATGTCACATATTTTACATGAACTGAGAGCATCAAATAAACTGTAAACTGTAAACTGTTTGGGTCCTGATCAGACACCGCGTTATGCGGCGTCTGATCAGGACCTAAACTGTTTGTAACTAACTATTGTACTCCGGTTAAGTCACTAAATGGGGTGAATATAGGTGATATAGGTGAATATAGGAGATAAGAGTGAGGTTGGCGCCCTTAAACCCAGGTTTAACCCCCCAGTGGTTGTTAATAATTTATTAATTTATAATTAATTATTGATTGCTACTGACCGTACCAAGGCGGGCTCCTATATTCACTTTGCTTTATGTTTGTCTTGCGTGTTGTTTTCTATTTAGTGTGTAGATGAAGGAATGGTATTGCGTGTGTGTGTGTGTGTGTGTTTGTTGTGGTATGGCTGCGTGTGTGTGTTCTGCTTGAGAGGTGGGTGTATTGTTAGTGTTACGTTTCCTGCTTGAGTCTTTCGTATTTATTTACTGCGCAAGATCTGATTGATTAGAAATTCCTGTCTTTATTTACGTATTGTGTAGATTCTATATATAAAATCTGCTCGTAATGTACAGTAAAACCTCTCTATTTCGACCACTTTAATGAAGGCTAATTGATTGATAAAAAGACAGATGACTGCTTAAAGCAAGGTAACAGTAAATCAGAAGCCTCTAACAGGAGCTTTCTGTTTTACTGTTACATTGCTTTAAGCAGTCACATGTCGTAAACACCTAATAATTATCACCATTAAATGGTCGTAATGGATGGGTTTTACTATAGATTAGCACTTTGTGAGGACAGAAATACGTATAGCCATTTATGTGTGTATCAGTTCAGTTCAGTGTGTATATATGATGATGTGATGATGATGATGGTGATGGTGACAATCATCACCGTCGTTGTCATCCATCTCATGGTAATAATGATGATATTTCCTTTAACGTTGATGGCGAAAATGGTGTTCGTGTTCATGTTGATGATGCTGCTGTTGTTGTAATCGGTATTATCATCAACATCACCAACAGCATCATGATATTGACTATACTGTAGAAGATGTTGCTGTTGGCGATGGAGTTGGTGATGATCAGTATGATCATCAACATCATCAGCAGCAACAGCAGCATGGAAATGATTATGCTGAAAATGAAGAAAGCAATTCTTATGTTGAAGAAGAGTATAGTGAATTAGTGATGATATGTTAAATAGCAAAATAACGAAATCATAAAAGCTGTTAATTCTTTGAAAAGGGAAAAAATGATTTTCTAATCAATTAATATTTTATTGAAAGTATTGATATCATTGCCTTACATTTGTGTGATATATTTAATGCAATTTTAGACAGTGGTCATTTCCCAGATAAATGGACGGAGGGGTTATCGTACCGATACACAAAAAGGGGATTAAAACTGATGTAAACAACTATCGAGGAATCACGCTTGTCAGCTGTTTATCGAAGATTTTTACGTTTGTTCTGAATAGGCGTATTGTTAATTACTGTGAACACAATAACGTTATATCGGATTCTCAATTTGGCTTTAGAAAGGGTAAATCCACTGTAGATGCATTGTTTATTTTACATACTATTGTGCAAAAGTATTTGAATGAAAATAAACGACTGTATTGTGCATTCGTTGATTTCAAAAAAGCTTTCGACAGTGTGTATCGAAATGGGTTGTGGCTAAAATTACACCAAAAGGGTATTAAAGGGAAAGTGTTACATGTACAATAAAGTCAAATCGTGCGTAAGAGCGTGTAATGACTACTCACAGTTTTTCAAGTATGCCGTTGGATTACGTCAAGGGGAGATAATTTCCCCGATAATGTTTTCTCTCTATCTAGAGGACTTAGCGTTATTTTTACAAGATAATATACACTCGGGATTAAGAATTGATGATATTGTATTGATACTTTTATTGTTTGCAGATGACATGGTTATTCTTGGCGATTCACCGGAAAACTTGCAAAATAGTCTTAATCTTTTACATACATATTGTAATAAATGGAGTCTAGAAGTAAACACAGATAAAACAAAGGTAATGGTGTTTAGAAAAAGAGGTCGGTTGTCAAAAGATGTAACATTCAATAAAAATGGTAAATTATTAGATGCAGTGAACGATTTTAATTACTTGGGAAGTGTTTTTAATTATACAGGAATGTTTGCACTTAATCAGGAGCACTTGGTTGGTAAAGCTTTAAAAGCTTTACACGTGTTGCTGATTAAATGTAAAAAGTTTAAGTTGAAACCAAAATTACTTTGCCAACTGTTTGATTCCTTTGTTGGATCGATTTTAGGATATGCTTCAGAAATTTGGGGTTACAGTAAATCAAAAGAAATAGAAAGAATACATCTAAAATTTTGTAAAGCAATTTTAAATGTAAGAACTAGTACCTCGAATGTTGGTGTGTATGGGGAACTGGGTAGATATCCATTATATATACATGTATCTCGTTATGTGAGAATATTAGAATATTGGTTCAAACTTGTCAATACAGATAATATCATTTTAAAAACTATGTATAAATTGTCCCTTGAAGAATGTTCGGCTGGACGAAAAAGTTGGTTATCTAGTCTGAAAGAGCTATTGTGTCAAAACGGATTCGCATATGTATGGGAGCAACAATATATAACAAATGAAAAAATCTTCATTAAAATCTTTAAACAACGTTTGCTGGATAATTTTTTTTATCAAAGTTGGTACTCAGATACGGAAAAAAATGAAGTGTTGCTGTTATATAGAAATGTTAAAGAGAAATTTGGTTATGAAAAAATCTGAATAAGGGAAGATCCTTTGAAAGCACAGAAGCCTACTTAGACACCTTTTGATCTAAGAAATTATATTTGTAAAATTTTGTCTGCGCACTCGTTGCATATACAGACAGGGCGTTATGGGAGAAATAGAATTCCAAGGGCGGAGAGATACTGTGTATATTGTGGAAGTACAGAGATGGAAGATGAATACTATTTTATAATTAAATGCCCATGCTTTTTTGAATTTAGAAAGAAATATATTAAAAAATACTATTATGTAAGACCTAGTAAGCAAACATTTATAGAAATGTTCCAAACAAATGATTATACCGCTTTATTAAATCTTGCAAGATATATTAAAGCTGCGTTTTCATATCGTTTTAGTTTAACTCATAACACTTAATTATTCATCCTCTATTTGCAAAACTATTTAGAAATAACGTGACTTTTTTCAATCATTATATCTTTACATATGGTATGAATACACTGTAAGATATAACTGATTTTATATGTTGTATATATGATGATGTACTATGTACAAGTCAATAAAATATATGTTCTGTATGTTCTGTTCTATATATACTCAACTATGACAGGTTCGACATTTAAATGGCAATATCCTTGGAACAAAAGGTATGTAACCAAAAGAACTGACTGATTGGAGTGGCTAGTAAACGGAATGGTGGGTAATGGAGGTAGAACATTGTTGTATCCCTTTTAAACCGAACTAATTGCAATGCAGTGCAATGAAGAAAATAAGAGTTCTTTGACATGGTGACGATTCATTTAATCTTAGTGACAAACAGTTTAGAACTTGATCAGACGCCGGGTCGCTTAATAACATTTCAATTCTAGACTCGGTTTGAGATTAGCTTGTCTCAAGGGATGGAATATAGTGCTTCACCAAGTAAAAGGCCTTTTAGTGACATCATCAAAGAGGAATTGAGTGAAATCTTGGAATAGAGTGACCTTCTGCCCGCCATGTTATTGTCGTCTGCAAAAACTTAAAAGTATCGTCTGAAACCATTCTTAAGGTCTATTTAACCCTCACCAAGCTGATTTGTCGCCTGCTTCAAATATATCGTCTGCAAAAATTAAGTTTTATGGTGGGTTTTTTTAAACTGTAGAAAATATGAATATGAGTATGAGTGACAAACACTTTATATCTAGATCAGACACCACGTAACGCGGCGTCTGATCTTGATCCAAACTGTTTGCTAATGTTAGCCAAGTCGCGCTTAGCACAATAAGGGTTAAATGCATTTTCTTTAAGCATCAGAATGACAAAGTGTTTGAGTCTTAATGAGGCAACGTATTACTCTGCGTCTCATCTGTGATGAGTTCAGTAAGGAAATCGATGGCCGTCGATGGCCATCGATTGTGAGTTGGCTACCGGTCTGAAATACAGTGGAGAAAACGTAATTCTTTCGTTCAAACGCAAACGCATTGCAATGACAACCTTTTGACAATTCCGACTACCAGTTTTAATCTGAGTGGCAAACAGTTTGGAGCCTGATCAGACACCGGGTTACTTGCTCCAAACTGTTTGCAATGAACATACTGGTTTAAGCGGAACCGGGGTTATTTGGAAAGAAAACGTTTCTCTACTGTACTCTGCACGCTGCACAGTCTATACTATTCTTTTTAGGATTTGTCTGGAATGACAATTTTATTTGGAATTTATAAGCGATTATAATAATCCATATACAACTGTAGATAATGCGTTATTCTATTATTAAACGAAACGCAAATGAAACGCAAACGCAATGTACTAACATGTAACAAATGGCACCTTTTTGACAATTCTGAATATTCATTTTAAGCTGACGGGAACAATTTGGAGCCTGACCGGACGCCGGGTTACCCGGCATCTGATCTGGCTCCAAACTGTTTGCAATGTAAATAATAGTTTTGGGGTAAACGCATTTTTGGAAAAGAATAACGTTTTCTCCACTGTATAATTTTTATTTTTTATATGGCCCATTAGCGAGTAGAGTTTTATTCAGGAATATCAGCGAGAAAAGGTCAATATACTAATTCCGCCCACCTTAATCACGCGGTGAAATCTGTTGTTATTGCAAAAATGATATACACTCAGTACAAAAAGAAACGCACACTTTGTATCACAATCTTATTTTGATGTAGAAGGTACGTATTTGTGAATTATTATTAAATCATTATTGAATTTGTAGCATCACAACCTGCACTAATCGGTGCGGTATTTTAAACAAGTTGTAGTTAATTCTTTCGCTGCCAAATTAATCCCGAGGTTTTTACCCCTTCACCGTCTTATTGTCGTCTGCTTCAATTGTTGTTTGCAAGATCGTTTCTAAGTAAAATTCAATGTAGTATTACTTAAATGATATCTATAAGAGTGTCAAACAGTTTGGATCCTGATCAGACGCCGCGTTACGCGGCGTCTGATCAGGATCCAAACTGTTTGCAAACGCTTTTTGGCGTCATTAGGAGGGAAATGGTTAAAAGGCAGCACAATGTTTTTTGAGTATTTTTTTTCTAAACTTGTTGCAGAATTAAATAAATCTTGAGATATGGTCTTTCTTTTCTAATTTTCCTAAAAAACATGTATCCTAATCTGCGCCTGAGCACAATGTGCGTTTCTTTTTGCACTGAGTGTACAGTAAAAACAACTTTCATTACGATAATTAATTATGTAAATCAATATGTGTTTTAGGCAGGTGCTGCTTAAAGCAAGCTGAAACTACAACAGAAAAGTTAATTTAGGAGCTTTCTGATTTACTTTCACGTTTCTTAAAGTTTTCACTTGTCTTCCTTACATTAATTAGCCTTTGTTTAAGTGGTCGTACTAAACAGGTCTTAATGCCTTTAAGGCCAAGCATAACCAACACATGAACAGTTGGTTAATTGAGAGGGCTATTACGTATGTAGTACCAATTTGAAGTTGAATTGCGTCTATCGAACCCGCTATCTTTACCTTATAGATCGAAAATCTATCTATTATACATAAGGTTTGACCTGTCAGTCACTCACTCTCCGCCAACTTTCGTTGGTACCATCGGAAGTTTCCGTATATTTTATTTATAGATCAATGAAAACTGCCGGAAGTATACTTCAGCCGATAATCAAGTCTCTGTGTCGCAATAGCTTATTTGATTGTGTCATTGACTCGTAGTGCTATGGTCGTGGGTTCGATTCCTGGCACTGTTTTGTAAAAGTCCGCTTTATGTTTTTTATATGATTGTATATTTTACTTAAATAAAACTGTAAACGTTTTGGTAAAGAAAAACTTGCTGCTTAACGAAATACCAGAGTAGCATAGAGTGCTTTCAGCTGGATAGTGCCTTGCATAACGCGATGTTACACTGTTCTTTATTTCATATAATTGCATGAACGGCATGGTTTGTATGTGTCTACCATTAAAAACAAGATTGAGAAAAATACACGTTAAAAAATATTACAAAAACAAACTGTATCGGGGATCGAACCCACAACCCTTACGTTGGTAGCACAGATACATAATCACTGAGCCATTACCGACTGTAGATAATATAATCAAGTTCGAGTCCTCATTGAACTGCTTATTTTCTATACGCTGTAATTGTTTCCGGAGGATAAAAACAGCTTACGGAAAAAGATGGAATATTCATAAACTGACAGGTCAAACCTTATCGACAATACCTACAGTAGTGCAACGATCAGATGGCGTTGTTTACAAAACAGTGCGAATGTAATATAAACAAAGAAAAATAGTAAAATCACCGATAAGTACAAGTTTGACAACCATACTAGCATATGCTGTATTGACGCAGTGGTTATGCTGTTAGACTTTCACGCAGAAGTCTCGAGTTCGAATCCCACATTCGGTAATTTTCTTTTATTAATTTTAAATTAACGACGTTCTGTTTCACTTCCCACAGATTTTCATTCTCACATATTCGTAAGTTATATTATTGAGTTTGTTTATCATTATCTTTGCATTTTTACATTGTGCAGTAATATGGTCAAAACACATCTTTGTAATCAGTAAAAAGACACCATGATGAAGCCCTACATTGTCTGTGATATCACTTGACTTACTCATTCTATCCATGTTTATTTTAAAGTACCTATATCAGCGCATATCAGTGTTATATAAAAAGAAAAAGAAAAGAAAAGTGGTGTTCTCTAGGTTCGAACTCACGACCCTCAAAAGTAACTAGTACAAATGTAATAAGTACTATACTAGGCAGCACGCTTATCCACTACACCATACAGTCACACAATCCACTTGCTTTGATTTACCAATCCAACATGTTGCAGTTGTATTTGTCGTTATTTTTCTTTGTTTACATACAAAATGTTCTGTAAACAACGCCATCCGATCGTTGCACTACTGTAGCATTCGAAGGAATGCTTAATATACTTTAGAGCCAACCGATGACTCTGTCCACTCAAAACATAGTTATTAGTTATTACCGTCGTTGTCAATTCATATTGCTAACGTGTGTACCTGTGAAGAGGACATATGTCTTATGCAAACAGTTGTAGACCTATAGATCGAAGGGCTTATAAAGATACCCTCTGAATAGGATTTGCATTGATTGACTTTTTGTAATACAGCGCTCCCTCTCTACAACGACACTCAATAGGAGACATAATTTGTGTTCGTTGTTCGGAGGGATTCGTGATAGGGAGGGAAATCGGTTTTCATTTGCAAACAGCTTGAATCTAGATCAGACGCCGCGTAACGCGGCGTCTGATCTGGATTCAAGCTGTTTGTCACTCGCCATAAAGTTTTTATCTGTGAAAATGTCCAATATGTAATTTTGAGAAAAAAAACAGACGACAATTTTAAGCAGACGACATTGCAGCAGTTAAAGCGTTAAGACATAATTGTCCTGTTTAGGTAACTGTGGCAAGGGTCGTTGTAAAGAAGGAGCCGTTGCTAGGAGGGCCGTTGTAGGGAGGGCCGTTGTAGGGAGGGAACACTGTACATAATTACCAGCACAATTAGTTAATATGAAGTAGGCTTATTGGAAGCTGTGAAACTCAAAATTCAGGACTGAATGGGTAATTAAATATGTGAGGAAAACTTCTCAAGAGAACAACATGCAGTGTCAGCACCTGTTCTGTATTAGGTATATCTGCTAAAGTCAATGTCCGTTTAGTTAACCTTTTCATGATCAAATTTATCGTGATGTTTTTACCATTTCACCGCTATATTGTCGCCAGCTTAAATATTGTTATCTGCAATATCGTTTCAAAGTAAGATTTAACTCTTTCCTCCCTGAAACTTCAAATAGACAATTCCAGTTTCAATTTAAGTCTAGTCCATTTCTGACTTTTAAGGGTTGTTTTTGTCAATGTTTGGCATTATGACAAACAGTGAAGACCCAGATCAGAGGGCTCCGTAAGGAGCCCTCTGATCTGGGTATTCACTGTTTGCATAGGTCAAGTGCAATTCTCGCATGTGTACTGTTTGAAAAGGACGTCTATATGCGGGACTAGGGTTCAAAGGGAGTATAAGGGAGTATAAGGCAGTATAACTGACGAAATTCAAAACAAGTAGCAAACAGTTTTGTCTGATCAGGATCAAAACTGTTAGCAAATGCGCTTTATTACGTTATTGACGTAATTTCCTGTCGTTGCCAATAGCCAACTCAATTGTGCTTCAGAAACGTTATAATCTATTGGTTTGGTAAAGATTATAATTTTGTAGACAATAAAACTTGGCGTAAAATGATTCATCACCAAGTATAGATCTGTTTGACGTTAGATCGCTTTTTCTAAAACGAAAGTACACTCTAACAAGCCGCCCGCTGCGTCTTTGACACGGCGGCGGGTCTTAATCTACACTGTTTCACACTAACATGCATCCAAAGCATTCATGTATCTGTATAGCTGTATACAGTTTTTGGCAGTATAGACCAAACTCATTTGCAAAACCTGGAATGACAACGGTGTTTGGTTTGTAAAATGTACAATGCAATAAGGATTTGGCATGGCATGACTCAAATACATCCTCAGATAAATATGACCTCGAACATTTGAAAAAGCGCTCTTCCTACGGCTATTAGATGGTAGTGGGGAAACTTTATAACATTTGCAACAGATTGAATTCAGATGAGACGCCGCGTTACTTGACATTTCACGAGAATCCAAATTATTTGGCAACCCGACAATATTTTGAGCAAGTGTCCGAAAAATCTGTTTTAGAACAGCAACAGACGACAATTTTTGCAATCGGAATATTACTTAGCGTGCAAAGAATTAAGGAAACGCTTTCACTGTATCCATTTCTTATACAAATGTATTGATTGTAAAAGGCCCCCCCCCCCCCCCCCCCCCCAAGTTTTTACTTTAGACCATCTAAACAATAGCTAATGCAGCTGAGGAAATGTTGCCCTAAAAGGGATCAAATTACGCGACTGTCTAAATTATAGTTTATCACGCTATATACAGCGCTCCCTCTCTACAACGACACCCAGTGGGAGACAACAATTGTGTGCGTTGTTCAGAGGGAGTCGTTATAGGGAGGAAAAGGGTTAACATTTGCAAAAACAGCTTGAATCCAGATCAGACACCGCGTTACGCGGCGTCTGATCTCGATTCAAGCTGTTTGTCACTCGTCATTATGTTTTTCTCTGTCAAAATGTCCAATACATGTATGTGACTTTTGAAAAAAACAGCAGACGACAATTTTAAGCAGAAGATATTGCAGACGTTAAAAGATTGGATATAATTGTCTTGTTTTGGTGGGAACAGCGACAAGGGTCGTTGTAAGGAGGGAGTCGTTGTTGGGAGGACTGTTGTAGAGAGGGAACACTGTATGGTGATATGTGATAAAGGGTGCGAACCCCAAACCTTCAAATTACCAATTCCACTTTCCAATTAAGTCTATTTCTTTTTTCATTATTTAACTTAAAGGTTCTTTTAACCCCTTCGCTGCCTTACCCCGAGTACGATTGTTATTTGCAAACAGTTTGGATCCTGATCAGACGCCGCGTGACGCGGCGTCTGATCAGGATACAAACTGATTGACACTCATTTCAATATTTCTTAAATCAAAATACCTAAAAATTAAATTTGAAAAATAAAGGCAGACGATAATTGTTTAAAATTCATGACGTCATGGCAGTGAAGGGGTTTACCGTATATTGCTAATTCAAACACGAATCGGAACCTACGGGATATAAACAAAGAACACCGATAAAGGTTCTCTAATCCGCAGTAATGCACGGAACGCATGGTACTCGATCAGTCGTTCCATATGCACAACACGCGTAATTTATGAATTAAATTCCTGAAATCGCGTGATGTAAATGTCTAGCAAATCTGACTTCGTCTGCAAAACACAATCCAAAGTACATGTAATATCACATTTCTAAATTGTGTCATGCGATTCCGAGCAAGCAGCGCGCCCAATAGATAGATAAATAGAAATTTGTAAACACGATGGCTTTGTAATAAAGATGACCAGCGATAATGGTATCGATGTTCGCTTTATTGTGAAAGATAAGCATTATCGATTTGGAAAGTTTGTTTCTGTTGAGCTTTTGTCCTTTACTCGTGAAACATCAGGGATGAAAGTCGTTCATAGTAAATTAAAAGCCAAAGTGGCGTAGCCACTTATAAAGCCTTCGGTTTTGTGTATTCTCCGAAAAAAAAGTATTTTTAGTCGTGCTACAACAAAAAGGGCATTTAATCACAGTTAGTCGTTGAGATAGATAGATAGAATCTTTATTTACATCTCATTAATGCACATTCAATACATACAGAAACATATACAATAAAATCTTTAAGATAGCGCAAAACCATTCCATTAAGGAATTATAAGAGATTATATAAATGACTTATATATGTCAAATATAACACAGATATTTATAACATTACAGTACTACACACATAAATTGATTGTTGAAAAAAAATATAGTAATAAAGAATAACTAAGATAAGCAAGATAAAGTATTTCGATGTCCAAAATTTACATATGTTAAGAAAACTTAAAGATCAAAATGAAATGATTATCATCTGATAAGATTACCGGTATTTACATATTAAAACTTGTCGTCGTTGTAAAATGTAAAAGCAGGTTTTGGCGCAATCCCTTATCATGTTAGTGTTGGAAAACAGATAAAGGATAACTGTTTTTTCGGCGGAGCTGTCTGGTTTCTATTTAGCCACACTTTCTGTTTGGCCACACATTTCAACCAATTATATTTGATCAGAAATTTAGACTTGAGAGCACCTGTTGAAACTGAATAGTCTGATTGGATAGTAGCCAGGGCTCCAGATAAGGGAATTATTTCAAAACTTAGAATCTTTATTTGTGCATTAAACCCTGTGGTGTCACTAAACATTTGAATTGTCTCTTCGAGACAATCAAAATGAGTGGTAACACCATAGGGTTTGGTGCTGAAATGAGTGAATAAATGTGATTTGTTTAGTTTACTCCCTCTTATCTGGAGCCCTGTAGGCTGGTCTATGTCCAATTACAGTTTTCCCAGATATGGCTGTGAGTGTAAAATTTAGAGACACAGACCAGACTGTTTACTACACTGGGGGCTGGTGCAATTTAAGATGACATCTGAAATACAGAGGAAGCTAGGTGTTTTGTAATTGTTTACTACCAATTTGTTTTAATTGTTAACTATTTGTACACATTTACCATACATTAAAAGCAATATTAAATATAAATGGCCTCAAGTGAGTTAAACACAATTGTGTGGTTTCATCATTATTTACAAGAGTGAAGTAGAGCAGACTGTTGAATCTGTACATTTGTGTATGCTATAGTTTATTTCAAGAAACTCTATGAATGAAAAGTTTGATAAATAGAACAATAGATTAATGTGAGGATCTCCTACCAGTAGCTAGGATATGAGTTAAATTATTGTTTTGTTTTGCATTTCTGTACATGATAGTTTTGCATTTTAAATAAAAGTTACTGTTTCAATTGTATACTTTTATTTTTTGCTTTTCAATCCAAGATATTACAATTCTTTTGAAAACCTCAATTTCATTCAAATTTGCACACCCATCTATATAGCCTTAGTTCAACCACTCATTCCGCCGAATATCTTTTTTAAAGATATTTCTTGTTTCAGTGTAAGATCGAAATTTAATCCATTGAGTGAACATCAGACGTTATATTTTCACGAGTGGCGAAGCCACGAGTGAAAATATAACAGTCTGATGTTCACGAAATGGATTAAATTCGATCTAACACTGAAAAAACAGTTATTCTATTTATTTATGTTTTTAAGCCACTTTTTAAACGAAATTGTTTAAAAATTGAAAGCGAACGTACATTATTGATCCCGTGTTGAGCCCCACGTTTTATGTCGAACACATGTGCGTGACAGTTGGCGGTATAATGACGTCACTTATTTGTTGATTTGACGTCATCCGAATGACTTCGTTGCTCCCGAGTTTGGATTCGTGCTCTTCCGGTGAGTAGTTCGCGACAAATCGGACTGCCGGAATTTAACGATAAGACACGATTGACTACGATTCTTGGGGAGCCCTACGGGGAAAATTCATAATAAAAGCGATTGGTGATAATCCACTGCAGTGGATTACCAAGTGATCATCCACTGCTTTTTCGTGGTAATTCACCGAAAAGCATAAATAAATATACATATTTATTAAAATCATCTAGTTTTAAGAAATCAGGATTAAAATTACGTGCTTTTGTGAACAACTTTCCCTAAAATTACTGTAACTATCACAGTTCAAAATGACATGTATTTGATTTTCTACATTATTAATAGTACAAAAT
This sequence comes from Gari tellinella, assembly GCA_922989275.2. Classification (NCBI taxonomy): domain Eukaryota; kingdom Metazoa; phylum Mollusca; class Bivalvia; order Cardiida; family Psammobiidae; genus Gari; species Gari tellinella. The sequence continues at coordinate 73,464,394 of OV277863.1, forward strand.
GGACAAACTCTACTTTCGATTCGAATTGGAGCAACACATAATCTGAATTTACAAAAAGCAGACCGATGCGAAGGCGGGAGTATCATTTTACAGTATTGTTCTGTAGAAAAGTTGGATTTAAAACAATTGTACAATCTCAACTTATTTCGACCACCCACGGCCAGATATTCCAACATAACTATTAATTCTATGTAGCCAGCTACTAATAAAATTTTCTAATGTTTTAGTCTCAGCAATTTGACCAAATGATCTAGAAATCGGGTAGTCTAAGCGACAATATACATTCAATTCGTTCTCATGAAAATAAGACTGAATTTTATAGTACCAATTTTTACAAGAACGATTTGATTTTCCATACGACCAAAGTGCCACGCGTTTATTAACCCTTGACATATTCATACATGACAAATGTGACCAGTACAAGGCGATACATTTCCACAGACGAACTATAGGTGGCTTCCAACCCTTTCCCCAGCTATGCCATCATTTGGTGTGTATTTGCCTACACCTAAAAAGAATCTTTGGGTTCTGTTATGGATGGCTTCTATACAAGACTATGTTTTATAACCCCATATAGAAGCGCTATAATCAATAGCAGGCCATACAACCGAATCGTACAACTTTGTAAAAACGTCATGGGCAAAACCACCTAGTGTTTTACACTTGGCAATCAAAAGGCCCAAAGCTCGACTGGCACTCTGGGAAACAGACTTAGCGGTCACGTTATAATCAAGGTTTTCATGAAGAATAACTCAAAGATAAGTGTATCTATCTACAGTGAGCAACTGGTTAGCCCCTTGTATGAAATTAAATGATGAACGTGGTACTGAAGGCGTTCTAAAGTGAACGATGTTGCTTTTAGCTGCATTGACATGCATATCATTCAAACCACACCAGTCGCTCAATGCAGACAATAACAGTTGGAGATCTACTTCAGATTCTGATAAAAGAACAATATCATCCGCATACAACATGATACATATTTTCTCATCATCTATGGGTACACCAACATTAAATGTCTTCAAGTACAATGACAAATCGTTAATGAAAAGATTGAAAAGTATCGGCGAAATTATGCAGCCCTGGCGTAATCCACAATTTACTTCAAACCACTCTGTATTGAGATGTGTGTAATGATATCACTCGACCTAAAAGCCTCATGACTCTTCATCTCAAATCCTAACTGTGATCTATAGATTATAGAGGAATAGCACCACACTGGTATGGCAGAACGAACGGGCTCCCGCTTAACGCTTCGATTCCCGTTAATCCAACGCATCGACTCCCGTTAAAAAATGGCGTAAGTTGTCAAATCGACACATGTGAGTATACAAATATGATGTTTGTCAGTGGATATTGCTTGAAATGTAGACCAAGACTACTCTTACGGAGTGCTTCAAATACGAATGCATGTATACGTACTTCCTTTTCACAGGATAAATGCTTGAGGTCGATGTTTAACTTGAAAAAGTTTCGACCGTTACGGCGATTTCTGAGGAAATTGATGCTCACTGAACATAAATTGTTCTGAATTGGCAACAAAATCAGCTCTAATCGACACCAAATATGTCCGTCGAGTAGTCTCGGTACAATCGTTTAAACGAATTAAGATTTTGATTGTTTTTATTTCAACGAACAACGCTCCAGTTGTGTGTACAACGAGCACGCTCCCGATCAAATTCATTGTTGATGTTTTTCTCAAAAACTCTAGACCAATTTGAAATAAACCTTTGCATCTGGAAAAAATATCGTATCCATTGCTATCGCCGGTTTAAAATATAGATCTTTAACTGAGAATGTTTGGATATCCTCAGGGCATCAACATTTTTGGGATCCAAATTGCTAACAGACGTTAGGGACGTGTCTGTGCACAACGCCCTCCGAATGAAATTAATTTGCAAGCATCGGGCATTATATCTCGTTGCAGGTATAGATGAGGAAACGAAAGCGAAATGTTTGCCCACTACTAAATAGGCCTAAGAATGTCCGGTTTTGTTTACCACATTCCTTACAAATGTATCTTTGACAGAACCAAAAACACCAAGAACGTGGAAATATAGATGTTCATTGCCCGCCTGTCCTATTCCTTTCAGTCAAAGCAGACCACCAAATCATGGTTGATTGGTTCTCGCTGTTTTTTTCTGACGAACTTCTGCTCGAAACTGCAAAGTTTATTTCAGATTGCAAATTATTATTAGAATTATTATTATACAAGATTTATATAGCACTTTTTCACACAGGAGTTGTGCGTTCAAACGCGCATTAGGCAAAGGGTCTATAATAAATGATGTCCGAACTTTTTTATTTTCCGAAAGTAGTTTTCTTTTAGAAACACTTTATTTAGACATAAAGCATGCGAATTTCCCATGAAACAATCGATACCCCGCACACCAAAATCGCTAAGTTTCTTCGAAGGACCGAATTGATTGGGCTGTTAAACTATCATACAATCGCACTGTTTCTATCCATAACAGCTATGTTTTTCAGTGGATACTCGTTTCTTCAACCAATGAAAGGAACTCAGGAAAAGAATTTAACAGCCCTGCATTAGACAAAGTCTTCAATACCTAAATATCAGTTGCAATGTCAATAAACTCCGTTGAACCGGTGGGAATATCCTGATACAAGAGAAGAGAACATTCTTCAGTTGCATCATTTGCTTCATGTTACTTTAAATCTAAATAAAGTCTTTTTCGACTTTCTTTTTCCTTTATTGATTGCGATGTCAGTTTATATTTCTGTGGTTTAAATACAATGAAATGACTAGGACTGACGGCCAATAAAGATCTATAATTCCACGTGCTTTCTTTTTCCTTTATTGATTGCGATGTCAGTTTATATTTCTGTGGTTTAAATACAATGAAATGACTAGGACTGACGGCCAATAAAGATCTATAATTCCACGTGCTTGGATTATTAAGTTAATATAGTGCTCCCTCCCTACAACGACCCTCCCAATAGCGACTGTTTACAACAGAACTTACCGCAGTTTCCTATAAACAAGACAATTACCGTATTTCAAGCGCTTTCACTGCTGCAATTTTGTCTGCTTAAAATTGTCGTCTGCTTTTTTCCTTCAAAATTACATATAAGTGAGGGTGAGAGGTTGTTGTTGGTGTTCCTGAGAAGGTGATGCTTCCCACCAAACATTTTCAGATGCGTCATCCCAATGTCATCAGAGTTTGACACCAGCATCCAAAGAATAAGTGGATGGTACATGCCTCCTTTTCATACCCCATTCGTGCTCAAAACGTATTTTTCTCGGTGAAATCGTTGTCAAAAATCGCAGGAGAGCTTAACAGAACGTTTTATCGTGATAGATCTTAACAGAACGTGATAAAACGTGATAGTGTATCGTGGTTACCGGAAGAGAGCTTGAGAGAACGTGGTGAAATCGTGGCTGGTCTTCATAAGAATCTTGTTATGTTCGTAACAAACTGCTACATGAGGTAATAAGGCGTGCAGAGAGCGTAAGAAAGCGTGATATAGCGTATAAAAAGAAAATAAATCGTGAAGATCTGCGCTTTTTCTAAATCGTGGCCATCTTAGCTATCGTTGCTGAGTGTAAACGCAGCATAAGAGGTCTACATTTTTAAACTAGAACTGCTATCACTTCAGGTGATAAATACCCCCACTCCAACTGAACTGTCACAAACACCACACTGACATGTAGAAAGAATGATACATGCATACTAAGGAACTAAATTCCAGTTGGAAAGGGGCACAATTCTGTCAAATTTTATGCAAGAGTTGTCATACTTGAAGAAAAGTCTCACAATACAACACATATAATTTGTACTACATTTGAAGACAATATCATAAATAGTTTTCAAGAAAATGGCATGTTCCAAGAAAAAAGAAAAAAAGTTAAAAGTTAAAAAGGGGCATAATTCTGTCATTTGTTGGCAAGAGTTATGTAACTTCAAGTAGAGTCTACAAACATCACTTTTATAATGTGTACCAAGTTTGAAGACAATTTCATAAATAGTTTTCAAGAAAATTACATGTCCAAAGAATAAATGCATATTAAGGAATAAAATTTCAAGTTATAAAGGGGCAAAATTCTGTCAAATTTTGTGCAAGAGTTGTCAAACTTTATGAAAAGTCTCAAAATACAACTCTTATAATGTGTACTAGATTTGAAGACAATATCATGAATAGTTTTCAAGAAAATGGCATGTTGCAAGAAAAAAATATCAATTAAGAGACAAAAAATCAATTTAAAAAGGGGCATAATTCTGTCAAATTTGGTGCAAGAGTTATGAAACCTGTCAATGAGTGTCCCCAAATAACATTGATAATGTTTACCAAGTTTGAAGATGGTATCATAAACAGTTTTAAAGAAAAAGGCAAATTTTCCGGAAAAACGCGACGGACGGACGGACGGACGGACCGACCGACGGAAGGACGGACGGACGGACAACGTGATTTCTATATAGCCCCACATCACCGGTGGTGTGGGGGCATAATAACAGAGTAAAATTACAAAAAACTGCGTGCGATAGCAATGGAGACGATATTTTATTTCAGATGTAAATGTTAATTTCCAATTGTTCCCACGTTTTTGAGAAAAAATATCTAGAATGATTTTGATCGGGAGCTTGTTCGTTGTACACACAACTGGAGCGTGGTTCGTTGTAATAAAAAACAATCGAAATCTTTATTTGTTTAAAAGCTAAACGGATTATTTTGTATATGCAGTTGACAATTGTACCCAGACTACTCGACGGACATATTTGGTGTCGATTAGAGCTGAATGTGTTGCCTATTCAGAATAATCAGTTTCTTCAGAATTCGCCGTAACAATCGAAACTTTTTCAAGTTAAACATCGACCTCAAGCATTTATCCTATAAATCAGTGTGTGAGACACTCCGTAAGACTAGTGTTGGTCTACATTTCAAGCAATATCCACGGACAAACATCATATTTGTATACTCACATGTGTCGATTTGACAACTTACGGGAGCGAATGCGTTGAATTAACGGGATTCGAAGCGTTAAGCGGGAGCCCGTTCGTTCTGCCATACCAGTTCGAGCACTGCTACAGCCATGTATTAGAATTTACATCAGTTTTTTAAATAGTCGTTTGACATTTTATGTCTATGCTTTGGCTAGAATTACAGATGTACAGACTAGCTTCCGGTCAGGGTTTTCGACTATAGATAACGGTTTTGTCTTATACTCAATTATCAAAATATATACGAATCTATCACTTCGTATGTTCCAAAAACGTAGACCGATTTATGTTACCTTTTGTAGATTTGAAAAAAGGCATGTGATAGTGTACACAGAGCAAAGTTACCTGAAGCGTTTTCTAAGCATGGAGTTAAAGAGTGGATATTCGATGCGGTTAAATGTAGTAATACATCAGTGAAAGGCATTGTAAGAAATGATAATAATTTTATTTATTATATTCAGTGAATTGTTTGTATTTTGGAATATATGGTACAGCGTTCCCTCTCTACAATAACACCCACTAGGACACAACAAATGCGTGCGTTGTTCGGAGGGAGTCGTTATAATAAGGAAATTGATTTACGCGGCGACTGATCTGGATTCAAGCTGCTTGTCACGCGTTATTATGCTGTCCAATATGAAAATTTGAGAAAACCAGCAGACGACAATTTTAATCAGACGATATTGCAGCCGTGACAGCTTTAGATATAATTGTCTTGTTTGGGGAACAGCGACACTGGTCGTTGTAAGGAGGGAGTCGATGTTGCTATGGCCGTTGTAGTGAAGAAGCACTGTATTACTATTAGGTTAATACCAGATATAGGAGTACATGCTTTATATAATAATTCGCTGATAATGTAGCATTTATTTGCTGATACAGTCAGTGGTCTACAAAAGCAGTTAAACATGTTGCTGATTGGAGACTAAATGCCAATTTACAGAAAACAAAAAATGTATTTTTTAAGAGAGGATGGCACTTATCTAGGTATGAAAAATTGACATTTAATGGTGGTATGAGAGATATTGTATATGGTTTTAGTTATGTAGGGATTTATTTTATCTATAGACTCTCAATGTCAGAGTATAAAGCTAAAAAGGCCAATGTAAGTACGAGCTCGTATCACTTTTAAATTCATTGCAACATTTAATACCAATGTGAAGGTGAGTGGGTTTTAAAAAAATAAATTATTCTAATATAGGTATAGCCTTAACTACCGTATTGCTAAGAAATCTGGGTCTGAGACTATATGCAGGAACTGGTAAAAGTATTACAGCACAGCGTTCCCTCCCTACAACGGCCCTCCCGATCACGATTCCCTCCTTACAACGACCCTTGTCGCAGTTCCCTAAAACAGGACACTTATGCCTAACACTTTTATGTCTGCAATGTCGTCTGCTTAAAACTGTAGTCTGATGTTTTTATCAAATTTACATACTGGACATTTTGACAGAAAAACTTAATGACTATAATGACAAACAGCTTGAATCCAGATCACAAGCTGTTTGCAAATGTAAGCCAATATCCCTCCCTATAACGACTCCCTCCAAACAACGCACTTATTTTTGTCTCCCATTGGCTGTCGTTGTAGAGAGGGAGCGCTGTATATGCAAGTAAACGGTCTATGTCAGCACCATTGCATTCATATAGAGCAGCTGTAATTGGGAATAGTGAAAGGGGACATCGGAACTGGGTAACTGCAGTTGTTGTTGTTGGTTTTGTATAGGAACAGCAGAATGTTGTAAATCATCTGGTATAATTATGTACAGAGTTAAAAAGACCAATATATTAATCAATTGACTGATATTTGCGGCACTACATCAAAAACAGAAACTTAAAGATTGTATAAACGCACATTATTGATGTGTTAGATGTAAAGATTTTGTTGCTTTTCATTCTTCAGGACAGTCTTTAATGATAGACATATTGGACTGGCAAGAAAAGATAGATTGTGTGTTTATTGTCGGGAAGCCATTGAAACTAAGTATACATTTTTGTAAGTTTGTCCCTAATAATTATGACAATATGCGTCTCAGTTTTATTCCTTGCAGATACTTGGACAGTGTCATCTTGGTAGTGAATAGCAATACTTGCTTCCTTAACCCTTTCACTTTAAATGACGCCTCGCATTTGCAAACAGTTTTGAAATAACGTCAGTTATACTGCCTTATATCAAACTTTAAAACGATGTTGCAGGCAACAGTATTCAAGCAGAAGGAGTAAACACCTCAAGATAAATTTGATCATGTCAGGATTAATCCCCTTCATTGCCTTTTCCCGAATACATCTTTTAAGTGCACACATTTTAGACCCTGATGTGGTGCCGCGTGACGCGGCATCTGACCAGGACTCAATAGCTGCAATTATGGACGTTTAATCTATTGCGTTTTATGTATATATTTTATGTCAGTTGCATCATAACTAGCCTGTGACAACACCTCTAAATATGTCGTTCAAGTGTATTAAATTACCGCCGTAATTATACATAATGTTACTAATGCCGTATGTGATACTGTCAGAAACACTGAGATATTGAATACCTACTACATGTATTTATTTTCATACTATCATGATTATTTTTTCTTATTTTGTATATGTAATTAATACATGACTTTCATAGATCTGCCACCAGTACCGGGGATCACAATGGAAAAAAGAGAAATGTAAATTTTCCATTGTTTTTAGTAATCCTTGATATTTGTGAGCATATCATGAGCATGTTCATGTGAATGCATTATTTGTTATAAATTACATTATACAATGTATATGTAAGCATTTGTATACTATGTTATGTCACTGTTGCTGAAATGAAGTCAATCAACCAATCAGACGTAAACTATTTAACATTTTGTGCTATGACGATAGTTGATATCACGCTCCCTTGTACGGAGCCTCAGAGTACGGACGTACTAACATTTAGCACGTGGAGAAATTGACGCTTAACCCTTTCAACCCATCAGCCCTCTGTAGAGATTACTGATTACATATGCAAGCAGTGTAGACCCTGATTATAGGGCTCCTAAAGGAGCCCTCTGATCAGTGTCTGCACTGCTTGTTATTTTCATTGTTTTTTGTTGACATATCAAAAATACAACAGTAGACTGGTTCAAATTGCCTGTACTTGAATAGTCCAAAAGTATATTGAATACCCCGCAAGAGATACTTAGGGTTGAAAGGGTTAAAAGGTTTGTCGTCTGCAAAACTTTAACAACTAGTTTCTCTGCATTTTCTTTTAAGAATATAATCAGATAGTCATACCGTTTTATCCTGATGTGGTACCGAGTTACTTGGGGTTTCATCTGGACCCAAACTACTTGCGAATGTTGCTACAAATTTGCTCGTAGTGCGCAGTAAGCAAGTACTTTTTCTGGCGTAGTTTTTATGTATAACATAAAAATCTGAATAAGGGGAGATCCTTTGAAAGCACAGAAAACAAAGCAAATACTGAAAATTGCAGACTCGGTTTAATTGAGTCTGTTCATGAGCAATACTGAAATATGCAACAGTGCTCACGCCCCCTAGCACCGGCTTAAGCGGAATTCAACTTTCAACTGTAAATGCGCTGAAATCAATGATTCCAAAGGACCAGAAAGTATAACAACACTGAGAATGAAGTACGGGGCGACTTTTTACAGCCGCCACACAAGCACCTTGCTTTTGATCGAGCTGTTATATGCAGTATGTATCTCTACCATTTTAAAAATGATTTGCATAAATCTTGATGCAGACACATGCTATTTCATAACAAATGGCAGTCAAATAAAACTTAAAAAGGCGACAAGATTCCTTAGCTATTGTCTGCTTTTATTTGCCATATTTAGGTTTTTACGTATTTTCAACTATCGAAGTTAAAAAACTATGGATATGAGCTATGATTAAAACACCTCTGAAACTTCAAATACACAGTCCCAATTTTCTACCAATTCTAGTACATTTTTGATTATGTAGGTTTTTTAAATTTATTGATATTATGCAAAATGATAACAGTGCAGCAGAGACCCTCGGATCAGAATCTACACTGTTTGCATAGGCAGCGTGTACTCTTAGAAAGTGCACTGTTTTGTAAATGACGACTCTACTCGTCGCAAGGGTTGAATGAGTTAATGAGTTTGGATCCTGATTAAACGCCGATGTTCTGATTAAAATCCAATCAGTTCACAAAAATGGCATTCCTGATAAGTAGTGTAGGGTTTAAGCTAATTATAATTATAGAATATAAATCTTCTTGTACTAATTCTTTCAACGCAAACTTCAACCGTCTGCTTTTACCGGAAAATGATCGTCTCCTTTAAAACTGTAGTTGGAAAAATGGTTTCAAAGTAAGATGTAAGGCACTGTGACTGTTAATTATGATACGAGTGTCAAACAGTTCGGAGCCTCTTCAGACGTATTGTTACGCGGCGTCTGATCAGGATTTATTATGTTTGCAAAGGCGTTAAAAACCCTGATGTAGGGCAATGAAGGAATTAAGCTGATAAGCCTTTTGGATTCATTTGACTACAAGTACTATGATTATTTGCAAACAGTTTGGATAAAACACACCCTAGTTATGCGTCCATAAAGTATTACAGCTTAATAACCGGTAGTAATGTTTTATTCTTACGCGCGTGTACAACCTCGTTCTGAAAGTGAGTAATTTAATGTGTCAATAATGAATAGCAGTACTTGTTTAGTTTATCCCTTTCGCTGCCTTACCCCGGAGTAACAGGATACAAACTGTTGGCACTCATTTTAATATTAATCAGGTCTATATTCAAATTTAAAATTGAAATTTGAGAAATTAAAGCAGACGAAAATCTATTTTCAAAATTGATTACGCAATGGCAGTGAAGGGTTTAACAACAATTAGATTATCTAATACAGAAATTATTAAAGCAGACGATAAGTTTGTCTGTTAAAGAGTTAAAACCATTAAAACTGTGTAAAGGAGCAGAAAAACCTGATGCGCTAGAAATGGAGATCATTCCTAGTTGATGTTTTAATTATGGTATAGCACGCTATGTGAGTATTTGTGATAACCGTTCCAGACAGTTTGGTACTACATGAGACGCAGGATAACTCGGCGTCTCATCTGGATCCAAACCATTTGACAGTCTTATAATATATTACAACTAATGTTATATTGCATACATCTATTGACAGACTACAAAAGTTTGCTGACATCAACTATTCAACATTCTGGGTTTAGGTGATAATCGAGGTCACAGGTTCCCTTGTACGTAGGATCAGAATACAGATGCACTTACATTAAGCACGTGGAGAAATTGTCGTCTACACACTATATCGTCTGCAACAATTTTACAACTGATTTATCTGCACTTTAGAATAGAAAATATAACCAGAAAGTCATACCGTTGACCCTGATGTGGCACCGAGTTACTGGGGGTTTCATCTGGACCAAAACTACTGTAAAACAGGTATTTTTCGCGACATGAATATTTCGCGTAATGCGATTTTGTATTAATTCGCGACATCATGATGCAATATTTCCTAGCAGGTGGTAGCTTAAAGCAGGCTGAAAGTAAAGCAGAATGTGCCTTAAGTCACATTCTGCTTTACTTTCATCCTGCATTAAGAAGTCATTTATTTTCAAAACTAGAGACGCGAGGCACCACATTCGCGAATCAACGCGTTAGTTATATTCTCGCGAATAAAACCGGTTGTACAGTACTTGCAAAAGTTACCACAAAACTTGCCCGTAGCGCGCAGCAGGTAAGTACTCTTAAATGGCGTATTGTTTTTTTCATGTATGTCGTAAGCACTACTTGCATTTGATCGAGCTGTCATGTACAGTATGGAACTTTTCTATTTAATGATTTACATAACATTTTATGTTTCATAACAAATAGCAGTCAAATAACGCCTAAAATGCATTAACCATTGAATAATCAAGTTATTCGGGAGATGTTTACCCCTTCATCGTTTTATTGTCGTCTGCTGCAGTATTGTTGTCTGCAAGACATGTTTCAAAATTAGATTGAAGATTGTATGACTTAATCAATATCGATAAGAGTGTCAAACAGTTTGGATCCTGATCAGACGCCGCGTTACGCGGCGTCTGATCAGGACCCAAACTGTTTAAAAACGCACTTGTAAGCGTCATTGAGAGTGAAAGGGTAAAACTGGCAAAATAAATATTCCAAGCATGTTGACGATTAGTTACCCTTAGTGAACTCTTTTACGGACAAAATGGTTGATATTGATAACTAATGCAAATTAAAGAACCGCAAATGACTTGATAATGATATATATGGAAATTGCGATTAACGCCTTAAAAAGACTGAACAACCAGATGTTGTACTGACAAAGGCTAATACTCAAATAAAGCCACTTTGTGGAAAGATCGTGCATGAGTATGGTATTAAAATACGAACGGTATATACAATCTTGTATAAAATTAACACTTAAAAGAAGACGCTTGTGGAGCGTTAAATACAAAGGGTTGTTGAATGCAGAATATACATAATGTATAAAGCTGCTATAGGAATTTCTGCATTTATCATATATTGTAGTTTCACCAGTTGTCTCCAGAGTTCACCTTACTTATAGCTTTCTCACACAAGATTGACTTTATACACTGGAGAAGATGGCATTCTTTCCAATTTTAACGTAAGGCACAATAAATACCCCTGTTTCATATTACATGCCAAAAAGTATAGGGTCGGTACAATAATACATATAACTTTCTGATGGTGATATACATGTACATGTAATTATATACATATATAAAATATCTTATTGTGCAAAGCCATGAGGTCATATATAAAATAAACTTATAAATATCCATCCAAGTTGTTAATTTTATTGGTAGGTCTCATTACCAAAACTACCTTTTATTCTAAACCGGTTTCACTGTTTATCATTATTGGCATACAAAAACAGAAAAGTAGCGGCTTATGTATGATTGATCAAATTAACTCATTATCCCCTGAAACCTCCAACAGACAATTCCAGTTTGCAATATAGGCTGATCCATTTTAGACTTTTTAGAGTTGTTCTTTTGTAATAAATTGCAAAATGACTAACAGTGAAATCCCTGATCAGAGTGCTGCAGCAGAAGCCCTCTGATCAGGGAATTCGCTGTTTGCATAGGACAGGTGTACTCTTCACAGGAACACATTTGGTAAAGGACGCACACATGCGTCACTAGGACTCAATGGGTAAATGAAGTTTTAAAATGTGTTTGTGCATTTGGAGTGTGTTAATGGTTGATTAATTAGCAAATCACTCTAGCAAGCAAGATGCTTTATGACAGATTTAGAGCAGATTTTACATAGATACTTGCTGAATCTTTTTTAGCAATCCGATTTTAAACATTTAATCTTCTTTAAATATTAGGTGGAGAATAACTACTATTACACGCTCCACAAAAACGACGAAGTAAAGTCCAATTTATTAAATTGTGAAAAACAAACACCATAAATACCATAGATATGAAATTCAACATATGACATTCTAAATATGCTTCATTTAGGTATACATGTACTACCTGAACCTATTTACTGCCTTGTCCGAACACACTTTCATTTTCCAACGGATTGGATCCTGATCAGATGTTGAGTAACTGCGTGGCAGATCAGGATCCACACTGTTTGACACACATGTCGATGTCTCTTTGAACTCATATATACAGTGCTTTCTCCCTACAAAGGCCCTCCCAACAGCGACTACCTCCTTACAACGACCATTGTCGCTGTTCCCAATACAAGGCAATTATATCTAAAGCATACACGGCTGCAATATCGTCTGATTAAAATTGTCGTCTGCTGGTTTTCTCAAATTTTCATATTGGACATTTAGATAGAAAATACATAATGACGCATGACAAACAACTTGAATCCAGATCAGACGCCGCGTAACGCGGCGTCTGATCTGGATTTAAGCTGTTTGCAAATGTAAATCAATGTCCCTCCCTACAACGACCCCTTCCGAACAACGCACATATTTGTTGCGTCCCAGTGGCTGTCGTTGTAAAGAGGGCACGCTGTAGTTATTCCAAGATCACGTATTGTTCTTACTGGACTTCATCCCAGGTATTGAACTGGCGACATCTTTAAGCTCCTGAAAATTGTTGAAACACTTAAAGAGACTAGAAACCGAATGGTGTATTTGCAAAACAAAATAAAAAAAATCTCAAATAAAAGAAAATGTGTTGCATTGTCATGCATAGGACATTAACAAAAATGATCAATCTAAAGGCATCCCCAAGAAAAGTCGCTGAATCTTAGTTTTCCAGATAGTTTGCATCGCTTACAGGGAAGATCTTTGTTTTAAACCTCGCTAAATATAACACAATTTAAGTCAGATAAAGCCTGGTTAAAGACTTTTCCTCAGCCCATTGAAGGACCACCAGCATATTGTTCTGGATGTGTCAATGTAACTGTCAAATCACATGCAGTTTACCAGATTATACTCATGCTCTAGTGATTTTCAATGGTTATTTCTAACCAAACTATCAAATATAAAGGTAGAGTCTCACACAAGACGCTTCAATGGTTCAATATGCACAAGACCCATGCTTTGTGCAAGGAAATTGACAGCAAGTAATCTGGCAAGGCGTTATGACCAAAAGGTCGTCAGGATATGTCTTTAAGGTAAGAACGTCGCCGTGGTCGCGTTGTCTAATGCGCGAGCACTTTTCAAACCATATCTCGTTAATGCAGCGTTTACACTCAGCACTATAACTTAATAATATAAACTTAAAGAATCGCCTTTCAATGTTAATGCTGCGTTAAACACTCACGATTGCTGCGATGTCCACGATTGACAGAATTGTGGTGAGCGTGGTGGGATCGAATCGTGGTGATCGTGAGGGAGCTTGGAGGAATCGTGGAGAGCGCAAGGATCGTGGCCAAATTTTTGACGGTCAAAAATTTTGCCACGATGGCCCCGATTGGTTTTATATCTTGAGAGAGCGTGAGAGAACGTGGGAATCTTAGTGGGGCGTAGTACAGCTCAGCAGAGCTTAACAGAACTTAAGGGTGTATCAATGTCATGAATTTGGGAACTTTTCAAAGTATATGAAAACACTCTATGATGGTTTTGTATTGAAGAGCTATTTAAGATGAATGAAAAAATAGAAAAAGTGTACATTTTGGTGAACAACAGTTGGCTCTACAACCATGTAAAATTTACCCCACCCACTTCCTCTTATTTTGTCCTTTTCAAACAGCCGCTTCAATAAAACCCATTTTAAATGAAAACAAATATGATAATTTGGGTTTGTGTTATTTATTTCCTATCTATGGTAGTATTTCTTCATACAAAAACTAATTTAAGAAAAATAAGGCACCAAATGTGAAATTTATAAAGCTCTAAATATCATCGATATGGTACTTTTTTGTAAATTTTGTAAGGGGTGATAACTCTTTTTACTTTAATAACTCAAACTTTTCAACACTGACCTTTCAATTTCTTTTCATATTTTGAACTGCCTTAGTATGGGCTTTCATCTGGTAGAATATAAGAAAACGTTAAATACTAGGACTATTTCATTTTCAAACTTTTTTACTTTTTTTCATAAAATAAAAAAATCTAATAAAATCATGCCCTATATCAAGCATATTTTTGATATTCAAGGATCCATATTGTTCAAACCTGGTGCCTGCTTTGTCTAAATTTGGTTTATATTTGTGAACATACCACCATAGACATGAAATAAATAAAGAAAACCCAAATTAACATTTTTGTTTTGTTTTGAAATAGATTTTACTGAAACTTGTACTCTGAATGGATAAAATTTGAAGAAAAAAAATCCAAATTTGACATACCTTTTTCAAATCGCTGTAGCTCAAAAAAAAGGACACCACCATATATATCTTTTTTCATTATTTCATTCATCATAAATAGCTCTTCCAAAAAAACAATGGTAGAAAAAAAGTTTAATACTTTGAAAAAAAATGGCTCATGACATTGATACACCCTTAACAGAACGCATCAAATCGTAAAGCCCAAACGTAGGGGATCTTTGTTAACATTGAAAGGCGATTCTTTAAGTTTGTATTATTAAGTTAATATAGTGCTCCCTCCCTACAACGAACCTCCCAATCCATCTTTACAACGGCACTTACCGCTGTTTCCTATAAACAAGACAGTTACCGTATTTCAAGCGCTTTCACTGCTGCATTTTGTCTGCTTAAAATTGTCGTCTGCTTTTTTACACGGCGTCTGATCGGGATCCTGTTTGCAAATGTGAACATCTTAATTTTCCCTCCATTAAACGACTCCCTCCGAACAACACACATAATATGTGTCATTAATCGGGTGTCGTTTTAGACAGGGAGCACTGTGTTGTTAAATACATTTCCTGATTCGGTGATTACAAATAGTCAGATAAAACGTGTGCAAAGCGAGCTGATAATGTCTTTGCAAAGAATCAATTGAACTCCCATGTAAGGTCCGTCTCTTATATCTGATGGTTTGGTTTGAATAAAAAGCCATAGCGTATGAGTATGTCAGTGTCTCTCTTGACAGAATGAGACGACTTTGACATACTGTGTACACGTGTCGCATGATTGTACAGGTTTTTACGCCTGTTGAGAACAATCGAGGATCATACACAGGCACAATGGTAATTTCTGAGTATTTCTCAGTATTTCAGTTTATTAATGTTATTGATGTAAATTCCGCGCACTCTACGGCATTCCCGGTTAGACTTGCTATAACCGGAAGGTCGCGGAAGGCCTTAGTTACGTCACACAGGTAAACAAAATGGCGGCCCCCATGGTCGCTTGCACAGTCATATATCACAAAGTTTAAACGGCTCTAACTACTTCATTTTTTATTATTTTTCAAAATTTCAAGGGCAGAATGCGATTTTTTTTCAATATCTTTCATTTAAAAGATATTTATTTCCAGCTGTCCATTTCCCTTTAAGTTAATATTTTCCCCATTCGTGCCTTTTGTTAATACATAACCATTGTCTTACTCGGCAAGTCCTAGATATATATCTTCTCCTCGGCCATCTGCCTCCGCTCTCTTCTAACTTGTCCTGTTCTGGCCCATATTTCTGCTGCCGACTCTCCTTTCTTGGAGCTACTTTATCTGTACATGTATAGATAATAACTGCCAGTTCAGCATATTCTTCCATCTTGGATTCATACCGGTAGCTCGTTCCTCTTTAGAGTCTCATGAGAGAATGAGATGTTGTTGCTGGTGTTCCTGATAAGGTGAAGACTCCCACCAAGCATTTTCAGATGCGTCATCCCAATGTCATCAGACACCAGCATCCAGAAAATGACTGCTGCTGTTCTACTAAGGTTTAGCGTCCCACGTGCGTCTAATAGCTGCCGCATCCCAACGTTCTAGGATCCCGCAGCTTGCGCCATTATCGCCTGGACGTCAAAGGCCCATGCATCCTTTTTATACTCCAATCGTGCTCTAAACGCAGCACTCTTGGTAAAATCGTTGCCATAAATCGCAACAGAACGTTAAAACGTGAGAGATCTTAACAGAACGTGACAAAACGTGATAACGTATCGTGGTTACCGTAAGAGAGCTTGAGAGAACGTAATGAAATCGTGGCAGATCTTCATAAGAATCTTGTTGGGTTCGTAACAAAACACTACAGAAGGTAACAAGACGTGCAGAGAGCGTAAGTAAGCGTGGTAAAGCGTAGAAAAGGAAAAGAAATCGTGAAGCTCTGCGCTTTTTCTAAATCGTGGTCATCGTAGCTATCGTGGCTGAGTGTAAACGCAGCATAACAAAGATCCCCTACGTTTGGGCTTCACGATTTGATGCGTTCTGTTAAGTTCTGTTAAGCTCTGCTGAGCTGTACTACGCCCCACTAAGATTCCCACGTTCTCTCACGCTCTCTCAATATATAAAACCAATCGGGGCCATCGTGGCAAAATTTTTGACCGTCAAAAATTTGGCCACGATCCTTGCGCTCTCCACGATTCCTCCAAGCTCCCTCACGATCACCAAGATTCAATCCCACGACCCCCTACTCTCACCACGATTCTGTCAATCGTGGACATCGCAGCAATCGTGGCTGTGTGTAAACGCAGCATTAGCCTTCTGCGCGTGGGTTCGAATCCCGATAAAGCTCATTCTTGTTTTTGGAACTGTGTTTTTAACAAAACTCTTTTTCTTACACTGATATATTGATTATTATATAGACGCCTGGCACCCATTTACAAAATTACCCAGCTTTCTAGGCACAATTTGGATTTTGTTTATAATATTTTTGTGCAGCACAAATTAAAAAGCCTCCCTTATGAATGGAAAGAAGGACAACTCTGTAGATACAGGGCTCCAGATAACGGAAGTATTTCGAAAACTAAAATTTTTATTTCTGCTTTTAAACCCAATGGTGTCATACTCATTAAAAGTGTCTCGAAGAGACGATTTAATCAGTAGTAACACCATAGCATTCGGTGCTGAAATGAGTGAGAAAATGTTAGATTAGTCCCGCTTACATGTGTATCTGGAGCATCTGGTTAACCCTTATTCTGCTGCACAGACGTCTGTTTTGACATTGTCGTCTGCAAAATTTGTTCAGTTTAGATTTATGCATTGTTTTAATTAAACAAACCTTAAGACGAGTGTCAAACAGTTTGAATCCAGATGAGACGCCGCGTTACGCGGCGTCTTTCTAGATTCGAACAGTTTGTAAACTCCGTAAAGTTACGACCAGTAGGCACAGGTTTAAACTATGAGATCCAGTCAAAATGTGTAAATATAATTCACTGGGGGTGAGCGATTAAAACAGATACGGAGAATCTTTACCTTGGGCTTGCTGAAAATGGCTGTATCGGCCTTGTCCGCCTTCTAACTCAAACACTTCTTTTCGGATCTTCACCAAACTTGCTACAAATGTTTAATAGTATATATTCTAGGTCAGGTTCAAAAACTAGCAAAATCGCATGAGGCATGTCTGAATTTTGCCCTTGAATAATTAAAAAATGACTGTTTCAGCATTTTCTGCTCTCTAACACAAACACTTTTTATTGGATCTTCACCAAACTTGCTGACAATGTGTATTGGTATTAAATCTAGGTCAAGAAAACAATCGAATACAGTTGAATGAAAATCCTGTAAGGGGTAAAGGAGAAATGGAGTGGTCATTTATTACTTAACTTATTACCAACACGGCTATTTGGGTATAAATAGAACTGGACCAAGATTTTTATACAAATATTATTTTCAGCAAATTTGGTGAAGATCCAATTAAAACTGTTTGAGTCAGAAAGCTGACAAGCCTGAATTAGTCAATTTTTAGTCATTCAAGGGCAATAACTCCAACATGCCTTGTGCGAATTTGGTAGTTAAGATGATTGACCTAGATTTTATATTAATAAACATTTTCAACAAGTTTGGTGAAAATCTGATAAAAACTGTATGTGTTAGAAAGCAAAAAATGCTGAAACATTAATTTTTAATACTTAAAGGGCAAAAACTCAGACATGCCTTTTGCGATTTAGTAGTATTCAAACCAAACCTTGATTTTATATAAATAAACATTTTCAGCACGTTTAGTGAATATCCGATAAAAACTGTATGTGTTAGAGTGCAAAAGTGACAGGAACAGTCATTTTTTATTAATAACAGGCAATAACTCAGATATTCCTTATGCGATTTTAGTAGTAATCATACTAAACCTTGATTTTATATCAATAAACATTTTCAGCAAGTTTGGTGAAGATCCAATAAAACGTACTTGTGTTAGAGAGCAAAACTTGCTGAAAACAGTCATTTTTTAATACATAAAGGGCAAAAACTCAGATATGCCACATGCGATTTTAGTAATAATCAAACTAGACCTAAATTTTATATGAATAAATATTCTCAGCATGTTTGGTGAATATCCGATAAAAGCTGTTTGTTTTAGAGTGCAAAAATGACTGAAACGGTCATTTTTTATTAATTAACAGGCAAAAACTCAAAAATACCTGTAACGCATGTTGTTTAAAGTCCCATTGTGTTTTCAGACCTTTTCTCAATGCCTGAAATACAATAACGGTTTATAATAATGTTTGAACATTCTTATGGCCCAAACTGATCTATGAAATGATGAAGACGGACCTAAATCACCAAAAAGGGCGATTTACAAACTTTCGTTTGTTAAAAAATTGTCATTTTCACAATTTTTTTTTTAAATGTCAAAGTTTTGCGCGAAGAAATATTGATACAAGAGTACGAAATTTGGCGTTATGCGTTCGTCTGATCTGGGGCCCGTCTTACGAAACGTCGAAAGACAAATAATGTCGTAAGTCAGATTCTTACTCTCTCATTTATTATATATGTCTCCATCTAATCCTGTCGTGTTACATCTCTTGAATCGTCTTGAAAATACTATTCCAAAGAAACGTCACAAGACAAGATTAGACGGAGATCAGAAATTAGATGTATTTAAAAGTTTGGACTTACGACCGCTTTTGTCGTACGACGTTTCGTAAGACGGGCCCCTGGATCCTAACTGTTTGCAAGGTCGAATTTCCAAGGATAGATTCAGGTGGATTTACCCTATTTAACTATCCAGTCGTCTGATCAAGATCCGAGCTGTTTGACACTCGTATCGACATTTCTTCAGTCAAAATAGCTTACTTTAAGAATTTTGCAGACGACACTACCAATGCAGACGATGTTTTGGCGGGAGGGGATTAAAGCAGACGATAAAACTTGGCAGTGAAAGAGTTAAACGTGTTCAAGTCAGCGAAATCAAAGTGAAGAAATACAGATCGCATACACATGGCCGATTTATTCCAAGTGGATTCGTTTATATTTGATGCGGTCGATTTTATTTTTCATTTAACGAATGCTTAATCCAAATGTTCATGTTCATTTTATTTTTTATAGAAATATCTGCTAGTGACAAGTGCAGACTCAGATCAGACAACGCATTATTCCCTGTTTACAGAGTCTGCACTGTTTGCCTATGTTCCATTTATGGGACACTAGCCACTAATGAGTTATCAGCGAAACAAATATGTAGAAAATACGAATACAGCAAAACCTCTCTGTTATGACCACAAACTTGTTTTAATTAAAAGGTGTTAATGACAGGTGACTGCTTAAAGCAAGGTGACAGTAAAACAGAAAGCTCCTTTAGGAGCTTTCTATTTTACAGTCGCCTCGCTTTAAGCTGTCACCTGTCTTTTGTACAATTAATTAGCCTTCGTTTAAGTGGTCGTAATAGAGAGGTTTTACTGTAGCTCGTACTTAAGCGAGTGAGCATATAGTTACATATGTATTTATCTTATTTCACTGCAATTATACTAGATATGTCACAATATAAATATTTCATGAATAATTCATACCGTTGAGAACTAGATTAGCAATACATAACCATTATCTCTGTCTACTTGTAGATGTTGTTTGCATCTTTTATCTAAAACAGGTTCTTGGGTTATCTGATTGAACATTTTGTATCCTGATCAAACGATGAGGTACTAGATATACTGATCAGGATAAAAACTTTTTGCACATGCCAGTATAGCCGAAATTAACAGGCACGGCGTTAAGCTATTGAACCATGGCTATGACAGTATACTTGTGAAGAGTACACTTGCTCTGTTAAACAGTTTAAACCCAGTAACGAGGGTTCCTAAAGGAGCCTTCTGATCAGGATCTGCATGACAATATATTTTATAAAAACAACACTTAAATAATCAATACTGAACTATACTTGTCCTTTTGAATCCTGTGGCTGGATCAGATAATTCAGTAGACTGATGCTTATGAACATTTTATTGCAAACTGAATAATATGTGCTGAAAGCTTTTCAACTCTTTGCACGCTAGCGGCAAAGCAATATTTTCGTCTGCAACAATGTGTCGTCTGCTGAAGTGCCAAAGTAGATTTTTGTCAAACAGATTGGACCATGATGAGACGCGGCGTGACGCGGCGTCTCATCATGATCCAACCTGTTTGCAAAGGCAAATACGAGTTTGCCCTTGGCATGAAAAAACAATATATTATATAAATATTAGATGGCAGTTTGCGTGACATTCAAATTGTCAGCCCGAGAAACAGCATGTCACCCCGAGGCGTAGCCGAGGGTGACATTCTTGTTTTCGAGGGTTGACAATTTGAATGTCACGCAAACTGACATCTAATATTTATTTTATTACACCGAGCTTATCAATTCTAGCTTTAGAATCGTCTCATTTGTATTTTATAAAATGTGTTGTGGATACTAATTTAGCGCAGACATGTACGTAACGCGGGAAACGACGTCGCCGTCTATGACGTCACATTGTTTATAATTATGTTACCACTCTTTATAACGTTCCAATGTATCCAATAGCGAACTCAATGTCAATCCTGACAGTACGTTTTCGGACGGAGTAAAAAAGTAATGTCTTTTAGAGTGACGTCACAAAAAGAATATCATAAAGAGTGACAGTATATTTTGAATAGATGTAAAAGACATGCAAAATGTTAACTGTAGTTCTATGAGAATTTAACATTGTAACTCAAAGCGAGGTGTAATAAAACTTAAATGTCACAGACTAAATAACAAAATAATAATTTGATAAAAGGCTTTTAATTCACTGAGCAAAAACATATACTTAGTATCTTAGGTAATCTAAACTAAGTGCTTTTAGGTTTTTACGTGCTTAATAATATTTCAATTATTAATACTTCGTCTGCTGCGTGACACTATTGTCTACTTAACAGATGTCATCTGCAACTGTCTTTCATTTTCTAAAGCCATTTCAGTTTGGATCCTGATCAGATTGCGCTTTTCGCTGCGTCTGAATTGTGTCCAAACTTTTTTTTAAATATAAATAAAGTCACTACTAACATATGAAGGGTTATTTAAACGTCTTTTGATTGTCTTCCGGGACGCTATAAGCACAACAACACAATGGTTGTTTTGCCATCATGAACTGTATTGCATGTTAGTGCTGAACTAGCGGTTGTTGAACCGCAAGTCAGGTTTGTGATTATATACAATGGAGAAGGTCTTATTCTTTCCCTGTGTTTATAAAAGAATTATTCAACTGGCAGGGCGGAGCTAAGATGGCAAAGACAGGGCTGCCATAAGTTTACAAAAAATCCTAAGATTTCCAAATTTGCATTTTCCAGATGCAAGTTTACTAATCGTACCTTTACCCCATAGTCTGTTTCTAGTTTTGAAGACACATGGCTGCTTAAAACAGGTTGAAAGTAAAGCAGAATGCGCCTTAAGGCGCATTCTACTTTACTTTCAGCCTTTTTTAAGCTTCCATCTGCTAGGATAAAAATCCGAAGACTTAAGAAAACTCCGGAGAAATGGCAGCCCTGCAAAGATAAACTAATTTACTTTTGATTTTACCTGAATAGCAAACAAATTGGAGCCTAACCTGACTGTTTACAATGATAATACAGTATTACCTGGCTTATACGACACTTTGATAATCCAGAAATCTGCTTTATCTGACAATGGTTTTCGGAACCAAATGTCAAATAGCAATTATAGCATACAGTCGAACACGTTTAAATCAAGATAATCTGTATTTCTTTTGAAGCATTATATATCTCAGATCCGATTAAATGGAACATACCCGTATTTCAAAGTTAAAACGTGGCTTTATGTTACATACAGGCTTTTAAAAACGTTATTGTGGATCTCGGTTGACAATGGAATCAAAAAAAAAAATTCAAAAAAAATGCGAACCCTACCCGGTATTCGAGTGGTTATGAAATCCAGTCGCTTTTACTAGCAAAGAATGTTTCATAACCGTATAAATACCGGAAGTACGCAATTAATTTCTGAAATAGTACTAGTGTTGCGTCATATATTACAGAAATTAATGTCAAAAACATTTAAACATGGATTAAACAATAGGTTACTGAAAACTAATGTGAATTCTTCTCCATATAATTTCTTTTAACCTAACATTCGGATATATAAAGTATACTTGTCTTATACCATGGCTAAAAATACGTTAGCAGGAAGATGCTTGTCATACGATTCAGTTTTTAATTAAGTTTACTCTGTTGCGTAGTGACAGCGCCTACAGTAATTGTCATATGGATGGACATTGAAATAAATTAATATGACAAATAGCAGCTGGGGTAAATGAGATGAAGTTCTAACATTTTCTCCTTTATGTCTGTATCTAATTAATCCCTTTTCTGCCATATGTGACTATCGAAATCGCAAAGAGTTTTGGTCAAGATCAAACACTGTCTATCTCGGAGTTTGATCTGGATCAAAACGTATTGACACTCGTATCGATATTTTTTAGTCATACGCTAGTACTGTCCTAATTCGAACAGATTTTGGCTTAACTGGAAACTTGCATTGTCCATTTGCAGTTTCAGGAGTGCATGTGTTAATTTTGAAAGTTTTGTTTACTATTAACTCTAAGAGAAAAATCTCTTACAATGAATAAGTCTGGTCAATACAGCGTTCCCTCTCTACAACGACACCCACTGGGACACAACAAATGTGTGCGTTGTTCGGAGGGAGTCGTTATAGGGAGGGGCATTGCTTTACATTTGCAAACAGCTTAAATCCAGATCAGACGCCATGCTACGCAGGGTCTGATCTTGATTCAAGCTATTTGTCACGCGTCAGTATATAAGTCCAACTTCAGAAAACCAGCAGACGACAATTATAATCAGACGATATTGCAACCGTTACAGCTTTAGATATAATTGTCTTGTTTGGGGAACAGCGACAATGGTCGTTGTAAGGAGGGGGTTGCTGTTGGGAGGGCCGTTGTAGGGAGGGAGCCCTGTGTATAATAAAAGCGTGCATTAACCTCCTACTTTAGTGACCAGTGTGTATTTGACCAATTAGAAAATTAATTGAGTATTGGTTCTCCGTTCTACTCTGTATGCATAATGGCACCGTAAACAAGTTGAAGGAGGAGTTGAATTCTCACAAGACCTCTTGTCATGTGGTGTCTGATCTGCATCCTAACAACAGGGAGCAGGGTTATAAAGCGTTTGAGTTGAGTCTTGAATCGTTCTCAAGTACTTTATTGATCAGAATTGAGCAAAAGATCCAATCTGACCAATAAAATGCTTGTGAACGATCCCAGACTCAACCCAAACGATTAGGGGTGTATCAAACACATAAGCGATACTTTTTTTCTTTCATGTTGATTTTGGAAGAGCTGTTAATGATAAATGAAAAAATAGAAGAAAAAAAATCATATGTTGGTTTCCACTTTTTGGCGCTATGGCAATTTGGAAAAGGTGTATCAAATTCGGATTTCATCTCAAATGTTGTCCAATTTAAAGTATAAATTAAGTAAAATCTATTTTAGATACGAATAAACATGGTAATTTTGTTTTTTAAATGTATTTCATGTCTATGAAAATAATTTTACATAAAGAAACTAAATTAAGACCAAACAGGCACCAGATTTGAAAAATATGAATCTCTGAGTAAACAACATTGTTTTCATGGGTAATGATATTTATTTTAAACAATTTTCTTTATGAAAAGTAGTAAAATCCATATTCTAGTTTCTAACTTTTTTTTAATGTTGTACCAGATGAAAGCCCATACAAGGCAATTCAAAATATTAAAAGAAAATGATAGGTTAGTGTTGAACATTTTGAGTTATAAAAGAAATAGGAGTTATCTCCCTTTACAAAATGTACAAAATACATGTAGTACCATATCGATGATATTTAGAGCTTCATGAATTTCACAGTTTGTGCCGGTTTTGTCTTAAATTAGTTTTTCTTTGAGGAAATACTACCATAGACATGCAAAAAATAATACAAAATCAAATTACCATGTTGGTTTTCATTTGAAAGAGATTTAATTGAAGCGGGTTCTTTGAAAAGGTCAAAATGAGAAAAATCAAATCCTAATCTTACACACATTTTAGAAATGGCCGTAGAGCAAAAAAGTGTACACCAAAATATAATATTTTGTCATTTTTTCATTAATCTTAAATAGCTCTTAAAAACAAAACCATGATAGAATGTTTTTTTTATATCCTTTGAAAATATCACAAATTAATGAGTTTGTAACACCCGTAATAATAATAACCTTGGGCCTGTTTTCTAACGTCAGTGCACTTCGGTCAAGACAGAGATGGTTGGAACTAAACCTTTATTCAATGTTATTCAACATTATTTTCTATAATTTAAAATATTAGTCCTTTTTTTTTGGCAAACACATTTATCAATTGTTTTATATGTATAACACAGTCTCGCCTAATGTGGTTAAAGGACACGATGTTCTATATCCAATTGCGTAACCAAAGGTTTTTGACATTTAGTCTAGCATTGTGATGCCGCAGGCGCGTCGCCACCTAGACAATTAATACTATTGTGTACTTATAGAAATAGATCGATTGTGAAGCAAGTTATCCCAACTTATATAGATGTATTAACTCTTTTACAACCACAGTCGCCTAAATGCGCCACTTCAAATAGTGCATTCCCTGGTGAGACGTCATGTCGTGTCTGACTTAGTCAGATCTGGATTTGCTCCGACAATTAATCCAATTATCACCGGTTTCCAAAGCAAAAATTAAACGAGTATATAAGCATGTATCTGTTCTTTATATTTGTATACTGTTAAATGTTAAATTAGTCCCATTCTCCAATTTTAAATTTGGCAGTGAAAGAGTTAATTCAAGATGGCGTCCGTCTTTTTTTATCGGTTCACACCTTTCAAGCAATTTTATAGAATCTTATCAGAATGTATGTGTCCACAACATCTAGATCGAGTTCAAACGTAGATAAACTCTTGTCAAAACCAGATCTAATAACAAAACCTTGTTTACACTCTATAGAGACCATATTCTTACTGAAAATAAAATATTAGCATAATGCTTGTCACAATTAAAGCTCGACCAGTTCAAAAAAGGTTAAACTCGTATATAGATAGAGGGCTCCCTCTCTTCAACGACACGCGAGGGGAGACATAAAGTGTGTGCGTTGTTCGGAGGCAGTCGTTATGGGGATGGAAATCGGTTTTCATTTGCAAACATCTTAAATCCAGATCAGACGACGCGTCACGCGGCGTCTGATCTAGATACAAGCTGTTTGTCACTCGCCATGAAGTTTTTCTCTGTCAAAATGTCCAATATGTAATTTTGAGAAAAACAACAGACGACAATTTTAAGCACACGACGTTGCAGCAGTTAAAGCGTTAGACATAATTGTGCTTCTAGGGAACTGCGGCAAATGTCGTTGTAAGGAGGGAGTCTTTGTTGAGAGGGCCGTTGTAGGGAGGGAACACTGTACATTGTTATCACACCGGAGGGTGCTTTTTCCGGTCGTAATGATTTTTTGTCTTTATTTTTGGTCAAGTCCGAAACCTGATCACCTGGGAAGATGAACTATTAATCAACATTATAGACATGTGTGAGCAAAGTAAAGCCACATCTATCCTATCTTGGTGAAACTTTATCAGAATGTTGGCCTTTATGATATCTTGTTCAAATTTGAAACAAGATCATGCAAGACCAACAGTTCGAATGATGTAAGAACCTTGTTAATACTGTTGAGGCAACCATATTCGTCTTCATAGAATATTTGCAAAATTTGAAACTTAGTCATCACACGAATTTGTTTAGACATTGAGATTACTCTTTTGTTCAGATTTAGACGAAATTTAGTCAGAATAAATAACTTTGCGCGGCGTCTGATCAGAATCCAAACTGTTTGCAAACGCGCTTTTAAGCATCATTGAGAGTGAAAGGGTTAAACAGGACGAGTGAAACATACGTCCCACCCCTTCAGCCATGTACTATTTCATAACAATGTGACATGAAAAAATATAACGATCTACTAACGAGATCTTCTCAGAAAATAAGGCGATTACAAATGTCTTGTCCACAGAAATTATATCACTCTTAACCCCTTCCCTGCCTTACACCGAGGGCAATGACAATTTACAAGTAGTATGGCTCCTGATAAGACGCCGTGTAACTGAAAAAATATTATTTTATATAATTCAAAAAATACAAAAAGGTCCTTTTTGGAATCCAGACGGCAGTTGGTAGGTGCGAGTTGTTTGTAAGTGCAAGTCAAATCAAACTTAGCTCTTCCAGGGATACGTTGTATAACTACAATGGGGATGGATGTAATTATTTCCCGCGTAAACGCAAACGAAACACAAACGCATTGTTATAACATGTAGAACATGACAACAGTTTTACAAACCTAAATGTTTACTTTAATCCGACTATCAATTTGGAGCCTTGTCAGACTTCGGGTTAACCGGTGTCTGATCTAGCTCCAAACTGTATGCAATGGAAATGATAGATTTAGAGTAAACGCGTTTATTGAGAAAGAATTAAGTCTTATCCACTGAAGGGCAATAATAATATTCTTCTCGATAGGTCGTTGGTCTCTGGGGATAAGTAAGCCACATGTTTATTAGAAATAGCGTAAACGTTTTATCCCTTCACTGGCATGACGTCGTCAATCTTTTTTTTTTAAAAATGTTGTCGTCTGCTTATATTTCGCAATTTGATTTTTAGGTATTTGTCTTTAAAAATAGTAAAAATGAGTGTTAAACAGTTTGGATTCTCACCAGACGCCGCTTTAAGCGGTGTCTGATCAGGATCCAACTATTTGCAAGTAACAGTTGTTATTGGGGTATAAAGCCGATCAGAATGTTCCTAAAAATTTGTGTCTGAGAATGCGTTTACGGGATAATCGATATCAAATCAGTTTTGGCTTCTTCACGAATTTATATATCACCGAAATCAGTCTCAACAACAAAAGTAATAGTAATCTAAAAACAAAATACTAGTAGATATGCCCAAGAATTCAAATTTATTTCAAACGGCAACCAAGTCTGCAGGTCCTTGAATTCCGTCACATGATGTTAGTGATAAGTATGGTAGTGTAACGGTTAGGTTATCGATGGCACATTTTGTCTTATAGATCTCTATGTTGAACAATTCAAGTAAACTAACTGTTTGAAAAAAAATGTATTAAAAAAGAAATAAAACCTAACGGGGATCGAACCCACAACATTCTATCCTTTTACAAGTACCCATACACGCTACCAATTACACTAATTCGATTTGATTTACATTCGACACAGACTGCTTAATATCCTTACATTTCTTCCGTAAATCAATACGCAAAGTATCGACCTTATATTAGTGTTTTTCTTTTGACCTGTCAGAGTTAGTTTTAGATTGGAACATTCTAAAATTTTAAAAGGGATGATCACCGTACTCGTTGATTTCCGTACGGTCAGCCAGGGATACGGAAAGCTGTATTTATTGTGTGTAATGTACAGTAGAGAAGACATTATTATTTCCCGAATAAACGCAAACACAATGCACTAAACTGTAGAAAATTGAATTTATCTTTTTAATCTGGGTGGCAAACAGGTTGGAGCCTGATCAGACGCCGGGTTACCCGGCGTCTGATCTGGCTCAAACCTGTTTGCAATGAACATAATAGTTTTTAGCATAAACACGTTTATTGAGAATGAATAACATATCAGTAAAATTAGCGCAGCTGTCTCGTGCTGCACGAGGATCATGCTTATCTCAAGTTGGGAAGTGTACGACTATATAGATCCGATGTTACCCTGTTATCTATTTACCATGATGAACTATTCTGTTCTAAATATAACTCTGACAGGTCAGAAAAATCGAACAATACCGAAGCTAAATATATACTTTCAGTGACGTAGGAATATTCAAATTTAGACAGATCAATAAAACCAAACAATAGTGAAATGGTTAATTGTTTCCTTTGACTGCTTATATGACAAGCTGATAATACAGCGTTCCCTCTCTACAACGGCACCCAATGGGACACTATAAATGGGTGCGTTGTTTTGAGGGAGTCGTTATAGGGAGGGAAATTGATTTGCAACATCTTAAATCCAGATCAGTGGCGTCTGATCTGGATTGAAGCTGTTTGTCACGCGTCATTATGTTTTTCCTATAAAAATGTCCAATATGAAAATTTGAGAAAACGAGCAGACGACAATTTTAATCAGACAATATTGCAGCCGTGACAACTTTAGATATAATTGTCTTGTTTGGGGAACAGCGACAAAGGGTAGTTGTACGGAGGGAGTCGCCGTTGTAGGGAGGGAGCACTGTACTTGAATTCTGTCACATGATGTCAATGATAACTATGGTATAGTTAGTGAAATGGTAAATTGTTTTCCCTTTATTGACTGCTTATTGGCCGAGCTGATAATAAATAGCACAAAATAACAAATGAATGATCAGGCCGGAGAAAAGGGCTCAAAGATGAAAAACAACATAATAGTAGAATCTACTACAATTTAATTATTTAGCACGTTATATCAATATCGGGAAGACCAATATCTGTATATGACAACGATGACAAACCAGATGGTGTTGACTATAGCATTTAATCACAAGGATGTTGATGGCAGGCTGCGAAAACAAGCAAAAGTAGTAATTAAACCCTTCACATGCCGGTTATGACATTAATCGTGCTCAACATTAGATTCGTCTAAATATATCCAATATTTTCACGTTTACGCACGTATGTATCTATCAAACTACACTTATCAAAATTTGCTAAGGGTTCCAATGCATTGACCCTATCACTTTCTCACAGCATAACTTCCAACATGTTTGTTCGATTCTTTCCATATTTGGAGATATTTGTGCCAAGGGTTCACTTTACATATTGTGATAAAATTTACTCTTAATTAGGTCCTGTAGGCGAAACCCGGGAAATTTTATCCAAATGTGAATTTTTTGAGATTTCATCAAAATTTTAAAATTCATTGAAATCTACATTTTAATATTCTTAGAGGTGTTTTTCGTTGGAAAAGAAATGTTTTACCTTTTAATATTCAATTTTTCATATTATCAAATTATAAAGCATGGTCATTAATTCTAAAACCCAACTTGTAACGTTTGTATTTTTCTCTGAATAAGGTGATATTTTATATTTGTAACAATGTACCTGTATAGGACATTTACATGTGTAAGTCATATACGAATGGATCTCTAGCTACAACTCCTCAAACTTTTGTTGAAATTGACCAAATTTGTGGAAAGTTATAAAGTGAGAAAGTGATAGGGTAGATACATTGGTTCCTATGGAGGTTATACCTTTGACCCTTAGCAAACTTTGAGTAGAATATTATGTAAAGACGGTCGTTGTGACACATCACCGTGTAGAATAAACTCTTTGCAAGCTAGCAGCGGAAACATGTGCCACAGTGATTACCCGTGTAAACAGTTTAGATCCTGATGAGACGGATCGTAATGCGGCGTCTCATCAGGATCCAAACTGTTTGACACTCTGACCCTGTTTTGAAAAGAAATTTCGAAAAGTCTATTAATTGACCGTTATTAGCATTATGCATTATAGTTATTATTGCGTTTAAATGCATTGTATATACACCAATACGTACGTATAATTTGTTGTTTTGTCATTTGTTATATTGTTGTTTGTCATAGATTAATCTAAACATCATATGATCACTGTTTTTGTCAATACCAAATGCTGCTGTCAAACGAATGCAATAATCGAACCTTTGCATTCTGGGTATTTATTTCGTCTGCAGCAATTGTCTGCAGCTACTGATCGAAAAATAGATTTTTTGAAGATTTCTTTTGAAAAACAGGATCGAAGGATCAAAACTGATTGGTTCCTGATGAGCCGCCGCGTAGAAACGCGGTGTCTCATCAGGATCCAACTGTTTGCAAAGATAATCATGGTTTCGCCGCTATCGTTCATCCCTGATGATGGACAAGTTCATTGTCCAATTAAGTCTAGCCCATTTTTGACTATTTAGAGTTGAATTTAGCAATATCTTGCAAAAATGACAAACAGTGCAGACCCTGATCAGAGCGCTCCTTCAGAATCGGTATTGTACTAATTGAACCCTACTTACGTGTTTAAAGGTCACTTAAAGCAGTATGCATGTGAAAAGTACAATTTTCCTATTGCAAACAGTATCGACCAAAATCAGAGGGTTATACAGTAGAGACCAGTACTTTCACGCAAGATTTTACACCGTCAAGATACGAATAGAAATGATTTCTACATCCAAAAAGATTGTAGCTTAAAGCAGACTGAAAGTAAAGCAGAATGTGCCTTATTTAAAGTGTATTTCAACCTGAGTTAAGGACTCACCTGTTTTCATAACTAGACAAGGCTATGGGGGTAATGGGGACAATTAAAAGTAATGGAAGAAAGCTCCTGTAAGGCTACGTTTGATCTGGATTGAAGCTGTGTGTCGCTCGTCATTAAGTTTTTTTCTGTCTACAGCGTTCCCTCTCTTCAACGACACCCCATGGAAGTCAAAAAGTGTGTGCGTTGTTCGGAGGGAGTCGTTACACAGAGGGAAATTGGTTTACTATGCTAAAAGCTTGAATCCAGAACAGACGCCGGGTAACGCTTGGAAAACAACGTCAAGTGTTGTTGTAAGGATGGAATCGTTGATGGGAGGGTCGTTGTAGGGAGTGAAGACTACATACCTTCAAGAATCCCCCAAACCGTCAAGAATCAAATTTCATTCGTACCTGATTCGTAGATGCAGTCGGCATATTCGTAACTGATTCTTAGCGTTCGTGCAGTATTCGTAGTGGATTCTTGTTTTTCGTACTGAATTCTTGACAGTATTCGTAAGATTCGAGCCGAATCCCACGAATATTCTTAACTCGTTCGTAGCCGATTCGTAGAGTGTCACGAATTAGATAGAATGATTTGCCGAATTCCACGAATCCCCACGAATCATAACATTTATCAATTCGTGGCGATTCGTGGGATTCGTAGTCGGTGTGGAATAGGGGCATTAAAGTCATTAAATGTGTATTTTTATAACCACTTTAACTGTCCGTTTCAAGAACAATGAACTTGGGAAAATTGCATTGTGTAAGAACTGGTGTAGTATAGGCACTAATTCATATTTGCCAAGGATACGATAAATATCTGGCATGAAGCCACGACTGACTCTAGGCTGACTCATGAACGACATAATGCGTTTCATGAACATTATTTTGATTCTAGGTGGGCCCTGTAGATTCCAGAATTGTCCGAAAAGCAACAGTTTTCGTTTAACACGAATACAAATTCATCCACCCCTAATTTTATCCGGTCAAACTTTGTAACATATATAATTATGTTGTAGATCTCCATGTATGGAGGAATGAATAAACTACTACGTACTTCTATGTATTGTAATCAATATTCACGTATGCATGTACAGTGTATATGCTACATGTATTTCGTTAATTCATATTACCTTTTTTCAGATTGTGGAGTCAGCTCAATATAAATTCATTGTCCACGCAATTTGAAAACAAACTTTTTTTAATAACGTTACGCTGCCAATTTTTAATGTTACGAGTTTGATTTTTTTTCATATTTTGTTTTCATTTTGCATTTCAGTGCCCCGATTTTTAAAGCAATTTGAAATAGTTTTCACATCGCCTTCTTTTTCAAAGTCCGTGTCTACAATGCATACTTTTTACTTAAAAGACAAAAACAAAATTCTAGTGACGTATAATAAATGAAGTTTTACTCCTTTACCTCATAGCCTGTTTCTAGTTTTGAATTCAAGGGACCACTTAAAGCAGGTTGAAAGTACAACAGAATGCGCCTAAAGGCGCATTCTGCTGTACTTTTAGCCTGCTTTAAGCTAATGTCTTCTTGGATATAGAAACTATTCTTATGGTACATTTTCATCAGAGT
Organism: Gari tellinella; assembly: GCA_922989275.2. NCBI lineage: Eukaryota > Metazoa > Mollusca > Bivalvia > Cardiida > Psammobiidae > Gari > Gari tellinella. The sequence continues at coordinate 73,496,916 of OV277863.1, forward strand.
ATAAATTGGAACTATTTTCTTCAGTGATGGAATTAAATAGAGGCGTAAAAAAGCGAATGTATGATGTAATGGGTTAAATCATCCCGAGAACAACACTAACTTAATCCATTTACTGTTTTACCCCAAGTACAGTGGTTATTTTCTAACAATTTTGTTCGCAAAAGGCGCCGTCTTAGCAGTAACAAAACTACGTGGCACTCGTTTTTATATTTCTTAAGTCAAACTTCCTTAAATTTAAATTTTTGATGTAAGAGCAGACGGAAATTGTTTAAAGCAGATGACGTTTTTGAAGTGAATGAAGTTCCATCGAAACTGATTGAAGGGATTCTTGCGCCACCTGACAGCTTTAAACAAATACCGATATTTCAAGAATCGTTACTCACGAAATAATGTGCATCGGTTACCTCCCATAGGTACTTTCGGGTTTAAACAATCGCAATTAATCGCAAAAAATAACCGGTAAACATAGCGCCAATAGACAAAAAATATGATTACAACCTCTGGTTCTCTTTTTACCATGGCATTAAGATATGTTTGAAGAACATACATGTATACAGAAATTTTCATCAAGATCATTTAGAAATTTCATTTAGGCGCGTATCTTCTTAATTAAACCCTGTTGTTATCGTCATATGTATCTCTTTTCATCTTTGTCTCATTTAAAACAGAATTGGGAAATTGGACCGTTAATGTTGATCTATAGGCCCTCATTTTCTGACAATTTAAATATCCCGTTTCTGTTTTTCGATTACGCGATGTGTCAAGTTGCATCTTATGAAACTGAAATTACAAAATTGTTCTTTTGTTAAAGTTCATGTTTTTATAGCAGAATAGTTTCATTACATTTTGTTGTTTCCTTCTTACGTCAGTGCGATATACAGTAACACTTATTCTAAACAGACACTCAACTGAAGATGAACTGTTGGTTTTCGACTGGAAAAATAATGAATTCAGTAGAGTCCTAAATTTCTTCAACGAGATTCTAAATACACGTTTGACTAGCTCGTTGCATGATTGGTAATATTTTCGTCTTCAACAATAATTACTGTAGTCAGGCATTGTGCTAGAAGCTACTGATGAAATTATATTATACTGGTTTATGAGATTTGTAACAATCGTAACATTAAACTGATTAAAACATTATAACTAATCATGATTAACAAAACAGTAATCCACTACAGCATTATCTTTTATTTAAGAAATAATCTATGTTCTACCGTTGTGAAACGGTATTTTACAATGGTTGGGAGTTGTGGTGCGCAGGAAGTGACCACGAAGGCCGAAGACCTGAGTGGTCAATTCCTGCGCACCACAACGACCGACCGTTGTAAAATACCGTTTCACAACGGTAGAACATAGATTATTTCGAATCTAACATGACCAGATTTAAAGAAATTCATTAGAAAGGAAACCAAATGTTCCATACTTATTTCCTCAGTGGATGGAGTTTTTCGACCGAATAACTTTTTCCGCGGCATTACAAGAATCTAACACCCAACAGCAAATTTACATTTACCGATCTACAATCTGGCATAGAACAAACATTACATGAAACAAGACGGAAGAATGGGAAAATTACAGTTACATGGCTGGTTAAAAGTATATGGTCTTTACGAGCTATATGAATAACGTAAGAAATTTCAAATACATAACGTATAAAAATGCACGAGGTCACGTCATGTCATATAACCGCGGGAGGAGCGGGATAGAGAAGATCGTTGTAAAACGTCTCAGGTATACCACGATTAGCTTGTTCTATTTTTATAGTGACCAAACGCGTGTCATGTTAGAATTAAGAAATAATCGATGTTCTACCGTTGTTAAACAGTATTCTACAACGGTGGGGAGTTGTGATGCGCAGAAAATGTTCACGAAGGCCGAAGGCCTGAGTGGTCAATTCCTGCGCATCACAACGACAAACCGTTGTAGAATAACGTTTAACAACGGTAGAACATCGGTTATTTCGATTCTAACATAACAATCTTAACAAAAATCATAAGAAATGCAAGCAAATATTTCAGGCTTATTTTCTCTGCGGATGCAGTTTTCGTCCGAATTACTTCCCTTGTATGGCTATTACATGAAACCAATATCACTACGTCATAAGAAAAATACAAAATAGTGACGAAATAATTTATTCTGTCATAGAACCATTTATTATTAGTCAGATTAAATATTTCTGAGACAAATCAGTAACAAAAAATGAAAGAAAAGACCTTTTACGTCCAGTGACTTTTCATTGAAAACTGCGCTTTACCGTAGGGTGGGTATAGGAAGAGCCTATTCAAAAGGACTATTTTCACAGCGTGGTAAAACGTCTCAGATATACCACGATGAGCTTGTTCTATGTTTATAGTGACGAATTCACGTGTCGTGTTAGAATAGTTCATTAGTTATGCTGTTTTGACCGTTTAACTCTGTTCTCCCTGAACCAACAATTCCTACAGTATGTATTTCCAATTATAGGTCTAGTCTATTTGTGAATATTTAGCGGTTTATTCCATATAACGCAACATTGAGTAGCAGTGCAGACCCTGATAAGATGGTTCCTAAAGGAGTCATCTGATCTGGATCTGCACTCTTTGCATGGACAAGTGCACTCTTCACAAGTACACAGTTTGCACACAAAAAAGCGTATATTAGCCAATATGGTCAAACGGTCTACATGCGCATAATTGTACTGAGCAAATTCATCAATCCTGAAAGTTTTAATGGAAAAATCCGTTTTCCAAACAAGTCCTTTTTTAATATTATTTTGGTTAATTTAAATAATATATTGCAAAATAACAAGCAGTGCAGACCTTGATCAGATTGCTTTTTTAGAATCCATTTGACGAGTGGCTATACTGTTTGTATGGGAACGGCGTACTCTTTACACATACATCTTTTTATTGTTATGTTTTGAGGTATTTCTTAAAGAGTTATACATAAGTTTATTCTATGATGTACATACCGTCCAATATTCATTTTTCCCAAAATCTGATTCGGGAAATTTACTGATTTTTGGTCACTTTTGCAACGTTACATACAGGATCAGCTAATCAGTTAATTCAAAATCTAATTTTGGGAGTAGATCTAAAACGGCTTTTGTAACCCCTTCACTACGGAAGCCCATTGAGGCCCTTTTGAGATAGAAGTTAGATGGCAATAATTCGAACTTAAGTTCTAATTGCTAAGTTCGAAATGGTGCCGGAACATCTAAGACCTAAGTCTAAGTTCGAATTCTTGCCGAAATTGTTGCAGGAACATCTAAGATCTAAGACCTAAGTTCTAACTTCTAACTTCTAAGTTCGAATTGTTGCCGGGAACCTCTAAGATCTAAGTTCTAAGTTCTAACACCTAAGTTCGAATTGTTGCCGGGAACATCTAAGAACTACGAATTATTGGTTAGAACTTAGGTCTTAGATCTTAGATGATCCGTAAAGGCGGGAAAACGTGGCGCCATATTGATTCCAACTGCAAAAAAGACGGGAAGATGGATGTAAGCTAAACTTCTATTATTTCTTTATTTATTTTTCTTACTTTACAAGAATTGCGGATATATATAGCTAGTTTGTTTTAAGATTTGGCGATTAGAACCTATATCTGTACAAGTTAAAGGGTTGGGTAAAACTTCGTTGTTTCACACCCATGCTGCGGGTGGCATCTGTTGTAAAATGGCGTGTACTTGAAACAATTGCAAACTGTCGATCAAAAAATAAAGTTTCATACTTTGATCCCGATCAAGATCAGCTTTATATGCTATGACCAGGATAATTTTGCAATTTGTTATATTTGAAATATTTCCTGAACTACAAGTGTTTTATCAATATTTTTAGCTATCAGTTACTCGTACACTTGGAAAATCATAAAGTAGCTTGTTGAATAACGATGTAAACATTCATAAAAGTTTTCATTATGTTTATAACTCCTATTGTTTGTATTTTTCAGGGTGAAAAATCTGCCAAGTAGACGTGTTGAGTGGTCACAGGAGAACGTTCTGCTAGAGAAAATACAGCAGATCTAGATCCAAGTGCAGTCAGTGCAATCCCCAGTGTTCACTGTTAATCGCCAATTGACATGTATTGTAGCATTGACTTTTTAATAAAAAGGTACAAATTAATTGTATAATATTGTGTCTTCAAATACAATATGTATGCTTTATAGCTGTCTGTCATTTTCAACCCATTATTCCATAAATACTAGGACACGTTGCTGCGCCTGTTATTTATACCTCCTGTGAATAAAAAAGAGATTCGCTTTATACACGCATGTACAGTTATTTCAGTAGAAACATTTCTATATTCTAGCAGATGGTAGCTTAAAGCAGTCCGGAAGTAAATCAGAGTGCACCGGAAGGTACATTCTGCATTACTACAAACATGCATTTATGTCATGAGAGTCAACTATCTTCAATATTAGAAACAGGCTATGGAATAAAGGGTTAGCCCATTACCCCATATAATACACCTCTTATTTATTCACCCGCTGAAGAAAATATTTTCAGTTTATACTATCAACATGAATATGTATCATAATAAAACATTTTCTATATCAAAGCAGATGATAGCTTAAAGAGGCTCGCAACCAGATTGAGCATTAAGTATAGGTTAGACCATGGTTGCAAGCGAATAAACGATATAGTTCGAGGGGCGTAGCCCCCGAGAAGTATGTCGTTTATTCGCGCGCAACCATGGTCTAACCTATTTAGCACTGGCTTGGGCTCGAGGAAAACAAGAGGACCCTTCGTTTCTGCTTTTTGTTTTAGACGAAAAAGTCATTTTATTTGTAATATTTTACTTAAATTGAAAGGTTATTTCAATGTGTAGTTTTAGTCATTAAGCATGCCTTAACACCAACATAGATAACGCTTATTGAAGCTCTATATATATTCACAATTCATTATTAATTGCCTTTAAAGTTTAGGTCTCACTGTACATAATATGACGTCATCAAGCGAGTGCAGTTCAGAGGATTGCTAGGGTTGTGACGTCAGATTGCCTTGAGATGACGGAAGTATGGAATAAGTGAACAGTGTGTTAGTTATTTCATGGTTTTGTAAAATAAACGATATATTCACAGGCTTTTGAGGCATCTGATTGGCCGAGAGCTCCAAGCCATGTGCTAAAAATAGTAATTTGTAAATATATGTCAAATGTTTATATAAATGGGTAAGAATTAGTTTAGAATAAGAAATTCTGTTAAAGCGACTCGCAACCAGATGGTGCATTAAAAATAGTGATTTGTAAATATGTGTCAAACGCTTATATAAATGGTAAAGAATTAGTTTAAGATAAGAAATTCTGTTTAAAAAAATGTATTTCAATAAAAAAAAATATTGGTCTCTGGTGGGATTCGAACCCGGGGCCCGGCATTGGCGGACAGAAGGCAAAATAGGGGAAACCGCTTAGACCAATGGACCACGGAACTATCCGTTAATCTTGGATCGATTTAACGTATTTCAATGTGTAGCGATCGAAAGTGCATACAACTTCACAATTCGGCTCGGGTTTATGTCTGAGCCCGTGTAGAGAAGCAACAACAACAACTATACCGTCTACTAGTCGGTATAGAAAAACGATGGAAAATATCTAAAAATCTAAGATTCGGTGACGATTCTTGAGATTTTTTTTGGACTGATCATATTTTTTTAATGTCAGAAGCCAAATAATGCCACAAATTTGCTTTTATTTGAGTATTTTATTTTATTTTGACAAGTACAACATCCGGTTGCGAGTCCCTTTAAAAAATGCATTTAAAAAAAGAAAGAAAAAAGAAGCTCTGGTGACCCTTAATGCGCAAAAAAATGGAAACCCTTTAGCCAACTGGACTAAGGGCTAATCATATATTTGGAATAGATTTAACGTATGTGACGGCCCGTAGGGTGCGGTCAGTGTTTTAGTATTTCCGGAAGTTGTATTCCGCGGGTTCAATGAACAATTATCAGTCCGTAAGTTATCTTTGAAGAAGAAAGAACTCGTCTTTGAAATCTGCTTTGAATATCGTAAGTTTTTGTTGTTTGTTCTTGATGAAGGTTTGGAACTAATTTAGAAGTATTGGTCTTTAATCGTGTTCATTAATTCGGTATGACATTCGGTATTTATACGTATTCTAGTCGTTCGAAGATCTTAGTTATTTCTATTTCGACTACCCTTTTTTGGCGCCATTTACAAATCGTTACTTTTCCTTTATTCGGCTGTCACGAATGGTTTAATTCTATTGTTCACAATTAACTTAATATGTTTCTATAACAACCCGTTCACGTTTCAGGCACTTCACATTGTTATAAGCACCAGGACAGAGTGAGAGGCCATTGTTGTGTGAGAGTTGTTGCGCCTTGCGCGATGGTAAGTTACATTTTTCATTTGGAAGAGTCCATTATATTTTGTTGTAAATAAAGGCAAACAGTAACCAGATCATGCAAACAGTAACCAGATCATAGGAACTCATTATCTTGTAATATTGTTGTTACAAGCAGATTATATTGTATGTTTTAATACTTATTGTTGTTAGCAAGTTAAAGGTTTAAACTCATGACGTCATTATATATACATGTATGTTTACAGATCATTTGATTATAAACATAACTATTAGTAAAAGGATTTCTCCTTTATATTTATTACAGACGGTGTGTTCACCACGTGACGTCTCTGAGGATTGATAGTATTGGACCTTGTACATGATATAAATAAACTATAGTAAACTGTGCTGCCTTTGGTCGCTATTCTACCCAGCTTTCAATCAGGCCACCAGTAATTACATTGGAGCCCCCAGTCAGGAACGAGAGGATTTATCGTGTACATGTGAGAGACAGCAGATATATAGCAGACATCATTTTTTTATCTACGCTTGGAATTTGGATCTAGTGATTCAGAACACACTCTACAGTAGTTTTTAGGAGTGTCAGACACCTTGAGAGTCTGAACACAGGGATCAGACACCGCCAGCTTGAAGGATCAGACACCAGCAGTATTTCATTAGGAATAGGACCAGACACCAGTTTTTTTCCCAGGATCGGACGCCATTTCCCCAACCCAGGATCATACACCGTGACATCTTCATCAGACACAGTTGACATTCAGTGAATCAGACACTAGTGACATTAAGTGATTCGACACCTGTGACATTTAAGTGATTTGGACATAAACTATAGTGCTTTAAATAGTGCTATTCAGGACGCTTGAAGACTTGTCATGTCATGATTAAGAGGTCAAGGGTGGTGAGTGAGATTTTGATTTATTTTTTATTCTTTTGTCATAGCCTGATTATTCAGATAATCTTGGATTTTCTCTTTGATTGTCTTTGATGCTTTGGGTTCTGGCGTGGGAATTTAAAATTTATCACTGTATGCATATTGTAAAGTGAGAATCAGATTTTTTTCACATTTCACAACTTAAATTTAATTTGGTGAAGGTTCTTTCTAAATTCATTTAAGTTTAATCTAATTTTGCACTTTGGTGGTAGTTTCTGTCTTAACTTTTCAGAAATTAATATTTAAAACCATTTACAAACTGTTTGTGACAGCCATGTACCCTTTAGATCCCTTTTCAGCGACCCATTTTAGATAAATGCGCCTTTAATTGACCCATTTTAGACTAGTGCACCAGAAATTATCTCCCTTTGTATTGATTTTTCAAGATTCAGATCAGTTGTTTACATTAAGCACACAGAAAGTTGCATTTCTATAGATCTTCATTGGTGATAATTTATATATAGTTACAGAAATTTGGTTTAAAAGTGGTATTTGGTAACCGTATCCTAAATTGTATCTAGTATTTTCTTAAAAGTTCAGTTTCCAGTGTTGACTTGTTGTTGTATTCAGTCGTTTGGTATTTACCGGTATTCTGATTCGGTTTCTTCGGTTTTCAACGAGAACTTGCAACAAAGATCCAATTATTAATTTTCAGGTGACAGAGCAGATTATTAGCATAGATTATTGATTTTCAGGTGACGAAGCAGACTACAGATTATTTGCCTTAGATTATTGCATTACCCATTGATTATTATTTTCAGCTTTCAGCATTAAATTTATGCATTAGACTAGATTAAGCTCTTTCAGCATTAAATTTATTCATTAGTTCTTTCAGCATTAAATTTATTCATTAGTTCTTTCAGCATTAAATTTATTCATTAGCTCTTTCAGCATTAAATTTATTCATTAGTTCTTTCAGCATTAAATTTATTCATTAGCTCTTTCAGCATTAAATTTATTTATTAGACTAGCTATTTCAGCATTAAATTTTATTCATAAGAATATTTAGACTGCAAATCAGATCCGATTCAGCTATAGAATTTAAAAAATAATAAATCTTAGTCTACAACAGAAAATAATATTATAAGCTATTTAAAGCCTAGTTATTTAATGTGTTGCATGATTATTCTTGTTTTCAGGTGAAATTATAGCGCGTTATTTTGTATTAAATTGTTAGATTGACTGAAAATTTAGTCAAATTGACAGTTTGAGTGACATTTTTGGAAGAGTTATCTCCCCTGTGACAATAACCATGTGTGTTTGAAACCTTGTTTACATTATATTCTCATGTAATCATTCAAATAGTATTTATTTATAATTAATTGAGTAATTGATAGCTATAGCATCAGTTTGTCAACAGTGTAGATCAGATCATTTGTTAAATTTAGATTTAAATAAAATAATTCAGTTTTCAGAACTTAGTTTAAACCGACATTGTCTGTTTGACTCTTTTCTTAATTTACCTTGCATTTACATTTAGATAAAGGCGTTTCTATTCAGTAGTTTATTTGCTTAAATATTATAAAGGTTAACATAGATAAATAACTCTAATGTCAGAACATGGTGATTTGTCATAGGATTTCGTGATTTTTTGATTTATACTATCATCACAGAAGAAAACGACCATTTTGAGAATTCAGAAAGGTAAGTGTGTAGATCCAGATCAATAATGTAGTTTGATTTTGTATGATTATTGCTGCAAACAGTGTTTGGATCCGACAGTTTAGGTGCGTCCGTGTCATTTGATCTTTTCATTAAAAGTAGTTGCACTCCCGGCAACATTTTTGAGTTTAGATACAGATCCCTTTGAGTTTAATTGATTTTAGATCCAGTTCTATTTAACTTTGAAAAGAGTTACCTCCCTTTGACTAGTTGTCAGATTGAAGAATAAACATTGATACTTGGTTGTTTGTCTTACTTTTTTGTTACCCCTTATGGTTTGAATTTATGGTGAGTATTACTTCGTGTAAGTTCATTGACTTGTATTTAATATACATTGGACTCTATTTAGAGTAAAAAGAGACTACAACAATAATTTGACAGTCAGTGTTGATTGTTATATATCCTAAAGCAGGATTGGACATAGCAACTGGATACATCATTACATATGGAACTTAGTTCGGATCAGATACTCATTCAATATTGAGTTGTGAGAGACTACAATGATAAATAGTAGTGATACACTTTAGTAACTTGAATTTATACTTTAGTTACTTGTAGTAGAGATTGCTTTTGTGCAATTTAATTGTCTTTAGTGAAGATTTGGATGACTTTACAGATAATTAAATGTCTTTGGCAATTAGTGTGTCATATTTATAGTGTATTAGTCATAGTTTGGTAACAGATTGACTTATTGAGATAGTTCTTTTGAAGAACAGATAGTAATTGGCTCTTTAGCTATTGCAAGTGCCAGTGAATAGTTTTATTGATTTATTTTATATTCAAGTGGTGATTAGTTTTGTCACATAGTAGTTACTGTAGTGTTCAAGTGGTAATAGTTAATTTGCCATTGTGTATTATTCTAGAGGTAATAGTTATTTTGCCTTAGTGTATTGCTCAACTTTATTTTGCTATAGTGTATTGTTTAACTTTGTTTTGCCATAGTGAATTGAATTAGTAATTTATTTATTACTTAGTGCATTAGTTTGTGAACTTAGTTTAAGTATAAACAATACAAGATGCCGAAGGAAGAGGCAAAGGAAGAGGATGAGAAGATGTTGGCATATTTTAAGGCTTTAGGTGTTCCGCCAATGAAAAATGTTGATGATTTAAAGGCATACATGACTGATTATGGCTCAACCAAACTTGCAGATCCAACAGAAGACAAGACAAAAGTTAAGACACAGTCGCATGTGCCAAGAATATCAATATTCTTTGGAGAAGAGGGAAAAGGAGAAGTTTCATATATGACATGGGCATACGAGGTCAAGTGCTTGAAGGCTGAGAAGATATACTCAGATGAAGTTTTGCTTCAAGCTATTAGGAGATCTCTTCGAGCACATGCTGCAGATCAGTTGCGATATCTTGGAGTGAAACCGTCTATTGACACCATATTGGATAATTTTAATAGCACATATGGCATGGTTGAAACTCCAGAATCTATCCTGAAGAAGTTTTATGCATGTAAACAGAATTCTGATGAATCTGTTCTTAATTATTGTATTAGGATAGAGGAAATATATGCACAGGCTTTGGAGATGGGTGCATTAGCAGAAGCTTCAGGAATGCTTAAGAGAGTTTTTTATAGAGGCCTTACATCTCAACTTAAGCATCTATCTGCATTTAAGTTTGAGACAGTAGCAGATTACAAGAACTTTAAGAAAGAGGTGCGACAAATAGAAAATGAATTAGATGATGACATCAGTAGGGAAGCTTCAAAGCCAGAAATCAAAACAAAATGCCATGCTGTAAACAAGAAAGAGGAAAGTGAATCTTCAAAACTTGGGAAACAATTAAATGATTTGACAACAATGATGGAAAAACTTAACACCCGAATGGAACATATGGAACAGGCACAGGAACAAAACATACATTCAGAACAACAAGCACACAATTCTCAAACAGAACAAACTCAACCAATATACCAGCAGCAGTATCAACATCCACAACAACAAACATACACACGCATGCCTTATCAACAGCAGCAGCAAATGCAATCGGATGCATGGAATAGTCAGCCACCGAGTTACAATCAGCCTCAGCAACCATACACTTTCAGACCGTTAGGTTACAGAGGGCGTAAACATTTCAGGGGCCCTAGGAGTTCTATGCCTAGAGGTCAAGGACCATTCAGAGGTCAAGGCAGGGGAAATAATTCCTATCAGATAAGAACCCCAATTGCAGGAAATACCTTTATGCCTGAGTGTTGGGCCTGCCATCAACGTGGACATTTAGCTAGGGATTGCCATTTAAACTCTTAAATGCTCGTATTGTGGGTCAGAATGTGGGCAATAATGAGGAAATTGACCCTTCAGCCAAGGATAAATCAAGTTGTAATAGTAAACCTTCACCTAAGTTAGTTGGTGGAACCAACGAAGTTTCTATTAAAGTTGATGGTATTTTTACCACAGCACTTTGCGACACAGGATCTTGTGTGTCAACATGTTCAGAATATTTTTACAACAATAATTTTAAACATAAACTTTTGCATCCACTTGATAATATTTTAAACATAGAATGTGCAGATGGAAGCCAATTGCCATATAAAGGCTACATAGAGGCAGAACTTGAAACTATTGGTATTCCAAAGTCTAGTCAACAAACTTGTCTATTTTTAGTTGTTGCAGATACAGACTATAATAAGTCTACACCCTTTCTATTGGGAACAAATATTTTAAATGAATTGATGTCAGAGTGTAAACAACATTTTGGAGTTCAGTTTCTTCAAAGAGCTAAAACTCATACGCCATGGTATATGGCATTCAGATGTCTCACTTTAAGAGAAAGAGAGTTGAGACGGAACAACTATAAAATAGCTTCTGTTAGAAGTGCAGAATATCATCGTATCCAGATTGGACCGAATCAGTCTATTAATATTAATTGTACAACAGATAAGGAAGTTGATTGTCAGCCTACATGTTCTATTATTACTGAAACAAAGGATTCATCTCTTCCAACTTTTATTGACATAACGCCAGGAGTAGTACATTATGATAGTACAAATAAGAAAGAAATTATAGTCAACTTGACAAATTTAACTACTAATACTGTCAACATCTCACCTAGAGCCATCATTGCAGAGTTACAACCTGTTACTGTTGATCAAACTACTTATGATAATGAAAAGACTGAAAAGGAAAATAATTTTTTTGATGAAATTCATATTGGTGAACTTCCTGCAGAATAAGCTTTCCAACTTAAGAATTTACTTAATGAACATGGTGATATATTTTCAACAGGAGATACTGATATAGGCAAATGCAATTTATTTAAACACAGGATTGAACTTAGTAATCCTATTCCTTTCAAACAACGCCATCGTCGAATACCACCTGGTATGATAGAAGAAGTGCGTAAACACTTAGAACAGCTTTTAACTTGTGGCGTCATTAGAAAATCAAAGTCCCCATGGGCATCTAATATAGTTTTAGTCAGGAAGAAAAATGGGAAGCTACGCATGTGCGTTGATTATAGGATGTTAAACAATAGGACTATTAAAGACGCTTACGCCTTACCTAGAGTTGAGGATGTTTTTGATTGCCTTCATGGCGCAAAGTATTTTTCTACTATTGATATGAAGAGTGGTTACCATCAAGTTGAAATGGAAGAGTCACATAAAGAAAGAACAGCTTTTACTGTTGGACCACTAGGATTTTATGAGTATAATAAAATGCCTTTTGGACTTTCAAATAGTCCCGCTACCTACCAGCGTTTAATGGAGGAATGTTTAGGTGATTTTAACATGAGAATCTGTGTCATTTACCTTGATGACCTGATAGTTTTTAGTAATAGCTTTGAGCAACATTTGGAAAGGCTCAACATGATTTTAACAAGATTGAAGGAGTGTGGGATTAAACTTTCACCAGAAAAATGTTTCTTTCTGCAGAAAAAAGTTAGGTTTCTTGGACATGTAGTCAGTGAAAATGGTATTGAGACAGATCCAGACAAAGTAGAAAAAATAAAGAATTACCCTGTACCAAAAAATCCGGATGAATTACGTTCCTTTTTAGCTTTCTGTGGTTATTACAGAAAATTTGTTAAGAACTTTGCCAAACTTACAAGACCTCTTTCGGACATTTTACCTCCAACTTCTCAGAAGAAGAATAAAAGTCATCAAGTCGACATGAATTGGAAATGGGAAGACATTCACCAACAGACCTTTAATAAGCTTAAGGATATTTTGACCAGTCCTCCAGTTTTAGCATACCCTAGTTTTGATTTACCTTTTGAACTTCATACAGATGCCAGTGGTCAAGGCTTAGGAGCAATTTTATATCAATTTCAAGATGGTCAGAAAAAAGTAATTGCTTATGCTAGTCGTAGCTTGACGAAATCAGAAAAGAATTATAGTGCTTTTAAATTGGAGTTTTTAGCACTCAAGTGGTCAGTTACTGAGAAGTTTTCGGACTATCTCATTGGAAATACATTTACTGTGGTTACAGATAATAACCCATTAACTCATGTATTAACTTCTGCAAAATTAGACGCAACTGGTCAAAGATGGATTGCCGCTTTAAGCGATTATAACTTTAATCTCAAGTATAGACCAGGAGTGAATAATGTGGATGCTGACACTATGTCGAGACTTCCTCAGTCTACCGTCAAAGCTATATGCAATATTATACATGTTTCACCTTTTATTGAAATTTTACCATGTTATAACATCAATATTGTGGAATCTACTGAAAGTCCAGGTCAGCCAATGGCTCAAATAGAAATGAGAGAAATTAGAAAACAGCAAAGAGACGATTCAATTATAGGCATTTGGTACAGAGCTACTTTAGATAAAGAACTTCCAAAACGACATCTTATTCCAAAAGAACCGAAACATCAGACAATGCAACGCAACTTTAAGAATTTCCACATGATCAGAGGTATTTTATATAGAAAGTCAACAGACAATGAACAGACAGTCAATCAGTTAGTTTTACCCTCAGTTTTTAAGAGTCAAGTGCTTAATGGTTTGCACAATGATGTTGGCCACCCTGGAAAGGATAGAACTGCTTCACTTGTTCGTGAGCGTTTTTATTGGCCAGGTTATATTGGCGACATTGATAAACATGTACAACAATGTGGAAGGTGTTTGCGCAGAAAGTCAGCTGTTAGTAAAGCGCCAATGGTAAGTATTGAATCCAGTTTTCCCCTTGAAAGAGTTTGTATAGATTTTTTAACCGTGGATCCTTGTCAAGGAAATATTGAAAATGTTTTAGTTATAACAGACCACTATACTAAATACTCAGTTGCTGTTCCAACTAGGAATCAGACAGCTAAAACCACTGCAGAAGCTCTTCTGAATAATTTTATTTTACATTATGGTATACCATCAACTTTGCACTCAGATCAAGGCAGAAATTTTGAGTCTGAACTTATTAAAGAACTTTGTATTCTCATGGACATAAAAAAGACCAGAACTACAATTTACCATCCTATGTGCAATGGTCAAACTGAGAGATATAATAGAACACTACTTGACATGTTAGGGACATTGGAACAAGATAAAAAGAAGAACTGGAAAAAGTACCTACCAACATTAGTGTACGCGTATAACGCTACTAAACATGAATCGACTGGTTATAGCCCTTTTGAGCTTATGTTTGGAAGAAAACCAAGACTTGCCATTGATTCAATATTCCAGCTGGACAACAACAGTGACTCTATAACATCAGATTACATTAAGGATTTAAAACAGAGACTTCAAACTTCCCATGATATTGCAAATAAAGCACTTATAAAAGCAAGAGCAAAACAGAAGAAACAATTTGACAAAAAGGCCAAAGCATCCCAGATACATGTTGGAGATACAGTTTTAGTCAAAATCCTAGCTTATGAAGGAAAGCATAAGATAGCGGACAAGTTTGAGCTGGACACATACAAAGTAATAAGTCAGCCTCATAAGGATATACCAGTTTTCATTGTCAAGTCGGCAGATGGGACTGAGAGACGACTCCATAGAAATCACTTGCTTCCTATAGAAGTAGAGGACGATGTCATGGTGGATAAGGATGATCCCATATCAGGTAAATATAAGCCCGAAGTTACACAAACAGGAAGTAGGCCAGTGCCAAAACCTAGGCTTAGCACAAGTAAGTATAGTACGTTACAAAATGCCAAGCCTACAGGTAAGTATAATACCGTAGTTAATAAGTTTTCAGATAATTTTGAAGAGGATAGTGAAGATAGTGAGTGTGATTATGTCGTCACATATTCACAAGGAATTGAAGGACCGGCCGGTCATGGAACAGTAGTTGATCATGAAAGTGTAGTTGAAGGACATGAAAGCATAGCTGAAGATAAAGAAGAAACAATTGCAGAAGTTTCAGAAGAAGTTACAGTTACAGAAGAACATGCTGAAGCTCTGGCACCATCATCACATTCTGAGGACACAGATGTGGGTGCATGTAGTCCTGATAAGGATAAAGGAGCAGAAGATGAGACTGAAGAGAAAGAGATAGAGGGCCAAGAAGAAGTTACTTTACCTGAGGAGGTTAGATGCGCAGAGCCACCAACAGCACCGCCTCCATTGAAGCCGAAGAAACCACCGAAACCATCTCCTAGGAAGTCTACTAGGGTTAAGAAGAAACCAGATTGGTATGGAAAGGTTGTAAGTAAACAACAGACAGTCGCTCAAGAAGAAGCAGCTCAAGAGAATTGCCAATTGAAGGAGTTACTTCAGGAGCAGGCTGCCCTTACTGCAAAGTTACTGCAAACAGTTTTAAAATGAATAACTTTGTGTTTTTTAGCCATTTGTATATTTATGTTTTTATTGAATTAGATTTGCATTTAAATGCTCAGGTATCTTTTGTATTATATTGAATGTGTATTACTGGATACCAGTTTGCATTTCATGATCACTATAGTATTGGTGGTTTGAATTTCATTTGAATTGTGTTATTAGGTGTAATAAATACTTGCACTAGAAATAATTTCAGTTCATGAGTACATCTTGATAAGTATGTTGCTATTTGAATTGTACGATTTGAATAAAGTACATATCATGATACTTAGTCTCATTTATTTTTTGCTACCATGTATTGGTGGAGATGTTTCTTGTTTCATTTTAGTGAACAATTAATATCACTTTTGATATTTTTTTCAGGAGGGGAGGAGAATAGCAGAAATTGGAATATTTTTGTTAATTTCTGCATATATGTTTTAGTTTAGAAAGTATTTGATACTTATAATGTTTTTCTTTACAGAAATGAGAAGATCAGATTGGAGTTCAAGTAATTTCATATTGTCTATAGTATATATATTTTGTATTGTATAGTGTATTCTGGATAAGAATGCTTGAGTTATACAAACATAGTTTTCCTTTCAGGTATTCTTTAGTTAGAATGTTTGAAATAGTTTAACATTAATCTACTTTTGTATTTTGATATTGCAGGAACCATAACCATTTCTTGAATTGTTGAATTTAGATGTACATTGTGATTTGCTGTTTGTTTGATTGATAGCAAGACATGTTTACCTGAATTTGTATTGGATTGTGTGGAATGGTTTTTGGTATTCTGTGGTTCAGATTCTGAAGTGTTTGATTATTGGTCTTCTTGATTTGTTTTTAATTTGGTAGTATATTGTGGTTGTTTGAAGTCGTGTCGACTTTAAGGAAGAGGGGGAGAGTGTGACGGCCCGTAGGGTGCGGTCAGTGTTTTAGTATTTCCGGAAGTTGTATTCCGCGAGTTCAATGAACAATTATCAGTCCGTAAGTTATCTTTGAAGAAGAAAGAACTCGTCTTTGAAATCTGCTTTGAATATCGTAAGTTTTTGTTGTTTGTTCTTGATGAAGGTTTGGAACTAATTTAGAAGTATTGGTCTTTAATCGTGTTCATTAATTCGGTATGACATTCGGTATTTATACGTATTCTAGTCGTTCGAAGATCTTAGTTATTTCTATTTCGACTACCCTTTTTTGGCGCCATTTACAAATCGTTACTTTTCCTTTATTCGGCTGTCACGAATGGTTTAATTCTATTGTTCACAATTAACTTAATATGTTTCTATAACAACCCGTTCACGTTTCAGGCACTTCACATTGTTATAAGCACCAGGACAGAGTGAGAGGCCATTGTTGTGTGAGAGTTGTTGCGCCTTGCGCGATGGTAAGTTACATTTTTCATTTGGAAGAGTCCATTATATTTTGTTGTAAATAAAGGCAAACAGTAACCAGATCATGCAAACAGTAACCAGATCATAGGAACTCATTATCTTGTAATATTGTTGTTACAAGCAGATTATATTGTATGTTTTAATACTTATTGTTGTTAGCAAGTTAAAGGTTTAAACTCATGACGTCATTATATATACATGTATGTTTACAGATCATTTGATTATAAACATAACTATTAGTAAAAGGATTTCTCCTTTATATTTATTACAGACGGTGTGTTCACCACGTGACGTCTCTGAGGATTGATAGTATTGGACCTTGTACATGATATAAATAAACTATAGTAAACTGTGCTGCCTTTGGTCGCTATTCTACCCAGCTTTCAATCAGGCCACCAGTAATTACACGTACTATAGTGTTTAGCGATGGAGAGTGCATGGTTCGGCTCGGTAGTCTGACCCCGTGTTCAATTTCTGTTGCGTCGGTCGACGCAATTTTATAAAACGATGGAAAATATCTAAAAGATGAAGATTTGAAGTCTTTTCTTAAGGATGTATATAGACTGATCATACTTTTCTAATGCCAAAATGCACGATACTGCTACACATTTGGTTTTATTTGAGCATTTTCTTTTATTATTGCAACTACATCATACGGTTGCGAGTCGCTTTAAAGCAAAGCAGAGTGTGCATTATGGGTACTCTGCTTTATTTTCAATCTGCTTTAACGGGTCTTGTGTCTTTTAATACTACAGTGGAGAAAACTTTATTCTTTCCCGTTTAAACGCAAACGAAATTACACGACCGCATCACAATACAAGAGGGCCATGGCCCTAAATTCGCTCACCTGAGGACATTGTAGTTTGTACCTACAGTATAAGTTGACTGGGCAAGCCAACATTTTAATATAACTATAAATGGAGTTATCTTCCGGACAAGAAAACATGACAAAAGGGAATTATGACCCTCATCCATGACACATCCTCTTATCAAGCTATTTCCATTACCGGTAAATGATATTTATTTCACCAGCGTCAGCCGAACTGGAGTTATTTTCCTGACAATAAAATATGACAAAGGGGAAAAACAAAATATTGCTACCCTTGTACATGGCATTTTCTCTCATCAGTTTCTTTCCATACATAAAATTTCATTACAATAGCATCAGTATAACTGGAGTTGTCTTCCGTACAAGAAAATATCACAAAGGGAAATAACTCCAAAAAACAATGATGTCAGAGTTATGGCCTTTGCAAATGGCACTTCCTCTCATTAAGCTCTTTCCAAATACGCAATTTCATTGTACCAATTACCCCATAGCCTGTTTCTAGTTTTGAAAATAGGTGGCCACCTAAAGGCACACTCTGCTTTACTTTCAAACTGCTTTAAGCTACCATCTACTAGGATATAGAAACTTATTTCTTATCTTACATTTTCATGACTGTATAAAGTGGAATTATTTTCTTCAGTGGAGGAATAAATTAAAGGCCTAAAATGCATATTTATGGGGGAATGGGTTGAATTGGAATTATCTCCTGGACAAGAAAAAATGACAAGACATACAGATAACTCTGACAAAACCAATATTAAACATATGTATAAATATGGCATAAGACATAATTACATAACTGTCAGTGGATCACTTCCAGATCCTGTTTCTCTAAGAATGAAACAGACTGAACCATTTCTAAACTTTAGCAGACAACATGTTCAACAGACACCACCAGTTCTGTTGGTCAGTCACTGAGGTCAAATATTATGCAATAGTTGGGGAGTAGCATCTAGGAGCTGCTGGGGCTTACCCTTATCATACTGAAATGATGTCTGCTTAAAACCTACTGTATGTGAAAATGTACAAAAAAATCTCCCTCTGTTCTTCGGGTTTCAGAGGAGATGTCGTTTGAAGTAAATGTCAACGGACAGACGTACGACGGACGGTGAGCGGTCACAATAGCTCACCTTGAGCCTTCGGCTCAGGTGAGCTAAAACAAAGAAAAATACAACTTTTCGATAATACTGCCTCTGTATGTAAATCTGAGTAGCAAACAGTTTGGTTACCCGGCGTCCGATCTGTCTCCAAACTGTTTGCAATGAAAATATTAGTTTTTGCGTAAACGCATTATTTGGGAAAGAATATCGTCTTCTCAACAGTAGCAACAGGCTATAGGGTAATGGGTTAAAAGGAATACTTGTCAAACGTTCATATCTCTAACTCAAACGTTTCAGTCGAACATATCAATATTTCAAGATTCAAATGTGCTAAAGGTTGAACTTTGACATGCTGAAATTTTATAATTCTAAATCGAGTTCAAATTAATGTTTCATCGGGGGTAAACACAAGTAACTTTGATTTAAATGAGTTTGAAGTTGGGGAGTAGCATCTAGGAGCTGCTGGGGCTTACCCTTATCATACTGAAATGATGTCTGCTTAAAACCTACTGTATGTGAAAATGTACAAAAAACCAAACTGTTTGAAAATATTGTCTATTTGCCCTTAGCATATTTAGGGCCTCAGGTAAGTACAGTTCTGCATAAATCGATATACCATGAGACCTGCCTAGAGCAGCACTAAAACTGCTTAGGGTGGGGTCAAGTTTGGCCCTAGGGATTTCATTTGAACAAACTTTAGAGGGATCCACCAGGAAATACTATTGTAAAGATATCAAGGCTGAGGGCCTAGTAGTTTTTGACAAGAAGATTTTTTAAAGTGTTTTGCTTTTTTGCTTCTACAAGCAGAGTTTGCGCTTTTTTCATTTCATTTGAACAATTTCTGTAGAGAAGCATCCAAGGAACATCATGAGATGGTTAAAATCTCCCTCTGTTCTTCGGGTTTCAGAGGAGATGTCGTTTGAAGTAAATGTCAACGGACAGACGTACGACGGACGGTGAGCGGTCACAATAGCTCACCTTGAGCCTTCGGCTCAGGTGAGCTAAAACAAAGAAAAATACAACTTTTCGATAATACTGCCTCTGTATGTAAATCTGAGTAGCAAACAGTTTGGTTACCCGGCGTCCGATCTGTCTCCAAACTGTTTGCAATGAAAATATTAGTTTTTGCGTAAACGCATTATTTGGGAAAGAATATCGTCTTCTCAACAGTAGCAACAGGCTATAGGGTAATGGGTTAAAAGGAATACTTGTCAAACGTTCATATCTCTAACTCAAACGTTTCAGTCGAACATATCAATATTTCAAGATTCAAATGTGCTAAAGGTTGAACTTTGACATGCTGAAATTTTATAATTCTAAATCGAGTTCAAATTAATGTTTCATCGGGGGTAAACACAAGTAACTTTGATTTAAATGAGTTTGAAGTTGGGGAGTAGCATCTAGGAGCTGCTGGGGCTTACCCTTATCATACTGAAATGATGTCTGCTTAAAACCTACTGTATGTGAAAATGTACAAAAAACCAAACTGTTTGAAAATATTGTCTATTTGCCCTTAGCATATTTAGGGCCTCAGGTAAGTACAGTTCTGCATAAATCGATATACCATGAGACCTGCCTAGAGCAGCACTAAAACTGCTTAGGGTGGGGTCAAGTTTGGCCCTAGGGATTTCATTTGAACAAACTTTAGAGGGATCCACCAGGAAATACTATTGTAAAGATATCAAGGCTGAGGGCCTAGTAGTTTTTGACAAGACGATTTTTTAAAGTGTTTTGCTTTTTTGCTTCTACAAGCAGAGTTTGCGCTTTTTTCATTTCATTTGAACAATTTCTGTAGAGAAGCATCCAAGGAACATCATGAGATGGTTAAAATCTCCCTCTGTTCTTCGGGTTTCAGAGGAGATGTCGTTTGAAGTAAATGTCAACGTACAGACGTACGACGGACGGTGAGCGGTCACAATAGCTCACCTTGAGTCTTCGGCTCAGGTGAGCTAAAACAAAGAAAAATACAACTTTTCGATAATACTGCCTCTGTATGTAAATCTGAGTAGCAAACAGTTTGGTTACCCGGCGTCCGATCTGTCTCCAAACTGTTTGCAATGAAAATATTAGTTTTTGCGTAAACGCATTATTTGGGAAAGAATATCGTCTTCTCAACAGTAGCAACAGGCTATAGGGTAATGGGTTAAAAGGAATACTTGTCAAACGTTCATATCTCTAACTCAAACGTTTTAGTCGAACATATCAATATTTCAAGATTCAAATGTGCTAAAGGTTGAACTTTGACATGCTGAAATTTTATAATTCTAAATCGAGTTCAAATTAATGTTTCATCGGGGGTAAACACAAGTAACTTTGATTTAAATGAGTTTGAGATACCAAGGTTCAACTGTATGTCACTTACCCACAAAAGGACCCAAAACTTATTGGGGGTTTTATTTAAGAAAGGGCTGTTCTATGAGCTGTTCCATGTGATTTGCAGTTTTTGGCCTACGGGTTGTTTACAACCCGTATGCCAGTGTAGTTTACCAACTTCGTCATTCACGTAGCTATCACGGCACACAACAGTTCTACTGCTAAAACCCAAAAATATTTTTTCAGAAAAAGCGTGTGGCCTTTTGTTTACCTTATTCATTCAAACGCTACACAACATCATGAGAAAATGGCATCTGGCTGTGGAT
The DNA here is from genome assembly GCA_922989275.2 of Gari tellinella. Taxonomy (NCBI): domain Eukaryota; kingdom Metazoa; phylum Mollusca; class Bivalvia; order Cardiida; family Psammobiidae; genus Gari; species Gari tellinella. Next base: position 73,518,480 of record OV277863.1, read on the forward strand.
TTAAAAGGATAAATCAAGCTGACTCCGTTTTTATACAGCAGATTGAAGGCTCCCTCGAGTTGAACAAAAACTTTACATCAAAAACTACAAAATACCTTCTTTTTGGGGAATGATTGTGGCCGTGTTTTTGCACTATTCGTTAAAAGCCTTAACAACCATGTGTAATCGATGTTTTTATTGATGATAACGATAATGGCTGTTTATATATACGCATTAATCAAGCTTGTGGCCTTTTCGTCTTGAGAGTAAGGGCTATTAGAATTAGTACGATTGCTATTGCCAATCGCCCATTTACCGCCTACTGGCTACTGGCGGATAAAACATAGTCCATCCAGGTAGAACCGACAGCGGAGTGATTTCTACGTAAACACCCGAATGTTAAGTAGCCATTCAGAATGAAGATAGCTTAGATGTAAACACACTCTAGAGACTATGTCGATAGCTAATATTACACACTGCATCTATGTGTTAATTATTTAATTGCGAATAGCCCGTATGTATAATGGGGACTTGTAGTGAATTATCTACGCCTGATTCTACTGCTGGCAGCACCCGGCGTTCCCGTTCCAAGCAGGCACATTCTTTTGTTTATTACAGTTGAGAATCTGTTATTCTTTCCCGTTTAAACGCAAACGTACGCAAACGCAAAGCACTAAAACGTAGAAAAGTACAACTTTTGGACAATTCTGATAATTCATGTTTATCTTGGTGGCAAACAGTGTGGAGCCTGATCTGACGCCGGGTTATCCGGCGTCTGATCAGGCTCCAAACTGTTTGCACATGAAATGATAATTTTAGCGAAAACGCGTTTATTGGGAAAGAATAACACATTCTCCACTGTACCTGTTGATGCGCTGCGTAACCGAACACAAAATATTAAATATCAACATAATCTACGAATCTACATCGATACATGTAACTGACAGGATCGAAACGAAATTCGGGTCTTTAACTATTTCCGAGTTAAAAGCCGAAATCAGGAAAAGAAATTCCAGACTTTAAGAAGGAAAAGCGAGCTTTTGGAAAGGTATGTGTACAAACCGTAGCGTGTTTAGATCGAAAATGAAAGTAGAAACACGACCCGGTGTTTAATGCAGGATAGTGTGAAGGACCGTGTGAAGCCATTAGCGAAATGATTGAAAGAAGTTGTAAATTCATGTATTTCACTCTGTATAGTGGTGGGTGGTGCTTTTGTTTTGGATCTCTGTTTCTGGCAAGCGGAGATGTAGAGACCCAAGTCAGTGTTTCATTGAGCTCTTTATTATTATAATAAATTCGCCCCGGGTAGCGAGCCCGTGGTAATGAAGTTTATTATCATATATTTTCAGACTTTTTACCTGACGAGAAGAACAAAAGTTGAAAACTTTCGGCCATCCTGGTGCTATGGAGCCTGATTAAATACAACGAGTCTGCGAAAACCAGCGATATACTTCGAACTACAGTTTGACGGAGTGAATCTGGACGAGGCTCAGAAAAGAAGCCATCAACATAGCTACATGGAGTTCTGACATATTTGGATGTACAGTAGAACCTCTGAAAACCAAACAATAAGTGTTAAAAATATATATACATGTAGCTTTGTAAGAGATGGTTGCTTAATGAGTTTAGGTAGTGTTGCACAAAGCCTTTATAGGATTCTGCATTCTTATCATGCTGCATAGGTGTTCAGTTTTCAGAGGTTTCAGAGTTTAACTGAACATCATTTGATTTATTCATTGGTTTAATCAGCAAAAAGCAGAAGTGTAAAATGATATATTTGTATTTATTGTAATTTTCTAGGAACAAACATCATTTATGTAACAGAAGACAAAAATTGAAACACGCACAACTTAACACGCACCGGGTTGTTTTGTGAAATAATTGTCACTGTCATGAAATAGCTTGGATCCAAATGAGACAATACGTATACTCAGTGTCTCATTTGGATCCAAACTGTTTGCCTATATAGCATGAATAACTCATATTTTACTGTCACAAGTGATGTGCATTACAAAGGGTAGACCTTTCCAAGTACATGTTACTGTAGTAAATAACTTTTCCATCACATGAGTTTAGATCCAGATCACACAGTTTCTATTCATTTGATCTTAGATCTACACTCGAATCATTATGGCTTTAACCCATTACTCCATTAATACACATTTTTACGCCTTTAATTAATTCATCCACTGAAGAAAATACTTTCAATTTATGCTGTCTCAAATAAAAACCATAGGAAATATTTTCTATATTCTAGCAGATAATAGCTTAAAGGGACTCGCAACCGGATGGTGTACTTGTCAAAATAAAATAAAATACTCAAATAAAAGCAAATTTGTGGCATTATTTGGCGTCTGACATTAAAAAAATATGATCAGTCCAAAAAAAGTCTCAAGAATCGTCACCGAATCTTAGATTTTTAGATATTTTCCATCGTTTTTCTATACCGACTAGTAGACGGTATAGTTGTTGTTGTTGCTTCTCTACACGGGCTCAGACTTAAACACGAGCCGAATTACGAAGTTGTATGCACTTTCGATCGCTACACATTGAAATACGTTAAATCGATCCGAGATAACGGATAGTTCCGTGGTCCATTGGTCTAAGCGGTTTCCCCTATTTTGCCTTCTGTCCGCCAATGCCGGGCCCCGGGTTCGAATCCCACCAGAGACCAATTTTTTTTTTTATTGAAATACATTTTTTTTAAACAGAATTTCTTACCCTAAACTAATTCTTTACCATTTATATAAGCGTTTGAAACATATTTACAAATTACTATTTTTAATGCACCATCTGGTTGCGAGTCGCTTTAAAGCAGGCTGAAAGTAAAGCAGAATGCCCCTTAAGGCGCATTCTGCTCAACTTTCATCCTGCTTTAAGCGGTCTTATATCTTCAAAACTAGAAACAGGCTATGGGGTAATGAGTTCAGTTAACTAACCCATGTATGCGCATATAGCCCGACATTGTTGTCTTATCAGCTTTCTTGTTAGACCATGGTTGTGCGCGAATAAACGATATAGTTCGAGGGCCCCCCGAGAACTATATATGTCGTTTATTCGCGCGCAACCATGGTCTAACCTATTTAGCACTGGCTTGGGCTCGAGGAAAACAAGAAGACCCTTCGTTTCTGCTTTTTGTTTTAGACGAAAAAGTCATTTTATTTGTAATATTTTACTTAAATTGAAAGGTTATTTCAATGTGTAGTTTGAGACATTAAGCATGCTTTAACACCAACATAAATAACGCTTATTGAAGCTCTATATGTAAGCACAATTCAATATTAATTGCCTTTAAAGTTTAGGTCTCACTGTACATAATATGACGTCATCAAGCGAGTGCAGTTCCCCTCCGATCTTACAGCTGAAACAATGCATATATCTAGGTCCAAAAGGATGGGGTATAGATCTAGATCTATTATTGATACTGTGAAATTACCGTATTGCTTTAGTTTGAATCCTTGATCTGGTGTTTATTCCGAGTATTTGTCGTTACGCCTACAGTGCAGGCAAAAGGTTTTCGCGGTGGCCCGCTCGGAGGATTGCTATAGTTGTGACGTCAAATTGCCTTGAGATGACGGAAGCGAGGAATAAGTGAACAGTGTGTTAGTTATTTCATGGTTTTGTAAAATAAACGATATATTCACAGGTTTTTGAGGCATCTGATTGGCCGAGAGCTCCAATCCATGTGCTATACTTATACAGGTTGCAGCTTAATGCACCTCAAGCCTAATAAAAAAGCTATACAAGACAGGAACTCAGTTCTGCACTTTGAGCTGCATTAAGCTACAACCTGTCTTCAGAGGATTTCAATCAATGGTACCTCAAAATACAGCTACATATTCGCAATGAACATTTATCTTTCATTACAAAGAAAGTGTATGAAACTCTCGAGCAATCTGTGACATTTGATTTGAAAAGAAAGCATACAAAAACAGAGTCTTTAATTTCTGGGAGATAATGCTCCACATCTACCATAAAGGGCAATTGATATTTTTCTCTTTTAAAAAATAATCACCAGTTTGTGAACGAGTTTTAAATACTTTATACTGTATGCAAATTAACTTTTTAATACTTTGTATTATTTTCTGTTGAGAAAATATATTGATATAATTTTCTGGCTTTCTCTTTGAAATTTCCCTCCTAGAACTATTACCAATATGGTTCTTTATCAACACTCTCACAGAGTAAACCCTCTCTATTGCAACCACTAAATTGTGTTAATTTTTTTGTGTTTAAGGCATGTGAAAGTTTAAAGCAAGATGAAAGAAAAACAGCAAGCTCATTAAAGAGATGTGTTCGATTTTCAACTTGCTGTTGTTTGCCACCCTCTTTCATACAATATGTAACAATCAATTAGCATTTTTGGTGGTCATAAAAGAGAGGTTATATCTTAAATCTAAAAACAATGTAGATAAACTCTTTACTCCATAGATACTTATTTTTATGCATTCAATGTATTCCTCCAAGAAAGAAAATAGTTCCAATTTATAAAGTCATTGATACGTATCATAAAAAATATTTTCTATATTCTCACAGATAATAGCCTTAAACAGGCTAAAATAAAGCATTCTGCTTTACTTTCAATCTGCTTTAAGTTATCACCTGACTTCATAACTTGAAACAGGCTATGGAGCATAGGGTTAATAGTATAAAGAACATCAACAAGAAAACCAGAAAACTATTTGCAAATAATGAAGATCCAGAGTTCTGAGCTGTTTGGTGTTCACGCTTATTATGTAACTCTAAAAGAGATTGCCAAATTTTCATTGGTTGTGATATGTTATTGAATAATTCTGCTTTATGTGATAGGGCATATTTATTTCTCAAGTTTAAATAAGATAACCCGGTCCTTAATAATCCAAATTCTTAATTATATAACTTAATATCTTTAAAATGAATGTTGCAACTCTAAAATTTACATTACTTATATGGTCAATGGGAAATAACTCTTACTAACACCTTTCTAATTAAGGATTACCTAACCTTTTTATGACGTTGCACGGGTCACTTTTAGTCACAATTTCAAACAACAAAGACGTCACCAGTTTTGTTCTAAACCATAAGACTGGATTAGATATTTCATTTATCCAGGTAACTGATTGTTTTTGTAATTGTATTGTTATTATTGTAATGACTGATACTATGTTCCTTGTATTTATTGTATTGGATTGTTATATAATTTGAACACTATCGGGAATTTAATAGCTAAGCTTGACCCGTATCTATTTATGTTCATTGTTTACCATTTACACGGGCTATTTGTAAAGTGTGTATTTGTTTATATTTTCAGATTGATTGATTTGATTGATTGATTTCATTATACTTCTGCATAGCACTGCCATTAAAGATAAAGTAGACCTAGAACTACAATTATTTGTTACGGACCCCTATCGACCAGAACGTCCCTTTCAGTCTGCTTTAAGCAACAGTTGGTCTTCAATACTGCAAACAACTATGCAGTCAATGGTTAGACATGTCTAATTTTTAAATGATACGAGATCTGAAATTTCACAACATAAAGCAATCAAATATTTATATCGGATGCTTGTTTTGTTTCTGTGCTATTCAATAGGTGATTGAACATCTTTATCTCGTCATCTTTCACCACTTCTGTTGCCATTTGAACATCTCCGGCAGGCTGGTCTCTAGCCCATGTTTGCATATTTCATCACATATTTTCTTTCGTTCATGCCTTGAACTCACTCATGAATTTCTTCATTGACCGGCATCTGGCTCAAGCTTTATCCAGGGAAAAGCACTTGGGATGGCTGTAGGTGTAAGCATCCTCAGTCCTGGTGCTCATCCTGGAATTAAAACACAGGACTTATATTAGTAATATCCCAAACTCGACATGCTTAACAATTACCATCTCTCATGGGATCAGTTCAAAACAATTGCAATACTATATAGATCTCATCTATTGCACAGGACATGTAAAAATCTAAAAATAAGCTCATATTTGAGATACAGTAACACAAAACACGTTCAATTGTTTTACATATGCAATTTTACACGCAGAGTCGATAAAATATTTATAAAAATGATTAATATTTAACCAAGCACTGCACAACGAGTGTTGTCATGTCAAGTTACCCCTTCCATATGTGTATACTATCGAAGTCTCCTTAAGTACTTTCACTTTCGCCACTGCACATGGATAGATGCTCATTCGGTACACGTCCGTTTTACATCCTTACAACAACTACAAGTAATGCATTCTATCAATACTAACAAAAACTAACCAAATTTCGTTTCCTGAACTGAATCCTGAGTTGTGAAATTGCCTCTACAGTCTTCATACGACGGATGATTTCGAAAGCGTCCTTATTTCGTACAGCCTTCAGATGGCTAATAGATATATACACCATTTTTCTGATCAGGGTCACTTTGAAAGTTGTCCCACCTCTCTATCGGCATCCGGATACTGAGAACAACTGCTTGGCATAATATTGTGATTTTCTTAATAGAAATTGATTTTTAAAAAAAAAGAATTTTTGTTTCTATATCATCACTACAATTTCTTTAGTTCATTAATCATGCCAGTCCGTAGGCCTTCAGCGCTTTCAGCGCTTTGATTGAAAACAGTCAGTCATCTAGTAAACCAGCACTTATTTCTGAATCAAGGAGACATCTAAAGACAAGTGAATGCTTAATGTAGAAAAACATAATGCAGGAAGTCATAGATCTAACATACACTATTTTTAATCTTCATTAAGCAACCGTCAGACCATAATCTTGCATAATTAAATGGGTCCTTTATAATAGACTGACTGTTATTAATAAGCAATAATCATTATTGACTTGTTTTGATTAGATGGGAGAAAGAAAATAATAAAAACACCAACTTGAAAATATGTTGTTTGTTTTAATTGTACAAAGACAACAACCGATCCTTCCAATTTGTTTTGTTCATGAGTTTAACCGTTTCCCAAATAGAAGCACAATTTAGCACATTCCGTTATTTCCTCCGATGAAGAAAATACACGTACATGCAGTTATGAATATGTATCATAAGCAATATTTTCTTTATAATCTGAGGTCTAGATCCTAAATTATGATAGTTTAAAGGAGACTGAAAGAAAAGCAGAATGCACCTTAAGGCACGTTCTGCTTTACTTTCAAACTGTTTTAGGTAGTCACCTATTTAAAATAGAAACAGGCTTTGGGGTACATTTGAGTTACATTAAGAAGGAATTGCTTGTTTTGTACAGAGTTTGACAAGTGGAATTTTCTATCTTGATTAAACCCATAACCCCATGGTTTGTTTCTAGTTTTGAAGACAGATGACCACTTAAAACAGGCTGAAAGTAAAGCAGAATACACCTTAAAGAGCATTCTGCTCTACGTTCAATCTGATTTAAGCTTAAAATCATCTGCTTCGATATAGAAAATAGTATGTGCTTATTTATGAGTAAAGATTTTAGTGGAAAAATACAGTGCTCCCTCTCTACAACAGAACCCAATGGGAGACACACATTGTGTGTGTTGGTCGGAATGAGTCGTTATAGGGATGGACAATTAAGCCTTGGCTTACAATTGAAAACAGCTTTACTCCAGATCAGCAGACGCATAACGCGGCGTCCGATCTGGATTCAAGCTGTTTTTCACTCTTCATCATATTTATTATATCAGAATGTCCACTTATAGGTAACTTTGAGGAAAACAGCAGACGACAATTTTAAGGAGACGATTATTGCAGCAGAGAAAGCATTCTCTTCATAAGGGAATTGCGACACGGGTCGCATGATATGTATGGCATGATAGGTTAAATCTTTCTGTCATATATATACACCATTTTACTGTACCTATTCCCCAACAGAAATACTTTTTCAGGATAAAGCACCATTAGCTACTTTTACAAGTTTAAATTTATTTATTTGTATAATAACATGTGCAAAGGGATTGAGCTACACGTTATTACAAGATAGGGCCCTTTCACTAGATATATACAAAACAGTGGCATAGCATAATATAGTAGAAAATAGAATAGTTACTTTGCTAAAATAGCTTTTACTATTTCCTGAAAGATGGCAGTTTACAGCAGGATGGAAGCTATTCTGAATACTCATACAGTAGATCTTTCTTGATCATATCCTACTTTAAGCAGCTACCTGCTACTTACATGATTTTAGTAAACTATGAGAGAAAGGGGTAACAGTAACAGTTGCATGCCTTTAGTCGGTTAGGTCCTATTAACCCTATACTCCATTGACGTGCCTTTTTAATTTGGCTTAATTTAATTTTTCCAAAGAACAAAATAGTTCCAATTGATACAGTAATGGATATGAACCATACTAAAATGCTATATATTCTGGCAGATGGTAGTTTTAATTGCGCTGAAAATGAAGTTCGGTGCTCTTTACGCCTTTTAAAGGGGGTATTCTGCTTATCACATTTAGCATGCTTAAACCAAACGTCTGTCTTTAATACTGAAAGCAAGCTATATGGGAACGGGTTATTCGAGAAATAGCCAATTTAAAATATATAAGTTTGGTTTTGGTACGGTATTTTTACCCCTGCCAAAAATGTTATGGACACTACAAGTCGATAGTCAGTCACTAACTTTTGCCACAACGATCGATAACCAACACACTTGGCACTCCTCTGGGTTTCTACAATAAGGTGGTCCCTTACTAAGTCCTCAGGTGTAAGTGTTTTTTCGTCGGGAAAGACTGCCACTTGATTTGCAGGATGGATCGGAGACATCTCATGTGGAAAGCGTTGTGCTGTTTGGCTGTAGACAGTCCAAGTCTCACATGCTTATAGTAAGAATGGCAACACCATCGCTCTGTACACCTTTAACTTGGTGTTCAGGATGACTCCTCTGCGCTTCCAAGCCTTGTCTTTGAGTCTTCCAAACGCTGCACTGGCCCGGACAAGTCTGCAGGTGACTTCTTTCACAACACTAGCTACTGGTGTAATAACTAGCAGCCAAATTCAAAACAACCATGCCCATTTAGATACCATTTTCGTCGTCTGCAAAACGAAAAAGAAAAGATTCAGCAGTAGGAAAATAATCGAATTATTAGGCAACATATACTTGTGTTCTAAAAGGGAAGCCCTGGGTAGGACAGGCAAGCCGAAATAACTAGCCTCGAACACTTTCAGGAATCGGGGAAACCCAGCGGTGTATATCAAATATAAAGCTCACTGATTGAGTGATTGACGAGTGGGTGGTCCGTCTTAAAAAACACCTAACCTCCCCAAACAACTTAAACAACCTAAAACTACATCAATAATTTAATATCTAATCAAATAAAGCGTATACGTGACGAATTACGGTTGAAATAATTAAACATGCTAAATGTTTTTATTTTTGGGTACATTTTTTTCTGATGGAGAAGGTCTTGGTGAACAATTTACCACCCATGACAATTTTTCCTGTTGGGTTTGAATGGTAGGCTAAATTAGCCCCGGGGTATTAATAAACTATAGTAGTTTGAGTTATTTTTAAGTGGTATGGGTACATTTGGAGAAGTTTGAGGTCCTTAGACGGACCGGACCGGAGACGAAGTTAGTTATACCATATACTTTATACCTCACTTTAACAGCACCTGGAACAACCCTAATGCAATATGGACTAACCGTAACATTCATTAGAACATATTACTTTTCCCCCTCTTGTTCTAAATAGAATATTACATCTTTTGACCTTTCCCCGCAAATTCATTACTCGAGCTACGTCCTCGTTGCAATTTCCCTTGGAAATACCAGAACATTCTATTCTATACTTGGTAGCCATACAAGATCAAAATTCCAATCTCAAGTGAATAGATTTAGCGTGAAAATATCTCCAATTAATTGTAACTCACCCCTTTTTGTAGATTTATTGTCTACCGGTCGCTCTGATTTCTTTGCAAAAATGGCGTTTCCCGCTTTAATGACAAACAATTCGAACTTAGGTCTTAGACTTAGAACTTAGATCTTAGATGTTCTCCCGGCAAAAATTCGAACTTAGAACTTAGGTGTTAGAACTTAGAACTTAGAACTTAGATCTTAGATGTTCCAGGAAATAATTCCGAACTTAGAAGTATGAAGTTAGAAGTTAGATTTGAGATCTTACTTGTTCTGGCAACAATACGAACTTAAGACTTAGAACTTAAGCTCGAATTAATGCCTTCTAACTTCTATCTCAAAAGGGCCCCAATGGGCTTCCGTACTTCACTGCCTTACCCCGAGTACAACGGTTATTTGCAATCAGTTTGAATCCTGATTAGACGCCGTGTAATGCGGCTTCTATTCAGGATTCAAACTGTTTGACACTCATTTCAATTCTCTCAACCTAAACATTGAATTTGGCAAATCAAAGCAGACGAAAATTGTTTAAAACTAGTGACGTCATGGCAGTGAGGGTTAAAACGTTTTTGCCGTGTTTTTTCCCTGTCAATTCCACTACAATTTCTACCAAACGTTGACGCTTATTTTCTAACGTGTTCTATAGTCTGCTGTGCGCAAACTTATTTTGCTAATAATAACTAAAAAATAAAATCAATCAACAATGAGATTGTTTCGAAAATTCCGACGACTCACCCGAGGCCAATTCTTGTTCGGGGCATTTATTCGACCCATGTTAAGATCGATTTATAGACCGATTTTATTGACCTGGCAGGGCGGAGTTTTGATGCGGACCTTTGCATTTCAACTTTCGGGACGGCAGCACGCTCTTTTATTATTAGAATTTACCGTTGTCGCCTGTCGTTTTTTCCAGGATTACATTTAGACAGAAGGAATACATGTATAATGAAGAATGACAAACAGCTTGAATCCAGATCAGACACCGCGTCTGATCTCGATTAAAGCTGTTTGCAAATGTACGTCAAGTCTTATTTTTCCCTCATATAACAACCAATTCCGAACAACACACGCAATATTTGTCTCCCAGTGGGTGTTGTTGTAAAGAGGGAGCACTGTATATACCATTTTCACGTGGCTATGGATGCACGCATAAATAGTGTTTCAAGTTGAAAGTATCGGACAATAACGATATAAAACGGAACTACTCTTATCATCCCTAAAATCAAAAGTAAAGTACATGTAGTTTATCCTTGCCAAAGATTAGCTCCGCCCTGCCAGGTGAAAAAAAATCGGCCTATACAGCAGTCAATGTCGATGCTGCCTGTCAAGTTGTTCTCTGTTCTTCCTCAACCTCATACTGTAAATAGAGAATCAAAGGAACGCTATGATGACCAACCTATCCTATATTTCTAAAACATAATTATCTAACCGAACATACAACTAATTATTTCGGTAAGTGTTACTAACCTCGTGTTATGCGTGACTGTAATTTAGACAAAAACTAAGACCATCAAACCATATTACATCGTATCACAATTCATCATAACGGACCAAGTATTTACGCTGTATTTACGACAAACATTTACGACAAACGACCTTGTTCGTTTTACAGTTATTCCGTACAATTACCTCTAGGAAATTTCTGCAATATCCTTTTCCAGAAATACTTTGCTGGGTGTCATTAAAGACATTTCCTGACCAACTTTCCGTAATTACACCTAACCAGGTAAAATCTTGTGCTGCACGAGCTCTAACTGTATTACCGTCTATGCCTAGACCCTGTGAAGCGTCTTATGTGAGATGGTTTGAAAACCCACTTAAATATGAGTTTATCCTAGACAGGATAAGATGGCTTGCGAGCTTTTGCACACAAGTCCCATGCTTTTACAGTTACTTTCACGCCTAATGAGAACAATGAAGTGGGGTCCTTCAAAGGACTGATAAATGTCTTTAAGGTGCGTCGACAGCGGGAAGCCCGCATCTCGAGTCCTGGAAATGCCAAAAACTTTCTCATGATCTTTTACGGCACGTGCTTATAGTAGAAAATTTACATAAAGAAAAGTTTGATAAGTTTCATTGTCTTTCTTGATATCTCAGTCGGTAGAGTGGTGGACTAGCAATCCAAAGGTCCTAGGTTCGAGTCCCATTCGATTCTAAACTGTTTTTTTTTTAAAGTATATTGTTTGATTTTATTGACGCAGTGATCAAAGGACAGGTTATGTTTAGTCACAAATGTAATATTGAATAATATCAGATGCAACTTTAGTCAAGTGACAACTGAACATTTTGAGGATTTTTATTGCTTTATGACAGATGGCAGCTTCACACATGACAAAAGTAAAGCCAAAATAATGTATCCTAAAGGAGCTTTTATGCATTACTTTTGTCATACATTAAGAAGTCAGCTGTCTTTAAATATCTACAGGCCTCCATATTCAATGATTCATAATTACAGGTTTGACTTATGGTATTCTATAGCACTGACGGCATTTTAAAGCGACTCGCAACCAGATGGTGTATTTGCAAAAATACTCAAATACAACCAAATGTGTAGCATTATAATGCATCTGGCATTAGAAAAATATGATCAGTCTAAAAACATCCTTAAGAAAAGTCTTCAAATCTTCATTCATTAGATAGTTTCCATCGCTTTATCCTTGCGTCAAAAGACGCAACAAAATCACGGGCTCATACATACACCCGAGCCGAATTATGTACTATCTATCGCTACACATTGAGGTACGTTAAATCGATCCGAAGACAAGAATAGCCCGTGGTCGAGTGGGCTAAGGAGTTTCCTTATTTTTTGTGTATGTCCCCGCATGACGGGTCCCGGGTTCGAGCCCCACCGGAGGTCAATACGTTTTCTTTATTGAAATGCATTTTTAAACAGAATTTCTTATCCTAAACTAATTCTTACCCGTTTATATGTATTTACAAAATACTATTTTACTGCTAAATCTGGTTGCGAGTCTCTTTTAAGGACGAGTATACTCGTTAGGAGGGTTAAATGAGTTTAACAAATTGTGGTTAATCGGTTACAAGAAAGCAAGAAAAAAGTTATTTTTATTCGATGAACACACTCAATTCTTTTTACAACATTGCTTAGAGAATACATGCATCACACTTGGCGTAATATTTTGAAATGACTCATTTGACGTCCATTACGATTATCCACAACAACCTTTGTTGTCATTTTCAAGTCATGTATACATGTAGTTGTGTTTGTCTTACTTTTGAAAAAAGGCCAATGGGCAAAATATTCTGTACCGTTTAAAATGCACCGAAAATTCTGAATAGTGAATACCGTTGATTTTATTGTTTCAAGTCCCCTTCCGTCTATTGGCACTCGGTCGTTGCCAGCTAGGTCAGAGTCCGCCATTTTTTATGTTTTGACAGCGCGTATGAATATTATTCGGTCGAACAGTGTAATAAACTTCTGTGTGTTACCAAAATTAAATAATGGGTGTTATTCACGCGCGGAACCGCGCGATATGATATAAAATGTTGTAATGTAACAAGGCCGGTTTTGTCATGTCACGGCTGAATAAGGCTGGCTTTGTCATTGCAAGCTGAATAAGGCTGGTTTTGTCATGGTACGGCTCAATAAAGATGAATAAGGCTGGTTTTGTCATTGTACAGCTCATTAAGGCTGGTTATGTCATGACATGGCTCATTGGTATATTCGTTTCGTTTACAATTTGTAGCGTGGAGGACGATATTCTTCTCCGTTCAATCGAACCTCAACGCAAACGCAATGCAATTGTATATACGAAATGACAGCCGTTTGAAAAAGTTTAGCATTTGTTTTTATCAAGGGAGTAAACATTTGGAGCTGGATCAGGTGCCAGGGAATTGGTATATGTTCTTGCTCCAAATTGATTGCAATTGTCATACTGCGTTTTAGTTCAGTCACGTGTATTGGGAAAGAATGACGTCGTTTTGGATTTTCCCCCTGTTAATTAGTGTGCCCAAGGGAACAATAATTCCTAACGACAACTAAACCATCTACCTTTTACAATAAATTAGTTTCTACTGACCTCATTATTTCCATTGCAAACAGTTTAGAACTAGATCAGACGCCGGGTAACCCTGATGAGGTTCCAAGCTGAATATAATAAATTATCAGAATTTCTAAAAAGTCGCCATTTTCTCCATTTCAATGGATTACGTTTGCGTTTAGTTTGGTTTAAACGGGAAACCATAACGACTTTCCACTGTATGTCCTTATAGATCCAGGAAGCTTTGTCTAATTGAGATCAGCGAGAGAAACCATTTATAGCTAGTGATTTCCAACGGATATTTCCGGTTTGTTCATCAAAATAGTTTACAATGTATAAACAAGATGCTAGTCTTTTCCGTTACAACAAAACTGAACGCAACCACAATAAAATTAAATGTATATACATGACGATCTTTCTTGAATGAACTCTTGTTTTAACCCGAGTAGCAAACAGGAGCCTGATCAGACGCCGAGTTATTCGGGGTCTGGTCTAATTGCAAATTATTTGCCTAAAGGATTTTAGCATAAGCATGTTTATTGGACAATAGACATATGCCTCACTCTACAAGTACAGCGACACCCAATGAGAGACAAAACATATGTGCGTTGTTCGGAGGAAGTCGTTATATGGAGGGACATTGGCTAACATTTGCAAACAGCTTGAATCCAGATTAGACGCCGCGTAACGCGGCGTCTGGTCTGGATTCAAGCTGTTTGTCACTTGTCATTATGGTTTTTTTCTGTAAAAATGTCCAATATGTGACTTTGGGGGAAACAGCAGACGACAGTGTTAAGCAGACGATATTGCAGAAGTGAAAGTATAAGACATATAGTTTTCGTTTGGGGAACAGCGACAAGAGTCGTTGTAAGGAGTGAGTCGTTGTTCGGAGGGCCGTTGTAGAGAGGGAACACTGTACAGTGTACCTCCAAAAACTAGACTTTTTAACCCTTCATGATCAAATTTATCGTGAGGATTTTACCCAATTACTGCCATATTGTCGTCTGCTATAAAATTGTTGTCTGCAATATTGTTTCAAAGTTAGATTTAAGGCAGTATTACTTTAAAACGAGTTGCAGACAGTTTTGATCCTGATCAAAATGTTGACACTTGTGTCGATACTTCTTAGGTTAGACCATTTTACTTTTAATCTAACTTGCAAGGATCTTGCAGAAAACAATATTGACATAGACGACATAATAACGGTGTGGAGGTAAAACCTCACGATTAAATTTGCGCTGAAACGGTGAAACGACTGCCGATTCAACTCCATGCGCACCGTAATCAGGAAACCTCTCTTAACTTTTTCCTCCCTGAAACTTTAAATGGACAATTCCAGTTTTGATTTTTGTCTAGTCCATTTCTGACTTTCAAGAGTTGTTTTTGTCAATTTTGGCATTACTGACAAACAGTGAAGACCATGATCAGAGGGCTCCTTTCGGAGCCCTCTGATCTGGGCCTTCACTGTTTGCACAGGACAAGTGTACTATTCACATGTACAATGTTTGAAAAGACTATGCGGGACTAGGGTTCAAAGGGTTAAAAGGATATGCGACCAATTCTTGCGAAACCTAGCGGTTTGTACCAAGACCGATAATTCTAGAATAGTTACTCAACGAAATACTGCGTATCGGTTACCTATCGTAGGTACTTTCGGTTTTAAACAATCCCTATTATCGCGACAAATAAACGGTAAACACATGAAATAGAACTGGAAAGGGAAGTAAGTGAAACCTGGCAAATACTCTATCTAATGAGGCTAAGGGTATAACCCAGGCATTCGATTTAAGTGAATATAAGCATGAACCCGAGAAGACATAGAATAAGCCGTCTGGTTATTTATATCAGTAGTATTCATATGAAGGGGTCTATTATTATAACATATGCTTTTTAACATTTTCTAATAAATTACACATAAATCATTTATTGTGTGAATTTTGGTCAATTTGTTATGTAGATGTTGATAGAGTGAATGTTTTAATTGAATTTGAGCCAAAAACAATTAAGAAAAATGCAAAATTCAGGCAACAAGCTATACACTTTTATTTGCATCATACTTTTAGTAAGCATCACTTTACACCATTTCGTAAAGCCAAAAACTGCACGAGATTCTTTGTCGAAAAGGGTTACATGATACATTTCAAGTGCCCATAGACAAAAAAGGAACATTAAAACCTATGGTTTTCTTTTTACATAGCACTAAGATAGGTTTGAAGAACCTATACAGAAATGTTCATAAATTTCACTTGCGCGCGTATGCCCTTGAATGTTCCTTTAACAGTGACACCCAATGAAATGATAACGTGGTTCCGTCGATCAGCAAGAATACACCAAAGTGTATTCAAACTTGTCTTCACTCTCACAGTAATGAGCACCACTTGACTAACATTTGCAAACAGTTTGCATCTAGATTAGACGTCGTGTTACGCGGCATCTGGTCAGGGTACAAATTGGTTGAAACTCTACTCGAATGCCTGTTATTATGCTTTCGATATAACTTTGTGAAATATAACAGACGACTTTGTTTAACCCATTATCCCATAGCCTGTTGCTAGTTTTGAAGATAGATGATTACTTAAAGCAGGTTGAAAGTAAAGCCTTAGGGCGCATTCTGCTTTACTTTCAGCATGCTTTAAGCTATCATCTGCAAGGATATAGAAAACAATCTTATGATACATAATTATGACTGTATAAAATGGATTTATTTTCTTCGGTGGATGAATAAACTATAGGCATATAAAGGCGTATTTATGGGGTAATGGGTTAAGGAAAACGATATTACAGAAACGGATGGATACATTGTCCACAAAATGAAGCATGGAGACATTCTGTCGCTTCACTGACTTACCTCAAAACTGAGTCATTCGGTACCTGGTCAGGGTCCAAACTATTTACCATTCATAGATGAATGTTTCTGAAGATAAAATTACAGAAGACAATAAAAGCAGACACACTTTACAGCACACACAAACACACATGCCCACTCCTTGCAATGAAGGAATTAAGGTGGTTCGCGGGTCTGCTCATTCCCTGTCAAACTTTATTGAAACATCCTTGATACAATTAAATATACGATATGGAGAGTGAACTATTGTTAAAATAAAAAAAACATTGGATCTAATACAGATATTGCCCGAACAAAATAACCACTGCACAAATACCAAAATACTTACTTTCCAGAGAAAGTTTGTGGTCGTGTTTTTGCTTCATTCATTACAAGATGTAACATCCATATGTAATCGATACTTTTCGTGAAGCAAACGACGTTTGTTTTTTTATTCAAATGCATCAATCAAGCTGACTATTATTTCGACAGCAGGGTAAGGGCTATTAGAAATAGTAGGATTGAAGTTAGCCTGGTTTTGTCCCTTTATCTTCAGACAGTTAGGACCAGGCAACGGGCAAAAATGGCGGCACCCATGAAAGAGAGGAAACCGGGAACCATAATGATAAGTGGTGGGTGGAGTCATATGAGCTTAATAGGGCGTTTTCTTATATTAGGTGGTTCACGATAAGCCATTGTAGTAAATGGGAACAGTTTTATACAAAGTTACATTATCAATCAAAAAATAAGGCGAACCAGTTGAATTCAGTATGAATTCGGGCGACGAATTTATTTCAAAACTATCCCTATTATCGGATATTTTACAGGTCCGTTGACATTTCGGATAAATAAAACCTCGCCAGATTGTATGATTATTATTGAATTAAGGACATACGCGCCAAAATGAAATCTTCGTAGGAACTCTATGAACATTTCTACATAGGTTCTTCGAACGTACCTTAGTACATGTACCATGGTAAAAAGTAAAAACATAGGTTATAATATTCTTTTTTGTCTATGGGTATTTGAAATATATAATATAGCCTTTCTCGGCAAAGAGTTGGCATGCATTATTTTTGGCTTTCTGAAATAATGTTAAGTAATAATTGGCACAAACAGACTATAAAACAGTTAAAAGGTGATGCTTACTAAAAGTATGATGCAAAGTGTATACATTAGAGTGTGTTGCCTCAAGTATGTGCATTTTTCATAACTGTTTTTTTGGCTCAAATTCAATGAATACACTTACTAAATCAAAATATACCCTTAAGAAATGGATCAAACTTCATAAATAGATCTAAATACTTTAGGTGTGGATAATAAGAAAATGGTAAAAAAGAGCATATATTATATAAAAAAACGCCCCTAGAATCAGTGTGGTAATACCACGTGACTTTGACGTCATAAAAGCTACCATGTCAAGACGTATTTTGCCTCGACTGAACTTTTGAAAGAGCTGTACATATTTTATTTGCCATGCAAATGTGACGAGACCCGGCCAATTCGAACAAGAAAGTAGTAATCTTTGATCGTGTCCACCTTTATCGCGGATTAAATACGGTGTTTTTGCTAGATCGATGGAAAACTGGCTGGAGTGCACGCAAAACGAAGGGCTATACTGTGTTCAGCGAAACCAGTTTCTCGGTAAAATTCTAGGTTTGCGTATCTGTAAAGGTACATTACCAGCAAATTGAGCTGTCAAATGGAGAAATAATCGAATTGTATTCAACTGGTTCAGGAAAAACGCAATAGAAATCGGGAAAATCAGAGATATACGGGAAAACTACTTCGGGAAGAAATAATCGAGCAAGGCTACCTTGGGAAGCGAATTCGATGGTCAAATTAACAGACTACTATGCCTATTAAAATATTGCCTTTGTCTCCTTAACTTTTATTCAAATACTTAAGTACCAACCAAAAGATCTTTAGTATACATTTAGCTGGATACAAAAGTATATGTATTATACGCAAGGCCAATATGTAAACAACCTGGATTGAGTAAGGCAACGTAAAATGTTGGGCCTGATCCTCGATCTAAACTGTTCTAAACTCGCATAGCCCGACCGGCTACATGGCGCATATTTATGTTATCCAATGTGATATATTGGACGATATACAACGATAGAACATCGATTATTTCGGTTTCTTCATGAAAGAGTTATATCACCGATATTGATACTTTGATGGATGGACATAATTCAAGAAATGCCTCAAAACGTCATTTACCATTATATTTTATAACGTCATATCACAACTGTGATACGAGATCGCAAAATATACCGAGGTCAGATTGCTCTGTTTTCATGGGGACGATTTGATTTCTTTGTCTTGGATGGGTACTAGTGCAGACTCAACTGAGAATTTTATGTCATAAATGAATTAAAAAATATCAACAAGGCACATGTTTGTTTTACTGCGTCACAGTGTGGTCTATATCAGATATAAATATGAGTAATACTGTTTGTACAGAGTAACATCCCTTGCTCTATCGTCGCCCTCCGAACAGCCTATATCCTAATTTCCAAAACTTCTTAGTGCTTTCAGAGTATCTCATTTCTGTTGCATTCTCACACCAAACAATTTTACCACTTCTAACCATAAAGTGGAAAGTCATCATTTGTCATTTGAAAGAATTGAAGCATGTTCTTTGCGTGACCCTCTTTTGATAGATTATCCATGACCGATGGAATCAAGTCAATAATTTGAGCAATGTCCTGTTGCATTTCGCCACCTTCAGAGATTGGAAACCCATCAAGCAGGTCATTGAACACATCATTGCAGCTGTCACTGGCATCATTGTTGAGTGTTTGGATGCTTTCTTTGTTCTGGTCTTGTTCAGATAAAAAAATATGGCTTTACGAAATTTCTTTGGTGATGGCGATTTTGAAGGCGTTTTTAAATTTCTTTTGTTCATGGTAGTTTTCATTCTCTTAAGGGGGCTCTTGAACCTTGGAGTTTGTGACTTGTCTGGTGTTTTCCGGTCGTTTCATGTGTGGCATTATCACATATATTTAAGTAGTTTACTATGCGTTTGTTGAATCATATACATGACGTCTGAAAAGCGGACTGTTTCCGTTCTCTCCGCTTTTTCTCTTTATTCAGCGTCTTTCGGCCGCAGCTTAGAGCTCTCATTATTCTGAAAATAAAACAAACATGCGTTAGTTTTGATAATGTTTTTATATCTGACATCATGGGAAAAGGTGTCATATTTCGGAACACACAGTGTCATCCCAGGTCTGCTATCTTCACACGTTTATGATGGTATTTATGTTAAACAGTGCACATGGAGCTTTAGATGCCCATGGGCGACAACAATCTAAAACCCTGATCAAACGCAGCGCATTACGCGTGTCGTCTAATCACGGATTACGATAGTTGTCCCTCAATAAGCCACTATTTCACATATGACGTTTTATATGTAGAAATTAAGATATAGTTACTTTGCATGAGCAAAGGGAAAATTGACAATATAGTCAATTATATCTAGTTTAAATATATTTTATTTCCATATACATAAGGAAATGGGGCCGGGTCACAAGTTCTCACAACATTAGATTCGACCCTTCCCCTCAATTATATCTTGACACGTTCTTTCGGCACCATAAAAACAGAGCAATCTGACCATGGTATAGTTTACAGTAAACCACGGTTGTGATATTACGTTATAAAATATAATGGTAAATGACGTCTTGAGGCATTTCTTGAGTTATGCCCATCAATTTGTCAAGATTGGTGACATATCAACTTTTTCATGGTAAAACCGAAATAATCGATGTTCTACCGCAGTATATCGTCCAATATATCACATTCGGTAATTCAAATATGCGCTATGTAACCAGTCGGGCTATGCGAGTTTAAAACAGTTTGGATCGAGGATCAAGCCCAGCTAACTGTGTTTGTCCAAGAACTTTTGGTAGGTACTAATGTATTTGAATAATAATTAAGGAGTCAAAACAATCTTTTAATAGGCATAGTAGTCTGTTAATTTGACCATCGAATCCGCTTCCCAAGGTAGCCTTGCTGGATTTTTCTTCCCAAAGTAGCTTTCCCGTTTATCTCTGATTTCCCCTATTTCTATTGCGTTTCCCAGAACCAGTTGCATACAATTCGATTAGTTCTCTATTAACAGCTAATTTTGCTGGTAATGTACCTTTACAGATACGCAAACCTAGAATTTTACCGAGAAACTGGTTTCGCTGAACACAGTAGCCCTTCGTTTTGCGTGCTCTCCAGCCAGTTTTCCATCGATCTAGCAAAAACACCGTATTTAATCCGCGATAAAGGTGGACACGATCAAAGCTTACTACTTTCTCGTTCGAATTGGCCGGGTCTCGTCACATTTGTATGGCAAATAAAATACTTAGAGCTCTTTCAAAAGTTCAGTCGAGGCAAAATACGTCTTGACATGGTAGCTTTTATGACGTCAAAGTCACGTGGTATTACCACACTGAGAATGCACCAAAGACAATAGAATTAAAAGATATCCCTGGAAGCATGCCCCGGACACGCTAGTAAAAGTGCTACACTTATTAGAGTGGGTAGAGGTAGACTAGGCCAATAGCCGGAAGACAACGTCAAAAAATATGATCCTTTATCATTAATAATTTGTTATTTTAAGTTGAACATTTACATGGATTTTTATTAGTATTTTACCTGTTTTAATTGCACACCACGACCCTGAACGCTTCTGAAGCCATCTAAGAATAAAATTTCCCCGGGGGAGCAAGTCCCCGAACCCCAACTAGTTAGAGGGGGTATACTGATATGAATATGTAGGGTAGAAGTTGAAGCTTAATATCTGGAAAGAAACCTGTCGAGAAATGTTGTCCAATATTTAAATATGTGGGGTCATTTGAAGTATTTTTTTTACATATACTGAGCATAAGTAGAAACCTCCCACACGATTACAGGAACATTTGCTGGAAAGTTATAATGTTGATGGTCTAAAACCTATACCGAAAATGAAGTTTATCATTTTTAATCCATATCAGTTAACCTCATACTGATGTGAATAATTTTTTTCGAGTGATGTAATGAAGAAGTTGGTAGGGGTCTGAATAAAAGTTGTTTTTTTCTTAAAATGATTAGATGTTTAATGAATTATCATAAAAAGTCCAAAGTTGTATTCAGTATCATTTATATCGTGAATGGCCACTATTTGCACCAATACACGCTACATTTCTACGGCGTAGCGTAACGTTCAATAAGTATCTCAGTCCTCCACGCTTGCCTGTGATGCCTGTCTCAAATCTTGACCTGCTGAATCTTGAATGTTAAAATTTGTGTAGCCTACCATCTGTATTGCTCGGTGAGATTCGTCACGAAAGAGAACTCGGTGCCAGTCAGCCTGCTTCCAATTCAAATGACGTCGTGACCACAATTTAACATAGCACCACGCGTCTAAAGTTAGACCGACATATGGGTGTCGTGTTCTGATTGGTTGAGCGTTGGATCGCAAGCGATAGCTAAGGTCTGTGTGTCTGTATGTGTTCTCGGGTTCACACTAAATTTCACGTTTATAGAGATTGTTAGAAACCGAAAGTATCCACGGGAGGTAACCGACACGCACAATTTCGTTGAGTAACGATTCTTGATTTATCGTACTTTATTACCATGAATTTGGCGCGTATGCCCTTAAGTTGTCTCATTTGTTGGAACAATAACCTTATTTACGGCTATTATATATATCAGTTTGATTTAACCTCCGTACTGAGCCGTTGGTGTATTGGTTAGGATCTCTGCTTCTGGTCCAGGCGGCCCAGGTTCGATTCCCGTCACCGGAATGTATTTTTCTTTTTTGGTCATAATTTTTTAAACGTAGTAAATAATAAATGTCATCTATTTAATGATTTAATTTTTCGGAAAACCAATAAAAATAACTAACTGTTTGATTTACCACTCAAAGTTTAATTAGCAACAAAGGTGTACGCCTTCATAGAGTGGCTACCAATTAATGCATTGACCCTGCCACTGTCTCACCGTATAACTTCCAAAATATTTTGATCAATTCCATCCAAACATGGAGAAATCAATGCTATAGGTTCAATTTTTACAGATTCTAATACGTCGTCGTTATTCATTCGGTTACATTTAGATTTTTTAAATTTGTTCAGGTTCCGGAGGGGAAAGTTGAAGAAATTCTGAGATTTCATCAACATTTTTAAACTCATTGAATTTTACATTTTAATGTTCTTAGAGGTGTTATTCGATCGTAAAAATATTTAACGTTTTATATTGAAAATACATTTCCAAATAAAGAGTAAAAAAATATTGAGCCGGCTGGGATTCAAACCTGGGTCGCCTGGACGAGAAGCAGGGACGCTAACCACTACACCAACGATACAATATACTAATATGTAATCCAACTTATTTATAATAGCCGAAAATAGGAGTGCTTTAATATGATTCGTTGCACGAATTTCTGCTGAATTCAGTCGCTTACCACATATGTATGAATTGGTAATTTAGTTTTGAATAACATTGAACCCATAGGTTACAATGAGATATTGTGAACCACCTAAAATAAGAAAAAACCCTATTACAGCTCATATAACTCCACCCACTTTTCTCTATTTCATGGGGGCGGCCATTATTACATATTGCCTGACGTACTTTGTGAAGAAGTCGGGTACCAGACTAGATTGAAGTGTGCAAACGCCGTTTCGCACACTTCTATTATGCTTGAGCTGAAAACATAGTCCAGGGTAATAAGCGCAGTGATTTCCACGTCAACACCCGAATGACTTTCCAATTCACGGAAGTCGGCGGAAATTAACAGTCTCAAGTCGTTACGGAACCCATACGGTCAGCAAAATTATTTTCTCGTTGTTACTATACGGTTCCAAAACAACCGAACGATTTTTAGATTGATATACAGGAAAGAGAAAATCACCAGAAATATCCAGGATAAGGTTGGCAACCTCGAAGTAGTACTGTACTGTGTGCTAGTATCTATTTACCGATTCAATGGCTAGCGTTACGTAACATGATTGCGAGAGATAGTTAACCCAGATTAAATACAGCGGGAAAGGATGCTGTTAGGGAGAATGGTCGAGCATCTGTCCATTCCTGAGATTTAATGGAGACGATTGTCAGGCATCTTAGATCCAGACCCGTGGTCAACTTACTCGGCATCTGATCTGGATCTTATTTATGTTATGTTATAAATCCATACCAGACACTACTTGAGCAATTTATACAGTAAACCCCATCTATCACGACTACTTAACAGATCGACGAAACCGCTACTAAATTGATTGTAGATCTATCAAAGACAAATGGGGATTACAGAAAGATGAAAGCAAAACTGAAATATCCAAAAGGTGATTTCTATTTTACTGCTACCTTGTTTTAAGCAGCTACTTGCATTAAACACAAAACAATTAAAATAGCCTGGTCGAGTCGACGCAATAAAGAAGTGTTCTTGTATACCAAACTTAGTAATGTCTGCTTAAGTTATTGTTTGCTTCACTCTTAAAGCTTAACCAATATCAGTTACGTGTATATTTGAGGTTATTGATATATTTATCAAGTGTAAACCAGTTTGGATTCACATTAGACATTGACGTATTTTGTGGCAGGGTTGGATCCAAGCTGTTTGCAAATTATATTATAATTTTATGCAAAATAATTGGATTCTGTTAAGACTCTAAATTTGTCGGCGTCTTATAACGTACATTCAAAACTTTCTTGCTGGAGGCGAATACAATACAAGTGACGGCTAAAGCAAAATGTAAGTAAAGCAGAAATATTTGAAATGAGTTTTCTGTGTCACTTTCACTTTCCTTTAAATAGATATAGTCATCGGTCTTAGACACCAAATAGTAAAAAAATAATTAGTTGTATTAATAGGGAGGTTTTACTGTTTGCACACTCAAACCTGTCTTAAGCTACCACCAAAAATCGGTATACATGTATTTGTAGTATGCAATGCATGTTGCGGCTTAATGCAGGACAAAATTAATGCAGAAGGTTAATATAGGAGCCTTCTGCATTTCTTTAGTTCTGCATTTGTAGAGGCAACCTCTCTTTCAAGATTACACTTCATCTTCGGTAAGTGGTTGCTTAACGCAGTCTCTTTGTATTCAGGAATGGAGATACGTCTCCATATCTTTTCCAACACAAATATGCACATATTACACACGTGTGTATGGAAAAGTAATGGATACCTATTGTTCCAAACTACCCATTCCTAAAAATAATGGACAATTTTGAATGGGATTATAGAGCAGGTGTATTTTAAAAATAGAGTGTTGTTGACCTGCTACTGAAAAATTTAATAGCCAGGCCCTTAGCGCTTTAAGCGCTTTGATTAATAAACGAGTTGACTAAAATAATATGACGCGAGCCTTGGCGAGCGTCATATTACTTTTAAAGGCTCGCGTCGTATTACTTTTAGTCAACGAGTTTATTAAAAAACGATAAGTAATACGCACGAATGTGAGATTCTATTTATCACATAACACTTTTAAACACCTATTAAATCTATCGAAACCGTAACTTGTAGTATTTCTGCTATACAGATTTTCCGCCAAAACGTTATGTTGTTTACGGTAACGTCGTCGCAAATGACGTCATTTAGTGGCCCGCTACATGCAGTGCTTGTGGGCGAAAAGGTTAGACCGGAGCCCAAAAAACGATATTCCACTAGTGGATTATGCTGTTTATATAATGGCTCTGTTTCACTCCCAGACCGCAAGTTATATGATAAATGTATTTCTCGTAAAAAGCCAAATATGATGCTAAACAAAAGCAAATGGACGCTTTTGCCAATGATGACAGAGTTGGGGTTTTTGATTGGTTGTTGATCTCTCAAGAGACGATATGTACAGCGGAGAATACGTGACCCTTTCCCAATAAATGCGTTATTGCTCAACACGTATTTGTATTACATCAGTTCGGAGGCAGATCAGACGCCGGGTAGTCCATCGTCTGATCAGGCTCAAAACTATTTGCTACCCAGATAATAATAAATTGTTACAGTTTTCAACAAAACATATTTCTATACTTTCTTGCATTTCGTTGCGTTAAGTTTTGTTTAAACAAGAGAGAGGAACTTCTACCACTGTATGAAAACCAGCGTGTTGACTGGAAATGCCAATGAACAGTGCCATGACAAAACCTGCATATTGCATTGCAACATTGTACAGACCAAGCACCGTTGTCATCTCAGGTTCTGTATCTGAGTTTGGTCTACACTGTCAAATACCATAATACAGCTACATAAAATGCTTTCCATGTATATTGGTGTCAAACAGTGTAGATCAAAAGCAGCCGCCGCTAGACTGTTTGAAATGCAATAAAGCAGGTTTTCTCATGGCACGGCTCAAATATTCTCCCTGCGTAAAATGGAACTCAAAAGTCATATAAAAAAGGAATGAAAACGTTTTAGTGTATCTGTCAAATTCTGCAATTACTTGTCAGACTTGAAATATGTTCATGCAAGCGGCCATTAAGCTCTAAAAATAACAACTAAACATTGACGTCAAATATTTTGGGAGATATTGAGATTTACAGTGACCTTTTTAAATGCAACAAAATACCTCTACCACACTACTGAATCTCGTCTAATTTACTTTTCCTTTCGCTTTTATAATAAGTAGCAGACCTTCATTATATCAAAAGTAAAACGCCATTGTAAACCATTCATATACAGCGCCCCTCTCTACAACGACACCCAACGTGAGACAAAAATATGTGCGTTGTTCGGAGGGTCGTTATAGGGAGGGAATGTTGCGTACAATTGCAAACAGTCTGAATCCAGATCAGACGCCGCGTAACGCGGCGTCTGATCTGGATTCAAGCTGTTTGCCACTCGTCATTAAGATTTTTTCAGCCCAAAATGGCCATTATGTGACTTTGAGAAAAACAGTAGACGACAGTTTTAAGTAGACGACATTGCATACGTGAATAGATTGGACATATGTGTCCTGTTTGGGGAACAGCGACAATGGTCGTTGTAGGAGGGAGTCGTTGTTGGTAGGGCCGTTGTAGTGAGGGAGCGCTGTAATACTCTTCGATCTTTTGTGATTTGTTGCCAAACAGTTTGGAACCAGATGAGACGCCAAATAGCTCGGCGATTATCTTGGTCCAAACTATTTGACTCTCTGTTGATTTATTTAAAAAAGGTGTTGGTAAATAAACTCTTAGAAGTGTAGCAGGCGACATATAGTATGCCAAACTTCCAACGCAACACCCCGTATATTCCCATTACTTCCAATGTTAAACATGTCTTAAGTTAGTCTGGTCAATTATGTAATGGGTGCATATCCTGAATAGATTTATTCTGCAATTCATAAAGTGATCAATGGACAATACTCTTGGTAAACAAAAACAAAAATGAATTGGCATTTGGTCCCAAAAATATGGAATTTTGTGATAACAAGTTTTCAAAAATCTCATTCCAATGCATTTTCAATGGGGAATGTTAACCAGAAATTAGCGATACGTTTGGATCGGTGGTTATTATTCGTCAGAAGTGTCAATGAAAATTCGCTGCCAATATTAACAACTTTGAGGACAGTATATCAATTTAAAAACACAAATAAAAACATTTAATAATTTCGTGTCAACTTTTCCATCGATTTAAAACACCCGCACTGATATGAAAAAAGAAGGGAACTCGGAGGCGTTGCGTTGGCAGTTAGGCATAGTATAGATTGCAGTAATTATATTATAAGTTATACAGTTTCTTCCCAGGGTACGTGGGGATTTATTCCCAGCTGAGGAACATCATGTCTTTATCTTTAAAAGAACTTACATTTGACAAGTATTTCAATTTTTTCGCTTTGCTTAACCACAAATAAAGTTTTGATCCTCTAAAGAATCATTCAGGAATCTATAACAGACGAAACACTGTAAAAAGCAATTTACTATTTTTAGTGTTCACACAATACCGGTATCATCTCAACGAATATTACAAACAACGTAATTCGTCATTTTCTGATTACAGTGCTCTGTTGAGCCGAATTATTCACACTACGAATTCTTCACACCTGTGATCGTAGAAATTTCATACGAATATGTCACACATGTGTGAATAATTCGTACTGACTCTCAGCCCCCCCTGACAGTAGATACGAATTCTTCACATGTCAATTTTTTTTAAAAACGCATGTAAAAAATTTGTGCATACGAAAACCTCACACTTTCCAAAAAGCTTTAAGCCACCCAAATGGATAAGGGGACATATTAGGTTTGCTTTACTTGATAGAGGTCTTATATTTCACATAATAACAAACATATGTACCAGATTGCCTGTTTAAATGATAAAAGGTCAAGGTCACATGTTGAGAAATGTCACATTTTTCAGCACTCGATATAATTAATTATAGACACATCAAACTGAAAAATATCATGGTAATAATAGCACTTTGGTGACCATATAATTTACTCGATTCCGTCGTATTGGATATTATTCGGTCCGTCTGTACGATGCATTAGAACTAAGAACTTTATAAACGTATGGACCGGTTTCTGTGTCACCAGTTGAAGGCAAAGATGATACGTCGGGGTCGGTCACTTTTCCGTAGTCTATCTGTCCGATCGTCCAACTGTTATTAGTCTAAGCTGTAGACCACTTTTATTTGCGGTGAAAGGACCATACAACCTTTTGGTACTATCTTATAGCATATTTCCTCAGGAGTTCGGAACCAATCGTCTGACGCGTATTTAGGTAGTGATAAGGGGAGATAATTGAGGTTAAAGTTGTCTGCCCTTGGATTTTTAAGCAAACAATGGCATCCTTATTGGGCTTTTATTTCATGTGTTACAGATTTAAAAAGGGTATTTTGTTAGCAATTATCAATGTAGTATATCTGAATACAAATTTGGAAAATGTTTTAGGAAAGTTTCAGACTCATTTAAATCCAAAATGGCCGCCAAAATGGCTAATTTTAGTAACATTTCACCTTTTCGAGCAATAACAATACTTATATTGACTACAATTGATACTCATATGGAACAATTTTAGTTGATTCGTATTGTACATCAACTTAGATATTATACTATCTTTTTATTTGATGTGTTTCCTGTCATCCAGTGCTGAGATAATCAAAAATGGCCGCCGTATATACCTACCTTATTAATTTCTACTTACATAAATTTTCTTGATTGGGGCTTTCATTTTCTTTGTAAGATTTTCAAATGGTATTTCATAAGCAATTATTAAAGAAGTTTCCCCAAACACATATTTTGAAAATGTTTTAGGATAGTTTCAGAGCTATTTTAATCCAAAATGGCTACCGAATGGCTATTTTTAGTAACAATTAAGCTTTTCGATCAACTCAACTACTTTTATTGACTGTATTGGATATTTTATAAACAATTTTAGTTGTTTCGTATTTAATATTAACTGAAAAAGTCCAGTAAGCTTTTATTTAGATTTGTTCCTGTCATCCAGTGCTGATATAATCCAAAATGGCTGCCGTTTATATCTTTTTGCTATATATTTCTACTAATATAAATTTTCTTGATTTAAAAGGTTATGCAAATATTTTATGTTTGTGTCTTTCCATGTCCTTGTGCCAAACATTGTTCAATCTGATAAATGCTGAAGTTGGTAATGCTTTTACAGGATAATAGTGGCTTTTATTGACCACCATATAATTAAAATGTTTATTAGATCAATATTGATTTTGTCTCATACAGATAACTATAAGGATAGATGTGCTAATAAAGGGGATATTTCTTTCCAATGTTGAACCTATTTATTATTACTTAGTATCAAAATAAATGGATAAAATGTGTAGCGCTGTCTATATTTTGTTCCCAGTTGTGTAATGTACATGTACATAAAACACATATGTGTCACTAGTTTTCGCAGGTTAGTGAAAATTGTAATTTTCAGTTGATTGTCATGTATATACATGGAGAATATTCGTCTTACATGGCCGAATCATGGTTTATCAAGCAAGGCATTTAATAAGTGGTTCAAAGCCTGGGTCATTTTGGTGTGTTTTTTTTAGATCTACGGAAACAAATATGAGACTTAAGTTAACCACTTAATGGTACAAAAAGCACCATGAAGCTAAATACCCTTTTCACTTATTTAACGGATTCACTGAGGAGAAACTCTGATCTTAACGAAGCTATTTTTCCTTTTTTAACAAGTGCAATGTAGATAGATTGGAAGCTGGGCACTTATAAGTCGAGGAAGTGGGCCTTGTTCATTAACAAAACCCAGTTCTTACGTGAAGTCAAATCTTTGATGTTAAGACCTGGCACAAATGTGATTTTATCAGAGGAGAGAGACGTCGTGTCTCCAAATAAAATTATGTGTCCATTATTCTTCCAGTGTCATTTAATGATTCAATAGGTAACCCTGTGAGTTTATACAGCAATGGCAATGCTGTTTTGGGCCCGATGCATTTGGTTTTTGACTTCAGAGACAGTATAGCAATGTTATATTCCGCAACTGGTATGTATGTATTATAACTTATCGAAATCAAGGGGTTGATCCAAAAAAAAGTATCCGGGAAAATGCGAAA
This sequence comes from Gari tellinella, assembly GCA_922989275.2. NCBI lineage: Eukaryota > Metazoa > Mollusca > Bivalvia > Cardiida > Psammobiidae > Gari > Gari tellinella. The sequence goes on from OV277863.1 coordinate 73,548,566, forward strand.
CAATAGAAAAATATAAAGACAATATGATTATGATGATGCTTTGAGAAGTGACGATAAGCGTCATTAAAGCAAGGGAGGTCATGCACCATCACAGTTGTAAAACGAACTTTAAATAAACTCTAAAAAAGAATCATAGTATTATAGAGAAAGTAACTAAATCAAATCAAGATTCTTGGCAATCTGACCATTGAATGTTCTCAAGGATCACGTTTCTGAAACACTTATAGACTCCGAAGGCGTTGCGATTTTAACTTTCTTTCATATCACTATGCTACATTGATGTTCTCAATGAAGGTAGTAATCCTCACAGGCTTGAAGTCTGGGTGACAGGACTAGCAGGATTTTCCTGCAATTGAAGTTCGTTCAATGCTCTAACAATAGTTGATCTTTTCTTTCCAAACAGACCAAATAAATGGCAATGAAATCAAAAGGATAAATTTTGACTACAATTCAACTGTACTGGCAATATCTTCTTTGCAATGCTGAATCAAAGACCTAGAAAAAGGCCTACGGTATTAACTACCTGAACTCTTAACTGTCGAAACTCTAGTGAAGGGTCAAACTTAGCTGCAAGGTGACTTGAAGTGATTCTTAAATGAATGTGCTATACACAGGTTCAAGATCTAGACTGATAGTCATTGCAGGCTAGTTACAGCAAATTCAAAATTATATTCTATGAGTGTATAAAGTGTGGGTTTCATATCATATCAACTAAGTGCATGTATATTTTTGCATCCAACCGTTAATAAAGTTGAATCTTAGCAACTCTGACTAGACGATTTGTCAATACATATATCTTGCTTTCTTTTACTTTAAAACATTTATAAGAGTATCTGGTTGTGGGTTTTAATCTTCACCACATATTCTCGCGTAACCATAGTACATGTATATATCTTATGTTGACTTAATATTACATGTACATGTGACATGTGTACTCTTACATATACATGGACCATTTCTTCACTATCAGGTGCAGTGACAAGTGAAAGAACAGTCTGTTTGGTCAATACTTTTCCAGTGACATAATTTTTGCTGCAAGTCATGGAAATATAAAAACAGGAAAGCACCTCACTAAGTGTCTTGGAATCAAAAGTCTAACCTTTCTAGAAAAGTTATTAATATTCTCAACCATATTTGTCATAGAAGAAACTACATGGGAGTAGTAGAACTGGTATAATTCCCAACTCCAGACCAGTTGTCAAACCAGTTGTAACAAGCTATTACAAGTTGACATTTTACACTCACTTACGGTAATTCTGTCGCTTATTCAGTTTTCAGTTCTTCTACTGGCATGTGGTTTATGCGATGACTCATGCGGTTCAGAATATCAATAACCTTTTTAGAACTTGTCAGGCTTTTGATACCAAGAATCATAGTTAGGTACTCTCCCTTTTTCCACATGACTTCCGAAATACTATCGCATGAAACAGTCTTGGCCAAATAGACTGTTCTTTCACTTCTCACTGCGCTTAAAACTAAAACAGAGTTATTACATGTACATGCACCGGTATATGTAAGAGCATTTTTCTTGGATATGCTCCTTGGAAACATTCTACCCATGGCCAACTTGCAAAGATTCTTGCTCTAATTTAGTAAATTTCTCTAGAATACTATTATTCCTATGTAGAGTTTATTTAAACTTCCTTTTACAACTGTGATGGCAAATAACCTCCTTTGCGATCATATGAGTATCACTTATTCATGCTGAAAGTCACTCATCTTCACTTCTCAGAGCAACATCATAATGAATATATTGTCCTGGTTGCTTCCATGTTTCGCAGGATACTCCTTCTTGGGTCGGCCCCAGGGTTGATTGTGATAGGTTATCACAGAGCATGCAGCTTGGGAATAAATACAGATGTACGTAGATGGGATCATAGCTCAACTGTCTATGATACACCAAGAACGCAATGTTTACGCTTTTGTATCCTTTGTGTCTGTTTGTTTCCTGAACCCCGAACAGGAGTCACTATAGTAGCTAACATTGAATCATTAAATGACACTGGAAGAATAACTGACACATATTTGGAGACAATACATCTCTCTTGTCTGATAAAGTCATAGTTTTTCTATTAGTGCCTAGGTATTTTCATCAAAAGGTTTTACTTTATTTAAGTACTGGGATTTGTCAATGTGCAACACACACTTCCTCGAATTATTGGTGTCTATCTTCCAGTCCAACTACATTGCACTTGAGAAAGATCATAATCAGTATCGTTCAAATCACAATGAAATTAGTCAAACAAGTATTTAGCTTCGATGCTATAGCCAGATTAACTTATATTCACCGTTTACATACATACTAATTTTTCAACTGAAAATAGCAATTTCAACAAACCCGCGAAAACTAGTGACAAATATGTTTTATGTGTATTATACACCCCGGTACAAAAATAAGCGTTTATATAGTGCTACACATTATATACATTTGTTTTGAACTAAAAAAAATTAATATGTCCTAACTTTGTAAAGAAATATCCCCTTTATTGGCTAATATATCCTGATAGTTATCTGTATCAGAAAATCAAACTTTATCAAATACATACTTTGATTGTATGGTGGTCAAGGTAGGCCATACATTATTCCTGTAAAATCATTACCAACTTCTGGCTTTATCAGCATGAACTATGTTTGCCACAATGACATGGAAAGACACGCAAAAAAAAAAAAGATTTGCAAAACCTGGCAAATCAAGAAAATTTATATTAGTAGAAAATAGTAAAAAATGGTACCAACGGCAGCCATATTGGTTAATATCAGCGCTGGACCACAAATAGCCATTTGGCAGCCATTTTGGATTTCAATGAGTCTGAAACTATCCTAAAACATTTTCAAAATATGTATTTGGGGAAACTTCTTCAATAATTGATTACAAAATACCATTTTGAATCTCTAAAAAATGAAATGAAGGCCCCAATCAAGAAAATTTATGTAAGTAGAAATTAATAAGGTAGGTATATACGGCGGCCATTTTTGATTATCTCAGCACTGGATGACAGGAAACTCATCAAATAAAAAGCTAGTATAATATATAAGTTGATGTACAATACGAATCAACTAAAATTGTTCCATATGAGTATCAATTGTAGTCAATATAAGTAATGTTATTGCTCGAAAAGCTGAAATGTTACCAAAATTAGCCATTTTGGCGGCCATTTTGGATTTAAATGAGTCTGAAACTTTCCTGAAACATTTTCAAAATTTATATTCAGATATACTACATTGATAATTGCTAACAAAATACCTTTTTTAAATCTGTAACACATGAAATAAAAGCCCAATAAGCATGCCATTGTTTGCATAAAAATCCAAGGGCAGACAACTTTAACCTCAATTATCTCCCCATATCACTACCTAAATACGCGTTAGACGATTGTTTCCAAACTCCTGAGGAAATATGCTATAAGATAGTACCAAAAGGTTGTATGGTCCTTTCACCGCAAATAAAAGTGGTCTACAGCTTAGACTATATGGTTTTGTTGTTTACTCTAACGCCTGTTCCACTGAAGTTTTTAAGCTGAAATTTCATTTAAAAAGTTTAGTGAGTAGACGTGTATTGCAAACAAAGTTCATAATTCTTGTATCAACACCGTGAGAGGTATTCCCCTTTCTACATTTTCCGGGAGATTCTGCCATTCCGAAGCTTTGAAATTAAATTTTATTAAGGACTATCGCGGCAGTTTTTTCGAACTTTCAAACCATTCAGATTTTTTTTTCAAATTCTGCATGTTGCTAGTATATACCCTGTTGTGCAGAAATATGAAATAAAAATAGGATGTCCCCGAACTGGTTCTTTTCTTAATAGCTTGTTTTTTTGGCAAACCCCTAATTATCCAGAGACCCGTGCTTTTGAAAATCTCAGAACACCCCTCTTCAGCTTTGTAATTTTCCTTAGATATTGGGTTATTCATATGTTTTCATAAAAAAGAAAAGAATAGGAGGAAGTAGCAATAAAAACATGGAAACAACATTTTATTCGTCAATAAAGGGAACACATCAAATAGATATTTTTCAATTTCTTTTCTCCTACAGTTCTTACTTTTAGATTTTGCCAATATTTTTCACAAATATTGATAAAGCCTTAATTTACTGAAATCACTAATTAAAGTTATGGGTACCCGAACTTTTTTTCTACAAAATACAAATTACAGCAGTAAGGACCTAAGTGAGTGTAAGTCATAGTCACTATGAGCACTGGACCACGGCCACGAGCTCATCCCTCCCTATCCCGTTAGAAAACCAACAATCTACCAGCATTCGGCCGGCAATCTGTCGGTCGTTGGCCTATTATGCCTCAAAGGAAGCAAAGAACTAAGCATAAACTCAACGGAACATAAGTTTGATCATGGGATGAAAAGGGCTGCACTTATTCACAGATAATTCTTCGGATTTAGGTCGGCTGTTTAAGAGCTTTATTGATCAATTCGTAAAAACTGCATGTAAAAGGATGGATAAAACAGTTTTAGCGCACCCGCTTCTTAACAATGCATCCCGAGTTCGATCCCGGGTCGTGACAGTACGTGCGAGGGTCGCCTGTCCGAAGATGTTGGTTTTCCCTAGAACTCTAGTGTCATCCCACAATACGACGCAATACACCATCTTTTTTGCTATGGAAAGTGATTTGCCTAAGTTGTTAGAATGTGTTTCATAAAGAAATGTTAAACGGAAGGTGATGTGTGAAGAATCCGTAGGTACCAACAGGTCGTTAAAAAAGGGGGTACGGAAATCTCACACTGCCATTGTGTGACATATTCGTACGAAATCTTCACACATTGGTCACACGAGTGGAAAAATTCGTACGAATTCTTCACACGTCTGATTTCGGTGTGAAGAATTCGTAGTGTGAAGAATTCGGCTCAACAGTGCTCCCTCCCGCAACGGCCCTCTGAACAACGACCCCCTCCTTACAACGACCATAGCCCTTGTTCCCTAGACAAGATAATTATGTCAACACCTTTTTATTTGTGCACTATCGTCTGCTTAAATTGTCGTCTGCTGTTTTTCTCAAAGTCAAATATTAGACATTTTGACAGCAACTAAACAATTATATGAGTAACAAACAGCTTGAATCCAGATCAGACGTCGATTTACGTGGCGTCTGATCTGGATTCAAGCTGTTTGAAAATGTAAGCCAATGTCCCGTCCCTATAACAACTCCCTCCAAACAACACACACTCTGTGTCTCCCATTAGGTTTTGTTGAAGAGAGGGAACACTATAGCATAGTTTGTACTTGAACTGGAAAAACGTATATCATTCCCAACATGAAATATAGAAATGCCGTGAAACAAAATACACATGTACAATAAGATGCACTATAAGATAACTCTAATGTATCTCCAGTAACAATAGTATCTTAAATACAAGCACCATTCTATTGAATACAACTGTCTTAATTATCAAAATTCTTAAATAAAGATGAACCCCTAGGGAGTATAATGCACGTCTGGTATCCGTAATGATTTTACCACGAGTGGTTGCAGTTCTGACAACGTGACTTCTTGGAAATTCGAAAAGATAGAACAAGAAATATCTTTTAAAAAAGATATTCAGCGGAATGGGTGGTTGAATTCATGATGACTACATCTACATCATACGTTGGCGCAGTCACTATTGACTATTACGCAACGGGTTTGGATTGGTCAAGAAAATGGTAAAGTAAGAAATCAGATTTAGGATAGACTGAAAATAGAAATAATTAGACAGCTGCGTGTTCACCTCATCAACACAAGCCTCTCCGGTTGCGATGGCCGTGGCCGGGACAGCCTTGGGAATCACTGATGGCTACTTACAGCTGGGGACCTACGCTAAATTTAGAAGGAAAAGGACCTCAGGCCCCGCTTGAAAGATACCAAGTCGGCGTGAGCTGGTTTGGGCCAAGATCGATGTTAGAGGAGCACAAGATCTGTATGTCGGTGCTTTCTATAAGCCACCGTCTTGAAAAGATGGGTGTGCATAATTGTATGAAATTTGGGTTTTTCAAAGAATTGTAATATCTTGGATTGAAAAGCAAAAAATGCACATGCAAAGATATAGCATAACTCTGACTAAAAAAGTAAAATGTACAGAAATGCAAAACAATAATCTAACCCATATCCTAGCTACTGGTAGGAGATCCTCAGATTAAACTATTGTTCTATACATCAAACTTCAATCATGGGGAGTTTCTTGAAACAAACTATAACTAAATAAAATATGCATGCTCATACAGAACAGCAGTCTGCTGTAAAAGTTCTATAACACCTCACTCTTGTAAATAAATGATGAAACAACACAAGTGTGTGAAACTCACTTAAGGTCATTCATTATATTGCTTTCAATGTATGGTAAATTTGTACAAATAGTTAAAAATTAAAAAAATTGGTAGCAAACCATTATTAAACAAACCACCTAGCTACCACTGTCTATCTATAAAAAGACCTTTATCTGGAGCCCTGGCTACTATCCTATCAGACAATTCAGTTTCAACAGGTGCTCTTAAATCTTAATTTCTGATCAAATATGATTGGTTGAAATGTTTATCTAAATAGATACCATTCAGCTCCGCTGAAAAAGTCGTAACATCACATATGCATGAATCATCTGAATACAGTATATCTGATGTGGATAAATGCATTGTTATTATAACTCACTCGATTTATCTACTATAAATCCTAATGTGACGTCAGAAGGTGAAAATCCGTAGTGTTACATGGTTAACATCACAATTCGGCCCGCGTAACATCACGAAACAACCCGCTTATTCGGGCCGGGTTTTAGTACGCCTCGGTTGGGGAAAAGAAAGAATCAAAACGCTTCTAGTGAAGTAATGGCAATGAACTGGAAAAGTGAGTCGATTCAACTTTGTAAAGTTATACGGACCATACTTTACGCTTCATCTCATGAGATAAGATTTCCAAACAATCGACTGCATAGTGTCACCAGTTTTCGTATTGCTAACCAAGGTCGTTCATTATTTTGGAACAGTTTCTTTCCTCACTCCTTAGATTCAAACTCTGCATCCTGTTCAATGTTTATGTCGAAATTTGCTACTAAATCTGACTTTGTCTATTAGCCTACCTAAAGTGTATTTCAACTTGTTGCTACAGTACCGTATTGCTTCAATTGGAGACGATTGTAGAATGGTATATAACAGCGTAGAACTATATTAGAATACAAATAACGAATGGATATGTGTTTGTAAAAATTTTGTTGGCAATATCTATTCAGAATAATCGTTTGTTGCTTGCAATTTGATTTTTTTTATTAAAAAAAGCGTCAATATACAAACTTTATATATAACTTAAATCGAAATCACGTGATCTGGCTCCGTGATTTAACGCCTAAGATGGTCGACTCTGCCCACGGCGGTCCGAGTTCGAATCCCGATCGGTCCAATTTTTTTTATTTTTTTTTAGAATAAATTTGTTCTTTTTTGTGGATACCAAATGGTTAGCAAACATATTTATTGTGGGGTTTTTTTTGCGTCTAAAAATTAACTTCTCCGCTATTTGTTTTGAGTAATAAAAATAAAATAGTTCCGATACATGTATTCGCGGTCGTTGTTCTGTATTGAAAACAGTGGTAATTAGATCTTTATTTTTGTTCGGTATAATAAAATAAATATCACATCTCACAGAGGGTGAGAGAACGGATTGGTCACCCTCGACAAGTACATGTCAACATCGGCTGATGCCACTGTTGACATTACTTGCCTCGGGTGACCAACCCGTTCTCTCACCCTCTGTGAGATGTGATATTTATATAATATCTCCCTCACTTTAGTAGGGAGACATGTTTTGTCCTGTCCGTATTTCTGTCTCTCTGGCTGCCTGTCCCTCTGGCACGTTTTGGTTTCTTGACAATAACTACTGTTCTAATGGGGTAATCATGCCCATTTTATGTACTGGTTAATTATGAGGAGGGGGTGCATGGGATTGAATTTAAGGTCAAATATCTCCTTGAGTAGGACACTAAACAATGAGCTCCGGAGGACAAATATGTCGTGGGGAGAAGCCAAAGCCCGGGCCATGGACCGAACGGAATGGCACTCTGTGGTGAAAACCATGTGCTCCGACCGGAGCGAATAGGATTAAGTAAGTAGTAGTAAGTAGGTCAAATATCACATGATCGGTTACTAATAGTGACCATTTTGACTAAGTTATTCGGGACATAGGAATACGAGCTTTTCTCACAATCAAATTATATTTGAGCATGTACTGGGAGTAGTTGTTACGGTAACTAAACGTTATGTTTAGCGTTTACTGGTGCACCTGGTAATGAAACTGAAGTACAATGTTTCAAAAAGGTTGCTGTACTTTGCCTTAAAAAAGCTTGAATTGGACACATATTTTCATTATAATGCTGTTATTTAGCATATTAATGTGATTTGTTGCTACGGTGACCAAATGTTGTTTTCGTGCTAAAAGTGAATGTTTATATTAAAATAATAATTTCCATACCTTAAAATGAACTTAATGTATAATGGTTCTAATATACTGCTGTACTATGCCTTAAGAAAACTCGAGTTTGATACATATTCCCATGCTCTTATTAAGCATAAACATGTATTGTGAGTGGTTGATAAGGTAACCAGATGTTTTTTTCGTGTTTAAAGTGAAATTTCATATGACAATGTTAACTTGCACACCTGATAATGAACTTATAGTACAATGGTTCTGATAAGTCGTTTTACTTTTTTATTTTAAAAAAAAATCAACTCATGCGTAATTGCAAATGGAAAAATCTAAGTTTGATTTTACTTGTTCCGTATATCTAAGGAGTGAAGGCTTGATGATCCCTTCTCCCCAACATCACTCTTTGTGCGGAAATCTTAGCTCATATTATTAGAACTAATAAAAATATCAAAGGTATAAATGTCGGAAAACATGAACATCTCATACCTCAATAGACAGAGGACACCACATGGACACTTACTGCTAATAAAATCCCTCGAAAAGGCTTTAGCAATATTAGACTCCTTAGCAGAGTCTTAAAAAAATCTTTCCATTACAAACAGTTTGGAGCATGACCAGATGCCGTGTAACCCGGCGTCTGATCACACCTCAAACTGTTTTGCCAGTCAGATTAAAAATAATCGTCAACTTTTTCAATTAATTGCCATTTTTTACATTTTAGTATATTGTATTTGCGTTTCATTTCGTTTTAACGGATAAGAACCTTTACCATAGGATGACGGTTGTACATTCCATACTATTGAAAACCACCCAGCGTACTATATAATCAGCAATATAGTTTATACTAGGTGTTTACCCATTGTGCTGACAACATATCGTCTGCTTCAATATCGTAAACCGCTATCTTCTAAAATAAAGTATAGTCTTGAAGACCCTGACAAAAACCCATTAACACATAAGTCAAATTGTCTGGATCCTGATTAGATCACGAGATTCTCAGGGTCTAATCTGAATCCAAACTGTTCGCCAAATGCTAGAACATTTACAGTTTGTTTTAAGGATAAACGTTCAAATAGGATTGTTTTGTCAAATACGAAGTGTCACACTTTGTTGAGTTCAGTATCTATGAATAGAATTGACTGGTTCGGTAAGGGTTGTTTCACAAGTTATCAACATTTTAGATACTAGAACACCATTTACAAATAAAAGCACCCGACCTATATAGGCTGGTTTTATTTACCTGGCAGGGCGGAGTTTCGATGTGGACCTTTGCATTCATCTTTGGGGCGACAGCACGCTCTTTCATTATCGGAAGCATTTACTTAGCCCCGTCCCAGCCCAACCTAAAAAGGAGATTAAAATCGAACAAAAAATAAGCATACTATTATAATGAACATGTATGGTAAAGCTTTTGTTAACAACAACCTCCTTAATACATATAGTATATCATATTTAAATGTAATTATGTACCAATGGGGTTTCAAATGAAGAAAAGACCTAGAAATTTTGAACATCCCTTCTAGGCCACACTTCAATGGGCACCAAGTATACGTGTAGTTAACCATTATTTCGCTTAAAATGTCGTCTGTTTGAAATTGTCGTCTGCTAAATACAAATTCAAGTTCTGCTTATTTTTCTATACTAACGGAAATATCAATACCACTATCAAACAGTGTGAATCCGGATCAGACGCCGAATGACTCGGTATCTGATCAGGGTTAAAACTGGTTGCAAATGGGAGCCAAGTCGCGCCTACAGGATAAAGTTTCATCGTGTATAAAAATACCAGTAAACGAATGATGTTTATATTTGCAGTTGTAGTCCGTCATCAGAATGGAAACAAGTTTCGCAGTGTTTGCCATTTTGCTTCTTGCTTCTTGTGCTAAATCTCAAAACCAAAACGTTTCCGTACAAGCCAATGCAGGGACTTTTATTGGATACAGGCACACAGTGGACATCGGTGGTAGCAATGTCCAACTTGACAGATTTCTAGGGATTCCTTTCGCCGAGCCTCCGGTCGGAAATCTTCGCTTCCGGAAGCCAAAGCCGAAAACTGCATTTCAAGATGCATATGTCGCGCATGAATACGGACCTGGGTGCATACAAGCCGACGTGTTTATGACTGGTGATCCGACGTCAGAGGACTGCCTATTCCTGAATATCTATGCTCCAGTAAGATCAAATATTAATACTAAATTACCAGTGCTCATTTGGGTGTATGGTGGCGGTTTCTTATTTGGTTCGTCCGCTATCTATGAGGCAGACTTGTTTGCAGCTGTGGGTGATATAATTGTCGTTACTATAAACTATCGCCTATTTGCTCTTGGTTTCCTGGACGTTCCAGACACGGTTTCTGACGGAAATTGTGGCCTGTGGGATCAGCAGCTTGCCATCCAATGGGTGAGTGACAATATTGAACGGTTTGGTGGTGACAAACAACTCGTGACACTAGCCGGGGAGTCTGCCGGAGCTGCGAGTGCAATTTATCAAGGATTTTATCCGGGTAATGCGGGGTTATTCCAACGTATCATAGCCCAGAGTGGCACTTCAGCCGTGTCTTGGGCGTATACCCAAGACCCTGTGGGTGAAGCAGCAGAGTTTGCCTCCCTGGTAGGCTGCCCAACTGACAATAACCAGGCGATGGTAGCATGTTTGAAAGTTCTTTCAGTCGATGTGTATAAACAGAAGATACTCGAGGTCGCCTTTTCAGGATTCCCGATTCCCTTCAGACCATCTCTTGACAATGACTTTGTGACCGTGTCGCCCTATGATATATTTGACCAAGCTCTAAACGTTGAAAATGATCCTCGCGCCACCTTTGCATCATTTGATCTGTTAACAGGCATCAACACTGCAGAGGGTGGAGGTTTACTTGGGCCCAGTGTCGGTGTGATGGACTTAAACACGTTTTTGCCAAGCAAGACTGAATTCGATGACGTGTTAGTACCTATATGTCTCAACGTAACATTCGGACAAGATGCTCATAAAGTACCTCCCGAGTTTGTTCAAGCGGAATACACGACGTGGGATGATCCATCAAACAAACTCTCCGTTCGTAACGAATTTGTCAACATGTACACTGATGCTTTGTATATGGCGCCTATGTATCGGACCTTAAACCTCCACGCCGACACATCGAGCAGGAGTACATATATGTACAGGTTTACTGCCATCCCGTCCAGTCACCTCTTTCCTTTAGCACCTTGGCTGAACGCAACTGTACATGGAGACGAGATGCTGTATCTGTTTGGTAATGTGTCCTCATTTTGGAAACTGGGCTACCAAGGACAGTTCAAAGAATGGGAGACAACTCTTACCAAAGATGTAATAAAACTATGGGCACATTTTGTCAAGACCGGGAATATGAGTGAGCCTAACGAGTCTGAACTTGACTGGCAGCCGTACACATCTCAGCAACGGCAATATTTGGAGATCGTTAGCGATTTGAAGAGTTCTTCCATGAAAAAGAGATTTAATATGAAAAGAGCTAATTTTTGGAATAACCTTACTCCATTAATCGCTGACAGAGAGGTGACATATGTGGACTGTGAAGAAGACACGACATCAGATGCGCATACTGTTCTACATACCAATATGTTGATATGTTACACCATCGTGGCTGTAATGTATTTCTTGGTGAAATAAACCTTTTGATTAACCACTTTAACCTCTCAACTTTTTAAACAATTGTCTCAAAATTTAGGCAATTTGACTGCAAAAACATGGACACGAATGCCAAATAGTTTGGATCCTAATCAGACGCCGCGTTACTCGGCGTCTGATCAGGATCCAAACTGTTTGCAAATTAGCCATTGTACACGGTAGAAGGCAGTAAATGGAGTTAATTTCCAAAGTGTTGCCTGTTTATACATCTATATTCTTTTTTAGTATGTTTTTCTTTACCGTTTAAACGCAAGCGAAGCTCAGACGCAATGCAATAAATGTAATAAAAAAGACAATATTTTGTCATTTCTGACTATTCATTTTAATCTGAGTGGCAGACAGTTTGAGCCTGGTCAGACGCCGGTTTACCCGGTGTCTGATCTGGCTCCAAACTGTTTGCAGTGGAAATAATAGTTTTGCGTAAGTTTACGCATTTATTGGGAAAGAATAACGTCTTTTGGATTTAAGATATTCTTATTCAAGGAACATCGAAACGGGAGTCAACATGTTTTGTGCCTGATTTTAATCTGAGGGGCAAACAGTTTGGAGCCTAGTCAGACGCCGGGTACTCCAAACAGTTTACAACGTCTTCGGTATTGTAATACAATGAATTCAAACGCATTTACGAAACGCAAACACACTGCAATCAAATGTAGATAATTACAACCTTTTGACAATTCTGAATGTTCGTTTTTATCTGAATGGCAAACAGTTTGAAGTCTGATCTGGCTCAAAACTGTATGCAATGGATGTAATAGATTTTCGCGTAAATGCGTTTATTGGGAAATACATGTAATAACGTCTTCTCCGCTGTACATAGTTGACAATTAAAGCGTTAGTTCAAAGCCTACAGTAGCGTGTTCAGTTACCACTGTTTGCTGTTTAGGTTAGCAGTTTGTGCCCCGTGTGCAGCGTGCAGAGTACAGTAGAAAAAACGTTTTCTTTCCAAATAACCGCGTTTACGCTTAAACTTTTATTTTCATTGCAAACAGTTTGGAGCCAGATCAGACGCCGGGTTACACGTCGTCTGATCAGGCTCCAAACTGTTTGCCACTCAGATTAAAACTGGATGTCAGAATTGTCAAAAGGTTGTCATTTTCTATATTTCATTGCAATAAGTTTGCGTTTAAACGGAAGAATTACGTTTTCTCCACTGTATTTCAGACCAGGTAGCCAGCTCGAAATCGATGGCCATCGACGGCCATCGATTTCGTTACTGAACTCATGGCAGTTGTACTCTTAGTTTTGTTTCCCGAAATTCTTACAGTGCATTGAGAAGACGCTAGTTTTCCCAATAAACGCGTTTATGCTAAAATAACGATTCCACTGCAAACTCCAAACTGTATGCTACTCAGAATAAAACAATACACCAACAGTCAAAAATTGTAATTTTCTGCATATTATTACATTGCGTTTTAATCTCGTTTAAACGAAAAAGAGTAACTTTTCTCCACTGCTTATAAAGCATTTGAGTTGAGTATGAGATCGTTCTCAAGCTTTTGATTGGTCAGATTTGGGCATATGCTCAACCATCTCAAGCTTTTCGATTTTTCAGATTTGAGCATATGCTTGAGAACGATCTCAGACTCTACGCAAATGCTTTAAAAGCATATGGGCAGAACTCCAGATAAGAGTTAGTTTACAGAATGTTTCATTCACTGTAAATTCACTGTAAATGTTTTCTAAAAATGTGTCCATTTCTACATACCATTGCATTGTGTTTTCTTTTATTTTCATTTCACCCTTCACTGCCTAATCCCGAGTACAGTTGTTTTTGCAAACAGTAACACGGCGTCTGATCAGGGTCCAAACTGTTTGACACTCAATTTGATATTTCTTAAGTCAAAATACCTTAATCATTTCACTACCAAATTTTCCGTGAGTTTTGTTTTACCCCTTCACCGTTTCATTGTCGTCTGCTTCATTTTTGTTGTTTGCAAGATCGTTTCAAATTAGATTCAATGTAGTATGACTTAAAACATCTCAATACGAGTGTCAAACAGTTTGGATCCTGATCAGACGCCGCGTAACGCGGCGTCTGATCAGGGTCCAAACTGTTTGCAAGCACGCTTTTAAACGTATTATGGCAGTGAAAGGGTTAACTCTTTCAACACCATGGACCTGTTTAAAACATAACTCATTACATTTGTAAACAGTGTATACCCAGATCAGAGGTCTCGTCCGCCTCAGGAGTCCTGTAGGAGCCCTGTGATCTGGGTCTACACTGTTTACTAATTTAGACCAGTATTTATTAAACTACGTAGAGTTCCAAGTAGACTGGCTCGTATTTTAGTAACTGAAAAATCCACAAGGGAACCTAATAACCTACAAGAGATACTTAGTGTTGGAAGGTTTAACTCTTTGCACGCTAACGGCGGATATACCTGCCAAGGTGATTACGTCTGCAAACAGATTAGATCCAGATGAGACGCCGCGTAATGCGGCGTCTCATCAGGATCCAAACTGTTTGCTATTCTGACACTGAGTTTAAAAGAATTTTTGAAAATTCTAATTTTAGAACGATAGCAGACGACAACTTGTTGCAGACGAAAAAATTACCCAGCATGCGAAGAGTTAAACGTTGGAAGAATAATCTCCTCTCCGCTGTAACCCTTCTCTCTCGTTAATCGCGCGTACCGATGTCTTTTGCAAACAGTTCAGGTTTTGAAATATGCGTTTAGGTTTCTCAAAATGCCTATAACTCATACATCCATTGAATATTCCTTTCATATTTGGCATGCATGTGTATATGGACCTTTCCATGCATGCAAAATATTCAGCCCAGTGACCTTAACATTGACCTTGAACTTAGGTCCTGGGTTTATGTTTCGTAATCTGCGTTTAGGTTCCCATGTCCCTTGAGGTGTTACTTCCATATTTGGTTTGCATGTGTATATTGACAATACTTTTCCATACAGGAAAAAAGGTTGACTTCAGTGACCTTGACCTCAGAGTGTGCTTTTAAGTTTCTAAATGTGCCGATGGCGAGCTTTGTTGTCTCTCTGGCAACTTTTGTTACAGTGTTGGGATCAAGCATGCATACAATTTGATTTGGCCCACTTATAAATGGTTGCTAACGATACAATAGTCAAACCACATCTAAAAGATTGATTCGTGTTCATTTTTAAAAAAAAAATCCAAAAACGTAAAACGCTGAATATAGTTTATTGTCGTACAGTTTTTAGCTCACCTGGCACGTAGTGCAGAGGTGAGCTCTTTTGATCGTGCTCTGTCCGTCGTCGTTCGTCCGTCCGTCCGTCCGTTCGTCGTCAACAATTTCATTAAACAACATCTCCTCCGAAACTACTGGATAGATTTTTACCAAACTTGGCCTGAATGATCCTTATATAGTCCTCTTTCAAAGTTGTTCAAACATTTCCGGTCTGTTGCATATCTAGGTCACAGGGGCTAAAAATAGATTTTTTCAATGAAAACTTAAAAAATCTTCTAGTCTGAAACCACAGTACCCTGAGCTTAGATATTTGGCACAAAGCATTGTCTTTAGGTCCTCTAACAAGATTGTTCAAATTATGTCCCTGGGGTCAAAAATGACCCCGCCCCGGGGGTTGTAATTTTACAAAGAGTTATATAGTGAAATCTTCAAACATCTTTATCTCTGAAAGTAATATGGCCAGAGCTTTGATATTTGACATGATGACACTTCTAGAAGCCCTTAACCAATATTGTAAATATGATTCTGGTCCGTTGCATATCTAGGTCACAGGAGCTAAATAGATATTTTTAATGAAAACTTAAAAAATCTTCATGTCTGAAACCACAGTGCCCTGAGCTTAGATACTTGGCACAAAGCATCGTATTCAGGTCCTCTATCAAGATTGTTCAAATTAAGTCCCATGGGTCAAAAATGACCCCGCCCCGGGGGTTGTAATTTTACATAGAGTTATATAGTGAAATCTACAAACATCTCTGAAAGTAATATGGCCAGAGCTTTGATATTTAGCATGATGACACTTCTAGAAGCCCTTAACCAATATTGGTATTATGGTTCTGGTCAGTTGCATATCTAGGTCACAGGAGCTAAAAATAGATTTTTATATGAAAACTTCTTCTTGTCTTAAACCACAGTACCCTGAGCTTACATATTTGGCACAAAGCATCATCTTCAGGTCCTCTATCAAGGTTGTTCAAATTATGCCCCTTAGGTTAAAACTGCCAAGGCCCTTGGGGTCGCAGTTTTACATAGTGTTATGTAGTGAAATGTACTTCTCTGAAACTACTATGGCAAGAGCTTTGATATTAAATAGCATAGTGACACTTTTAGATATTCTTTACCAATATTGCTGAAATGGTTCGGATCTGTTGCACATCTTGGTCATAAAAATATTAGCTAAAAAAAATTTTCAATGAAAAATCATTCTGTCTGAAATCATCCATGTACAAAATATTTGCCAGCGCACTTAATTTTCAAATTCATCAGCAAGAATTTTGAAATTATGTCTCTGGGGTAAAAAATGTTCCCACCCCAGGGGTCATGTGACCCTTGTGTTGGTTTTTCCAGGTGAGCGATATTTAGGCCCGCATGGGCCTCTTGTTTGCAATTTGATTTGGCCCACTTATGAAAATGGTTGCTAACGATACAATACTAACGTTAAACCACATCTAAAAAACTGATTCGTGTTCATTCTAAAAAAGACAAAGAAATAAAACGCTGAATATACTTTATTGTCTTACAGGTTTTCGCTGTATTTGATTTTCCTACATCTCTTCTTCTTCTTCTTCTTCCGTATAAAGGACAGGAATCCAATACTGGAGTGTACTTTGTCCTATTTGGTTGGGGGGGGGGGGGAAGACAGTCACCTCTCCCAGGCTAATTACAATTAAAAGGTCAATCAGGTGTAGAATGTACAGATAAAACTATTTACATCATCTGGACGCTGACTACGCCGAGTACAGTGGAGGGACTGCAATCGCGATGTGGAGGGCAGTCTTGAAGTCCTCTATGTGTGGTATGTCGGTGGTACTGGCTGGTAATTTGTTCCAGTCTTGGATTGTTCTCGGGAAGAAAGATTGTTTGAAGACGGTGACTTTGATGAATGGCAGGAAAAGACGCTGGGATCCCCTTGTTCGACGGTCGTTTGTCTTGACAATAGTTGAAGCCTCTGGAATATCCACTAGGTTATTGGTTATTTTGAACAGCATGATCAGGCGCTGGATTCTGCGGCGGTCTTGAAGTTGTTCCCAGCCGAGTTTGTTGACCATTGCTGATACGCATCCAGGGGTTCTGTCTCTGTAGTCATTGCAGGCGAAACGAGCTGCTCTGCGTTGGACCTTGTCGAGTCGGTTGATGTCATCGACCTTGTAGGGGTCCCATGCTGAGGCGGCATATTCCATAGTTGGGCGCACCATTGTCTTGTATGTTGTCTCTCTGACTTTCCTGCTGCAGTCTCTCAAATTCCGCCGGAGGAATCCTAGTGATCTGGACGCTTTAGATGCAGTGGCTTGCGTGTGCTTTTCCCATTGAAGGTCATCACTAAGAGTCACACCGAGGTATTTGGCGCTATCCACTACTTGAAGGCTTTGTCCATGGAGGTGGTAGTTGGTGTCTAATCGGTGGCGCTTGTTTGTTGTGATCCTCAGCACAGTACACTTTTCTGGGTGGAAGCTCATTTGCCACTTGTTTTCCCAGTCTTCCAGCGCTGTGAGGTCTTCCTGGAGTTTGTTTGAGTCCTCGCTGTTGCGGATGTGCTTGTATAGTAGTGTATCATCTGCGAACAGGTTGGCCTGGGCTGACTTGCAAACTGAAGGTAAGTCGTTGATGTACACGAGGAAGAGTAGAGGGCCTAGTACGGTGCCCTGGGGAACTCCTGAAAGGACCTCTAGCCTCTCTGAAGTGCTGCCCTCTACTAGGACCTGCTGGGTTCTGTTGTCTAAAAAGGAGGATATCCACTTTAAGGTGTTGTGACGGATGCCATAGAAGTCAAGCTTTAATAGTAGTCGCTGGAAGGGTACTTTGTCGAAAGCTTTCGCAAAGTCTAATAATATAACATCAACTTGGTCTTTACCGGATTTGAGATTCTTTGCTATGCCTTGGATTGTTGCTATGAGTTGGGTTTCGCAAGATTTCTTTGATCGGAATCCGTGTTGGTTTGGTGTGAGAATATTGAAGGAGTTGAGGTGTTTCATTGTTGAACTGAAGATGATGTGTTCCAAAAGTTTGCTGACCACGGAAGTTAATGAGACAGGTCTGTAGTTTGAGGCTGCATTTCGTTCTCCTTTCTTATGGATTGGGGTAATAAGGGCTTCTCGCCAGTCTTCAGGTACTGATCCAGAATCAAGGGAAGTCTGAAAGATGCGGGTGAGCATTGGTGCAAGTTCATCGGCTGCTAGGCGTAGGACTCGAGTCGGGATACCGTCAGGACCAGAAGCTTTATGCGGCTTTAAATTCTTGAGCAAATTTGTGACTCCTGTAGTAGATATTTTGATAGGGTCCATGGTTGGTGTATCGCTAGGTCCCATGTCGGGAATGTTGGTAAGGTCCTCTCTAGTGTAGACTGATTGAAATTGGTGATTTAATATTTCAGCTTTGCTCTGACTGTTACTATGAAGGTAGCCATCTTTGTTGAGTAGAGGTGAGATTCCGACTGTTTCTTGTTTCCTACTTTTGATGTACGAGAAAAATCTTTTGGTGTTATTCTTTAGGTCTTTATCGACTGTCTCCTTTATGAACTTGTTGTGGGCTCTGCGATTCTCTCGTTGGGATTCTGTCTTAAGAGATTTGTATCGCTCCAATTCGGCTGGCTTGTTGCTGTTCTTGGCTTTTCGGTAAGCTCTGGCTTTCCGGCGACTGAGGCACCGTGTATTGGTAGAGACCCAAGGGTGAGTGAATCGCGTCGAGCTGAGCTTGGATGGGACGTGTTTGTCAATGATGTTGAGGACTTCCTTCTTGAAAGTTGTCCACATGGCATCTAGTGTTGGAAAGTTGGTGTCCAGAAACGACTGGCATAGTTCGTAGGATGCTAGCTTGATGTTGTCAGTGTTACATTTGTCCCAGAGCAGTATCTTTCTGCGACGGGGTCTGGATCGGACAACTTCATGAGTATAATCATAGAGTACAATGTCATGGTCACTTTTGGCGCCTATGGGTGGTAATGGTTTGCAGCGAGTCATGAAAGCTTGGTGGGAAGTCAGTACCAGGTCTAAAGTGTTCTCATTCCTTGAGGGAAAGTCTACCATCTGTTCCAATGAAAGACCATGTGCAAGATCCAAAAATCGCTGGTTGACACTGCGTGGGTAACTGTTACCAACTATAGTGTTGTCAGACCAATTAATATCTGGAATGTTAAAATTTCCTGATATGATGAAGATTGCTTTCTTGAAGGAAGACTTCAGAGCTGATATTTCTTCGTGTGTCTTTGAAAGGTATTCTTCGTCACTTCTATCCGGTGGTCTGTAGTAAGCACCTATAACCATCTGCTTCTTCTTGGGAAGTTGAAGGGTGCCGGAGATAAGTTCGATGTTGTCGCTTGAGGTGACGTTTGTGAGCTCTAGGTTGTTCTTGATGGCTATAAGTACTCCACCGTGTGCGTCAGATTTCCTGTCATTTCTATACACTTTGTATCCCAGTGCAGGGTTGAAGAACTCTGATGACTGATGTCACTGCTCAACCACGTTTCAGTGCCTATGATGACATCTGGTGACACGGTTTCTATGAGAATGTCTATATGTTCTTTCCTTTCTTGCGAATGCTCTGGAAGTTAACTGTTATTATACGAAGTTGCTTCTTTGGTTTAATTTTAGTAGTTTGCTTTGGAGAAGATGCCGCAGTGGGGCTGCCTATAGAGGAAAATGTTGAATCTAGGCGAGAGCCAGTGTGACTTTGGCTGCGCGAGTAACTAGGTGTAGAACATGTTGTGTCTTCTTCCGATGAGTATATACTACCGATGCTGTCAACCATAGAGGCTGGAATGTCGTAAAGTATTGTGGAGTGGTTTGGGTTACCGCAATGTGTGCAAAACCAAGAGTCAGATGTATTGGCTAGTCGGTCAAATTCCTCTGTGGTAAGGCCGATACAAGACTTGTGTGTCCAATGGTCACATGCATTGCAGGCAATAGCACGCTGGCTTAAGTCCTCCACCTCATTGTTGCATATCCCACATGGGTATCTTGGAGTTGGTCCTGGGTTCTGCTCAATACCAGCAATAAGTAGGAGAATGAGACGGTGAGATTTAGCTTTTAGGTATATGGTAGGTTGGTTATTAACAATCTTGAACTCTCGGAGCCATAGGAAAATGGAGTTATGAGGTTGGGTGGAGAAACTGTTGGTCAATAAAACATTATAATGGCTAAACATGAAGTCTGGCGAAGGCCGAGTGTAATACCAAGGAGTCCTGGATGACGGGGTGTCTTTGCATACTGTACCGATGTCAGGAGGCGGATTGGCGATGAGAAATAGCAGGCTAACGATGATAAACTTCATTGTTTACATTTGGCAGGAAGTGACAAAATTCCGAGTCAGTCAGGTGGAGTGTCAGGTGTAGTCAAGCATTTGGATGATCGAAGTGACAATGGAATTTCTAAAAGTCAAACGGGGTAGAGATATACCAAAAGCCGGGTTACTTTCGTAGCTTATATGTTTATAAAGTATCTGGAACCAATTTTCCTTCTTTTGTCATTCATAAATTTGCGGAATAATTATTTTTCATAAGCCGATGTGAGAAAAGACTGTCTTGCTCCGCGCATGCGCACCAACTATCTATACTAAGTCACGTTCTAGATTTTTTATCTTATTTTTGTTTGGTTTTGTTTTGACATTACATGGGTTTTTTTAATTTGAGAATGTAAAGACACGTCTCTACAGAGCCTATAGGAAGCTACATCCCTGAATTATTGATGTGAAATAGTATTAACGACTATATTGCACTTATGACGGCAACAGTGTATACCCAGATGAGAATCCGCAGTGTGCAGCGTCTCATCTGGGTATACACTGTTATCAATTGCATTGTTTGGTAGACACTAGGCATGTGGTCAGTTATAGATGAGCTAATTGCGTTAACTCAGTGCACTGTTATACGGTATTCAACACTAAGTAACTCTTGTGGGTTATAAGGGGGTCCCTTGTGGATCCTTTTAGTTGCCAAAACATGCACCAGTCTACTTGGAATTCTATGTAGTTTAATAAATACTGCTGTAACCTAGCAAACAGTGCAGACCCTGATCAGAGGGCTCCTATATAGGGCTCCTATAGGAGCCCTCTGATCTGGGTCTACCCTGTTTGCACATACCATGAGTATATTTTAAACTGGTCAATGGTGCTGAAAGGGTTAACTAAAGTGTCTTCATGGTGAGCATATGATCAGTATGGATCAACCCTTTTACTCCCTTATTCCGGGTGAACAGATAGTTGCAAACAGTTTGTTTTCTGACCCTCAATATTCATATCGACTGTTTTCCTAGCCAAAAATATGTATTTACCCGGGGCCCGTTTTACTAAACTACTTACGCAAAAATTTTGCGTAAGTCAAAATCGTTTAACTCTTATTTTTCGATCATAAACGTTTGCAAACAGCAAATAGCCAGATCAGAGGACGCGCTACAAGCGCGTCCTCTGATCTGGCTATTTGCTGTTTGTAGCAAGTGATAATAAAAATATCAATTAAAATTTAAAATTTTGACTTACGCAAAACTTTTGCGTAAATAGTTTAGTAAAACGGGCCCCGGGCTTTAAATAACCCCTTCCCTGCCTTGACCCGAGGATCCATCTGACCCCCTTTTACTATCTTAAATTAAAGGCATTTTGATCAAAGAAACATGGACATATTTTTACCTACGATGTTAACCATTGTATGTTAGAATGTGATTATTTCAAACATGATCGACAGAAACACGTGTACGATATAGCGGTCAGGTTTGGTCGTTCTGTTACTGCTAGGCTAAGTTTATAAGACGATGATGCTAAAATAGGTGCTCTGCTTGGCTCACCCTGCATTGATTTGTCAGTTCATACTCAAGACTTTGTAAAAGCTAACATTACGTTTATTGGCAATCTTTGGTCTATGTTTATAGATATTTAGTATTGTGTAAGGCTCTTTGAGAACAGCATCATATAACTGCTCGACGTAGGATGGCGTAAAGCAGAAAGCTCATGCAAGAGCTTGCTGCTTTATTCTTTTCTGCGTTGTGCTGTCGCATCTATTGAACAGAACAGAACTTTATTTTCTCGAATTCTACATAACATAGAATATATGAGGTACAACAAAAGAAATTACTGTCACGTGGTTTTTATAATTTAACTAATTTTAACTAATATCTAATATGTGAGTGGGGGGGGGCTGTGCCCGGTAATAAACTCTTCCAGACATCGGTATTCGTAAGGTGCGAACCAAAGGAGGCTCCCACCTCCCGATATCTGTTCAGCGTAATGAATATTAATGTATAGTATTATGCTTTCATACAGCGACATTGTCGCCTTTTTTAAAATTTTATAGTTAAATTTAAATATAAATATAAATATGACTTTGCCTTTAAAAATCATCTTTGAGATAGGCCTATGTTGAGAAACTGTAATTCCTACTTCTATACCTACCTGGAACCAGGGTCGAGCCTGTTCCAGACTGTTTTTGTTAATGTTATTAGAAATCTAGATATATCGTATTTGAAGATTAATTTTAGAAATTCGAAACAAGTCAAATGTTATTTTCCAATACAGGTAACGTTTGGATCATAGAACTGCATGGATCTAAGATCGAGCCTCTTTCGAGGAGCCCGAGCTTAGTCCAGACAGCTGACATTTACGGATTATTGCATTGAAATAGACTATAAATTACAAACGATTGGAATGCAGCACTAGAGTGTTGACAGGAATTGACCTTGAATTTGATTGGTTGGGCTAAATTACACACGGACGGACATGGTTTTTCCTACACGTGACCTAAAGAAAAACATAATCTTGTAGTGCTAATAGTTGAGCAGTTGAACAAGTGCATAACATTGGTGGATTAATAAAGTGTTTTGGAGTTAAACCTAGTGGCAAATGGATTATTACAGAAATATCCTCCTCAGTGGCAATGGTTGACAATCCGTGAGTACAATGGATATTCTTAAATGCTTAAATAACTTTTTACCTAGATTTCGGCCATGCAGCTATGAGTATGACACGACAGGCTCACCCGTGTAGTGCACATAGTCCTATTTAAATCCATGGACATTTCTTTAACATGTTAGTGAAACGTCCCTGTTGGATCTTAGGTCAATTTAATGAGTTGGCTACTATCTCATATATGGCTTAATTATTTGGTTAACAATTCAGTTCTAGATCTATTGCATCTAGATGAATCTGTCGCTTCACAGCTGCATGGTTCAATTGAAATAATAAAGAGTGTATGCACTTGATCATTGCTATTCATTTGCAAAGCGTCATATACATACATGTATGAGAATATAGACAATTAGGTAGATGGTAAATATCTAAACAGAGCACCAGATAAGGGGAACAAACCAAATGTTAAATCTTCTTATCTGTATCAAACCCTCCTGTGTGACCACTCACCAGAATCGGCTCTTTGAGTCAATTCTGATGAGAAGTTACTTACCGGGTTTGGTGCGTATAGTCATGTAAATAGTAGAGTTTTGCAATGTACTTCCGCTTATCTGTAGCCCGGCCCTGAGTATGTGTGCATAATCTTGATATGTGGATCTACACTGAGATAATTAAGATTTTATGCATTTGAACAATGCTATTCATTGGCAAAGCATCATATACATACATGTATGAGAATATAGACAAGTATATTAAACATAGTGTAACGTGCAAACCGAGTGACCCAGCAACAACAAACCCCGTCGGTGCAAAGCTTAAGCTTACACCAAGAGATGTTTGTTGCGCTATATAATGCACTCTACTTCCAAACATACAACGGTTTGGGAAGCCTCATTTGCATATACCAACGTACTACGTACGTTACATAACTCTCGCTTCCGAGAAGTCTCGTCCCGAGACTTGGACCTTGGGAGAACCGTGGGCAAGGCAACTCCGGTCTGGCAGTTGTCATTATCCCACCGCTGCCACCATTTGTAACGTGCAAATCGAGTGACCCAGCAACAACAAACCCCGTCGGTGCAAAGCTTAAGCTTACACCAAGAGATGTTTGTTGCGCTATATAATGCACTCTACTTCCAAACATACAACGGTTTGGGAAGCCTCATTTGCATATACCAACGTACTACGTACGTTACAATAGTAAAGTAAAATAAGGTAAATATCTAAACAGAGCCCCAGATAAGGGGAGCAAACCAGTGTTAAATTTTCTTATCTGTATCAAACCCTCCTGTGTGACCACTCACCAGAGTCGGCTCTTTGAGTAAATTCTAATGAGTAGTAACTCACCGGGTTTGGTGCATCCCAGCCCAGAGTATGTGTGCATAATCTTGATATGCGGGTCTACACTGAGATAATTAAGAGTTTATGCACTTGAACATTGCTATTCATTGACAAAGCGTCATATACATACATGTATGAGAATATAGACAAGTTTATCAAACAAAGTAAAGTAAAATAAGGTAAATATCTAAACAGAGCCTATCAATATGTTAAAGTGACGCTCAGAAGATGGTGTATTTCTTTTTAATTGTATGTAATATCATGTTTTTATTTGTGTTTGTTTATAATCTGTATATGTTTGTTCATATTTGTATTCTCAATCTTCATGTATTGTAGGAAATAAAGATATATATGTCTTGTTACGTATAGTAGCTCGGTGCATTTTTCACTCTGCAGCCTGAACATTGTCTCGTGTTCGGCATCGAGGAACGTTGTATTTGAAATATAACCTGTAAAGTTTTTCATATTCACTAAAGGGGACATTTTTATGTTAATTTATCAATACGGTCCATCAGGGAGTGTTTTGGTTCGGATAACATGGCAGAATGTCTAACACACCAGCTTTACGAATCATTTTCGGAGACCTTCATACATACATGTTCAAGAAATCCGGTATATGTCGAAACTTTATCGGGTTAAACATTAACTAAGCGAGTATCCAACGAGAACACAACACCGGAGTTTGCAAATATAACCGGGATATTCCGTGCAACAACTTCTTTTTTGATATTTTAAAGAAAGACTCTGGAAAACAGTATGTTCTTTTCCTTACCTCGTTGATTACTAAGGGCACATCCATTTTTGTTCCACAGCTTTAGCGTTGTGTTAACAGCAGCCGGTACGTAGAACAGCAGCCGGCGACGTTACGTCTTACCAGTGTGAACATGCAAGCGCTTACAAGGAGACGCTGACCATTCATCAGACGTCAGTCAAAAACAACGAATGAATAACAAACACTATTAGTTACACGGTATTTCGGAAAATACGGAATCCAAAACCGTCATACAAGCCCGAAAACCCTGCCGAAATGCCGTGGAACGAATTTATTTCCAGTCTAGATCCAATACAAGAAAGAAAGCATGCATCAGTTGACACTTGAAATTGACAGCAGTACATTTCAAACTCACGCGCTATTCGATGGTTTAGTACAATAGTTATACAGTTAAACTTCGAGGATATCAGGAACTCGCATAAGTAGAATGTATCTGCATTCCTACAATTTAATGCAATCATTTCTAAACCGCATTATGTCGATTAATTATAACAAATGAACGGAAATAATCAGGAACGTATGGAAGGCCGGTGCGCCATGCTAAATGCTAAATGCGAATTGCTATATGCGAAATGCTAAATGCGAATTGCGAAATGCTAGTTTAATACAAAACTCTTAAAATGCTAGATGCTGATTGCGAAATGCGTTTTGCGAAATGCCATTTGCTAATTGCAAAAATGCTAAATGCGAATTGCAAAAAATGCTATTCGAAAATTCCTAAATGCCAAATGCGAAGTGCTGTACTAAGGCCAAACAAACAAAAAAAACATATGTTTTCGGTAATCCGACCGACCCTAGTTTTCCCCTCCTATCCTAAACTCTTTTTTTTTCATTTTTCGAAATTAACCATTGACATATTCAACAGGCAGACAACACATTTTATTGACATATTTGACAAACATACAACACATTACAAAATATTATTAATTCCACCTATCATATATAAGCCACTACTTTGCCGGTTTGGTATCCCAATATTGGTTAACAATCATACCAGATTTCAATGTTTAAGGTAAATTTGGTTTTGGGGCCTATCAATTAAATTAATAACAATTTGAATATAATTATATAAAATACTCCATCAGAAAAGTTAAATAGAAATCTATATCATCATTATATGATTGTGTTAAAAAAAACTAGGGTCGGTTTGGGTACCGGAAACCGAGGTATTTTTGTTTGGTCTTAGTACAGCAATTCGCACCGGCCTTCCATAGGAACGAACAAATGAACACGTAGGTCAGTGTCTATGCATATCGAGTTCTGCCTATTTTTTTGTATGGAAGGCCGGTGCGCCATGCTAAATGCGAATTGCTATATGCGAAATGCTAAATGCGAATTGCGAAATGCTAATTAAATACAAAACTCTTTTAGGGGTGCTAAATGCTATTTGTAAAATGCCGAATGCTAAATGCTGATTGCGAAATGCGTTTTACGAAATGCCATTTGCGAATTGCAAAAACGCTAATGCGAATTGCAAAAATGCTATTCCCAATTTCCAAAATGCCAAATGTGAATTGCTGTTTTAAGGCCAAACAAAAAATATATCTGTTTCAAGTAAACCGACCCTAGTTTTCCCCTCCGAGCCTAAACGTTTTTGTTTTTCATTTTTCGAAAAACCTATCGGCGAATGTCTGTCATTTTTGCGGCGCATGTGACAGTTGTTTTTTAGCAACGTGTAATAGAAGTTATTCTTCAATTAATTGTTTAAAAAGCTGCTTTGTAGTCATTTTAGTGTTTTAGAAATTGATTTTAGAATAAGATTAGCAAATATCTAAGAGAATTTTTGATCTTAATCTGTCATAAGATACCTTCCTTGCAGATATGATTTGCTGGTGAATTAACCATTGACATATTTAACATGCAGACAACACATTTTATTGACATATTTGACAAGCATACAACACATTTCGAAATATTATTAATTCCACCTATCATATAAAAGCCACTACTTTTCCGGTTTGGTATACCAATATAGATTAACAATCAAACCAGTTTCAATTTTTAAGGAAATTTTCGTAATGGGACCTATCAATTAAATAAATAATTTGAAATGATTTTTTTCAAGGTATTTTATGTATGGCACAGGGCTCTGCAAAATAAAATGCATTCATATGTTTTCATATATAAATATGATTATATAAAATACTCCATGAAAAGTTAAATAGATCTATATCAATATATGACTGTGTCCCTAGGAAACATGGGTAATGTTTTATTTGGCCTTAATTTGATTTGCTAAATGCTAAATGCGATATGCTGAATGTCAAATGATAGAGAAAAACCGCCATTTGAAGAAACCTCCAAAGCATTTGGCATTTAAATAAGCATTTCGAAAATAGCATTTCGCATTTAGCAAATAGCATTCGATATTTCACAAACAGCATTTGGCATTTAGCATTTGGCATTTTACAACTAGCAATTAGCATGGCGCACCGGCCTTCCATATTTTTGGTTAATTTCGATAAACATATCGATTTAAATAAATCTGAATCCAATGTCAATTTCACTATATAAATAGACAAGTGACAAGTGCCGTTGTAGTTTGCATTGTTCATTTCGCGTCCCGTCGTTTGTTTATCATGGTGACGACGTGGGTGGGGTAATCAGGGAAAGCAAAGCAAGAAACTAGCATGTTATCGATATTTACACATTATGATCGATTCAAGACAGTTTTTAATTAAGATTTCTTTTGATTGCTTGGAAAAAAAATGCTTAATAAACCGAAAAAGAGAGATTGTTTACGCGAATCGAGCGAGGGAACAACATCTTACTAGTCACGTGACCTGTACTTCCCGGCTAAAGCAATGTGTACGGTCTCGTACACAGTGGCCACATGTGCAGTTTCAGCCTATCAGAGTCCAATAATTTATGATGACTAGAAATAATGTGTTATTCCTTGGTGCAAAAACTCAAAATGACTAATATAATTTTATTTCATTTGTATTTTCGCTCAGATTAATTCTTTTTGAAATTCTATTTATATAGAATATTAGGTAATAAAACAGTTATTTCATGTGTGTAAGGGGAACAGTCAAAATTATTGGACCGAGGTATCAGGGAAGACTTTCGAACTGTTGCCCGAGGCCGAAAGGCCGAGGGCAAAAGTTCGAAATGTCGTCCCTGATAACGAGGGCCAATAGTTTTGACTGTTCCCCAAACACACATGAAATAACTGTATACTATTACCTTTGTGGCTTAAAGACATCCCTAGCTGACCTTTCGATCATAACGCCTTGCCAGACAATTTCCTTGCAATAATCATGGATCTTGTGGACATGTCGCTAGCAAAGAACCATTGAAGCTTCTCGTGTGAAACTCTACCTTTATATTTGATAGTTTGATTAGAAATAACCATTGAAAATCACTAGAGCATGAGTATAATCTGGACCTCACCAGGTAAACTGATATTGTGCTGCACGTGCTTTGACATTTACATTGACACCTCCAGAACAATGGGGTGGTGGTCCCTCAATGGACTGAGAAAAAAAGTTTTTAACATAGCCTGTCCTTTGATCACTGCGTCATGGACTGACTAGTTTTATAGCGAATGGGACTCGAACCTAGAACCTTTGGAATGCTAGTCAATCACTCTACCAAGTGCGCTAACAAAGAAGACACTGTCGTTTATCAAACTTTTCTTTATGTAAATATTCACTATAAACACGTACCGAAAAAGATCGTGTGAAAGTCATCAGCATTTCCGGAACTCGACATGCGGGCCGCCCGCTGTCAAACCACCTTAAATACAGTTTATGTATGAGACGTTGGTAATTTAGAATACAAAAGTGGGTACTTTTTGGCTGAGTAAAGCTTTAGTGGCATTAGAACAGATATAACTAGCGACGAATAGGTCACAAATCTTCTCAATCAAGGTGAGGACATCAGCCCAAAAATATGTAATAAAGTTTGGTCATTTTAGACTATTTATGGTTGATTTTACACTTTATTGCATAATTACAGACAGTGCAGACCCTGATTAATGACTATAGTATCAGTGTACGCTTTATTAGAACATGTTTGATAACACGGAGGACTGACCCTCCGAGTTGTTAATGAGAAATATATATTCTTCTAGGACTTAACCCCTTCACTTCCTTACCCCGAATAAAATGATTATTTGCAAACAGTTTGAATCCTGATCAGACGCCGCGTCAGGATCAAAACTGTTTGAAACTCATTACAATATAAATTTCGTCAAATTAGCTAAAATTTAAATTTGAGAAATACAATCGTTTAAATCAGATGACAGCATGGCAGTGAAATTGTTAATTGGCTTAACCCATTAGCCCATAAATACGCATTTTTACACCTCTAATGTATTCCTCCACTGAAGAAATTATGTCAAATTAATTCAGTCATGAAATTTTATCATCAGAAATATGTCTATATTTTAGCAGAGAATAGCTTAAGGCAGACTGAAAGTAAAGCAGAATGCGCCTTTAGGCGCATTCTGCTTTACTTTCAATCTGCTTTAGGTGGTAGCCTATTTTCAAAACTAGAAACACGCTATGGAGTAACGGGTTAAAAGAGCGTCTGCCATGGCGTAAACTCCATACATAACCGATAACTACAAAGCATTACCTCCTCATTAACAGGATATATGAGTATAGCGGATCTGTAACAGGAATGTCCTATCATCATTTCTTCTAATAAGGGAAATTATAGCCTTGAGCTTTCCGATACAACTGTTATGAAGAATCAGAAAATTCTTAATGGCTATATTCATCTCAATTTATATATGATCTACGTTTTTTTTGACCGAGTTTCTCATCAATCAAATGCAGTAAGTATGTCGTTGACAACGACACTCAACCTAGTCCATACACGTGTCGGCCTTTAAAGCAAGAGGCAAAAGTAATGCTTAAAGCTCCTGAAGAAATGTTTTGCACCAGACTATTGTGGCTACTTTTGTTGCTAATTTTGCATGCCGGGTAATTTTTTCGTCTGCCAAAATTGTCGTCTGCAACTGTTCTAGAAATAGATTTTTCTAAATTTCTTTTCAAAACAGGGTCAGAGTGTCAAACAGTTTGGATCCTGATGAGACGCCGCATTACGCGGCGTCTCATCAAATCCAAACTGTTTGCACAAATGATCACGAATCCACCACTAGCGTGGGAAGACCAGCTACCTGCCTTTATGGCATCCAATATTCCTTTCATATCGGTCGACAAAGAAAGAGTTATTTAATCTGCACATGTATGTTAATTTGTATAATGCTTCTGTGAAAATTAACAGCCACAATAGCTGATCAATCAAAGAGTTAACTCTTTCGCTGCCAAGTTTTGTCGTCTGCTTTATACCTCCCATCGCCAAAATATCGTCTTTGGTAGTGTCGTCTGCAACATTTTTTCAAGTCAGATTTAGGGCTTTTTTCAGGTTTTTTGACAGAAGAAATATTCATACGAGTATCAAACAGTTTTGGTGCTGATCATTACCACGTATCCTGTTTCTAGTTTTGAAGACTAATTAGTAAAGGCTTATAAAGCAACTTCCTGCTTAAAAATTATCAAGTATGATCACAGGTGCCAGACGCATGCTTTGCCCGAATATAACACCTCCAAACACAAACAAAGTGAATAAAACCATAAAAACACCCGTTTCTATGGTCGAACATCATATTCTGACCTACAGCTCATTTATTGAATTTTTTTATATTAATAGTATATACCTTGCAAAGGTGTCCAACTCCCGCGGCAAACGTGCTTCGCGAAACGCACCGACTTCATTCCGAGTCTTGTTGCGCAGTCAATTCTCGATCGATTCTGAATACAAAGAGATCATCGTACGCAGAAAACCCTATGGTACACCATAGAATTCATATAATATCAATTTCCATCAATAACAAGCCCATCCGACCCTCGAAAGTCACAACACATTGAGGTCAAACAAGTCTCTACCGATACATACACATTACTTTTTACCGCTTGGGTCTTATCTTTACACCTAAATTGCTAAAACAAAAATTGGAGGTTGCCATGCTTTTTTAGCTCTAGCTAACGTTTGCAGCATTTGCTCATTGTCAGAGCAGAAAACGTCATAAGGGACAAAAACACAATAACATATTTCTAGTACACCTTTTAATTTTCTAGCATTCATTCATCACAAGCAAGTGTGAAATAAACTTTTTAAAGCTCTCTCCTGTGTTTTAATGAGCTTTTGGGCTAAAATGAATGCTGAAAACCGGAAAAATAAGACATGTTTTTTCTTGCCAATGTCTCACAAATACATCAATAATGTAAATAGTTTCCGTAAAAAATTCTTTAAACTTTCTAGGCATCTAGGTTAAGTATTCCTTATCAAATAATGTAAAGAAACCTAGGTGTCGCCATGTTCATTTATGAAATATGGTCAAAATTCTAACCCTATCCCCTTAGATTTTATGCAGAAAATATACCTCCCCCAAAAGCTAAATTGAGTCTCTGTTGACCTAAAAATGAGAAATGTTCATCCAATATTTGCTTAAATTGGTAAATATATGTGATTACAACAGCATTTAATAAAGCTTTAGTTACTTAAAGCATTTACAGTGTGTCAGAAATAATCTTTGTGTAGTTATCAAGCCTCTTTAACATATGTGTATATGACCAGTCGATTTATGTAGAGACAGTGCGAAGATAACGCACGTATTACGTGTTCTTTGCCTAATGTAATTGTCTACGTTTTGTGCTGACTGTATACCAAAAACAGAATTTTGTGTATTATCTCTCAAAAAAGTTTTAAAGTCATTATTTTTCTGTACTGGACATTTTAAACATAACTAAAGTTTATAACTTGCTGGTTTGCATTTCTTAATTATTAGGAATAAACAACTATTCAGACTAATTTATGTATATTGAAAGAACTGTTCAATGTTAGACGGTTGGTAAATATAACCTGTAGAGAAATTGAACACAGTGAGATTCAGTGTGGTAATACCACGTGACTTTGACGTCATAAAAGCTACCATGTCCAGACGTATTTTGCCTCGATTGAACTTTTGAAAAAGCTGTAAGTATTTTATTTGCCCGTATATCTCTGATTTTCCCTATTTCCATTGCGTTTTTCAGAACCAGTAGCATACAATTCGAGTATTTCTCCATTTAACAGCAAATTTTGCTGACAATGTACTTTTAGCGATAGGCAAACCTAGAATTTACCGCGAAATTGGTTTCGCTGAACACAGTAGCCCTTCGTCTTGCGTGCTCTCCAGCCAGTTTTCCACCGATCTAGCCAAAACACCGTATTTAATCCGCGATAAAGGTTGACACGATCAAAGCTTACTACTTTCTCGTTCGAATTGGCCGGGTCTCGTCACATTTGCATGGCAAATAAAATACTTACAGCTCTTTCAAAAGTCCAATCGAGGCAAAATACGTCTGGACATGGTAGCTTTTATGACGTCAAAGTCACGTGGTATTGCCACACTGGAGATTGCTAATTCGTTCACACGACAACTCTCTCCACAAGCTATTAACTGGATAGCTTACTTTGTGATGATAGCTCGTTAGTACGTTGCTTCTGATCATTGCGATTTGTTGGGACTGAAAAGTTAGTATTAAAGAGTGAAGGTTGGCTACAGATCGACGATACGTCATAAAGGTTCCATGACAAGCTGGAACATTGATGTTATAGAACTGTAGTGGAATCAAGGTTTTGATAGTTCAGCAGAGACAACGCTGAGCAATCTGTTCTTTTATGTAGTTTCATGCTCAATCATCAGGCAAGATAGCCCAAGGAAAATTAATATATATTTCAAATAGTCTGTATATTTTGTTCATGCCTTAACTAGTGTCCGGCTAAAGACACTGTCGCCTCATAGAACGCCCGATTAAAACACAGTTCAAGCTTAGGGCTCTAGCATTAGGGTTAGGGTAACCGAACGTCTTGACACAGTGCTGCAGATAAAAACATAAACATAATTTCTACAAGAACTGCTTCTCGGGACAGTTTTTTTCAAATCTTGAAACAGTGCCTGTACGGAAAGGACTATATTTTACATCATTTACCAATGAGAACTTTTCAAAATTCATTTTTATGGTAATAAATGTACTGCAAATCAGAAAATATGTAGTAATCAAGGTATTTAAGAAGTTTATTTTTCAACATTTTTAATATAGGCGAGTATGTCTTTAAATCAACGACATGCACTCCATGTCCTCCATATTTCGAGAAAATAATTTAAAATTTGTCATACACGTCAAAATTTGTAATTTGTCATACACGTCGAAGTCAAAGTTCTCTGCATTATCGTGCATCGGCCTGTGTTTCCAAGCGACTCTTCAAATTCAAAATGCACTGACCATCTTATTTCCGTGAAGAGTCGCATCGAAACACAGGCCAGTGCGCGATAATGCAGCGTACTTTGGCTTTGGCATGTATAGTAAGTTACTTCATTTAAATGATTTTTTCTCGAAATATGGAGGACTTGGAGTGCATGTCGTTGTTTTAAGGCGTAAAGATAAGACCCTAGCGGTAAAAAGTACTTAAAGCTAGATCAGACACAGTGAAACTCGGCATCTGATCAGGCCTAAAACTGTTTTCCACTCAGATTTACATAAATCCTCGATATTTTCAAGAGTCTGCCATCCTCTAGTACGACCACTAAAACGACTGACTGCTATTTGACTACCTAAAAGACAGGTGACAACTTAAAGCAAGGCGAACATAAAATAAAAATATCTTTAAGTGGTCGTAATAGAGAGGGTTTACTATATGGCAGTGTATGTAATTGCGTTTTATTTCGTTTGAGAGGAAAACAATAACGTCTTCCTTATAAGTATAGTACTTCCAATAAGTATACGAGCATTTTCGTGAAAAGGTAACAAGCGGAATAACTAGTGATATAATGAAATAAATTAGTTACAGAGTTATTTCCCTTGTAGCATTTTTAAAAACAAAAGTAACAATTTTAGATATACTGAATAAAGCAAATGCTGTATTAAGCAACCACTCAATAGAAGCTTAATCGTTAGTTTTAATCCCTCCACTGCCATGACGTCATTGGTTTTAAACGTGTTTCGTCTGCTTCTATTTCTCAAATTTAAAATTTAGGTACATGTATTTTTACTTAAGAACTATTGAAATGAGTGTCAAACAGTATAGAGATTATTATTCGGGGTAAGGCAGTGAAGGTGTTAAAAAGCTACGTGTCTAGACTTTAACCGCCACGTAGCATTCATTTAAACCCCTGTGTTGCTGCTTCTACAACTGCTACTAATGTAAGTGCTGCTACAGCAGCTAATACAAGTTCAGGCGCTGTTACTACTACTACTTCTACTACTACTACTACTACTTCTATTGCTACTATGACTATTACTACTACTTCCATTTCTACTACTACTTCCACTTCTACTGCTAAAACTACTGCCAGTTATAACTCTTGTTTCTGTTGAGTCTATTGTTACGTCTGCTGTTGTTTCTACTTCTTTATAATAAATTACCGTAGCTTCTGCAGTTATACTTCATACACTACTACAACTATTTCTTTTTCTGAAAATAACTCTTCTTTTTCTTTTGCCATTTCTTCTTCTACTACGTCTGCTTTTGATGTCACAACTTCTACTGCTAGAGTAATGTCTTGTTATTTCCGACACCTTAACCCATTACCCCATAAATACGCATTTTTACGACTATAAATTATTCATCCACTTAAGAAAATAATTCCAATTTATAGTCTGATTATGCAGCATAAGAAATATTATCTACATGTATATTCTAGCTGGTGGTAGCTTAAAGCAGGCTGAAAGTGAAGCAGAATGCGCCTTAAGGCGCATTCTGCTTTACTTTCAACCTGCTTTAAGTGGTCACCTATTTTCAATATCAGAAACAGGCTATTGGGTTTATTGTTGCTTAACCAATACTGACTCCATAGATACGGTCTCTGTATATACGCTTTTAATTTATTCTTCCATCGGTAGTGAATATGCATTACAAAAATGTTTTCTTAATTTATCCCTGCAAATGGTAACTTAAAGCAGGCTGAATAAAGCAGAATGCTTTACCCTTAATCTGCTTTAACTGATCATCTGTCTTCAAAAGTAGAAACAGACTATTGGGTAAAGGGTTAAACAACAGAACAGTAGAACCTCTCTATTACGACCACTAAAAAGAAAGTTAATTGGCTGTATAAAAGACAGGTGACAGCTTAAAGCAATGTGAATGTGAAACGCAAAACTCCTACAGGAGATTTCTGTTTCACTTTACATTGCTTTAAGCAGTCATCTGTCTTAAACGACACAATTAATTGGTCGCAATAGAGAGGTTCTAGTGTATCTCCTGCGACATGTACAATCAATCAACGCGGGCTTCAGGTATGATCAATTTTATGTGGAATGACGAAGCCCGAATTTTGGAAAAACACTTATTGACTTTTATAGAGGAAGAAATATGTGCATGATGCATTGTTTGTCTTACCTTTCGTAGCCATATCCTGTCTTTGGCTGCTTCTCGGAAGTTTCTTTGGCTCTTTTTTCAATACATCGCGAAAATGTGATGGAGCCAGAGATTACAGGGCGTGATATACAGCGGAAACGTTATTCTTTCCGTTTCTAAAAGACGACACTAAAAGCAAAGTACAACGTTCCCTCTCTACAACTACAGACAATGGGAGACAAAAATTATGTGCGTTGTTCGGAGGGAGTCGTTATAGGGAGGGAAAATTGCTTATATTTGCATTTACAGCTTGAATCCAGATCACTCGTCATCATGGTTTTTTTCTGTCAAAATGTCCATTGTGTAACTTTTAGAAACACAGCAGACGACAATTTTAAGCAGACGACATTGCAGCCGTGAATAGGTTGGACATTCAGTCCTGTTCAGGGAACTGCTACAAGGGTCGTTGTAAGGAGGGAGTCGTTGTTGGGGGCCGTTGTAGGGAGGGAGCACTGTAATTAACCCCTTCACTGCCATGACGCCATCAAATTTAAACAATTGTCGTCTGCTTTTATTTTTCAAATTTAAAGTTTAGGTATCTTGACTTAAAGAAATAGTGAAATGAGTATAAAATTGTTTTTTCTCTTTATCAAAAGCCGCGTTATGCACAGTCTGATCAGGATCCAATTTGTTTGCATATAACTATCGCACTCGGGATAATGCAGTGATATTTAACACTTTTATCAATAAATGTTAAGTCATACAACCTTAAATCTAACTTTGAAACGTGTATTGCAGACAACAATACTGAAGCAGACGACAATTAAACGACGCAAGGGTAAAACTCTCCCGAATAATTTGATCACGAAAGGGTTAAGCCACAGGTACTTGACACATACTTTATTATCTATTAACACCCCCCCCCCCCCCCCCCCCCCCCCCCCTTAAAAAAAAAAAATTTTTTTTTTTTACTACACTTCTATTATAGATACAATGTAAACAGCGCAATTCGACACCTAGTCTTTACTATCCACTTAAACTGATGCTAAAATAGACTCGATCGCCGATATTCTCTTGTGGTATCCTCGGGCAAGGATTAATTTATCAATATCTACTTTTTATTTCATCAAATTCCGTCAAATAACGCCACAGTACGTGAATTATAACGAAAATAAGCATAAAAAAGTTTTCTGTCGTTCTCTTGGTACAGAATTTATTGCCCAAAATAAGGGGTAATCTAGTCGGTTTGCACATTTAACGGCCTTTACGGCTGGAACTTTCACCTAATTTCATTAGAGCAAACGCGTTTGTGTCGGAACATGACCCTCTTCACTATCAGCTATATGAAATATACATGTAATTTGGCATGAAATTGACAAGTGAAAGACTCATTTCATTGTGAATGCCATTTTGAATACCGGAATGAATTGAATGAACGGAGCGATCTCATTGGTCAAAATTAAACAGGTAAAGTTTCTTTTAATTTTGCATTCTATGTAAATTATATAAAACTGATAATATTTCATTTAAAGATGATTTATAATATTTGGTGAAAGTTCCAGTGGCATAGGCCGTTTATTGTGGACAAATAACAGATCACCCCTACATGTACATTCGTTGCTATGTACCATGAAAACGACAGAAAACTTTTTGATGCTTATTTTCGTTATAATTCACATACTGTGGCGTTATTTGACGGAATTTGATGAAATAAAAAGTAGATATTGATAAATTATTCATTTCCCGAGGGTACCACAAGAGAATATCGGCGATCGAGTCTATTTTAGCATCAGCTTAAGTCGATAGTAAAGACTAGGTGTTGAATTGCGCTGTTTACCTTGTATCTATAATAGAAGTATAATAAAAAAAAAAAAAAAAAATTTTAAAAAGGGGGGGGGGGGGGGTTAATAGATAATAAAGTAATAAAGTATGTGTCAAGTACCTGTGGGTTAAGCAGGCGATATTATGACGGTGAATACCGGTATTAAATTGGGTATGACGTCATTATGAAAAAGGAAATTAGAGAGAGACGCCAATCTGAGCTGTCAAAGCGATGGGTAGACATAGACGAGTTAGGCCCAGGATATTGTCGCGTCTCAGACTTGTAACCCTTCTAACGACCTTGATACAGTCTACTTCAACAATTGTCGTCTGTCGTTTTTCTTAAATTAACATTTATAAAATTTTAGCCGAAAAGAAACAGTTATTCCAGTTGCAAACTATATTTTGATCCACGTCAGACGTCGGGTTACTTTGCGTATGCTCTGGATCCAAACTGTTTGCAAAACGGAAGTCATTTTGCATTTTGTATGGTAAGGGCTAAAACAATGACAGTTAAGACGCAGGGACCGACTTCTATAGTTTGTCCTCTTAAACCCATTATAGTAACAATAATTACTGCCACCAACGCAAGTTAGTTTTCATTGTTTCATTGACACAAGCGATGTTATCTACAATTCCACTTTCTAATCAACCGAGTGACTCGTCGCCGATCTATTGTTGCTTTGCTACATGTGCCTAGTCAAAGGATCTGGGTTCATTTGTAAACCGAAACAATTACAGGCAAGCCTATTGGTTTGTTGTTTGACTTCGGTTAACCTTATGTACTCTTCGGGCGAATCTGTGATATACATTACAAAAACTTTGGACCCAAATGAAACGCCGAGTGACTCGAGTGGTCTAGAAAAACATTAACCATACATGTATTAACAAAACAATAAACAAATTACAGAAAACAAACGGAAGTACAATTTCAAACCAAAGTGAAATTCTGGTCGAACACAGAACAGTTTTATAAGAGACTATTCTCAAATTGTTATTATTATTATTTTTATTATTATTATTATTATTATTATTATTATTATTATTATCATTATCATTATTGTTGTTGTTGTTGTTGTTGTTGTTGTTGTTATTTTATTGTTATACCATATTAATATATACAGGAGTTGTGCATTCAAAATAACTTCACGTAAATTACATATATGTACTTACAAAGTGGGAAAGGACAAATAACTACATGTCTTGAGGTCACAAAACTTATCAAGTTGCGGAGTGTCGCGTACTACTTTCAAGGTACCGTGACCCTTGACATTGACCTTGACCTTAAACCTCCATTGAAAAAAATGTTTTTCCGGAGTATATTTCTTTTACCACATTAGTTAGGGACACCAAAGGGGGGGGGGGGGGTCGCATACCACTTAAATGGCACTGTGACTTTGACCTCAATTGTAAAAAAGCTTGTGTGAGTACATATTGGGGTGGCAGAGTGTCGCTTACTATTTTTTGTAACTGTGGCATTGACCTTGACCTTTGACTTTAATTGCTTAAAGGTTTGTTCGGAGGATACCTTCTGTACATTATCAGCTTGGAATAGCAAATATTGCGTGTGAGTACATCTTGGGATGGCGGAGTGTCCCGTACTACAATCAGGGTACTGTGGCATTGACCTTGACCATTGACCTCGATTGTAAAAAGTGCGTTTCTTCTGGACATTTCCTTTACTACAGTAGCTAGGGACACCAACTTTGGTGTTTAAGTACATCTTGAGATGGCGGAGTGCCGGGTCCTATTCTAGGTTACTGTGACGTTGACCTTGGCATTTGACCTAAATTGTAAAAACAAATACTTGTCAGGGGCATATATTCTGTACCTTATCAGCTAGAGATAAAACATTTGGTGTGTGAGAGTACATCTATGGATGGTGGAGTGCCGTGTATCGCTTTCAGGTCACAGTGACCTCCAAATGACCTTGACCTTTGACCACAAATGCAGAAAAAGCTTGTCAGGAGCATATCTTCTATACCTTGTCAGCTGGATATACAAATTTGGCGTGTAGGTGCATCTTTGGATGTTCAAGCTAGCGTTGGGTAATCAAGAATTTAAGCTACTCGGTGTTAAATTCC
The DNA here is from genome assembly GCA_922989275.2 of Gari tellinella. NCBI lineage: Eukaryota > Metazoa > Mollusca > Bivalvia > Cardiida > Psammobiidae > Gari > Gari tellinella. The sequence goes on from OV277863.1 coordinate 73,587,991, forward strand.
ATGTCAATTTAGACAAAATGATTAAGTTAAAGTATGACGAAAAAGTAAAATCTCTAAAACAAATTACATGTATACAGTTTTAAAACAGAAGAGTCATTACTCCCAAATGGAAAATTAACAGTTCTTACCTCTATTCAACCATCTCTTTATTGTATTACGGAATCAAAATGATAGCATTTTAAAACCTGAGCTGGATTGCTTTATAACTACCTTTGGAAAGTGCCTGCAAAAACAACAAAAATGTAATTATCAAAGAATGTGTAGAAGGCGGACTAAGCATGATAAACACATACATGTTTATCATATGTTTTAACTTTTAAGTGTACATGTACATAGATACGACGGTTATATCAAACTGACAAGTAATTTCAAATATTCAAAAGATAATTTAAGTAGCTTCAGAAATATACAGAAACAGCATCACATAACACAAATAATACACTTTGGAAAGATGTTTGAAGAGCATGCACTCCTATTTGAAGGAATTGCAGGTGTAACGAAGTATTCTGACCCCAATCGAAAAATTACCCCGGTCAAAATTCGTCGACGTAGAATAACCCCTAGTCAGTTTTCGATGTCGTAAAATTACTCCCCGGTCATAATTCGACGTCGAAATTTGTTTGGGCCCTAGCGACGAGTATACTCGCCATTTACAAACAGTGTACCTTAGCAGAATATATATACTTGTTATTTGCAAACAGTGAAGACCTCGATCAGAATATTCCTAAAAGTGGCCCCTGCTATGGGTCAAATACGACAGATGGTTTAAATCTGAAGTATAGTGAACAAGTATCATAGCAAAAGAAAGCCTTTAATATAAGGCTGCCTTTGCAGGTACGTATAGCATGGTCACAATATATACCATTTGTCGCATATTGTCCGGCCGTATATATAGCAGTTAAAATGTATTTTGTCAAAGTAAGATTGCTTATGGCTTCTTTTATCTCTCTAACTACGACAACAAATATCACCAAATTTTGCACATTATTTAGGATCTGTTATCACCAGGATTAACACTCATTTTATGTGGAAGTTTCATTTCAACTTTAAAATGAGAAACTCCTAAATTTATTGTTTTTGCATATATTTTCTGTTTGTATTGTAAATGTTAAATGCTCCAAAATAATGCATTTGCATTATACCTGTATATACTTTTGATATCATGGTTGAACACTTTTGAGCTGAACATCAAACTGGGAGGCATTCGCTTAAAAAAACCTAAACCATGTAGATCAAATGTAATACACTGGACAATAAATATAGTCTTGTCTCTTTAAAACGAATTGAAATTGTCGATCAATAAGTGTTACTTGTTCTATGATTGAGGTCAAATGTAAAGGTCACAGTGACATTGAAATGGTACGAGACAGTCCATCTTCCCAATATGAATTGATACATACATGTATTTCCCTAGCTGACGTGGCATAGAAAATGTGTTCAGGGCCTGGGGCCCGTTTTACTAAACAACTTACGCAAACATTTTGCGTAAGTCAAAATTTTAAATTTTAATTTATATTTTCTATTATCACTTGCTACAAACAGCAAATAGCCAGATCAGAGGACGCGCTTTTAGCGCGTCCTCTGATCTGGCTATTTGCTGTTTGCAAACGTTTATGATCGAAAAATAAGAGCTAAACGATTTTGACTTACGCAAAAAATTTGCGTAAGTTGTTTAGTAAAACGGGCCCCAGTTCTTGTAATTCAAGTCAAATGACAATATCTGTCACCCTGAGATATACTCACACACAAATTTGGTATGGTTCAGGAAATATTTTCAAGATAAGTTAATTATATATATGGTTGAGATCAAAGGTCGAGGTCAATATAATAGTAAAGTGGAATTGTGCGCGACACTCCACTATCCGAAGATGTTCTCACTTATTGGTGTGTAATAACACTAATAGTTCTATAATTTAGGTCAAAGGCTAGGGGAAATTGACAAAGTGGTCTGAAAGTAGCATGCGATACATCGCCATCACCAGATAATCTAATATACAGAATTTGGTATCCCTAGCTACTGTGGTATAGGAAATATATTCCAAAGTTTTATATGGTCGTGGTCAACGGTCAAGGTCACTGTAGCTCAAAAATGGCATGCTACACTACAACTTTAGCACATGTATTTGACTAATCTGAAACAAAGTACATGCATGTTAATGGGGGTCATTTTTCGACAGCATTGGGGTCAACATTCGACGATGGAGGTCATTATTCGACGACAGGGGTCATTCTACGACGTCGAATTTTTGTCACTATTCGATGGGGGTCAAAATACTTCATAAGACCGGTAATATATAAAGAAACTGTCTAAGATGTCCGCTTTTCTAAAACCCTCATATACAAATTGGAGGTAAATATATCTTTTTAAAATCATGGTATGAAAATTGGATACAGTGTGTGAACGACCTATACAACACACCGTCCAATCGGTTATGGTTACCGCATCGATAAAGTTGTGGTTACCTCTCGCAGCGAGAAGGTGGGTTTATATTTTGCTCCAAAACACTCCTTCTTTCACAAGATCGGCACTTCTTTGTATGCAACCATAAAAAGCAATGTTTGCCGAACATGTTGGTGTAATCATTTCTCAACAGCATACAGAATTGTGTATTAAATCAGTGAATCAATGTGAATGAATATGCCAAAACACCAATTTTCTTACTTTGCGACTGAATATCCCCGATATATGACAAACTCTCGTTAACTCAACGGTGTCGAAGGTAAATCAAAGTATGTTTCTGAAATACTGGTGTCTGTGATATCGTTTCAACGTCGGATTTATAGCAGTACATCTTGTAAAACAATTACAGTTTCTGTAAGTATAGGTGGGATTTTCATAGCTTTTTCCAAACAAACATGTGTACGAGGGGCATTTGAAAAGTCCTGATAATTGAGCGATAACTTTACATTGGTTAGTCTGATTTTATAACAGTGCACATTTTCTGAAAGATACAACCTTCCTCTAACGAAAACAAAACATTAAATTATCATAGGAAAATTCAATGTTCACCTATTATGTCATTATACGTGTAGGTATATTACCCATTGCAATGTCAACAAAATGAGTCATATTAGCAATTGGAAGGGGTAACATAGATGTTAATATTTTCTATAATTTTAATCCGATTTGTTTACAGCTTACACATCTCATATATTATATACCTGTGTATACATTTTAAGAACATTATAGTGGTCCCGACAGTTTAACTGGCTAATGCTGTACATGGAATATGTCGTGTCCCAAATACTCCCAAAAATAACCATTTTACCGGAATACGCCAATTACGGGATTATTGCATTTTACTGCTTGACGTTTTACATGAGAATATTAAACATGTAGCCATTCTGTAAATTCATATGTTGTCATTATTCACATTTAGCACGAATTCTGAAATATTCCCAATTTGAACAGTACAGTAGCTTAAAAAATAAGACCATCTGACGTCACATCCTCAAAACAGTATTTGGTAAAAAGAAGAATATATTTTCTTAATTTAAAATAAGGAGAATAAATTAAACTATAACTAGAATACTGACAATTTCAGAAAGGGCCCCACAAAAGGAGTCAGGAGGAGAACGGCACAAGCGAAAACTTCAAAGTTCAGTATATAGTTTTACTGAGCGAAAAAAATTGAATACAGTCGAATGAAAATCCATAAACAGGTAAAGGAGATATGGAGTGGTACTTTTTTTAGTTATTTTTAGGTTGGAACATTCTAAAACTGTAAAAGGGATGAGTATCATACTCGATAATTTCTCTACAGCCAGTTAGAGATACGGATAGCTGTAATTTTTGTACGTCATGTACAGTAGAGAATACATTATTCTTTCCCATTTAAACGCAAATACAATGCACTCAACTGTGGAAATTTACTTTTAGAAATTTGTAACTATAATTTTTAATCTGAGTGACAAACAGGTTGGAGCCTGATCAGACGCCGGGTTACCCGGCGTCTGATCTGGCTCCAACCTGTTTGCAATGAAAATAATAGTTTTAGTATATAAATGCATTTATTGGGTCAGAACAAAATATCAGCAAAGTTAGCGCAGCGGTCTCGTGATGCACGAGGATCATACCTTTCTATAGATTTTTATAATATTCGGCAGCATATGTGATGACTCGGATATTAATCTAAGTCTTTTTTAAAGTAACTCTGATATCCGTGTTATACAAAAAAGACATTTGAAGAGTTCGAACTACGCATTATCTGCAAAAAAGTATAGTCTAAATAATGTGAGGTGTAATTGCTTGTGAATTACGTTACATTTTTGTCTATTTAAGAAAGTCCTGAGTTAATGCCTGGATATTATAGATGTACCAAAGGTTTACCTAGAGGTTTGTATACCATAACGATGTCCTGAAAAATCATACAGTTTATTTCATGTTTTTCTTTGTACATCTTTAAATAACAAACTGTAAACTTGTGTCTATTTTTAATTTTTGTAGTCATTTTTAAAAGCTGTGGCACCAGTATTTGTCAGATGGTTTTGCAAAAATATCTTGAATCATCCTCTGTATATTTGATATTAGATGTACAGAAGTACAAGTTTTGAATACAAAATCGGCGAAGTAGCGGCACAGCTAAATAAAAATGACAACATTTTATAACTTTGAGACACTGCATTAAATGTAGACCTAACGTAATTCACAATAGTTGGGACATATCAGAATAACATTGTATAGCATTACCCGCTTTTAATTGTTGTAAAAACATATTAATCTTAAAGTGTACAATAAGAATACAAAGTAAACAAGAGCACCTGCGGCAAAATACGCCCGTCATGGCCGGCGGGTGTCAAAGTCGTCCGGACTCAGGCCGACTGGAAAAAGTCGCCCGGAGTGTAGGCCCGACTATCGATCTCAAAAAGACTTTTCAGTCTTGCTCATTGTTAGACTTAGTCATACAAAGATGAAAGAAAACTAAAAGTTATTGTCTGATAGTTTGGCTTATCTTAAATTTTAAGTATGTAAAGGGGCATAACTCGTTAAAAATAATTTAACAGGAACCAAATATCAAATTTGAAATCAATTGAATAAAAAAGAAAAAAGTTCTGTTTTTTTTTTTAAAAATGCCCATTTTTGACAATAAAGGGGGCATAACTCTGCTAAAAATAGTCGCCAACGTCTGAAATTTAACAGGAACCAAAATTCACAGGTGCCTTCCCTGTATGATGAGAAAGCTAAATATGAAATTTGGTTACAATAGACAAAATGTTAGTAAAATTATTATCAGGAAACAATATATTGTTAAAAAATTGTGTGAAGGGGCATAACTCTAAAAATACGGAGTCAAACCAAAAACCCGTAATATATATTAAGTCACTTCATTCATTGTATCACCATATCAAATTTGAAATCAATTGAATAAAAAATAAAAAAGTTCTGGGTGTTTTTTTTTTAAATGCCCATTTTTGACAATAAAGGGGCATAACTCTGCTAAAAATAGTCGCCAACGTCTGAAACGCGAACTCGTCCGACATATTGTGGTATGGAATATTTGTAGGAAGTTTAAACAAAATCGGTCAATAAATGAAGGTGAAAGAGCGCTAACAAGAAAAGTTGACGGACGGACGGACAGCGCTGGGTATACCATAATACGACCGTCGATGACGGGCGTATAATAATACTCACTGCAGGATCGTCTGTCCTCGTGGATATTTATCTCTCTGTTTGTCGAATGTACAGCTTGTTGAATTGGAATCGGTTATAAAACTCATGGAACGCTGGCGGGGTTTACAGATGCAGGGTCAGGGCGGATGCAGCGAGTGACGTCACGCGATGATGCACTGTATCTAAACACAGTGCGGGTGCTTTTGTCCACACTATGTCACACAATAACTGGAAACGGGACGACGCTCGGTCACACCTGCACGACGATTAACATTGATAATTTTGTAAACACGCGCGGTGATTGTACTTTCATTTTTGCAAATGCAGTAGCTCAAGTCTGTCTGAAAGGCATTTTGTTCAATTGAACTTGATGAAATGTTTGCAATATTGTTTTAGAACAAATATATGATACAAGTGATAAGTTTAAGGGGATTTAGAGCTATGTTTGATAAAGAATGGCCTGTTAAAGTCATCGTTTATCTTAGAAATGTCTGTTTAACGTGTCTTTGCTACAATAACTCAGCAAATTTCCTTTGGAAATTAAAAAAATTAGTTTTAGTAAGTTCATTCATGCAAATTACTAATAAATCAGCGAGTTAACCGGTATTTGCTTTAACCAATGACGAGAAAACGAGCATCTAGTGGACAGTCAGTGAATGCTGTGTATGTAACGCACACCGTAGACGACGTTTTTCCTTGTGTAACGCCTGCATGTCGACTCTGTTTCAGACACGGGAGGATCATGAAAATCAGTTTTGTTGAGGACGAAACACTGTGAACATACTACAGGATACAAATCTCATTAGATCTGCAAGAAACTTAGTCAAAATGTTTGTCTCATTATTTTCAAGGTTAAGTTTGAATGTGGGATATGTCCGGTCAAATAGTAGATCATTTGGCCAAATAATTTAAAAAACCTTGTGAATACTCTAGAGGCAACAAATATCATTAGATTTTAATGCAATTTGGTCAAAATGTATGTCTTATTAATTAATATCTAGGTCAAGTTTGAACAAAGGTGTTGTCGGATTAAACACTAGGCCACTAGGTCAAAGTATCGAAAATCCGTTTTAACACTATATAGAGGCTACAAATCTCATTAGATATTCATGAAACTTAGTCAAAATGTTTGCAGTAATGATTTCTAGATCAAGTTTGAGTTTGGGTCATGTTGGTTAAAAAACTAGGTCGCTATGGTAAATCATAGAAAAACCTTGTCAACACTCTAGAAGTTACAATCTCAAAATAAATTTCACGAAACTTGGTTAAAATGTGTGACATATTAATATCAAGGTGACATTTTAATGTGGGTTACCTCCAATTAAAAACTAGGTCACTAAGTCAAATCAAAGAAAACTCTTGTTAACACTCTAGAGGCTACAAATTTCATTCGATTTTCATGAAACTTGCTAAAAAAAATTGCCTTGTTGCTTTCTAGATCAAGCTTAAATGTTGGTAATGTCAGTTCAAAAACTAGGTCACTAGATCAAATCATAGAAAAACCTTGTAAACAACCTCACTGGTACACAACTCCGTCACAATGGAAATTTGAATGGTTGCGACAGCTCGTCACGAAACGGTTGCAAAGTGTCCCGCACAATTGAAAGACTTATTTGGGATATTTATTATAAAAATAAACCCTTTCTTGGTTACATTTACGAACGTTAAGTGAAACATGTTATACTGAGCCATTCTGTATAATTAAGATGGAGCGTAATTTCCATAATCGTGAGATTTCCGTGAAAACCGTCGCAAATTGAAAATGAAAGTAGATTTTCTGCAGTTCGCACATGTTTTAGCCATTTCAACCGTTGTAAATGTAAAATAAATGCTTCAATTGTTTGAAAACTGAAAGATCATGAAAATACTGTAATTTCCGCTTCGAATTTCTTAGTCTGTGCACCATTTCAAACTGGAAAAAAACAATACCATCATGATTACTGCAATCTGAACAGAAATGTAACGGGTTGGATAACGATTAGGGTGTTTATGTCACAGTCTGTTTAAGAAAGCGTCACGGTCTGGCTAACGATATTTCAACTGCTACATAATTATATAAGATTAGAACTACATACATTGATAGAAGGCACTGCAGAGGATTGCAGTGTGTATGATACATAAGTTTACACGTTCTGGCATAGCGTGAACTTGAAGTGGCGAACGTTTTGTCTATTTTTTATGTCCCACATGACTTAATCGGGGGCATAATGTTTATGGTCTGTCTGTTAGTTTGCTTTTCTGTTCGTCTGCATGTCCACAATTTAGCATTGGCCATAACTAAATACTTTATATGTGGTATGTGTACTCATCTTGAGAATCTCTTGAGCTCGGCACAACTTGGGTCATTTACAGGTCATTCAGATGTAAAATCATGTAATAGAGACGTTATACTTGGTATGTGTACTCAACTCAAAAAGCTATTGAGCTTGGTACAACTTGGGTCATGTCTAACAGAGGTCAATGTCATTTAGAGGTCAAATGCGATTAATTTGACATTGGCCATAACTCTTGAGCTACATAATATAGAGACCCCATATTTGGCATGTGCACTCAACTTAAAAAGCTCTTTAGCTCAGTGCAGTTTGGTCATGTCAGCCAAAGGTCAAGGTCATATAGAGGTCAAATAGAGTTAATTCAACGTTGGACATAACTTTAGTTTAAAATCTAGTAAAAACTTGATTCTTTGTACATAACTTCTGATGTAAATCTCATTATGTGAACGTTTCCTGCGGTTTTAAATTTTACAACACCAAGAAAAAGCTGAAATGCAATGTGATCTACATATATCAAAGTTCTCGGACGCAACCAATTCAAAATAATGCAACCTATTCTGAGAGTCAAACATTTCCACTTAACTGGGAAACAACACGAGGTAGTAGGTGTTAAAGCTGCCCTGTTGTTTTAAAACATAACCATCGTCTACGGTGAACTAATTGTTATCAGTAGTTTCCCCTGTGCATAGTGGACGTAGACGTTGACTTCCATTTTCAACTGTCAGTCAATCTGTTTTAAATCTGTGTTTAAATGTGGGCTATGTCGAGTTAAATACTAGGTCACTAGGTCAAATCATAAAAATATATTGTTAACACTCTAGAAGCTACATTTCTCATTTGATCTTGATGAAACTTGCTCAAAATGTTTGCCTCATTGAAATCTATGCCACGCTAAAATTTGGGTTATGTTCAGCTTAAATCTAGGTATTTTAGGTCAAGTTTTACATGGTGAACCAGGTGAACAATATAGGGCCATAGGGGCCTTTGTTATTGTTGTTGTCTACAAACAGTTTGAGCTTTCGATTTGATAAACCCTAACTTGACGTTTGATCACCTCGATGTCTTTTTCAAATCGCCAAAAGCAAAAGGTGGATCAAAGAATTTGTCCTGAAACAGGCAAAAAGCGTCGTCGCGTATCCATTACATTGAAAATGAGATCGTCCCGGTGTTTGTTACAGCGTCGTCCTGCAAGCGTGACATTTTACTTTTGAAACTACTACTTATTTACGCCATACGACTGATCGAAATTATTAACAAACTCAAAATTGATAGTGTTAATACTTAATTTGATTAATTACATATCAGTTCGTTATTATAGCAGTTCACTGTTGAAGGTCAAAGTATAAAATGCACTATAATAAGGAATGTTGCAGTCAGTTTGGCATTTGTAGCTACAATGAGCTCTTTTTAACTCCGTTACCGTTTATGCTGACATTCATTAAACCTCAATGAATATGAATATACTTATTTCAAGTAATAATGTGGAATAAATAAGTGCTGCAAACTATCTTAACGGTTCCTTCCACGTCCATAAATTGTTTTTTAACTCAATTGTACCGTGTTCGTTACCTAAATCGACATGCAGGCGTGACTGAGCGTCGTCCCGTTTCCGACTTCTGTGTGACAGAGTTCCGCCCCTGTGTATATACCTACCAATGTTCTGCCCGAAATATTTCTGTATTTTATCGAACAAATTCACCTTGACGGATTGAAAATTCCGTATTACCCATGTACCTTGTGTAATGGGAAAAGAACGTTTACTGTGTAGTCGGAAGTTCGGAACTACAGTAAAACCTCTCTATTACGACCACTAAATTATGTTAAGTATTAGGGTGTTGACGGTAGGTGACCGCTTAAAGCAAGGTGACAGTGAAACAGAAAGCTCCTTTAGGAGCTTTCTGTTTCACTGTCACCTTGCTTTAAGCTGTCACCTCTCTATTATTTAATCAATTAGCATTCGTTTTAGTGGTCGTAATAGCGAGTATTTACTTTCACGCGCCATTCCCCGAAGTGTGACGTATGGGAAATCCCGTTTATTTATAGTAACGCTCGAAACATTTCTATCGTTTTTCATTTTATTTTTATTATAAGAGGTATATAATAAAAGGAACATTACTATACTTTGCATATCTTATGTACCGGATCACTCTCGTTGTGTGTGTAAAGGCTATATCCAACTCGACCTTCGGTCTCGTTGGATATATAGCCTTTACACACACAACTCGAGTGATCCGGTGCATAAGATATGCAAAGTATAGTAATATTCCGTTTTTATGTGAACTACATAACTGTTTACAATTATCTAGTATATATTATTATAATGTCCAACGCATTGGAATTGTATTTTTAACCAATTATGTTCTTGAGGGGGCAGTTGCCATAATATATCACATTAAAACAGTTATATATGTTAAAAAGGAGAGTAAAGCACGAACTTTATTAACTAGAATCTCACTGTAACGTATTTCACCAATTTGTAGTGGAGGGAATTTTTATCTTTATATGACTTATGAATTCCTACCCATCCACTTTCATTATATGTATAATAGTAATAATACCATCACAGTAAGAACATGAATGTAAAATACATGTACTGTAAAACCGGTTTTATTCGCGAGAATATAATTTACGCGTTAATTCGAGAATGTCTCTAGTTTTGAAAATATGTGACTTCTTAAAACAGGTTGACAGTAAAGCAGAGTGTGCCTTAAGGCACATTCTGCTTTACTTTCAGCCTGTTTTAAGCTACCACCTGCTAGAAATATTGCATGATGTCGCGAATTCATACAAAATCGCATTACGCGAAATATTCATGGCGCGAAAAATACCTGTTTTACAGTATAGGTAATCTACCTACATTTTCAATTTATGTTCCTCATGTCGGTACTACTGAATAAGTATCAAGGTCTACATGTAGATCTACTCATCAAACAAACTTTCAATATTTCCAATATCATCTTCATGAAACCTAAACACGTTTCTTGTTTTACCAAGTTTCACAGGATCGCGAACTGACGACAGTATGTCATCTTCCTTGATCAACAGTATGTCTGGCTTGTCGAGCCGTTTGTAGAAGTGATTGCTAATACCGAGAATACATGTTTTATGTTTGTTACGGTACTGGGACGTTGTAGAATCTGTCATGTAGTGGACCATGTTGCATTCTGGTAGGATGCCTTTGATTTCTTCTATCACCTTTTTCATAATGGCGAAAACTGCTGTCGCCGTATGCGCAATTCATGTGAAACAAAAACCAAGGATTTGTTTTGAATTTCTTTCGTCTCTGGGTGACGTGTATAAACAACGACCGGGTGTAAGGTAACGGTGCCTTTGTCAAAATAAGCCGACTGTACTTCTTCAGCAAATGTGCATAGATAATTCTCCGCAAAATCCATATGGCAGATAGCGTGGTCATGCGATAGTTCTTCTTTTAACTTTCGTGACTGTTCATACTGAGCTGTAACCCTTCTTATGTGTTGTCTGAATAACATCAACTCTTTTTTCATAATTTCTTTGAACTTTTCTTTCTGTTCTTCTAACAGCACTATCTGCGTGCGTTTGAAAACTCTACCCTTTTTCTACCGAGACTCTCTTCCACTCTGAAAATTTCACAGTATCATCTTGGATGCCATCTATTTTTCCAACTATCTCAGTATCATTCATCCTTTTAACCAGAGAATCTGGATTGTCTACAAACAGATTTTTTTAGTCTCTCAGTGTTTTATATTTTAAAACCATATTCTGATGTCGCTGGCACAGACATGTACTTCTTCCTCTAAACTTCACAAGTTGTATTTGTTTTGGACGTAATCTAGAGAAGACAGACAGACTTATGTTAGATGTTATAAATTCTGCTTTGAATTTCAAATGGAGATTATATTGGTAATCGTTAAGGACTCTCTTTGGGTAATTTACTTTCCCGACTTTTTGACAGTCCTTTTTTCCTGGTAGATATTTGCTATTGTCGTTACGTTCCATAAATGTCAGCACTTGCTCTTTCAGTATTGTTATTCTATCTTTCTGACGGTCCTGTTTAATACTTTTACCTTCTCTTGTCTTCCTTTTTGGTTTCTATTTATACTGGTGTACTCTCCTAAATGTCTTTCCATTTTGTACTTGTGGAGAATTTTTCCGCGTAGTAACCAGAGAAGAGGACATTGGATTTGTTTTCCTTATGTGCTCTTTACAGACCACTTCGCTTCGTCTAACAAGCAGTTGTGACACACTAATATTTTCATAATTTTCTTCTTTGAGGATGGGGTCATATTTAGTTCTTGCATTTGAAGCTTGGATCTACTTCTAGGTGTTAATCTATTATTGAGATCGTCATTGCAAGTGGGTCTTGGTGGGTCTACTTTAGACAGCTTTTTCTTTTTACTACTGTCGTTCAGTCTTTGCATTCTCTTTCTCAAACACGAATTTCTTCTCTGTAAATCTGTTACCTTTTCATTTAATACTTTCACTGTCTTTTTAGCAACATACAGTTGAGATACTGCTTTTCTTTTCTTTTTATCTCTTGCAGGAAAGTTCATCTTTACCGACAAACTGGTCAACCCGGAATTTTCTTCAGTGTTTTCTTCTGTTGATATTTGATCAACGCTTTGGAATCAGATCCAGCTTCATCCATAGTTGTAGATATAGATGAAATGTTTCCGGATGGCATTGCATTACTGCTGTCAGTCTTCTGTATGTTTTTTCTTCTCATGCAATTTCGAATTGTTCCTCTTCTTTTCATAAACATCTGAATAAGGGGAGATCCTTTGAAAGCACAGAAAATAAAGCAAATACTGAAAATTGCAGACTCGGTTTAATTGAGTCTGTTCATGAGCAATACTGAAATATGCAACAGTGCTCACACCCCCTAGCACCAGCTTAAACGGAATTCAACCTTCAACTGTAAATGCGCTGAAATCAATGATTCCAAAGGGACCAGAAAGTATAACAACACTGAGAATGAAGTACGGGACGACTTTTTTTAAGTTGTTTTGCAGGTAGCTCTGTAGTTGGTGTATAATACTTTTTCACTCTTTTTCTTTCTGTTTCTAAGTACTATTCTCCTTCTTTAGCTCATTTCCGCTCCCGGTATTTCTTCTGTCGCTCTGCATTTGACATTCGCACCATTTCCTGCAAAATAAAAGATTGGTGAACTTACGTTACACTATAAGTAACTAGATCTACTGTTGTTCAATCAAATGCTTCTTCCAAATACTACTAAAAGGTCAAATATGAGTGCATCATTATTTTCTTTGATATAATGAAGGATTTGAATCAATACCACACAAGAAAACGATTACACAAGCAAATAGAAAACCCAATAACTACATATCGTTTGTTTTTAGTACTTCACGTCGTCTTTAAAATGGCCCGTGACGTCATTATTACATAGATGACATAGTCGGTGGTAAGCGGTACATATTAAAGTGGTTTTGAATTCAGCATTTTACTATGTAACGCACAGGTTTTCGGCGCGTAATCTATGACCCCCCCCCCCCCCCCCCCCCCTTAAATCTTTCAAAATGAGTCAAAATACATCCATATGTTCAACAAACATCCTTAACAAATGTTTCAAAAAGTTTCAAGAAGTTTCAAAAAAAATAAAAAAAAGTTCGTATCATGACTTGTATCAGATCTGTATATCCTTGCTTCTTGTCATTTCGCCACTTTCTTGTCAATTCGCCACCTAAGCAAAACTTAGAATTCCGTCACGAGCAGGCTACCGAGGATGTCCGAAAACTACAGAGGATATCCGAATACTAGGACAGTTACACTGAGGAAGATTTCAAGCGCCGAAAATGCGAAAGAAACAGGTAAAATAACAATAATTCACAAAAAGTTTCAAATCAAAGGACATGTTGGTAATTTTATCTCTATTTGCCCGTTGTTACTTTTTTATTGTAAAGTTGTAAAATTTATTACATGTATTTACTTTTAAAAAATTAAATATTTCAAAATCATTAAACAATGTTCAGGTTTCATGAAACAAACTATAACATACTGACAGAGCCTACATTGACCTAATTATCGAACGACCAATCAGAGGTGGCGAATTGACAAGAAAGCATCCCGATGATCCAGAGCAATGACCTCCTTCGAAAACGGTACAGTAATTTACATTTGTATTTATTTCACAAGTTTTATTTGTATATATTCGTGTTATTGAATGTTCAGATCAGGATTAGATCCGTGAACAAGTAAGAAATGTTACATCAAAAAGCGCATGCGCGAAAAATATAGCTGATGCCTCGCTCACATTTGCTGCGGCTGCCGTACGGCGGCCGCACGGCTTGTTGTTTCTACGGCGAGTAGCAATTCCCCGGCCGCCGCAGAATTCCTACGGCCGCCGTGTGTTGCGCTCACATTTGCTGCGGCTGCCGCACGGCGAGTTTCTATTTTTTTAGGTTAAAAACCTGCGGCCACCGTACGGTCGCCGTACGGCCACCGTACGGCAGCCGTGGAAGCTCCACCAGATTCTCTGCAAGCAAAATGCTGCTCCTGCTACATAACTTGGTTTTGCTACATGTTCACGCAACTCATATTAGTCCAACTACACCATGAACTCAATGGACACATTACGACAGCACTTAAGAACATCTAAACCCATTTTTAATAATACACATGTTTTACATGTATGAACAAAAGTACAAATGCACAATAAGAAAAGTGACAATTGAGTTACGGCGGCCGTACGGCCACCGTACGGCAGCCGTAGAACCACTCTGCGGCGAGTGTTTTCTACGGCCGCCGTAGGAATTAAAAAATGTTATAACTCCGCGTTATAATTCTACGGCGACCTCTACGGCCTGTGAAATATGGGTATACGCCGTGCGGCTGCCGTGCGGCGGCCGTACGGCCGCCGTAGGATTTCTACGGCGGCCGTGGGAAACTACCGATTTTCCGATTCTGCGGCCGCCGTACGGCAAATGTGAGCGCACTATGAGGGTTTAACAGGCTAGCAGCTAGGGGTAGTGGTCATAGCCAACGGGCCGAATGCCTATGATGTAACGTAGTTCACTGTTAGAAAATTCACGGTATTGAATAACCAATAAAATGAAAGCTAAATAGCATCGACCTCTAACTTGTGACACTATTATTTATTTGTTCACCATGTGATATGTTTAAATGACTGAGAGCGAATCTCAATACATATTGCAATTTCAGTTAAACCTGCATAACGTAGTTCACTTAAACTCTGAAAAAACGAAAAAAAATTGAAAGCTGAAATATACAAGCGATCACTGGTTTTTCAGATAGCATTGATGTTTATTTTCAAAAAAATTGATATATGTAACTGTTTTAACTAAATGTTTAGTTACTTGGAAAAACAAATTAAAATTATATAACATTTAACATGTTTCTAATACAACAAACCCCCAAGTGCCAAGTAAAGGGCGTGTGGCATGTTATTTTACACCTTTATGCACTATTCTAGAGTCTGAATTGGAAACAAAAATGAATGTAGGAAAGAATTTTGTCTTTTGCACATAACAGCTAAATATGAATCTATGGTGAAAGACCTTATTTGGTGTGAAATGCACTCATTTGAAGGAAATATGAGCCTGTGACAAGAAATAAGTGTTTTGGCGCAGTTTAACTGATTTTGAGCGTTCAATCCTAGGGACGAGTAAAATCGTCATTTACAAACACTTGTGTACTGAAAGCTCCCTAGGGAAAATTTGATTTTCAAGATCGTCTCTGGTGCGTTCTTTGGGCGTCGCACATTCAAAACAGGTAAAATAGATCTTCTAACATAAATCCATGTAAAAAATTCTGCCACTTATTAATACACTCACAGGTACTCGGCGCATTTTTTGTTTACTATCTACCATATATTAGAGATAAAAGGTAGATCTGAATAGTAAAAAAAATGTGTCAAGTACCTGTGAATACACCTGATCAAACTACTGGGGTGGGGGCTCCCCCGTGTCTCTCCATCCCCCAGCCCTATTCCTCCCAACAAACCATACCAATCCTAAACTAAGTAGGCTCTCCGATAAATACGCCTTATGTGTAACGCCCTTAATTTATTCATACACTAGTTCCAATTTATACAGTCAGAAACTAGAACGGCTATTACTAAATGTGATAAATACCCCCACTATACAGCACTCTGTCACACTCTGCAGACGTTTTCAATAAGGTTTTACAATAAGGTCAAAGGTGTAAGCCAAGGTCAAAATGACTTAAAAATAGTTTGACACTCTGCAATCCCAACATATAATAATGACAACACACCAGGTTTGGTAATCGTGGATGATAGGGTAAAAGAGATATGCTCTGGACAATTTCTTTTTCATAACCAAGGTCAGAGGTCAATTTCAAGGCCAAAGGTCAAGGTCACAGAGATTTGAAATTTATGTCTTGCACATCTACTACTCCTGAGTAACATTTATGCCAAGTATCAAGTGAATCAGGTTGAAAGTGAAGGAGGAGTTCAAAGTACAAGATTTTGCCTGTCAATTTCAAGGCCAAAGGTCAAGGTCACAGAGACCTACATTTTGTGTTTTGCACATCTATTACTCCTGGGTAACATTTATGCCAAGTATCAAATGAATCAGGTTGAAAGTGAAGGGGGAGTTCAAAGTACAAGATTTTGCCTGTCAATTTCAAGGCCAAAGGTCAAGGTCAAGGTCACAGAGACCTACATTGTGTGTCTTGCACATCTATTACTCCTGGGTAACATTTATGCCAAGTATCAAATGAATCAGGTTGAAAGTGAAGGGGGAGTTCAAAGTACAAGATTTTGCCTGTCAATTTCAAGGCCAAAGGTCAAGATCTAGGTCACAGAGACCTACATTGTGTGTCTTGCACATCTATTACTCCTGGGTAACATTTATGCCTAGTATCAAATGAATCAGGTTGAAAGTGAAGGGGGAGTTCAAAGTACAAGATTTTGCCTGTCAATTTCAAGGCCAAAGGTCAAGGTCAAGGTCACAGAGACCTACATTGTGTGTCTTGCACATCTATTACTCCTGGGTAACATTTATGCCAAGTATCAAATGAATCAGGTTGAAAGTGAAGGGGGAGTTCAAAGTACAAGATTTTGCCTGTCAATTTCAAGGCCAAAGGTCAAGATCTAGGTCACAGAGACCTACATTGTGTGTCTTGCACATCTATTACTCCTGGGTAACATTTATGCCAAGTATCAAATGAATCAGGTTGAAAGTGAAGGGGGAGTTCAAAGTACAAGATTTTGCCTGTCAATTTCAAGGCCAAAGGTCAAGGTCAAGGTCACAGAGACCTACATTGTGTGTCTTGCACATCTATTACTCCTGGGTAACATTTATGCCAAGTATCAAATGAATCAGGTTGAAAGTGAAGGGGGAGTTCAAAGTACAAGATTTTGCCTGTCAATTTCAAGACCAATTTCAAGGCCAAAGGTCAAGGTCACAGATTTTGTGTCTTGCACATCTACTACACCTGAGTAACATTTATGCCAAGTATCAAATGAATCAGCCTGAAAGTGAAGGAGGAGTTGAAAGTACAAGATTTTGCAGACAGACCGACCGACGGCCAACCGACCGACCAACCGACATGCTGATTCCAGTATACTCCCCTCAAACTCTGTTTGTAGGTGTATAAATAATGATGCACCATAAGAAATGATGAATGGCAGCTTCAAGCAGATTGAAAATAAAATGTGCCTTCTAAAGGGTGTGTTCGGTTTTACTTTTAACTGCTCCGAGGCCCACATGGAAGATTGGGCTTGCCTAAATGTGTAGCCTCAGTAAATAAAGTCGTTATTATTATTATTATTATTATTTAAGTGGTCATCTGTCTTAAATCCTAGAAACGGTAACGGGTTAAAACGAATCTGGGGCCCGTTTCATAAGACTTCGTACGATAAATGTTGTCGTAAGTCAGATTATAAAAGTCTCCATTATTATTTACTTCTCCATGTTATCCTGTCTTGTGACATCTCTTTTAGAATCGTCGTTTCAAGACGATTCCATAGAGATGTCACAAGACAGGAATAGATAAAACAAGAGGGCCTGAAGGCCCTGATATCGCTCACCATTTGTAATGAAGCCCGATAGCTTTACCTTTGAATTTCACCCGTTTTATTCTAAATCCTTTCAAGTTTGTCGACCTACTGTAGTATAGTAGAGTACATCAAAGGCAAATAACTAGAGCCTAAACAATACTGATCGAAATGAAGCCTTTTTCTAGCATTTCAAAGTATATCAAGGGCAGGTAACTATTGCCACAATGATTACATTTCAACAATAATTGCACTCCTTCGAGAACGTATAGCTACATCCTTTGTGTACAAGTATAATCAAAATCCATTGAAAACTGTGGTTGCAAGAGTGTAAACGCTGTAAAATATGGCATTTTCAGCAATTCAAAGGTAGATATCTCTTGATCTATTTGTCCGATTCCAACCATAATCACTATTTTATGAACTCTTATGGTCATATACAATCTGCGCAAGTTTGAGAGAGTTGGGATAAATATTGTGGCCTCTAGAGCGTAAACACTGTTAAATATGTCATTTTCAGCAATTCAAAGGTAGATAACTCTTGATCTACTGATCTGATTACAACCATAATTAAACTCATCTGAAGTCTTATGGTAATATACAATCTGAGTAAGTTTAAGAAAGATTGGATACAATTTGTGGCCTCTAGAGTGTAAATATCGTTAAATATGGAATTTTCAGCAATTCAAAGGTAGATAACTATCGACCTATAAATCTGATTTCAACCATAATCAAACTCATTTGAACTCTTATCGTCATATACAATCTGGGCAAGTTTTAGAAAGATTGGATAAATACTGTGGCCTTTAGAGTGTAAACACCGTTAAATATGGCATTTTCAGCAATTCAAAGGTAGATAACTCTTGATCTATTTACCCGATTTCAACCAAAATTAAACTCGTCCGAACTCTCATGGTAATATACATGGTAATATACAATCTGGACAAGTTTTAGAAAGATTGGATAAATACTGTGGCCTCTAGAGTGTAAACACTGTTAAATATGGCATTTTCAGCAATTCAAAGGTAGATAACTCATGACCTATTTGTCCGATTTCAACCATAATCGAACACATCCGAGCTCTTATGGCAATATACCATCTGCGCAAGTTTGAGAAAGATTGGATAAATAATGTGGCCTCTAGAGTGTAAACACTAAAATTGTTGACGACGGACATTCAAGGATTGCAAAAGCTCACCCTGAGCTAGCTCAGGTGAGCTAAAAAATCAGAAATTAAAATTTTAAAGTTTATTTTTACTTAGTCTACGACCGTTTTTGTAGTACGAAGTGTTATGAAACGGGCTCCTCACGAACAGTGTCAGGGGCGTGTCTGGACCAATTTCGAGTTTACGCACCATGACTAGTGGGGTCCGGGGGCATGCTCCCCCGAAAAAAAAATCCATTGGAAAGCCGTACGTGCATTTTGAGGGGTATTTAGAATATAAAAAAGCCTTTGTAAAATGATATTTAAACTATCGTTTTAGAAAGGGTTTTTTATATTCTAAATACCCCTCGCAATGCACATACGGCTGTTTGATGTAATAAAATACATCAATAAATTTAGTTACTTATCAAAACACAAACTATTAGAGCTATAAGAACATTCTTTGTTTGAATTAAACTGTTTAAGTATTTAATTAACAGGGTGTCAACAATTTTAGTGAAGCCAAATTCCCTGACTTTTCGCCGACTAAAATCAATTTTCCCTGACTAACCAACTATGTCCGTACGGTTCTGAGATGTGTTAGCCTCCTCCTCCTCTCCACCAGGAACCTATATATACGTTCCTGTCTCCACCTTTTATATTACCAACTGCAATTGAATTACCCTCTATTCGTGTTTCACTTTTGTCTGTTTACTTTCTCTTGATTTTACCTTCTATTGTACCTGTTTTACATACATGCACATGCATTTTCAAAACTTAATTACACTTTTGAATGAGTGCTTGAAATGCATATCAAAATACAGAGAAAGATAGTTGCTCTCCTGACCTCCCCTTTTGTATGAAGGAAAATACGATTGGGGCACACGTCAGGGGCGTAGCTAAACAAAATTAGTGTATGCAACTTTGGACAATTTTATTCCTAAATGGTCTCTGGTGCGTTTTTCATATCCAAACCAGGTAAATTACTACCATACATTTATGCAAGAATTCGACTGCATTATCCTTTTTCATTTTTGATAGATTAGTTTCTGGCCATTTTTCTCTATCCCCTACCCTCACCAATAATTAAGTGTACATACTAATACTAGGGGGCATGCTCCCCTAGGAAAATTTTGATTTCTAGATGTTTTCTGGTGCGTTCTGGGGGCGTTTCGCACATTCAAAACAGGTACAATACACATGTACTAACATAAATCTATGTCGAAATTCTGCCACTAATACTTAGAATTGTACGAAACATCTTTAATTGTTATGGGCAATTTTACCAGGTTAAATCTACATTCTCGTAGACTGAGTAATGGCCAAACTAAAAATTTATCAGAGGGTGAATTATGTGCGTTGTGTATAATTTGAAGTAGACTAAAGACACATTTAAAAATATTATTTATGCCTCACCCGGGTAAGGTGGTGATTTTTATTGCATTTTTAGCGTTTTTAAATTTTCGACTTTGTCAATTAACTTTACGCACGTGCGTGAGTGCGTAAGCCTAGACACGCCCCTGAGTGTTTGCATGTTTGTTCTTCCTACAGTCGGGTTTTCTCTCTTTCAGAAACCTTATCACAGGGCTGTCATAAGTTGATCATGAAACTTCTAAGATTTTCAATTTTTCTGTTTTTCAAGCGCAATTACATAAAGTAGGTTGAAACACGAAGTACTAATGCCTCGCTCACATTTGCTGCGGCTGCCGTACGGCGGCCGCACGGCTTGTTGTTTCTACGGCGAGTAGCAATTCCCCGGCCGCCGCAGAATTCCTACGGCCGCCGTGTGTTGCGCTCACATTTGCTGCGGCTGCCGCACGGCGAGTTTCTATTTTTTTAGGTTAAAAACCTGCGGCCACCGTACGGTCGCCGTACGGCCACCGTACGGCAGCCGTGGAAGCTCCACCAGATTCTCTGCAAGCAAAATGCTGCTCCTGCTACATAACTTGGTTTTGCTACATGTTCACGCAACTCATATTAGTCCAACTACACCATGAACTCAATGGACACATTACGACAGCACTTAAGAACATCTAAACCCATTTTTAATAATACACATGTTTTACATGTATGAACAAAAGTACAAATGCACAATAAGAAAAGTGACAATTGAGTTACGGCGGACGTACGGCCACCGTACGGCAGCCGTAGAACCACTCTGCGGCGAGTGTTTTCTACGGCCGCCGTAGGAATTAAAAAATGTTATAACTCCGCGTTATAATTCTACGGCGACCTCTACGGCCTGTGAAATATGGGTATACGCCGTGCGGCTGCCTTGCGGCGGCCGTACGGCCGCCGTAGGATTTCTACGGCGGCCGTGGGAAACTACCGATTTTCCGATTCTGCGGCCGCCGTACGGCAAATGTGAGCGCACTATGAGGGTTTAACAGGCTAGCAGCTAGGGGTAGTGGTCATAGCCAACGGGCCGAATGCCTATGATGTAACGTAGTTCACTGTTAGAAAATTCACGGTATTGAATAACCAATAAAATGAAAGCTAAATAGCATCGACCTCTAACTTGTGACACTATTATTTATTTGTTCACCATGTGATATGTTTAAATGACTGAGAGCGAATCTCAATACATATTGCAATTTCAGTTAAACCTGCATAACGTAGTTCACTTAAACTCTGAAAAAACGAAAAAAAATTGAAAGCTGAAATATACAAGCGATCACTGGTTTTTCAGATAGCATTGATGTTTATTTTCAAAAAAATTGATATATGTAACTGTTTTAACTAAATGTTTAGTTACTTGGAAAAACAAATTAAAATTATATAACATTTAACATGTTTCTAATACAACAAACCCCCAAGTGCCAAGTAAAGGGCGTGTGGCATGTTATTTTACACCTTTATGCACTATTCTAGAGTCTGAATTGGAAACAAAAATGAATGTAGGAAAGAATTTTGTCTTTTGCACATAACAGCTAAATATGAATCTATGGTGAAAGACCTTATTTGGTGTGAAATGCACTCATTTGAAGGAAATATGAGCCTGTGACAAGAAATAAGTGTTTTGGCGCAGTTTAACTGATTTTGAGCGTTCAATCCTAGGGACGAGTAAAATCGTCATTTACAAACACTTGTGTACTGAAAGCTCCCTAGGGAAAATTTGATTTTCAAGATCGTCTCTGGTGCGTTCTTTGGGCGTCGCACATTCAAAACAGGTAAAATAGATCTTCTAACATAAATCCATGTAAAAAATTCTGCCACTTATTAATACACTCACAGGTACTCGGCGCATTTTTTGTTTACTATCTACCATATATTAGAGATAAAAGGTAGATCTGAATAGTAAAAAAAATGTGTCAAGTACCTGTGAATACACCTGATCAAACTACTGGGGTGGGGGCTCCCCCGTGTCTCTCCATCCCCCAGCCCTATTCCTCCCAACAAACCATACCAATCCTAAACTAAGTAGGCTCTCCGATAAATACGCCTTATGTGTAACGCCCTTAATTTATTCATACACTAGTTCCAATTTATACAGTCAGAAACTAGAACGGCTATTACTAAATGTGATAAATACCCCCACTATACAGCACTCTGTCACACTCTGCAGACGTTTTCAATAAGGTTTTACAATAAGGTCAAAGGTGTAAGCCAAGGTCAAAATGACTTAAAAATAGTTTGACACTCTGCAATCCCAACATATAATAATGACAACACACCAGGTTTGGTAATCGTGGATGATAGGGTAAAAGAGATATGCTCTGGACAATTTCTTTTTCATAACCAAGGTCAGAGGTCAATTTCAAGGCCAAAGGTCAAGGTCACAGAGATTTGAAATTTATGTCTTGCACATCTACTACTCCTGAGTAACATTTATGCCAAGTATCAAGTGAATCAGGTTGAAAGTGAAGGAGGAGTTCAAAGTACAAGATTTTGCCTGTCAATTTCAAGGCCAAAGGTCAAGGTCACAGAGACCTACATTTTGTGTTTTGCACATCTATTACTCCTGGGTAACATTTATGCCAAGTATCAAATGAATCAGGTTGAAAGTGAAGGGGGAGTTCAAAGTACAAGATTTTGCCTGTCAATTTCAAGGCCAAAGGTCAAGGTCAAGGTCACAGAGACCTACATTGTGTGTCTTGCACATCTATTACTCCTGGGTAACATTTATGCCAAGTATCAAATGAATCAGGTTGAAAGTGAAGGGGGAGTTCAAAGTACAAGATTTTGCCTGTCAATTTCAAGGCCAAAGGTCAAGCTCTAGGTCACAGAGACCTACATTGTGTGTCTTGCACATCTATTACTCCTGGGTAACATTTATGCCAAGTATCAAATGAATCAGGTTGAAAGTGAAGGGGGAGTTCAAAGTACAAGATTTTGCCTGTCAATTTCAAGGCCAAAGGTCAAGGTCAAGGTCACAGAGACCTACATTGTGTGTCTTGCACATCTATTACTCCTGGGTAACATTTATGCCAAGTATCAAATGAATCAGGTTGAAAGTGAAGGGGGAGTTCAAAGTACAAGATTTTGCCTGTCAATTTCAAGGCCAAAGGTCAAGATCTAGGTCACAGAGACCTACATTGTGTGTCTTGCACATCTATTACTCCTGGGTAACATTTATGCCAAGTATCAAATGAATCAGGTTGAAAGTGAAGGGGGAGTTCAAAGTACAAGATTTTGCCTGTCAATTTCAAGGCCAAAGGTCAAGGTCAAGGTCACAGAGACCTACATTGTGTGTCTTGCACATCTATTACTCCTGGGTAACATTTATGCCAAGTATCAAATGAATCAGGTTGAAAGTGAAGGGGGAGTTCAAAGTACAAGATTTTGCCTGTCAATTTCAAGACCAATTTCAAGGCCAAAGGTCAAGGTCACAGATTTTGTGTCTTGCACATCTACTACACCTGAGTAACATTTATGCCAAGTATCAAATGAATCAGCCTGAAAGTGAAGGAGGAGTTGAAAGTACAAGATTTTGCAGACAGACCGACCGACGGCCAACCGACCGACCAACCGACATGCTGATTCCAGTATACTCCCCTCAAACTCTGTTTGTAGGTGTATAAATAATGATGCACCATAAGAAATGATGAATGGCAGCTTCAAGCAGATTGAAAATAAAATGTGCCTTCTAAAGGGTGTGTTCGGTTTTACTTTTAACTGCTCCGAGGCCCACATGGAAGATTGGGCTTGCCTAAATGTGTAGCCTCAGTAAATAAAGTCGTTATTATTATTATTATTATTATTTAAGTGGTCATCTGTCTTAAATCCTAGAAACGGTAACGGGTTAAAACGAATCTGGGGCCCGTTTCATAAGACTTCGTACGATAAATGTTGTCGTAAGTCAGATTATAAAAGTCTCCATTATTATTTACTTCTCCATGTTATCCTGTCTTGTGACATCTCTTTTAGAATCGTCGTTTCAAGACGATTCCATAGAGATGTCACAAGACAGGAATAGATAAAACAAGAGGGCCTGAAGGCCCTGATATCGCTCACCATTTGTAATGAAGCCCGATAGCTTTACCTTTGAATTTCACCCGTTTTATTCTAAATCCTTTCAAGTTTGTCGACCTACTGTAGTATAGTAGAGTACATCAAAGGCAAATAACTAGAGCCTAAACAATACTGATCGAAATGAAGCCTTTTTCTAGCATTTCAAAGTATATCAAGGGCAGGTAACTATTGCCACAATGATTACATTTCAACAATAATTGCACTCCTTCGAGAACGTATAGCTACATCCTTTGTGTACAAGTATAATCAAAATCCATTGAAAACTGTGGTTGCAAGAGTGTAAACGCTGTAAAATATGGCATTTTCAGCAATTCAAAGGTAGATATCTCTTGATCTATTTGTCCGATTCCAACCATAATCACTATTTTATGAACTCTTATGGTCATATACAATCTGCGCAAGTTTGAGAGAGTTGGGATAAATATTGTGGCCTCTAGAGCGTAAACACTGTTAAATATGTCATTTTCAGCAATTCAAAGGTAGATAACTCTTGATCTACTGATCTGATTACAACCATAATTAAACTCATCTGAAGTCTTATGGTAATATACAATCTGAGTAAGTTTAAGAAAGATTGGATACAATTTGTGGCCTCTAGAGTGTAAATATCGTTAAATATGGAATTTTCAGCAATTCAAAGGTAGATAACTATCGACCTATAAATCTGATTTCAACCATAATCAAACTCATTTGAACTCTTATCGTCATATACAATCTGGGCAAGTTTTAGAAAGATTGGATAAATACTGTGGCCTTTAGAGTGTAAACACCGTTAAATATGGCATTTTCAGCAATTCAAAGGTAGATAACTCTTGATCTATTTACCCGATTTCAACCAAAATTAAACTCGTCCGAACTCTCATGGTAATATACATGGTAATATACAATCTGGACAAGTTTTAGAAAGATTGGATAAATACTGTGGCCTCTAGAGTGTAAACACTGTTAAATATGGCATTTTCAGCAATTCAAAGGTAGATAACTCATGACCTATTTGTCCGATTTCAACCATAATCGAACACATCCGAGCTCTTATGGCAATATACCATCTGCGCAAGTTTGAGAAAGATTGGATAAATAATGTGGCCTCTAGAGTGTAAACACTAAAATTGTTGACGACGGACGACGGACATTCAAGGATTGCAAAAGCTCACCCTGAGCTAGCTCAGGTGAGCTAAAAAATCAGAAATTAAAATTTTAAAGTTTATTTTTACTTAGTCTACGACCGTTTTTGTAGTACGAAGTGTTATGAAACGGGCTCCTCACGAACAGTGTCAGGGGCGTGTCTGGACCAATTTCGAGTTTACGCACCATGACTAGTGGGGTCCGGGGGCATGCTCCCCCGAAAAAAAAATCCATTGGAAAGCCGTACGTGCATTTTGAGGGGTATTTAGAATATAAAAAAGCCTTTGTAAAATGATATTTAAACTATCGTTTTAGAAAGGGTTTTTTATATTCTAAATACCCCTCGCAATGCACATACGGCTGTTTGATGTAATAAAATACATCAATAAATTTAGTTACTTATCAAAACACAAACTATTAGAGCTATAAGAACATTCTTTGTTTGAATTAAACTGTTTAAGTATTTAATTAACAGGGTGTCAACAATTTTAGTGAAGCCAAATTCCCTGACTTTTCGCCGACTAAAATCAATTTTCCCTGACTAACCAACTATGTCCGTACGGTTCTGAGATGTGTTAGCCTCCTCCTCCTCTCCACCAGGAACCTATATATACGTTCCTGTCTCCACCTTTTATATTACCAACTGCAATTGAATTACCCTCTATTCGTGTTTCACTTTTGTCTGTTTACTTTCTCTTGATTTTACCTTCTATTGTACCTGTTTTACATACATGCACATGCATTTTCAAAACTTAATTACACTTTTGAATGAGTGCTTGAAATGCATATCAAAATACAGAGAAAGATAGTTGCTCTCCTGACCTCCCCTTTTGTATGAAGGAAAATACGATTGGGGCACACGTCAGGGGCGTAGCTAAACAAAATTAGTGTATGCAACTTTGGACAATTTTATTCCTAAATGGTCTCTGGTGCGTTTTTCATATCCAAACCAGGTAAATTACTACCATACATTTATGCAAGAATTCGACTGCATTATCCTTTTTCATTTTTGATAGATTAGTTTCTGGCCATTTTTCTCTAACCCCTACCCTCACCAATAATTAAGTGTACATACTAATACTAGGGGGCATGCTCCCCTAGGAAAATTTTGATTTCTAGATGTTTTCTGGTGCGTTCTGGGGGCGTTTCGCACATTCAAAACAGGTACAATACACATGTACTAACATAAATCTATGTCGAAATTCTGCCACTAATACTTAGAATTGTACGAAACATCTTTAATTGTTATGGGCAATTTTACCAGGTTAAATCTACATTCTCGTAGACTGAGTAATGGCCAAACTAAAAATTTATCAGAGGGTGAATTATGTGCGTTGTGTATAATTTGAAGTAGACTAAAGACACATTTAAAAATATTATTTATGCCTCACCCGGGTAAGGTGGTGATTTTTATTGCATTTTTAGCGTTTTTAAATTTTCGACTTTGTCAATTAACTTTACGCACGTGCGTGAGTGCGTAAGCCTAGACACGCCCCTGAGTGTTTGCATGTTTGTTCTTCCTACAGTCGGGTTTTCTCTCTTTCAGAAACCTTATCACAGGGCTGTCATAAGTTGATCATGAAACTTCTAAGATTTTCAATTTTTCTGTTTTTCAAGCGCAATTACATAAAGTAGGTTGAAACACGAAGTACTAATGCCTCGCTCACATTTGCTGCGGCTGCCGTACGGCGGCCGCACGGCTTGTTGTTTCTACGGCGAGTAGCAATTCCCCGGCCGCCGCAGAATTCCTACGGCCGCCGTGTGTTGCGCTCACATTTGCTGCGGCTGCCGCACGGCGAGTTTCTATTTTTTTAGGTTAAAAACCTGCGGCCACCGTACGGTCGCCGTACGGCCACCGTACGGCAGCCGTGGAAGCTCCACCAGATTCTCTGCAAGCAAAATGCTGCTCCTGCTACATAACTTGGTTTTGCTACATGTTCACGCAACTCATATTAGTCCAACTACACCATGAACTCAATGGACACATTACGACAGCACTTAAGAACATCTAAACCCATTTTTAATAATACACATGTTTTACATGTATGAACAAAAGTACAAATGCACAATAAGAAAAGTGACAATTGAGTTACGGCGGCCGTACGGCCACCGTACGGCAGCCGTAGAACCACTCTGCGGCGAGTGTTTTCTACGGCCGCCGTAGGAATTAAAAAATGTTATAACTCCGCGTTATAATTCTACGGCGACCTCTACGGCCTGTGAAATATGGGTATACGCCGTGCGGCTGCCGTGCGGCGGCCGTACGGCCGCCGTAGGATTTCTACGGCGGCCGTGGGAAACTACCGATTTTCCGATTCTGCGGCCGCCGTACGGCAAATGTGAGCGCACTATGAGGGTTTAACAGGCTAGCAGCTAGGGGTAGTGGTCATAGCCAACGGGCCGAATGCCTATGATGTAACGTAGTTCACTGTTAGAAAATTCACGGTATTGAATAACCAATAAAATGAAAGCTAAATAGCATCGACCTCTAACTTGTGACACTATTATTTATTTGTTCACCATGTGATATGTTTAAATGACTGAGAGCGAATCTCAATACATATTGCAATTTCAGTTAAACCTGCATAACGTAGTTCACTTAAACTCTGAAAAAACGGAAAAAAATTGAAAGCTGAAATATACAAGCGATCACTGGTTTTTCAGATAGCATTGATGTTTATTTTCAAAAAAATTGATATATGTAACTGTTTTAACTAAATGTTTAGTTACTTGGAAAAACAAATTAAAATTATATAACATTTAACATGTTTCTAATACAACAAACCCCCAAGTGCCAAGTAAAGGGCGTGTGGCATGTTATTTTACACCTTTATGCACTATTCTAGAGTCTGAATTGGAAACAAAAATGAATGTAGGAAAGAATTTTGTCTTTTGCACATAACAGCTAAATATGAATCTATGGTGAAAGACCTTATTTGGTGTGAAATGCACTCATTTGAAGGAAATATGAGCCTGTGACAAGAAATAAGTGTTTTGGCGCAGTTTAACTGATTTTGAGCGTTCAATCCTAGGGACGAGTAAAATCGTCATTTACAAACACTTGTGTACTGAAAGCTCCCTAGGGAAAATTTGATTTTCAAGATCGTCTCTGGTGCGTTCTTTGGGCGTCGCACATTCAAAACAGGTAAAATAGATCTTCTAACATAAATCCATGTAAAAAATTCTGCCACTTATTAATACACTCACAGGTACTCGGCGCATTTTTTGTTTACTATCTACCATATATTAGAGATAAAAGGTAGATCTGAATAGTAAAAAAAATGTGTCAAGTACCTGTGAATACACCTGATCAAACTACTGGGGTGGGGGCTCCCCCGTGTCTCTCCATCCCCCAGCCCTATTCCTCCCAACAAACCATACCAATCCTAAACTAAGTAGGCTCTCCGATAAATACGCCTTATGTGTAACGCCCTTAATTTAGTCATACACTAGTTCCAATTTATACAGTCAGAAACTAGAACGGCTATTACTAAATGTGATAAATACCCCCACTATACAGCACTCTGTCACACTCTGCAGACGTTTTCAATAAGGTTTTACAATAAGGTCAAAGGTGTAAGCCAAGGTCAAAATGACTTAAAAATAGTTTGACACTCTGCAATCCCAACATATAATAATGACAACACACCAGGTTTGGTAATCGTGGATGATAGGGTAAAAGAGATATGCTCTGGACAATTTCTTTTTCATAACCAAGGTTAGAGGTCAATTTCAAGGCCAAAGGTCAAGGTCACAGAGATTTGAAATTTATGTCTTGCACATCTACTACTCCTGAGTAACATTTATGCCAAGTATCAAGTGAATCAGGTTGAAAGTGAAGGAGGAGTTCAAAGTACAAGATTTTGCCTGTCAATTTCAAGGCCAAAGGTCAAGGTCAAGGTCACAGAGACCTACATTTTGTGTTTTGCACATCTATTACTCCTGGGTAACATTTATGCCAAGTATCAAATGAATCAGGTTGAAAGTGAAGGGGGAGTTCAAAGTACAAGATTTTGCCTGTCAATTTCAAGGCCAAAGGTCAAGGTCAAGGTCACAGAGACCTACATTGTGTGTCTTGCACATCTATTACTCCTGGGTAACATTTATGCCAAGTATCAAATGAATCAGGTTGAAAGTGAAGGGGTAGTTCAAAGTACAAGATTTTGCCTGTCAATTTCAAGGCCAAAGGTCAAGATCTAGGTCACAGAGACCTACATTGTGTGTCTTGCACATCTATTACTCCTGGGTAACATTTATGCCAAGTATCAAATGAATCAGGTTGAAAGTGAAGGGGGAGTTCAAAGTACAAGATTTTGCCTGTCAATTTCAAGGCCAAAGGTCAAGGTCAAGGTCACAGAGACCTACATTGTGTGTCTTGCACATCTATTACTCCTGGGTAACATTTATGCCAAGTATCAAATGAATCAGGTTGAAAGTGAAGGGGGAGTTCAAAGTACAAGATTTTGCCTGTCAATTTCAAGACCAATTTCAAGGCCAAAGGTCAAGGTCACAGATTTTGTGTCTTGCACATCTACTACACCTGAGTAACATTTATGCCAAGTATCAAATGAATCAGCCTGAAAGTGAAGGAGGAGTTGAAAGTACAAGATTTTGCAGACAGACCGACCGACGGCCAACCGACCGACCAACCGACATGCTGATTCCAGTATACTCCCCTCAAACTCTGTTTGTAGGTGTATAAATAATGATGCACCATAAGAAATGATGAATGGCAGCTTCAAGCAGATTGAAAATAAAATGTGCCTTCTAAAGGGTGTGTTCGGTTTTACTTTTAACTGCTCCGAGGCCCACATGGAAGATTGGGCTTGCCTAAATGTGTAGCCTCAGTAAATAAAGTCGTTATTATTATTATTATTATTATTTAAGTGGTCATCTGTCTTAAATCCTAGAAACGGTAACGGGTTAAAACGAATCTGGGGCCCGTTTCATAAGACTTCGTACGATAAATGTTGTCGTAAGTCAGATTATAAAAGTCTCCATTATTATTTACTTCTCCATGTTATCCTGTCTTGTGACATCTCTTTTAGAATCGTCGTTTCAAGACGATTCCATAGAGATGTCACAAGACAGGAATAGATAAAACAAGAGGGCCTGAAGGCCCTGATATCGCTCACCATTTGTAATGAAGCCCGATAGCTTTACCTTTGAATTTCACCCGTTTTATTCTAAATCCTTTCAAGTTTGTCGACCTACTGTAGTATAGTAGAGTACATCAAAGGCAAATAACTAGAGCCTAAACAATACTGATCGAAATGAAGCCTTTTTCTAGCATTTCAAAGTATATCAAGGGCAGGTAACTATTGCCACAATGATTACATTTCAACAATAATTGCACTCCTTCGAGAACGTATAGCTACATCCTTTGTGTACAAGTATAATCAAAATCCATTGAAAACTGTGGTTGCAAGAGTGTAAACGCTGTAAAATATGGCATTTTCAGCAATTCAAAGGTAGATATCTCTTGATCTATTTGTCCGATTCCAACCATAATCACTATTTTATGAACTCTTATGGTCATATACAATCTGCGCAAGTTTGAGAGAGTTGGGATAAATATTGTGGCCTCTAGAGCGTAAACACTGTTAAATATGTCATTTTCAGCAATTCAAAGGTAGATAACTCTTGATCTACTGATCTGATTACAACCATAATTAAACTCATCTGAAGTCTTATGGTAATATACAATCTGAGTAAGTTTAAGAAAGATTGGATACAATTTGTGGCCTCTAGAGTGTAAATATCGTTAAATATGGAATTTTCAGCAATTCAAAGGTAGATAACTATCGACCTATAAATCTGATTTCAACCATAATCAAACTCATTTGAACTCTTATCGTCATATACAATCTGGGCAAGTTTTAGAAAGATTGGATAAATACTGTGGCCTTTAGAGTGTAAACACCGTTAAATATGGCATTTTCAGCAATTCAAAGGTAGATAACTCTTGATCTATTTACCCGATTTCAACCAAAATTAAACTCGTCCGAACTCTCATGGTAATATACATGGTAATATACAATCTGGACAAGTTTTAGAAAGATTGGATAAATACTGTGGCCTCTAGAGTGTAAACACTGTTAAATATGGCATTTTCAGCAATTCAAAGGTAGATAACTCATGACCTATTTGTCCGATTTCAACCATAATCGAACTCATCCGAGCTCTTATGGCAATATACCATCTGCGCAAGTTTGAGAAAGATTGGATAAATAATGTGGCCTCTAGAGTGTAAACACTAAAATTGTTGACGACGGACGACGGACATTCAAGGATTGCAAAAGCTCACCCTGAGCTAGCTCAGGTGAGCTAAAAAATCAGAAATTAAAATTTTAAAGTTTATTTTTACTTAGTCTACGACCGTTTTTGTAGTACGAAGTGTTATGAAACGGGCTCCTCACGAACAGTGTCAGGGGCGTGTCTGGACCAATTTCGAGTTTACGCACCATGACTAGTGGGGTCCGGGGGCATGCTCCCCCGAAAAAAAATCCATTGGAAAGCCGTACGTGCATTTTGAGGGGTATTTAGAATATAAAAAAGCCTTTGTAAAATGATATTTAAACTATCGTTTTAGAAAGGGTTTTTTATATTCTAAATACCCCTCGCAATGCACATACGGCTGTTTGATGTAATAAAATACATCAATAAATTTAGTTACTTATCAAAACACAAACTATTAGAGCTATAAGAACATTCTTTGTTTGAATTAAACTGTTTAAGTATTTAATTAACAGGGTGTCAACAATTTTAGTGAAGCCAAATTCCCTGACTTTTCGCCGACTAAAATCAATTTTCCCTGACTAACCAACTATGTCCGTACGGTTCTGAGATGTGTTAGCCTCCTCCTCCTCTCCACCAGGAACCTATATATACGTTCCTGTCTCCACCTTTTATATTACCAACTGCAATTGAATTACCCTCTATTCGTGTTTCACTTTTGTCTGTTTACTTTCTCTTGATTTTACCTTCTATTGTACCTGTTTTACATACATGCACATGCATTTTCAAAACTTAATTACACTTTTGAATGAGTGCTTGAAATGCATATCAAAATACAGAGAAAGATAGTTGCTCTCCTGACCTCCCCTTTTGTATGAAGGAAAATACGATTGGGGCACACGTCAGGGGCGTAGCTAAACAAAATTAGTGTATGCAACTTTGGACAATTTTATTCCTAAATGGTCTCTGGTGCGTTTTTCATATCCAAACCAGGTAAATTACTACCATACATTTATGCAAGAATTCGACTGCATTATCCTTTTTCATTTTTGATAGATTAGTTTCTGGCCATTTTTCTCTAACCCCTACCCTCACCAATAATTAAGTGTACATACTAATACTAGGGGGCATGCTCCCCTAGGAAAATTTTGATTTCTAGATGTTTTCTGGTGCGTTCTGGGGGCGTTTCGCACATTCAAAACAGGTACAATACACATGTACTAACATAAATCTATGTCGAAATTCTGCCACTAATACTTAGAATTGTACGAAACATCTTTAATTGTTATGGGCAATTTTACCAGGTTAAATCTACATTCTCGTAGACTGAGTAATGGCCAAACTAAAAATTTATCAGAGGGTGAATTATGTGCGTTGTGTATAATTTGAAGTAGACTAAAGACACATTTAAAAATATTATTTATGCCTCACCCGGGTAAGGTGGTGATTTTTATTGCATTTTTAGCGTTTTTAAATTTTCGACTTTGTCAATTAACTTTACGCACGTGCGTGAGTGCGTAAGCCTAGACACGCCCCTGAGTGTTTGCATGTTTGTTCTTCCTACAGTCGGGTTTTCTCTCTTTCAGAAACCTTATCACAGGGCTGTCATAAGTTGATCATGAAACTTCTAAGATTTTCAATTTTTCTGTTTTTCAAGCGCAATTACATAAAGTAGGTTGAAACACGAAGTACTAATGCCTCGCTCACATTTGCTGCGGCTGCCGTACGGCGGCCGCACGGCTTGTTGTTTCTACGGCGAGTAGCAATTCCCCGGCCGCCGCAGAATTCCTACGGCCGCCGTGTGTTGCGCTCACATTTGCTGCGGCTGCCGCACGGCGAGTTTCTATTTTTTTAGGTTAAAAACCTGCGGCCACCGTACGGTCGCCGTACGGCCACCGTACGGCAGCCGTGGAAGCTCCACCAGATTCTCTGCAAGCAAAATGCTGCTCCTGCTACATAACTTGGTTTTGCTACATGTTCACGCAACTCATATTAGTCCAACTACACCATGAACTCAATGGACACATTACGACAGCACTTAAGAACATCTAAACCCATTTTTAATAATACACATGTTTTACATGTATGAACAAAAGTACAAATGCACAATAAGAAAAGTGACAATTGAGTTACGGCGGCCGTACGGCCACCGTACGGCAGCCGTAGAACCACTCTGCGGCGAGTGTTTTCTACGGCCGCCGTAGGAATTAAAAAATGTTATAACTCCGCGTTATAATTCTACGGCGACCTCTACGGCCTGTGAAATATGGGTATACGCCGTGCGGCTGCCGTACGGCCGCCGTAGGATTTCTACGGCGGCCGTGGGAAACTACCGATTTTCCGATTATGCGGCCGCCGTACGGCCGCCGTAGGGCAAATGTGAGCGCACTATTAGTGTGTCATTACCTCGTGGTTAAAGTAAAGCAGAATGCACCTTAAGGCGCATTCTGCTTTACTTTCAGTCTGCTTTCTAGGCTGCCATCTGCCAGGTTAAAAATCAGAAGATTTCGGAAAAATCAGGAGAAAATTCAAATGGAAGCCTAAATTAATTTGCTTGCATCATGTCGCCTTTTTCGATACACAAAAACGTGTTGAGCCTGAGCTATAACGGTACTACGCACCGCCCCAGCTGAGTAAAACTAGGTCAACGCCAACCAATCAAAATCCTTTGTGTATCTGGTAAACGGCGTATGACTGTAATGGCCTAATGTGCTTCTGTTCGGTTGTCCGAAGTCGACTTTTCGAAGTTTGGGCAAAGCTTTTTTGGAGCAATTAGAACTTTGTATTTGTATCAGAGAGTTGAATGAGTCATCTGTAACAGTTAGAGTGACCCGACAGTGCCTGACATCCGCAGAGTTTGGAAACAGAACGACGTGTGGCTGTTTGGGGATAGCAGTCATTCATAATTGTCGGAGGTGAGAAATGGGTCAAGTTTTTATCGATGGTTAGCTGAAAGTTGCATTGTGTTGAATTAACGTTCATACTATGTCATTGTTTAGATTTGGTTGTTCTTGGGTTTGTATCATTTACAGTAACTCCCCTTGCCTATGAAACTTTGGAACTATTTTCGCTTCTGGAATCGCAATAAGGTTGTAGGTAAATAGGTTCAAATTGCTCACACCTGTAAAGAAATTTTATAGGCTACATTATAATACGTTAGTTTTTCTTGCAGATGATGGACTACGACCTGATGCACACAGATTATGTCACGGAAGCTGAAGAATTTTTTTCAAGCGAAAGGAAAAACGTGTCGCATGGAAAGAAGGCTGCACCTCGGTTCCAGCTGCAGAAGTCGGTATGTATTCTTTCGCTTTTCATTGATAAAACTTAGAGAGGCCCGTTAGAGGATTGTCGTCTGGCTGCTAAGTTCTAATTATATTCTGGCAGTAAGAGTGATTTACCGATGATGGTAAGTCGCATCTAATAAAATTAACTAAATTACGCCAAATTGGTAATGTTGACCAAGTTCCATGGACCATGTTAAACTAAAAAAACAACAATAAGAGCATAAACCTATTTGCATGCTGGGTAATGTGTTCGTCTGCTATAATTGATGTCGTCTGCTACTGTTCTAAGTCAGAAAATTTAAAATTTCTTTTCCAAATTAGGGTCAGAGTGTCAAACAGTTTGCGTCCTGGTGAGACTCAACTTTACTCCATGTATCATCAGGATCAAAATGTTTGCACTGTGAGTGATAATCACCATGAGCTGACATGTATTCTTTAGATCTAGATCTACTTTAAAGTTTTGTTTTAAATTCGTTTTTCTCTTTTTTGCATGCATTTTCTCTCGTATTTTGTTATCTAGAACTTTTGCTTAAAAAACAGACAGAAATCTCCCTGCATGATAGATAGCATATGTTTTCTAATTGAAGACAAATGTTGCTAAAAGCAATCTGAAAGTAAAGCAGAATGTAATTTTACTTTACATTTGGCTTACTTTAAGCTAAATCTAGATACTTACTATCTGCTTGCATATAGGAAACTATTTCTCATAGTGCATATTATCCTATAATCTTCATTGAAAGAATAATGAAATGCATAAAAAGGCGTATGTATGAAGTAATGGGTTAAAGATATTCTCCAAAGTTCATTCATGACACCGCCCCGTTTGCTTTCCCCAGGTAAATGTATGTGGAACACAAGGGTTTAGTCATTAGTGTCCTTAGTCTTTTAACCCATTACCCCATAGCCTGTTTCTACCTTTAAAGGCAGATGACAAGTTTCTTAAAGCAGGTTGATTCGTTGAAAGTAAAGCAAAATGTGCCCTTACCCATTACCCCATAAATACGCCTTTTTAGCTCACCTGAGCCAAAGGCTCAAGGTGAGCTATTGTGACCGCTCACCGTCCGTAGTACGTCTGTCCGTCTGTCAGTTCACTTTTACTGCAAACGACATCTCCTCTGAACCCGCGGATTGTAGGGCGGATTCAAACTGCTCATGATGTTCCTTGGATGCTTCTCTACAGAAGTTGTTCAAATGAAAGAGAAAAAGCAAAAACTCTGCTTGAAAAAGCAAAAAAGCAAAATTTTTTAAAAAATCTTCTTGCTAAAAACTACTAGGCCCTAAGCTTTGATATTTTTACAGTAGAATCTCCTGGTCGATCCCTCTATAGTTTGTTAAAATGAAATCCCTAGGGTCACACTTGACGCCACCCTGCGCAGTTTAAGTGCTGCTCTAGGCAGGTTTCACAGTATTTTTGATGAAGCAGAAGCAGAACTGTATTTTACCTGAGTTACTCTTAATATACTAAGGGCAAATAGCCAATATTTGCAAACATTTTGGATCCAGATCAGATGCAACATAATCATAATGCTACATCTAATCTGGATCCAACCTATTTGCCACTCATTTACCAACTTAACATTTTCTAAATTGTTTTTTGTACACTTTTCACATACAGTAGGTTTTAAGCAGACATCATTTCAGTCTGGTAAGGGTAAGCCCCAGAGCCCTAGCCACTGAGGTCAAATATTATGTAACTGGTAGGGATCACAGAACTGGTCATGATCAGCTGAACATGTTGTCTGCTAAAGTTTAGATATGGTTCAGTCTGCTTCATACTTAGAGAAACAGGATCTGGAAGTGATCCACTGACAGTTATGTAATTATGTCTTATGCCATATTTATACATATGTTTAATATTGGTTTTGTCAGAGTTATCTGTATGTCTTTTCATTTTTTCTTGTCCAGGATTCAACCCTTTCCCCCCATATACTGACGTTTGTTAACCCATTACCCCATAAATGTGCATTTTTAGGCCTTTGATTTATTCCTCTACTTAAGAAAATAATTCCACTTTAAACAGTCATGAAAATGTAAGATGCCAAAGTAAAGCAAAGTGTGCATTAACCCTTAGCCCGCCAAATAAATTGTCGTCTGCTATATTTCTCGTCTGCTTCAAGTTTCAAAGTGCTTCAAAGTTGCTCAAAATTGCTGAAAATGTTGTCTGAGTGTCAAACAGCTTGGATCTGGATGAGACGCCGAGTTACTCGGCGTCTAATCCGGATCCAAGCTGTTTGCATATAAAGCTATTGTCGTGAGTGGCAGGCTAAGGGTTAAGACACATTCTGCTTTACTTTCAACCTGTTTTAGGTGGCCACCTATTTTCAAAACTAGAAACATGCTATGGGGTAATGGGTAAAATGAAATTGCCTATTTGGAAAGAGCCTGATGAGAGGAAGTGCCATTTGCAAAGGCCATAACTCTGACATCATTGTTTTTTGAGTTATTTCCCTTTGTGATATTTTCTTGTCAAGAAGACAACTTCAGTTCTACTGATGCTATTGTAATGAAATTTTATGTATGGAAAGAAACTGATGAGAGAAAATGCCATGCACAAGGGCAGCAATATTTAGTTTTTCCCCTTTCTCATATTTTATTGTCAGGAAAATAATTCCAGTTCTGCTGACGCTAGTGAAATAATTATCATTTATTGGAAATGGAAATAGCTTGATAAGAGGATGTGTCATGGATAAGGGTCATTAGCTTGGCAACAAAATTCACTTTTGTCATGTTTTCTTGTCTGGAAGATAACTCCATTTATAGTTATATTAAAATGTTGTCTTGCCAAGTCAACTTAGGTACAAACTTCAATGTCCTCAGGTGAGCGAATTTAGGGCCATGGCCCTCTTGTTATGTCTCTAATTTATTCCTCCATGGAAGAAAATAGCCTTAAGGTGCATTCTGATTACTTTCAACCTGCTTTAAGTGGTCACCTGTTTTCAAAACTAGAAACAGGATATGGGGTAATGGGTTAAGGTACATTCTGCTTTACTTTCAACAGGCTTTAAGCTACCATCTGTCAGAATATAGAAAATATTTCTAATGCTGTATAAATTTGAATTCTTTTCTTCATTGGAGGGATTTAAAAAGGCGTAATCATTTGGTAATGGTTTAAAGTAAAATTGTAAAAAAAAAAATTTAAAAAAAATTGTATTCTTAAGGCTTTTGATACAGAGTTTGAGACTAGGGCTTAGAATTTAGATATGCTTCCCTGCAATGGTAGAGAAATTAGAGAATGTCTTTAAGACAAATGGAGGATCTTTTAGGTACTTATAACTTCTTAACAATGGACAACATATTTTATCCTGAATTATTCTGTCACCCTTAATAATGAAACATGATTTTTAAGTGTTGCTTTACCGTAAGAGTGACAGTAGTGAGTACTGTTCTTACTTTAACCAAATACCACATACTAGCATGTTTCTTGGTTTGAAGACAGATTCAGTATTTAAAGCAGGTTGGAAGAAAAGCAGAATTCACCTTCAGGATGCATTAGAACTGCTTTACTTTCAGCTTGATTTAAGCTATCACCAGCTTGGATAAAGGAACTATTTTTGATGTTGTACATTCATTACTGTGTAAATTGCAACTTGTTTTCAGTGGAGGAACAAATTAAAGGTGCAAAAAAGGCATATTTATTGTGTTATAGGTTAACTTATCTGGAGTTGTGATTATTGTTCTTGAAGTTGTCACTGGTAAACATAACGAGGATAGAACACTTAAGTAGGCATGTACACTAGCTTCCATTTTTTGTAAAAAAACCAATACAGTAAAACCACTTAAAGCAGGCTCAAAGTAAAGCAGAATGCATCGTAAGGCTTAGTCTTCTTTACTTAAAGCCTGCTTAAACCCCCATAGCTTGTTTCTAGGTGTGAAAATAGGTGACCACTTAAAGCAAGTTAACAGTAAAGCAGAATGCGCTGTAAGGCGCATTCTGCCTTACTTTCAGTCTGCTTGAAGCTTACATCTGCTAAATATATAGAAAATATTTTTATCAAACATATTTATGACTGTATAATTAAATTGCAACTCAGAATTTCTTCAATTGAGGAATAAATTGAAGACCTAAAAAGGCCTATTTATGGAGTAATTGGGTTAAGTGGTCATCTTTTACTCGAAACAGGCTATGGAGTATAAGGGGTTAATGAATCATCACATCAGAATCTACACTGTTTGCAAAAGTAGCATGTACTCCGGTTTCAAGTATAGAATGGATTCAAATCATATTTCTCAGTGGTTAGACATAAAGATTGAAATTCATAATGGTAGCTGCAGGATAAGAAACTTAATGTATTAATAAATGACAATTAGTCAAAAACATTGGTTGCAAAAATTATAATTGCTGGGCTGCAACAATAAATGAGCTTTTTTGCATACCAGTAATTTATAACATTTGGCCTATTTTAAGCTAACAATGTTTTCTTAACACATTACTCCATAAATACGCCTCTAGTAATTATGACTGTTATTCCTCCAAAGAAGGAAATATTTTTTCGAATAATTATGTACTATATTAAGAAATATGTTCTTTATTCTAGCAGATGGTAGCTTAAAGCTGGCACCTTAAGGCCTTAACATGGTGTCTTATCAGGATCTAACTGTTTGACACTATGACCCTATTTTCGGAACAGTTAAGCAGACAACAATAATTGTTGCAGAGGGAAAAAAATATTGAAGTGGCATGCAAAGAGTTAATCGAATTTAACACTCAAACTTGTATCAAGACGAGCTAAACTATGAAAAGAAGGTGAACTAGTAGTGATGATGTAATTCAGATGGCAGCTTGAATACAGGACAAGTAAAGCAGATTGCTCCTTTCAATTAGGAGGATTCTACTTTACCTGTGACCTAGCTGCATTAATTATGTAAGCACTCACCTATCTTTAGAGAGATTCATACAGCTTCACATGGCAATTGCTTAACCCATTACACCATAATTTAGTAGAGGGGTCAATTAAAGACGTAAAAGGGGGTATTTAATAAATATGCCTTTTAAAGTTTTTACATCTTTAATTAATTCCTCTACTGAAGAAAATAGTTCAACTTCCAATTTATACTGTTAAAAAAAAGAATCATCAGAAATATTTTCTATATTCTTGCAGATAATAGCTTAAAGTAGGCTGAAAGTAAAGCAGAATGCACCTTAACCTTTCAACCTGCTTTAAGTGGGCAGCTATCTTCAAAACTAGAAACAGGCTATGGAGTAACTAATTAACACAAGTCAGACTTTCAGTCGTTGTTGGACACTGTAAAGTAGGTCAAAGTTGTGCAATTTGATTTGTAATTACTGAATTTGTTTAGATTTAGAAAAACTCTTTCAGTCTCTTGACCTTTCATTCATACTGTACACGATATTTATCTGTATAAAAACTGAGAATGAACATTTATAATTGGCCACTTAATTGCCCCACAGCCTTATGTAATACATGCATTTACAGAGATTTTAATTGTTCTCATGCTTATGGTTTATATTGACGACTTTTGCAAACAGTTTGGATCCAGATGAGCTGCCAAGTAACTTGGCATCTCATCTGGATCCAAACTGTTTGACCTTCAGATTGTACTGCCAAAGACATTGGGGAGGGAAAATACACTTTCTGATATAATTATAATATTGATGTTGAAAACATTTTTAAAGAAGACTACTTGTTTAAAGTTTTATATTTTTTAAAAAAGAAAACTTGTACAGCACGAGAAGGGTTAATTGCCCTCGAGTGATATGGAGTACAGAGATTTTAATGTGGCAGTTATGTTCTTGTATTCATTAAATGAAAAATAGGAGCGTCAAACACATATACGACAACGCAAGGACATGTAACGCTTGTCACGTTTCGTTGTTTCAGGCTTCTACAAGTTATAAACTGTTCATTATACCTTTGATCTCCCCTGCCCATAAACTATAGGCACCTGTCTAGCTAGAAGAAGAATATGCCATCTATTGTTGCTATGCTAGAAATAGAACGGTTTGAGGTAGAAAACAGTGTAGACCCAGATCAAATATTCTCCTTTTGTCAGCCCAAAGACTATTTGTCAAAGTGATTGATCATAAACCGTTTATTATTGATTGAAATCAAATAAGTCAGTTTGTGTGTATGTCCATAAACATTGCAATTTTTACAATGAAAATCAAGCACCCAAAGGGAGATGAACATGTTCTGCGGTTCAGGTCATCTAAGTTTTATTTTGAGAAGTTATTGTTGTTTTTTTTGGACGGGGTTCTAATTCGGTTCCTTACACTTTATTGTGGCTTTGTACATTTGCTGACCAAAGCCACAGCATTTGTGTGAATGGGCTTGATGTGTAATGCTGCATTTTGCATTTTGCATAATGCCGGTTTGTAGGAAAGGGAAAGGAATGCCCAACAGGATTAATCAGTTGTTGCTGGAGAGTAAGGTAAACCTCATTAGCCCATAGCCTATTTCTAGTGACTACTTAAAGCAGGTTGAAAGTAAAGCAGAATGCGCCTTAAGGCGCATTCTGCTTTACTTTCAGCCTGCTTTAAGCTACCATCTGTTAGAATATAGAAAATGTTTCTTTTGGTACATAATTGGAACTACATTCTTCAGTGGAAGAATAAATTAGAGGTGTAAAAAGGAGTATTTATGGAGGAATGGGTTAAATAAGCCTTTTTGTACCTTTAATTGATTCAGCAACTGAAGAAAATAGTTCCAATTTATACTGCAAGTCTGAGTCATGAATATTTGGAATAAGAAATGTTTCTTAGCAGATGGTAACTTAATGCAAGCTTAAATTAAGCAAAATGCAACTTAAGTGGCCACGGTGTCTTCAAAACTTAAACAAGGCTATAGGGTAATGATTATGGGTTAAATAGAAAATTTGAGGTTTTTCAAACAATATGTTCAATAACAAAAGCAAACATTATAAGCACTTTGATATACAGTAAAACTTCTGAAGTTCTCCATTACGACCACGAAAATAAGGCTTATATTGCTTGTATAAAAGACAGATGACAGCTTCATGCAAGCAAGGTGACAGTAAAACAGAAAACTTGTAAAGGCGCTCTCTGTTTTACTGTAACCTTGCTTTATAACTTATGCAGTCACCTGCTGATAACACCTCATAATTGATGCAATTTGGTAATCATAATAGAGGGATTTGACTGTATTTAACAAGTTAAACTTGCTCTTATTAACCCATTTGTGCCCACGATTCCATATATGGGACATAGGCAAACAGTGTAGACTCTGATCAGACGCCGCATTATGCGGCGTCTGATCAGAGTCTACACTGTTTGCTGATAGGATTTCAATATTAAATAAAATGAAAATGAAAATTTTGACCAGGCATCCCTTTGATAAAAAAAGGACTAATCCAATGTAAAATGTGGAAGAATCCACTGGGCGCAAATGGGTTTAGCGTTCATGGAGGAAGCATGCGTTTACTTTGTAACTTTTCCCACTCTAATCACATAGCATGAAGAAGGTTAAAATCAGATAAGGTAAATCTTTTAATTACTAATACATGTATAATCCTTATTTCTCCACCCTATGATGTGACTACTCATTAGCAGAACAGAACAGAACATATTTTATTCAGATTTGTACAAAGTACATCATCTTATTCACATATCATCACGTGACACATGAGAAAGTAACTGTTGTTCAGTTGAGGATGAATACATCAGTTAATTTCGTTAAAGGAATGCCTTATTCGAATAGCCTCTCGTATATATATGCTTAAATTGTACAAAACATATTTGTTGGATGATTTCAATAATTCAATAAATTTAAACATTAATGGTCTTCTAAAGTAGTATTCTTCAGATATTTTACTCTTAAATCTACAAAACGAGAGCTGATGCATATAAGATGGTACTCGTCTTCAATATCTCCAGAATTACAGCATAAACAAATTCTCTCATTACGAGCTAATCGATTACGTGCAAATCTGCCTGTTTGAATTCTGAGAGAATGTGATGACAATCTTATTCTAGAAAATATACATCTTAGCGAATAAGGTAAAATATCAAAATAATTTTCATATTCAATATTGTTTTTCAAATATTTATAAGTATCTAGAACAGGACTGTACTCAACTGAAACATGCCACTGCTGGACAAAACTATCAATAATCCATTGTTTAAAAACATAT
Source organism: Gari tellinella (assembly GCA_922989275.2). Lineage (NCBI taxonomy): Eukaryota > Metazoa > Mollusca > Bivalvia > Cardiida > Psammobiidae > Gari > Gari tellinella. The sequence goes on from OV277863.1 coordinate 73,631,228, forward strand.
GGAAATGTCTTTAAATTTACCTGATTGGTATTCTAAAAGACAAACCCCAATCCATAATTGTTCAGAAGATTCTTAACACTTGCAACCCAATTATTGTGCCCTTTTTCACAATCATCTAGACCTTGCTGATACAATGCTTTAATTAAAATGTTATCATTATTATTCACTAGTTTTAACCAATACTTTATAATACGGACATACTGTAAAATATAGAAAGGATACCGACCCAATTCACCATACCATTAGAGCTTGTGTTTAACCTCACCCCTAATAATCTTTTGCAAAATTTCAAATGTATTCTCTCTATTTCTTTTGACTTACCAAACCCCCATATCTCTGAGCTATAACTTAATATAGATCCAACGAAAGAGTCAAACAACTGACATAACATTTTTGGCTTTAACTTCACTTTTTAGCTCACCTGGCACAAAGTGCCAAGGTGAGCTTTTAGGATCGCTGAATGTCCGTCCGTCTGTCCGTTCACAATTGTTCGTTAACACTCTAGCGGCTACAAATTTCATCCGATCTTCATGAAACTTCATGACAATGTTTGTCTTGATGAAATCTAGGTCAAGATCGAATGTGGGTCATGTCCTGTCAAAAACTAGGTCACTAGGTCAAATCATAGAAAACCTCGTTAACACTCTAGAGGCTACAAATCTCAATGGATCTTAATGAAACTTGGTCAGAATGTTTGCCTAATTGATATCTAGGTCAAGTTCGAATGTGGGTCATGTCCGGTCAAAAACTAGGTCACTAGGTCAAATCATAGAAAAACCTTGTTAACACTCTAGAAACTACAAATCTCAATGGATCTTAATGAAACTTATTCAGAGTGTTTGCCTCATTGATATCTGGTCAAGTTCGAATGTGGGTCATGTCCGGTCAAAAACTAGGCCACTAGGTCAAATCATAGAAAAACCTTGTTAACACTCTAGAGGCTACAAATTTCAATGGATCTTAATGAAACTTGGTCAGAATGTTTGCCTCATTGATATCTAGGTCAAGTTCGAATGTGGGTCATGTCCGGTCAAAAACTAGGTCACTAGGTCAAATCATAGAAAAACCTTGTTAACACTCTAGAAGCTACAAATCTCAAAGGATCTTAATGAAATTTGGTCAGAATGTTTGCCTCATTGATATCTAGGTCAAGTTCGAATGTGGGTCATGTCGGGTCAAAAACTAGGTCACTAGGTCAAATCATAGAAAAACCTCGTTAACACTCTAGAGGCTACAAATCTCAATGGATCTTAATGAAACTTGGTCAGAATGTTTGTCCTGATGAAATCTAGGTCAAGTTTGAATGTGGGTCATATCCGGTCAAAAACTATGTGGGTCATATCCGGTCAAAAACTAGGTCACTAGGTCAAATCACAGAAAAATCTTGTTTACACTCTAAAGATTGATTGGGGGTCATGTCCAGTCATAATCTAGGTCACTATAGGTCAAGTTTGCCATGGTGTACCAGGTGAGCGATTAAGGGCCATAGTGGCCCTTGTTTACAATTATACAGTATAACCTCTGTTATCCGACACCCCATGGTTCCACGTTTGTAAGTCGGTTAAGAGAGGGTGTTGGTTAAAAGAATTATGCCTAAGTTCACAAGTTTACACACCCAAAGATTCAGTCCATTTTTCGCTGCGAGGGGAATTCCTCGATGCCAACTGACATATTAAATATGTATGACTACAGCATACAGCATATATCCTGATCAGATCGTTCCGGATTAAACTAAGAGTCACCTGGTCCGGATCTACACTGTTTTTCCCATTATTCCTTTAAACTACAGTAGGCATAAAATGTGTTTAGTGTACAATCGGAAGTAAACACGCATGTACATAGGGTTCGACGAAAACATCGGCATATTCGTATTTACATTTTATGTACAATGTATTTATTTTCTCTCAATATAACTTTAGCATATATTTTTACGCCTGTGACTATTGATTTAGACTCGAATTATGCGGAAGACGAATTAGATATATATTTTGTACTTTCTCATGTTGACGGTGAGGATGAGTGGCAGACACCTGTGCAATTTAAACACGAAATCATGGTTAGCCATTGTTGGAAAGGATAGATGAGTTGGGTTTTCGGCACTGTGACACTGAATGGGTTGCTTACATTTGTTGGTTTAAGTTATCTTATTAACCCTCATATCATTCACTCACTGTTAAAACAACACACTTTGTTTTACATGGCCATCCGAGCGATGTGTGTCATTATCACCTGCACGAGAGCGATGTGTGTCATTATCACCTGCACTTACATAGTCGCTGTCAATGATCAATGGTCAGCATACCGTCTGATAACGAGGTGTGAAAAACCTCTAATTTGCCTTCATTGGACCGTCGAGGTATGTCGGATAACGGTTAACAGAGGATCCGATCAAGAGAGAGTTTGGTTACATACAACAAATAGGGAAACTGCCGGGACCAAACAGCAGGGTCGGATAACAGAGGTTTCCGGTCAAGAGAGGTGTCGATCGACAGAGGTTATACTGTACAATAATACATTTAAAGCTTTTAAAGATTTCCCAATTAAGTGTTCTTGATTTTTCGAGAATTTACCGGTATAATTAAAAACTAGATAATTAAAGTCATTAACCACATCAATTAATTCCCCATTATAAGTCCATACTTCATTTCTGAGTAATTTGCCTCTTTTTCTGAACACCATGATTTTACTTTTCCCAGTATTAACCTCCAAACCCCAAGTGTGACAGTAAGTGTATAATAAATCTAAGTTTTTCTGTAACTCTTCCACCGTTTTCGCTAGAATTGCCATATCATCAGGCAAATAGCAATAAAATTAATACTATATCATCAATCAATAATCCTGAATTAATATCATCCTGTAAAAACAGCTCTAAGTCATCCATAAATAAAGATACTATAATTGGGGAAATTACCTCCCCTTGCCGTAATCCAACTGCGTATTCAAAATATTCTGAGTAACTATTGCAGTGTTTCACGCATGATTTAACCTTATTGTACATGTCTCTAATAATACACAGTAACTTCCCTTGTATTCCTGAAGAGACAATTCAAACGAGTAGTCACATTATATGATATTGTGAGGAAAAAATGTTTAAGTAGTATGGTAGGAAATATTGGAATTTTTCACTTTACTCCATCCAATCTGGAGCCAAGGTTTATGTTGTGAATCTCTGTTGCTATTTTAAGCCTACATGTTAATGCTGTGTAATTTTTTCTTCTGCAACAATTACTGTCTTGTACTTTTCTAAAAATAATTTTTCTAAACTTCTTTTTAAACCATGGTCAGAGTGTCAAACAGTTTGTATCCTGATGAGACGCGGCATTACGCTGCGTCTCATCAAGATCCAGACTATTAGCAAAAGTTATTATGGTTTAGTCGCTAGCATGCCAAGAGTTTAAGCATGCATGCAACAGGGGTTAAGAATGGGTATTGCAGGATAATGGGTTTTAAATGTTTATATAATGCATAATGTAGTTTGTTTTAATGCAGGTTACATCTTTTGCCAGGTGGTTTTCCACCGAGTGATCCTTGAATGCTAAGTAATATTGCCGTCTGTTTCAATTTTCGTCTGCTACTTTCCAATTCTAAACAATTTAATGTTCTAGAAACTTTCTTTCAACAACTGTCAGTCAGAGTTTCAAACAGTTACTCGGCATCTTATCAGGATCCAAACTGTTTGTAATCAAGGTTTCATTGCTAATATGGCAGAGTAAAAAGCATTGCAAATACAGTGTTTCCTCTCTACAACAGCCCGGCCTCCCAACAACGACTCCCTCCTTACAACGACCCTTGCCGTAGTTCCCTAAACAGGACAATTATGTCTAATGCTTTTATTGCTGCAATATCGTTTACTTACAGTTGTCATCTGCTATTTTCTCAAAGTGACATAATGTATTTTTCGACAGAAAATAAATTAATGACAATGACAAACAGCTTGAATCCAGATCAGATGCCACGTTATGCGGCATCTAATCTGGATTCAAGCTATTTGCAAATGTAGCCAATTTAATTCCCTCCCTATAACGACTCCCTCCGAACAACGCGCATACTTGTTGTCTCCCACTGGGTGTTGTTGTTGAGAGGGAGCGCTGTATCTCATAATCTGCCTTGGCAACGTATAATCTGTACAGTCAACCTCCCCTTAGCAACCATTTAATAAAGACACCTGTAGACTGGAGGTTGATTAATGCATGACAAAGGTAATGCAGAGAGCTTTCATTTTGCATTTCTTTTGTCATGCATTTGATAGCAGCAGCTATTCAGACTTCATAGGTATACTACACTTTGTTCATTTGCAGAACTGGTGTTCAGTATAGTGTGGTAAATTGACAGTTCTTGTTTCAAATTGAAGCTCAATACATGTACTGATCAATTTCCATACAGTATTAACCCATTACCCCATAAATACGTCTTTTTACGCCATTAATTTATTATTACAGAAAATATAGTTCCACATTATAAAGTCATGAATAGGTAGCATAAGACATATTTGTTAAATTCAAGCAGAAGGTAGCTTAAAGCAGGCTGAAAGTAAAGCAGAATGTACCTTAAGGTACATTCTGCTTTACTTCCAGCCTGCTTGAAGTGGTCACAGCTCTTCAAAACTAGAAATACGCAATGGGGTAATGGGTTAACTTGTATTACAGGTATATGCCTTCTCTTTGATAAACTTCGATTACTCTGGCGTCATTGTTGATCAGCGTGACGTTACGTGTCCTGGCTACATGTACATGACGTTCATGTTTAAGCTCTGCATTATTTAGCTTTCTCCTCGATCCCCAGCCGGACCATTGAAGGCCTTCGATTGAGACTTTAAAAAATTGAGGTCCTATGTATCAGTGCTTTACACTGGGCATCTAGAAGAACCAGAGAACTCTGTCAATAATAAGAATAGGGCATGGCATCCAGGTTTTCTGTATCTGCTCCCTCTCTCTCTGGGGCATCCAATTAGCCCATAGATGGCAGAAACAGGCGTTTATAAACAAACAAACAGTTCAGGTAATCCATTACCCCATAGCCTGTTTCTAGTTTGGAAGATATGCAACCACTTGAAGTAGGTTTAAAGTAAAGCAGAATGCGCCTTAAAGGCCTATTCCTGGCTCAGCAGGATGTCTATTGGATTGTATATTGTGGTTGGGCTTGATATACAACTGTTACATCATATTACCCAGAGGCACCTAGGGCATCATGGCCTAGGGTACTAGGTATTACTAGGCATTCTGCTTTACTTTCAGCCTGCTTTAAGCATCTGTCAGGATATAGAAATCATTTTTTATGGTTCATATTCATGACTTTATAAAAATTGAACTATTCTCATCAGTGAAGGAACAAATTAATTAAAAGCCTAAAAAGGCATATTTATGGAGGAATGGGTTGAATGCAGGAAAAAAGGAGCTTTCTGCATTACTTTTGTACATGAACTGCATTAGCTGGCACATGTCCTAAAGTCTGTTATTGATTGGACGCTCACCATAGGCTTGACCATACATTTTAATAGGGTAACTTGTTACAGCTCCACTTAACCAGTGCCATTAATTAGTTTGGGGGGCAACACTTATAAATCTTAGGAAACCGCTGAGTTGGGAATTCAAATTGACTGTGTTGAAGCCAAATATGTACAACATAACCTCCAAAGCTCCTTAACCCATTAACCTCTGGTGAAGAAAATATATGTCATATAAAAACATGGTACCTGTAAAGAGCGCACTTGTCCTATACAAACAGTGTAGATCCTGATCAGAGGGCTACCTGCACTGTTTGTAATTTTGCAATATTTTGTTAAAAACAACCATAAATAGTCCTGTTTGATTATTTACATGTACGTCTATTTCTGTCATCTATGGGCTAATTAGACGCCCCAGAGAGAGTGGAGCGGATACAGATAACCCAGGTGCAATACCCTACTCTTATTATTGACACAGTTCTTTGGTTCTTTTGGATGCCCAGTGTAAAGCACTGATACATCAGACCTCGGAGTAAGGACTTGGTCCAGCCGGGGATCAAACTCATGACCCCTGGTACCGCAGTCGAATGTGCTACCACTGGAACACTTCAGTTGGTCCATAAATAGTCAAAAATGGAATACTCTTAAGTCTTAACCCATTACCCCATATATACACCTTTCTATGCCTTTAACTTATTCCTCGACTGCAGAAAATAAATTCAACTTATACTGTTACAAATAAGAATCATAAGAAGTATTTTCGATATTCTAACAAATAATAGCTTAAAGCAGGCTGAAAGTAAAGCAGAATGTGCCTGGAGGCACATTCTGCTTCACTTTCAACCTGCTTTAAGTGGTCACCTATCTTCAAAACTAGAAACAGGCTATGGGGTAATGAGTTAAATCTTAATTAAAATTCCAAGCTATTTTAATTTCAGGAATCAATTTGTTGACCTTTTTCTCCATAGCAATCAGGGCAAATCACCCATGTCTTAACTAATATATCAGATTTTAAGTATATAGGTAGTATTTCTTATTGTACATGATTGTATAAATAGGAGCTATATTCTTCAGTAGATACGAGCCCAAAGAATAAATTAAATGCACTAAAAGGTACTTCTATGGGGGAAGGGGTTAAGAGAGGGTTTACTGTATATACTGGTAGAACTGGCAAGCATTGTGGTAGATAAGTGTGGAGGACCGTAATGGACTGACAGAAATGGTCTGTATCAGTCCGTAATAAATGGCTATGGTTCCACTTCATAGAGCCTCAACATTCCACCAACATTGATTATCAATTAACAGCAACAGAAACTTTCAAATGTTACAGAATTAACATTGATTATCCCATTACTCCATAGATACATTGTACCATGCACCTTTTGACACATTCGTCTAATTCCTCCACTGAAGAAAATAGTTCTTTTTGTGTCACCAGCTGTAGGCAGAGGTGCCTTTGTGGGATCATCACTTTTCCGGTGTCTGCCAATGCTTACTAGAGGGTACTAATGTGGATAAAATTCTTAGCCCCATAATTGAAAACAATTAACATGCATGGCCATCTCTTGTGATATTAACCTGGCCATTTCTTGTGACATTAACCTGGCCATTTGTGGGACATATGGTTAGGGGTAGCTTCCAGATAATTCTATTTCAAAGTTAGAGCAAAAAGAAATTGTCTCTTGTGCAGCCAGCCACGCAACAGAAAACAAGGATTATCCACCTAAATACCGTCTCGTAAGAAAGTCTGTCCATCGGACCGTCTGTCACGCTTTTTGCGTCACGCCTCATAACTCTGGTTCTACGGAAGCTTTTAAGATGAAATTTCATTTATGGAAATAGCTTGACTAGTGGAAGTCAGCGGCGTAGCTTGGATGAAATGTATGTGTAGGCCTATTATGAGGGGGGTCTGGGGGTCCTCCCCCGGGAAAAAAATTGATCGTAGAACGTCGGAAATGCGTTTTAGCGTATATCTAGAAGGAATAAACATGTTTCTAGAACCATGATTTTTGTATGATATATAGATCAGATCTAATATCATTTTGAACGTTATACTGACGATCGTGTTACTTCGTCATTTAGTACCAAATCACTCTACAAATGAATGGACCATATATTAAGAATCATCTATGCTAGATATAGCGTGTAGAACGGGTTAACTTGTATATGTAAAGTATGTCTTTACATTTAAAGGCATCTTTCGGGTTAAGACGTTGATTCAAGAGTAATCATAAAAGGAAAATAGTCTGACTAGGCTACTACCCCGTATATGTGGTCTAATAGACCATATCAGGGGGTAGTAGTCTTGTCCCAGAGTAAGTGGAATCGGGACTGCACATACTTCCCCATTGGTGGTGGACGATGTTAAATGTTGAGACGAAATGGCAACGAGATCTAGACCATTCAGCTGCCACTGACGTTCAAGTGAAGTACTCATACAAACTCTATTTATCGTCCACGAATATAGTCAGTTTCAATCACTTAATGTTATGATCCATGTGTGGATTTTGAGGTGTTTTTTTTTTGGGGGGGGGGGGGGGGGTTACCGGGGGCATGCTCCCCCGGGAAAAGTTATTCCTAGATGGTCTCTTGTGCATTCTGGGGGCGGTTCGTGCATTAAAAAATTGTAGATCTATAATACTTTACACAAATCTATGTAAAAATTCGATTCAAAATAACAAATTATTTAATTTAGAATAATATTTTTCGACATTATGTTTTCTAACCCTTACTATATACCCCTCTAATTAGTGTACGCACTCTTAATAGGGGGTTGGGTCCGGGGGCATGCCTTAAAATTCCTGTGAACATTTCCATTCATACATGGTCTCTGGTGCGTTTTGAGGGCGTTTCAGGCATTCAAACCAGGTAAAATACTTACATTTTAAGATCAAAGTCGTTTTACTAATTATTGAGGGAGCAGGTATTCGCTTCATGGAACCTAATAACCATATGGCAGCAAACATGCAGCGGTACAAGTCCTTGTTCGGTTGTTTTTTGTTTTTGTTTTTGCATTTTTCCCGTCGCAGACGGGTCTGTTTTGTCTATTGACCCAATTTGACCGCAACTGTATGAAACAATTTAACCAATCAGGAATGATCAGAAATCCTGGTCAATGACCACGTGCTTGAAATGCAGTACTCTTATCGGCCAATGTGCCAAAATGGCCTAGACTGGCGTTCTGTTATTTTTTCTCATCTATCTTGCGAGTGTAAACCTGGCAAAACAATGAGATGCAGTCTAAATTATTGCTGCGTTACTATGTCATCATTTCTAAATTTAGCGTGGATAAGCTCTAAATTTAGCATGTGGGAAAATCAGTGTATACACTTTGTCTCTGGTTACATGTGTGTAAGTGAATACTGTATCCCACAAAAAACTTTAACCTGCGACGGAATATCTTTTTTAAAGATATTTCTTGTTACTAGATGTGATATTTATAAAAAAAAAATCAAGTTCGCTACAGTACTTCAATTACATCGCATTTGACTCAGCTGAATTATAAAGAAGCACATGTCAGATATTGGGAATATCCGACTAACCATGTGGGGGACGAGTACTGGGACTGAATGCATGGTGGTCAGGATCCTGGTATCCTCATCGATAGAAGGTACAATATGATATCCGACGTCGGGATAATTCAGAACATTTTCAGAAATGATCAATTATGTTTACATGTTATAATAAAGCGTTTTCCGGAATGTTTTTCAACCGAGTCTGTGTAAAATGCAATCGTAACGTTCAACCTTTGGATGAAAGAGTAGAATTAAGAATATCGTGAATGCGAGCGTAGCGAGCGAAAAACAAATTGGCTGGTTTTGGCCTGAAAATTGCCTGTGTTTCCCGAAATGACATTGGATCAATTTAAGACTAACCCCCCTTAGGCTGTGTTTTTATTTGCATTTTTGATGTTTTTAGACTTTTTTATTTTTTGACGTTCTGAAAATTATGTGTAGGCCGCGGCCTACACGGCCTATAGGAAGCTACGCCACTGGAAGTGTATTGCAAAAGGGTCATAACTCTTGCATCAGTATTGCGAGAGTTATTCCATGCTTGCTGGCAGGTGACACAAGTGTTCCTAGGAACCCATCTATTCTTAGCTCACCTGAGCTAGCTCAGGGTGAGCTTTTGCAATCCTTGAATGTCTGTCGTGCGTCGTCCTTTGTCAATAATTTTAGTGTGTTAAAGGGAGTAAATCAGATTACTCATATGTATGCAGTAAACCACTCTTAAACAGTCCATTCCCTAATCAGTCGGATACGGCAGCAGCGCCTAGCTAAGACACACATTGCATAACAACAGACTGGTAGCTAAACAACTTTGCTTCACCACCAGCTATATAATATACACTGGATGTCCTAACACTCCGAACTGACCAGGGGAATTTGCATCTTTACCAATTATAGTCATTATGTAGGCTCCCTGTTATGGGATTTTACCTAACATATGCTATATACATATTTTTACATACGAGAGTTGATGTATCTATAGGATACGCAGTGAATGGCATATTGTGTGTTAAAGGGAGGTAATCAGATTACTCATATGTATGCAGTAAACCACTCTTAAACAGTCTCCCCTGGTCAGTTCGGAGTGTTAGGACATCCAGTGTATATTATATAGCTGGTGGTGAAGCAATTCTATTGAGTTGTTTAGCTACCAGTCTGTTGTTATGCAATGTGTACACTCTAGAGGCCACAATATTTATCCAATCTTTCTCAAATTTGCTCAGATTGTATATTACCATAAGTGTTTGGATGAATTCGAGTTTTGCTGAAATCGGACAAATGGGTCAAGAGTTATCTACCTTTGAATTGCTGAAAGTGACATATTTAACAGTGTTTACACTCTAGATCGAGACCACAATATTTATCCAGTCTTTCTCAAACTTGTCCACATTGTATATTACCATCGAGTTTGAATGAGTTTGATTATGGTTGAAATCAGACTAATAGAGCAAGAGTTATCTACCTTTTAAGTTTGAATTGATGAAATGCCGTATTTAACAGTGTTTACACTCTAGAGGTCACAATTTCTATTCAATCTTTCTCAAACTTGCTCAGATTGTATATTACCATAAGAGTTCACATGAGTTAACTATGGTTGAAATTGGACCAATAGTAGTTATCTACCCTTGAATTGCTGAAAATGCAATATTTTTTAACAGTGTTTACACACTAGAGGCCACAATTTTTATTCTATCTTTCTCAAAATTTCTCAGATTGTATATCACTATAAGAGTTTTACTGTTAGCCTAATTTAAGCTACCATTTGCTAGTTACTGTATAAATAAGAACTATTTTCTGCATTGGAGGAATAAATTAAATGTGTAAACATATATATCTATGGAGTTGTGGGCTAATAGTAGTCAGATGACTCTGTTTTGCAACAGTGGCAATGGGTGAAGGATTAAAACATTTCCTCATTTTTTTTTATGCAGCGAAGTTATGAATACCAGAGACACATAACTGTCAGCGGTATTTTTCAGTTATAACAAACAGTACCACTTGTCGGCAGACTCTACACGTCCATTTGTCATGCCTGACACATATAGCTCATATCCCACCTTTAATCCACACACCCTTTTTCTGCTGCGCTTAACTCAAAGACTCGTAATAGTGACTGTTGGGGCCCTGATAAAATTAATATTTCCAAGACATTTCATACAATTTTAAAAAACCCATTAGATTGTACTATTTGATGCCTACGTAGACCTTATAATTATGTTGCCAGAAAAATGAGTAAAATTAAGAAAATACAGCTGAAAAAACACAATTTTCAGCAAGTGCAGTATTCACAGTTTTCAACTTAATTTACATTTGCAAACAATTTGGAACGTACAAATCAGATGCCAAGAAACTTTTCCAGGTTCTTAGAACTTGACCAGATACCAAGGAACTCGGCATCTGATCAGGATCCCATGCTGCTTTAAATTCAATCTACATTCCTGTGTATATAATACTTAGATGTCTTTTGAGTAAAGCCTTTGTGATAACTAAGTTTAAAAAAAAAAAAAAGGCAATTATTGATTTGTTGCAGATCATCCCATTCATTGCATTTGGTATGATTAGGGATATTGGTTACATAATCCATTGCCAAAACTCAAAAGCTTAATTGGATCAGTAAATGACCAGTTAGTTAATTACTGAATACTTGCCATCCTAAATAGCATATATTGATGACTTTGCAAACAGTTTGGATCCAAATGAGATGCCTAATAACTGGGGGTATCATCGAAATCTAAATTGTTTGACACTTGTAATTGTTCTTCAACAGAAACGCTTGAATACATTATAGGGAAGAGAATGTCGTTTCAGATATCATATGTGGAAGACAGCAGTTTTAAAGGAACCAACTTGTTGAAAAAGAACTTCTTTTTTCTATAAACCCATTACTCCATAACCTATTTCTAGTTTTGAAGATAGGTGACCACTTTCAGCCTGCTAAATTTAAGCTATCCTCTGCTAGGATATAGAAATAATTTCTTATGGTGAACATTCTTGACTGTATAAATTGGAACTACCGTATTTTCTTCAGTGGAGGAATAAATAAAAGGCGTCAAAATGCATATCTCTGCAGTATAAAGTGTTAATCCATTACCCCATAGCCTTGTTCTGATACTGGAGATGGGTGACCACTTAAAGCAGGTTGAAAGTAAAGCAGAATGGACCATAAGGCACATTCTGCTTTACTTTCAGCCTACTTTCAGCTACCAGCTGCTAGAATATAGAAATTATTTCTAATGTTGAATATTCACAACTGTATAAATTAGAACTATTTTCTTCAGTGGAGGGATAAATTAGAGGCGTAAAATGTGTATTTATGGGGTAATGGGTTAAAAAAGATAACTTGTTTAGCAAGAAAAGGGGTTAACACTTCTATCATGACATGTGCAATTGCTGCTCCGTCTCTGGAGAGACTCCAAGCTGTCAGAGGCCAGTGAACATAAAAACTACAACAAAAGCTGCATTATGCAGCAGCTTACTGTACAAACTCATGGTTTATAACTTCTCAGTTACTGGGCTTGTCAATAACTAGTTTTCATTGGCTCTTTACGGATTTACCCTAAAAATGTTTAGAAGAGAGACAAACATTGTAGAACCAGATGAGATTGGATGGTTCTGTTTGATCCCTCTGATCTGGATCTACACTGTGTGTAAAGGATGAATTGAGTAGTGCTCATTAAAGTTAAACTGACAAGTACCCTCCACTTAAACATCTAGTGCACAGAGAGAGACTGTAGTCACTATATACTGTGAGACAGGTCTTATAATCCTTACAGTAAAACCTGATTGTTCTATGAATGAAGGTGCATGGGGATCCTTTAAAGACAGGTGACTGCTTAAATTAAAAACAGGTGACCGCTTAAAGGCACAATACCGCCCAAATTGATGTTTAAAACGCGCAATTTCTTATATGATAGCATTTTCTATGTATTAAAACTAAGTGAAATTGGGTGTATGAAGCCTGACATATGCACCCACTTCGTAAAGAATCCTACCTAAATGTGTCGACTTCTTATCGTGTTGGTTTACATTATAAGCGGGTTTGTTTATAAATAAGACTACAGGCTCGTTCCGAGAACTTTCGAACGATTACATAAAGGTCACGTAATTGATTCGGCCGCGACGATGTGTATACATTGCATCAGTTTGTGTAACATTTAGCGGCCAAACTTAAAGGAGTTGTCTCTCTTTGATTGAAAAGCGCTCGACTTGTTGTAAAGAATTATGCAAATGAGCTTTACTGAGTATGTCCGTAAACTTTCGTCGCTATTCAAAAATAAACAAACGTGATTACTTGTTTCCACAAATTTCACTGTTCGTTAGCAATATTGCTTCAAATATCACCACGTATTACTTCTTTTTAGCTCGCCTGTACGTAGAACATGACGAGCTATTGCAATACCCCCGGTGTAGTCGTCGTCGTCGTTGTCGGCGTGAACGGCGTAAACAATTTTAAGAAAATGTCTATAACTTCTATGTCCCTTGAGGTATTGCTTTCATAGTTGGTATGTGTGTGTATATGGACAAGACCTTCCTATGAACAGAAAATTTTTGACCCCTGTGACCTTGACCTTGAACTTAGGGCCTGTGTTTAGGTTTCGGAATCTGCGTTTAGGTTTTGAAAAATGCCTGTAACTTCTATATCCCTTAAGGTATTGCTTCCATAGTTGGTATGTGTGTGTATATAGACAAGACCTTTCCATTCTCAGAAAATTTTTGACCCCTATGACCTTGACCTTGAACTAAGGGCCTGCGTTTAGGTTTCGAAAAATGCCTTTAACTTCTATGTCCCTTGAGGTATTGCTTCCATAGTTGGTATGTGTGTGTATATGGACAAGACCTTTCCATGCACAGAAAAATTTGGACCCCTGTGACCTTGACCTTGAACTTAGGGCCTGCGTTTAGGTTTCAAAATCTGTGTTTAAGTTTAGAAAAATGCCTTTTACTTCTATGTCCCTTGAGGTATTACTTTCATAGTTGGTATGTATGTGTATATGGACAAGACTTTTACATGCAAAGAAAAATTTAGACCCCTGTGACCTTGACCTTGAACTTAGGGCCTGTGTTTAGGTTTCGAAATCTGTGTTTAGGTTTAGAAAAATGCCTTCAACTTCTATGTCCTTTGAGGTATTGCTTTCATAGTTGGTATGTATGTGTATATGGACAAGACCTTTCCATGCACAGAAAAATTTAGACCCCTGTGACCTTGACCTTGAACTTGGGGCCTGCGTTTAGGTTTCGAAATCTGTGTTTAGGTTTCAAAAAATGCCTTTAACTTCTATGTCCCTTGAGGTATTGCTTTCATAGTTGGTATGTGTGTGTATATGGACAAACCCTTTACATGCAAAGAAAAATTAAGACCCCTGTGACCCTGACCTTGAACTTAGGGCCTGTGTTTAGGTTTCGAAATCTGTGTTTAGGTTTAGAAAAATGCCTTTAACTTCTATGTCCTTTGAGGTATTGCTTTCATAGTTGGTATGTATGTGTATATGGACAAGACCTTCCCATGCACAGAAAAATTTAGACCCCTGTGACCTTGACCTTGAACTTAGGGCCTGTGTTTAGGTTTCGAAATCTGCGTTTAGGTTTCTAAAAATTCCTTTTAACTTCTATATCCTTTGAGGTATTGCTTCCATAGTTGGTATGTGTGTGTATATAGACAAGACCTTTCAATGCTCAGAAAAATTTAGACCCCTGTGACCTTGACCTTGAACTTGGGGCCTGTGTTTAGGTTTTGAAATCTGTGTTTAGGTTTCTAAAAATGCCTTTAACTTCTATATCCTTTGAGGTATTGCTTTCATAGTTGGTATGTGTGTGTATATGGACAAGACCTTTCCATGCACAGATAAATTTGGACCCTTGTGACCATGACCTTGAACTTAGGGCCTGTGTGTAGGTTTTGAAAAATGCCTATGTCCCTTGAGGTATTGCTTTCATAGTTGGTTTAAGTGTGTATATGGACAAGACCTTTCCAGGCACAGCAAAATTTAGACCCCTGTGACCTTGACCTTGAACTAAGGGTCCATGTTTAGTTTTCAAAATCTGTGTTTTGATTTCTCAAAATTTTTATTACTCCTATGTCCATTGAAATATTCCTTTCATATTCAGTTTGC
Source organism: Gari tellinella (assembly GCA_922989275.2). Classification (NCBI taxonomy): domain Eukaryota; kingdom Metazoa; phylum Mollusca; class Bivalvia; order Cardiida; family Psammobiidae; genus Gari; species Gari tellinella. The sequence continues at coordinate 73,646,290 of OV277863.1, forward strand.
TTGTGTATATGGACAAGATCTTTCCTTGCATGCAAAATGTTTGAGCCCTCTGACCTTGACCTTGCACTTAGGACCCGCGTTTAGGTTTCAAAGTCTGCGTTTAGGTTTCTCAAAATTTCTTTAACTCATATATCCATTGAGATATTTCTTTCATATTTGGCATGCATGTGTATATGGACAAGACCTTTCCATGCATGCAAAAAAATTAGCCCAGTGTCCTTGACCTTGAACTAAGGTCGCGAAAGGTTTTAGGTTTCGAAATCTGCGTTTAGGTTTCAAAAATGCTTATAATTCCTATGGCCCTTGAGGTGTTATTTTTAGCTCACCTGAGCCGAAGGCTCAAGGTGAGCTATTGTGACCGCTCATTGTCCGTAGTACGTCTGTCCGTCTGTCCGTTCACTTTTACTTCAAACGACATCTCCTCTGAACCCGGGGATTGTAGGGCGGATTCAAACTGCTCATGATGTTCCTTGGATGCTTCTCTACAGAAGTTGTCTAAATGAAAGAGAAAAAGCAAAAACTCTGCTTGAAAAAGCAAAAAAGCAAAATTTTTTAAAAAATCTTCTTGCTAAAAACTACTAGGCCCTAAGCTTTGATATTTTTACAGTAGAATCTCCTGGTCAATCCCTCTATAGTTTGTTAAAATGAAATCCCTAGGGTCACACTTGACGCCACCCTGTGCAGTTTAAGTGCTGCTCTAGGCAGGTTTTACAGTATTTTTGATGAAGCAAAAGCAGAACTGTATTTTACCTGAGTTACTCTTAATATACTAAGGGCAAATAGCCAATATTTGCAAACATTTTGGATCCAGATCAGATGCAACATAATGCTGCATCTAATTTGGATCCAAACTATTGGTACTCATTTACCAACTGAACATGTTCTAAATTCTTTTTTTTGTCACTTTTCGCATACAGTAGGTTTTAAGCAGATATCATTTCAGTCTGTTAAGGGTAAGCCTTCAGAGCAGTTGCTAATTCTACCATACTACCCAGTATTTGACCTCAGCCACTGAACTGATGGTCTTAGCTGAACATGTTGTCTGCTAAAGTTTATAAATGGTTTAGTCTGCTTCATACTTAGAGAAACAGGGTCTGGAAGTGATCCACTGACAGTTATGTAATTATGTCTTTTGCCATATTTAAACATATGTTTAATATTCAAAATATGTATAGCAGACAGCAATTCAGCATAATAAGAGTTAGACCCTAGCCAAATTTCCTACTGGCAGAGTTACATAACTGAACTCAGGTCAGCTGGTCAGCTGATGAGGTTCACTGTAAACAGCAGCATATGGTGTCTGCTATAGTTTTATGCCCTGCAGTTGGGGGCATATTGTTTTTGTCTGTCTGCTTTTTTGTCTGTTTGTCCATTTGTTTGTCTGTCAGTCCACAACTTTAATCTTAGCCATAACTTTGTTAAAGTTAGAAACTTTATAACTTGGGTCATGTCGTACAAAGGTCAATGTCAATTTTGAGATATTTCCCAGTGTCATATTTTCTTGTCTTTGAGATAACTCCAGTTCTACTGATGTTAACCCATTACCCCATACATATGCCTTTTTACGCCTTTAATTTATTCCTCCTCTAAAGAAAATAATTCCACTTTATATAGTCATAAACATGTAAGATATAAGAAATAGTATCTATATCTTAGTAGATGATAACTTAAAGCAGGTTGAAAGTAAAGCAGAGTGCGCAATAAATAATCATATGGAAATACATGTAGCTTGATAAGAAGAAGTGTCATGGATAAGGGCCATAACTCTGCCAACAATATTTTTTTAAGTTATTCCAATTTGTCATGTTTTTTTTGTCTGGAAGATAATTCCATTTACAGCTATATTAAAATGTTGTCTTGCCTATTAAGCTAAGGCACAATGACCTCAGGTGAGCGAATTAAGGGCCATGGCCCTCTTGTTATATTTGATTTGACAGTGTATAATTATGGACAAGACCTTTCCATGCAGGCAAAAAGGTTGACCTCTGTGACTTTGAGTGTGCTTTTAAGTTTCTAAAGGTGCCGGTGGAGAGCTTTGTTGTCTCTCTGACAACTCTTGTTATATGGAACGATTACGATAGTGACATAAATTTCATGTCAGAAAAATGTTTGATTCTGGTTATGTGAGAGAAATATAGTGGCGCACGCTTTAATATGCAGGGCAAAAGTCCTGCAGAAGGCTAGCAGTGAGTGCAAACTTGACACTTTTGCCCATAACAAGTCTGCAACCTGTCCGAGGACAAGAGAGACCTTACCTTGCCAATGTCCTTGGGCTAAATTGTCATAGGGGATGATTTTAGTTTATTTGACAGGGGTTATCCCCTCTGCCAAATGCTGGTCAGTGGTTTTGATCCCATAGATGTTGCTTTGCAGCGAATAAGATTTAGCCGAAATCACTTTCCTGAAATCATCATCATCTCATCTAGTCATCCCTCATCATTCATGGAGGCTATATGACCTATTTTGTGTAACAGTTCCGTAAAACCCAACTCATCCATCCATCTATCTTTCCTGGCAAAATTATCCTTAATTTGTTAGTCAATGTAACTGAATATTTGGAGGGAGAAGGGTTTAGTAGAAAAACTAAGAATTGTCAATATACTTTGTTCTTTATTTCTCCATCAAACCTAACTGGTTAAAATCCACTTGAAAAACAAAAAACTAAAAAATTCATCAAATTACAAATCCAACAACAATCCTAAATGATAGTAAATATGGATCATGGAATGTTGTCCGCAGTTGCTGTTGAAAACCTGTTCTACATATTGACCGCAGAAGTTTGTCACGCCTATACAATGTTTAAAACAAAAAAACACTTTACAATAAGTTCTTTGAACCCATTCCCCCATATAGCTTGTTCTCGTAGCAAGGATAGGCGACCACTTAAAGCAAATTGAAAATAAAGCAAAACAATCATTCAGATCAATACTGTTTTACTTTCAGCCTGCTTTGAGCTACCATTCTGATAGGATATGGAATACTTTTCTTTTGGTGCATATTCTTTGTATAAAGTGTAACTATTTTCTGTAGGGGAGGAATAGGTTATAAAGGCATATTTATGGGGTATAATGGGCTAATGGTCCCAACAGAACTTTGCTGATGTGACTTTATTGTGTTGCTATAATTATGTGCAAATTATAGTGTGTGCCCATTACCCCATAAATACGCTTTTAATGCCTTTAATTCATTCTGGAAATAAGAATGTTTTCTAAATCATATGAGATGGTAGCTTATAAAGCGGGCTGAAAGTTTAAATAGTCACCTGTTTTGAAAACTAGAAACAGGCTATGGGGTAATGGTTTAAGCAAGTTTAAAGTAACACAGAGCGCTCAATTTACAAGAGCTTTTATCTTTATTAGACATTGCTTTAAGCTGTCACCTACGGTACTGTAATAGGATTTGGTGCTGAAACCGAGTGAGAAAATGTTTGATTTGCTCAGTTTACTCCCTCTTTAATCTTGAGCCAGGTGTATATACGCTAAAACTTCCATTTCTGTTTTATTTTAGGTGAGCTATGATCCAGACACGTGTGAGATACCGCTGTTCCTCCGTAGACAGGAGAGCACAGAAGACCACAGAGTTCCCACCCTTGGCAACCTGCCCCGTGTGTCTTCCTTTGAGGATCTATCTGATGAGAGCAGAGGTAAGAAGAGTTGTTTCCCTTTAGTCCATACACACCTTGATTTGCAGTTATACCAAGCCTTAATATTCTATGGAGTGGTCATGGTTTGCGCTTGCATTCACAAACAGTATGGGTCCAGATCGGATGCTGATCTACTCAGTCACAGGTGTCTAATCAGGTTCCAAACTATTTGGCACTGGTGTAAAAGGTTTTTTCACTGAAAGAGATCAGATATCTGGATTTGATAAAAATATGGACTGGAGATGACAATATATGAAGCAGATATCAATATACCGGTACCCGTAAAACAGTGGAGAAGACTGTATCTATAATGCTTTCCCAATAAACATGTTTAACCCATTACCCCATAGCCTGTGTCTAGATATGAAGATTAGGTAGGCACTTAAAGCAGATTGAAAGTAAAGCAGAATAAATTAATGGCTCAAAAAGGTGTATTTATGGGGTAATGGGTGAAGCTAAATCTATTATTTCCATTGCAAACAATTGGAGCCAGATCAGACGCCGGGTTACCCGGCGTCTGATCAGGCTCCAAACTGTTTGCTAATCAGACTAAATTAAATAGTCATGCAGAGGTGTCAAAAGTTGTTATTTCCTACGTTTTATTGCAATGGGTTTGCGTTTAACCCTTTCCCTTATAGTAGCGACTTTCAGCGCATTCATTTTATTCATCCGCCAAAGAAAATAGTTCCATTTTATACTGTCATGAATATGTACCATAAGAAATATTTTCTATATCCTAGCAGATAGTCACTTAAAGCAGGCTGAAAGTAAAGCTACTAGAAACAAACTATGGGGTAATGGGTTAAACAGGCAAAAATAACATTGTCTCCGTTGTAGAAATTACTAGAATAAGGGAGTTCACTGCCAGTCCCTGTTGCTGAGTGTTTCACACTACACACTTCCTTGTTCTCCCAAGCTGTTGTCTGGGTTAGTCTTTAATTAACCTCTTTTTAGCTCACCTGGCACGAAGTGCCAAGGTGAGCTATTGTGATCGCCCTGTGTCCGTCGTCGTCCATCCGTCCGTCAGTCCGTCCGTCTGTCGTCAAACTTTTTCTTTAAAGATCTTCTTCTTGGAAACCACTGGGCCAATTTCTTCAAAACTTCATAGGATTGTTCTTTGTAGGGTACCCTCTCAGATTTCTTCAAATATACCGTAGGTCATCCAATTGAAATTGTGGTTGCCATGGCAACCAATTGAAAAAACTTTAAAAATCTTCTTGTCAAAAACTACTTGTCCGATTTGAAAATAATTTAACCAAAATGTGCCATTGGTGACCCTCTATCAGATTTCTTAAAAAAAAAATCCTATTTTAAAAAACATGGCCGCTAGTGGGTGGGGCAGATTTTCCTTATATGGCTATATCATTAGTGAAAACTTTAAAAATCTTCTTGTCTGAGACCGCTGGTCAGATTTGAAAGTAATTTCACACAAATGATCCATGGGTGACCCTCTACCAGATTTCTTAAAATAATTTTGATATCTAAAAAAACATGGCCGCCAGTGGGCGGGGCACATTTTCCTTATAGGTGTCACTCCTGTACAAAAGCCCTTCTTCTTCCTCCATAGAACTCTATAGTAAATTGACAATATTCTCCTGTCTCTGTCCAGTTCCAGGACCTACCGGTCAATAAAACAACCCTGTTTCCATGGAAAGCAATAACATGGCACCAGAATTAACAAAAGAAAAAGATACCATTAAGGTTCAACTTTTCCACAAATTTCACATTTCTAAGGTCACCGTCAATATTTACAAAATGAAAGTTGATGACCCGCCGCACCACACTCGCATCTCTGACCACATGTTCTCACAAATTAGTTCCCAAATAGAACCCAGAAACACCTTTGATTTATCAACAACATCACTATTTCAGCTCAAAAACAAATGCATCTGCAGTTATTCAGCATTTTCAATAAAAAATATGACCATGAACACACACACATCAATTTTTCACTATATATATTAGGGACTATTTTGGCACCCTACGACCCGGAAGCACTTCCGTACAGGTGTGACACCTAAATATGAACTATTTGTTTCCTGATTTGCCTGTTTTTACTCTTATATCATAGCTATAGGTATTGAAAAATAAAAAAAACATGGTGACAGATGTCAAGTTCCACAACATTTGGCATTACAGACTGTTTAAACACAAGGTCTAAGTCGCAAAATTGGTAAAAAATCAGCTTTTTGGATTAAATTCAACGCGACCGCTAAATCTTTGTTTTCGCCACATGTAAACTTATTCGAACACTTTTTATGTAAACGAAAGTGTGCGGATAACCCTTTTTGAAAGGAAAATTGCCTTTTCGGGTAAGAAAAATATTGAAACGACAAAATTCGCCCTTCACGTCTGTCCTAGATTGTAGGGTTTATCTATGAAAAAATGCATTTTTTGCCATTTTCACCCCAAATAGCTCCTTTTTTCAGCTAAAAAACGTTTTGAATATGCTGATAGCCATGAATAATATGTAGTACATGAATTTGCAGTGAAAAATAGAAGAAAAACTATGTTTATGACAGATTTGAAGGAAAAGTGAAAGCTCATTGGTCTTGGACCGGGGTAAAAAATGACCAGGCCGAATGGTAGCAGCCCCCTTTTTTTCTGAGGAAAAACAAGAAATCAACATTTTGTGGACCAAAACCTGCAAATCTAATGACATTCAGCTTAAACAGACCTTTAAAGCCTACATAAGGCAAGCACAGAGCTTTTCTACAGCATTTCAAGAAAAAACGTGTGCATCGGTCTCTTTCTCAAATCGCAGGCGTCACAATTTTAAGTGAAAAACCTCATTTTTAGCCAAAATTATTACCTGATGCAGCTAAAAATAATTTTTCTACCATCACATGTTCATAATTTCCCTAAAATAGCACTCTAAAATTAAAATAAACTGTGACGTCATTTTCCGGGAAATCCTTCATATAATGAACTATTTGTTTCCTGATTTGCCTGTTTTTACTCTTATATCATAGCTATAGGTATTGAAAAATAAAAAAACATGGTGACAGATGTCAAGTTCCACAACATTTGGCATTACAGACTGTTTAAACACAAGGTCTAAGTCGCAAAATTGGTAAAAAATCAGCTTTTTGGATTAAATTCAACGCGACCGCTAAATCTTTGTTTTCGCCACATGTAAACTTATTCGAACACTTTTTATGTAAACGAAAGTGTGCGGATAACCCTTTTTGAAAGGAAAATTGCCTTTTCGGGTAAGAAAAATATTGAAACGACAAAATTCGCCCTTCACGTCTGTCCTAGATTGTAGGGTTTATCTATGAAAAAATGCATTTTTTGCCATTTTCACCCCAAATAGCTCCTTTTTTCAGCTAAAAAACGTTTTGAATATGCTGATAGCCATGAATAATATGGAGTACATGAATTTGCAGTGAAAAATAGAAGAAAAACTATGTTTATGACAGATTTGAAGGAAAAGTGAAAGCTCATTGGTCTTGGACCGGGGTAAAAAATGACCAGGCCGAATGGTAGCAGCCCCCTTTTTTTCTGAGGAAAAACAAGAAATCAACATTTTGTGGACCAAAACCTGCAAATCTAATGACATTCAGCTTAAACAGACCTTTAAAGCCTACATAAGGCAAGCACAGAGCTTTTCTACAGCATTTCAAGAAAAAACGTGTGCATCGGTCTCTTTCTCAAATCGCAGGCGTCACAATTTTAAGTGAAAAACCTCATTTTTAGCCAAAATTATTACCTGATGCAGCTAAAAATAATTTTTCTACCATCACATGTTCATAATTTCCCTAAAATAGCACTCTAAAATTAAAATAAACTGTGACGTCATTTTCCGGGAAATCCTTCATATAGGTGTCACTCCTGTACAAAAGCCCTTCTTCTTCCTCCATAGAACTCTATAGTAAATTGACAATATTCTCCTGTCTCTGTCCAGTTCCAGGACCTACCGGTCAATAAAACAACCCTGTTTCCATGGAAAGCAATAACATGGCACCAGAATTAACAAAAGAAAAAGATACCATTAAGGTTCAACTTTTCCACAAATTTCACATTTCTAAGGTCACCGTCAATATTTACAAAATGAAAGTTGATGACCCGCCGCACCACACTCGCATCTCTGACCACATGTTCTCACAAATTAGTTCCCAAATAGAACCCAGAAACACCTTTGATTTATCAACAACATCACTATTTCAGCTCAAAAACAAATGCATCTGCAGTTATTCAGCATTTTCAATAAAAAATATGACCATGAACACACACACATCAATTTTTCACTATATAAATTAGGGACTATTTAGGCACCCTACGACCCGGAAGCACTTCCGTACAGGTGTGACACCTTATGTTACTGTTTAGTAAAAACTTTAAAAATCTTCTTCTGTGAAACTACTGGTCCAAATTGAAAATAATTTTACACAAATGTGCCATTGGTGACCCTCTATCAGATTTCTTAAATTAATTTTCCTATTTTAAAAAACATGGCCGCTAGTGGGTGGGGCAGATTTTCCTTATATGGCTATATAGTGAAAACCTTAAAAATCTTCTTGTCTGAAACCGCTGGTCTGATTTGAAAGTAATTTCACACAAATGATCCATGGGTGACCCGCTACTAGATTTCTTAAAATAATTTTGATATCTAAAAAAACATGGCCGCCAGTGGGTGGGGCACATTTTACATAAATGTTACTGTTAAGGGTGTATCAATGTCATGAATTTGGGAACTTTTCAAAGTATATGAAAACACTCTATGATGGTTTTGTATTGAAGAGCTATTTAAGATGAATGAAAAAATAGAAAAAGTGTACATTTTGGTGAACAACAGTTGGCTCTACGGCCATGTAAAATTTACCCCACCCACTTCCTCTTATTTTGTCCTTTTCAAACAGCCCGCTTCAATAAAACCCATTTTAAATGAAAACAAATATGATAATTTGGTTTTATGTTATTTATTTCCTATCTATGGTAGTATTTCTTCATACAAAAACTAATTTAAGAAAAAACAGGCACCAAATGTGAAATTTATAAAGCTCTAAATATCATCGATATGGTATTTTATTGTTAATTTTGTAAGGGGCGATAACTCTTTTTACTTTAATAACTCAAAATTTTCAACACTGACCTTTCAATTTCTTTTCATATTTTGAACTGCCTTAGTATGGGCTTTCATCTGGTAGAATATAAGAAAAAGTTTAATACTAGAACTATTTCATTTTCAAACTTTTTTACTTTTTTTCATAAAATAAAAAATCTAATAAAATCATGCCCTATATAAAGCATATTTTTGATATTCAAGGATCCATATTGTTCAAACCTGGTGCCTGCTTTGTCTAAATTTGGTTTATATATGTGAACATACCACCATAGACATGAAATAAATAAAGAAAACCCAAATTAACATTGTTGTTTTGTTTTGAAATAGATTTTACTGAAGCTTGTACTCTGAATGGGTAAAATTTGAAGAAAAAAATCCAAATTTGACATACCTTTTTCAAATCGCTGTAGCTAAAAAAAAAGGACACCACCATATATATTTTTTTTCATTTTTTCATTCATCATAAATAGAACTTCCAAAAAAACAATGATAGAAAAAAAGTTTAATACTTTGAAAAAAATGGCTCATGACATTGATACACCCTTAAGTAAAAACTTTAAAAATCTCTTCTGTGAAACTACTGGTCAAAATTGAAAATAATTTTAAAAAACATGGCCGCTAGTGGGTGGGGCAGATTTTCCTTATATGGCTATATCATTAGTGAAAACTTTAAAAATCTTCTTGTCTGAGACCGCTGGTCAGATTTGAAAGTAATTTCACACAAATGATCCATGGGTGACCCTCTACCAGATTTCTTAAAATAATTTTGATATCTAAAAAAACATGGCCGCCAGTGGGCGGGGCACATTTTCCTTATGTTACTGTTTAGTAAAAACTTTAAAAATCTTCTTCTGTGAAACTACTGGTCCAAATTGAAAATAATTTTACACAAATGTGCCATTGGTGACCCTCTATCAGATTATTTAAATTAATTTTCCTATTTTAAAAAACATGGCCGCTAGTGGGTGGGGCAGATTTTCCTTATATGGCTATATAGTGAAAACTTTAAAAATCTTCTTGTCTGAAACCGCTGGTCTGATTTGAAAGTAATTTCACACAAATGATCCATGGGTGACCCGCTACTAGATTTCTTAAAATAATTTTGATATCTAAAAAAACATGGCCGCCAGTGGGTGGGGCACATTTTCCATAAATGTTACTGTTAAGTAAAAACTTTAAAAATCTCTTCTGTGAAACTACTGGTCAAAATTGAAAATAATTTTATACAAATGATCCATTCATGACTCTCTACCAGATTTCTAAAAATCATTTTGTTATCTTTAAAATCATGGCCGCCAGTGGGTGGGGCAAATTTTTCTTATATTTCTGTATAGAAAATGTTTAAAAATATTTTTCTCTGAAATAATTGGTCTGATTTAAGAATATTTTTACACAAATAATGATTCATGGGTGACCCTTTGCCAGTTTTCTTCAAATAATCTTCCTAGCTCAAACATGGCCGCCAGAGGGTGGGGATGAATTTACCAATGATGGCTTATAGTGAAAACTTTACTGGTTCATTACCATGACCGTAACCATGGGTACAAGGTGAGCGATTTAGGGCCGCATGCAGCTCTTGTTATGTTGAGTTTTCATATGAATGTTTCTCCTTTTGAAAAAATGACAAGTTTAAAATCATTTTCAGGTCTGTTTTGTGAAAGAAAATTCTGAAAGATATTTGTAAAACAGTGTAGACGGCTCTACCTAGGGTCTACATTGTTTGCAAAGTATACATTTACAATAACTGGTTTCCATTATAAAAAGAATTTAACCCATTACCCCATAGCCAGTTTTTAGTTTTGAAGACAGATGACCACTTAAAGCAGGTTGAAAGTAAAGCAGAATGTGCCTTAAGGTGCTTTCTGCTTTACTTTCAACCTGCTTTAAGTGTTCATCTGCTAAGATATAGAAAATATTTCTTTTGGTACAGATTTTTTACTCTAAAAATTGGAACTATTTTCTTCAATGTTGAAATAAATTTATCACATAAAAAGGCGTATTTATGGGGTAGTGGGTTAAGGCAAATGTTTACACATTATGCAAGATAAAAGTTATGTAAAAAGTTCCTAACAGAGCTGTCCATGTTTTCATCCTATATTAAGCTGCACCCTGTCATAAAAACTGGCATGAATGACATGTGATGGAGGTTTTATTGTACATTGTCTGTCTGTCTGTTCTATGTAGCTGTGTTATGGTCAGCCCTAGGCTATACTCCAGATAGGGAGAGTACTTCAAACACTAATATGTATTTAGGCTTTGCCTATGGACGGAAAAAAGCAAAATTGTATTAACGGAATACATCTATCGCCAGTGTGTGATCAGCGCTCTTGTATCAGTTCGTTGTGTATTCCAGATCACACTCGAGGCTACGCCTCTCGTGACTGAGATCTGGATTACACAACCGACTCGAACTTTTATTATAAACCTAAATTGTTTGGGACAAGATCTATATGTACCCAATAATCAAATAGATATATAAGCACCAATGTATACAATGTTAAAAGTTAAAACTCCTCCGTACAGCTATATTATGCTGCCATTTCTCCGTATTTTTCCTAAATCTCCGGATTTTCCCCCATGTTATGGTAGCTTAAAGCAGGCTGAAAGTAAAGCAGAATGCGCCATAAGGCGCATTCTGCTTTACTTCCAGTCTGCTTTAAGTAGTCACATGCCAACAAAACTAGAAATCGGCTATGGGGTAAAGGTACGATTCGCAAAATCGCGCTTGAAAAATGCATATTTGGAAATCTTAGGATTTTTCATTTCAACTTATGGCAGCCCTGTATTATAATGCAATCTGAAACTATTTTTGGAAGTCATATGACCACCAATAATGACGTCATTATTTTTATTGATGACGTATGGTAATCCGTTATTTTTATCGGTTCGATTGAGAAGTAGCTTTTTGCAAATAACGTTCATTTTTAGCTCACCTGAGCCTTCGGCTCAGGATGAGCTATTGTGATACCATTCCGTCCGTCGTCCGTCATCCGACGTCCGTCGTCCGTCATCCGTCGTCCGTCCACACTTTCAAACAACATCTCCTCAGAAACCACTGACCCGATTTCAACCAAACTTTGTCAGAAGCATCAGTGACAAGGGGGAGCAAAATGTTGTTCAAAGATTTTGGCTAGAGTTATTCCCCTTGCTTTGGGACTAGATTTTCTAACATGACCGTATAGACAACTTTTAATGCATAAGAAAATCTTTAAAAATCTTCTTCTCAGAAACCAAAAGGCCCAGACCTTCGATATTTGGTTTGTATCATGACCTAATGATATTCAAATTTTGACCCTGGGGCCAAAAATGGCCCCGCTCCAGGGCTTATCAGTTTTTCTTAGGAAAACTTTTGAAAATCTTCTTCTCTGAAACTGTATGGCCTAGATCATTAATATTTGACATGTAGCTTTGCCTTATGGTCCTCTACCTAGATTGTTCAAATTATGACCCCCGGGTCAAAATTGGCCCCGCCCCCGGGCTTATCAGTTTTACATAGAGTTATATAGGAAAACCTTTAAAAATCTTCTTCTCTGAAACTGTGAGGCCTAGATCTTTAAAATTTGACATATAGCTTTGCCTAATGGCCCTCTACCAAGATTGTTCAAATTATGACCCCTGGGCCAAAAATGGCCCCGCCCTTGGGCTTATCAGTTTTTCTTCAGAAAACCTTTAAAATTCTTCTTCTCTGAAACTGTATGGCCCAGATCATTCATATTTGAAATATAGCTTTGCCTTGTAGTCCTCTTCCATGATTGTTCAAATTATGACCCCCGGGTCAAAATTGGCCCCGCCCAGGGGCTTATCAGTTTTACATAGAGTTATATAGGAAAATCTTTAAAAATCTTCTTATCTGAAACTGTAAGACCCAGATCTTTCAAATTTGACATGTAGCTTTGCATTATGGTCCTCTACCAAGATTGTTAAAATTATGACCCTTTGATCAAATTTGGTCCTGCCCCAAGGCTTATCAGTTTTATATAGACTTATATAGGAAAAACCTTTAAAACTCTTTTTATAGCTATATATATCACGATATTGTTTTGCCCAGTCAGCTTAGGTGCAATGTTCTCAGGTGAGCGACTTGTCTTCTACCAAGACTGTTCAGCTTATGACCCCTGGGCCAAAAATGGCCCCGCCCTTGGGCTTATCAGTTTTTCATAGGAAAATCGTTAAAAATCTTCTTCTCTGAAACTGTAAGGCCCAGATCATTTATATTTGAAATGTAGCTTTGCCTTATAGTCCTCTACCATGTTTGTTCAAATTATGACCCCCGGGTCAAAATTGGCCTCGCCCTGTTGCTTATCAGTTTTACATAGACTTATATAGGAAAACCTTTAAATTTCTTCTTCTCTGAAACTGTAAGGCCCAGTTCTTTAATATTTGTCACATAGCGTTGCCTTGTGATCCTCTACCAAGATTGTTCAAATAATGACCCCCGTGCCAAAAATGGCCCCACCCTCGACTTATTAGTTTTTCATAGGAAAACCTTTAAAAAAACTTCTTCTCTGAAACTGTAAGGCCCAGATCATTTATATTTGACCTGTAACTTTGCATTATGGTCCTCTACCAAGATTGTTAAAATTATGACCCTTTGATCAAATTTGGTCCTGCCCCAAGGCTTATCAGTTTTATATAGACTTATATAGGAAAAACCTTTAAAACTCTTTTTATAGCTATATATATCACGATATTGTTTTGCCCAGTCAGCTTAGGTGAAATGTTCTCAGGTGAGCGACTTGTTGGCCATGGCCCTCTTGTTAGCGTTAAAGGGTATGAATTGAACTGTTTGAAAATTTGTCATTTGGAGGAAATCATTACAATGTACAAGTGAGTGTTGTGGGTTATTCATTCTTAAAATGGTTTTAAAATATCACCGAAATCGGGAATTCCGAAACGTCACGCACAACTCTTCGTAAAAGCCGTGACGTCATCATCCAAGATGTCAGCGCCCATGTTTTGTAGTTGCCTAGTTTTGAGGAAATTGTTCACGCGCAAATCAAACACTTTTCAAAGTCTGTCAGTGATTAAATAGAATTGGAATACCTTTGATTTTATCATGCATTACTTAAGAACGGAAAAAAGGCAAGCCTTTTTTCCGTATAACTTCTTTGTCTCTACCAAATTTGGTATGATGTGACTTCTCATTAGAATCGTTGCTTTGCGATGATTCTAATGAGTATAATATACATGTATAGCACTATCATAGCTGGTTTGATGGACTTTTTGGAAATAACAGGTTTGCTTCCCTTTATCTGTAACGCTGGCGTGATGATGTATTTCTAACTGAAATGAGTTCCCATCCTACAAAGTATTGGTATTTGATTCAATGTCACCTTAACTCCTCACCACTGTTGAATATTTATACCGGTATATAAAACTCTGCCAGGTATGTGAACAATTACATTGGCTAATAGAACAAGGACAAATTTTTCCAGGAAAGATTGCTGACTGCAATGAGACTCAGGAGCAGTCTGATCTTGGTCTACACTGTTTTCAAAAAAGCAAGACTATAGGCTTACAACAGGAGAATTGCTAACAGTTGTCAGACTATAGCTATCACTCAGGTGTGCTCCATTATGAATAATATTATTACTATTAGATGTGACATTAGCCATATGGGGGAATTGATACAGCAGAACTTCTTAATGTACAGTAAAATTCGTATTATAGCGACCATTGAAATAGGCAGCAAATTGGCAGCTAGTCTTTTAAGACGGGGGGAAAGCTATTAAAACAGGACAAAATAATGCAGAAAGCTCCTAATAGGAGCTTTCTGCATTAACTTTGTTCTGCATTAAGATGTTATATGTCCTTGGAGATACGGCTTTTCATTTTCAAGTGACAGTCTCTATGAATGAAGTCTGACTTGAGCGGGTCATAAGATATGGCGTATCTTGTCACCATGTAATCCAAGCCCCGTTACAAAGACTCTTAACCCATGAAATAATCAAAAGTTATTAAATAAACTCCATTTACTGATAAATTATAAGTTTACATTGAACCTAGCTAGGCGTTCTCCTAAAACAATGTGGCAACAGTGGAGACTCCTATCAGAGAGCTCCGTTATGAACCCTCTGATGTTGGTCTACAGTGTCTGTAATGGATGTATACGCTTGATCGCAGGCACAGTAATGGTGCAGGTGTATGGATGTAACATATCCATGGATATTATTCATTCAACTTTGAATGGGTGGAGTGATTTAATTGCTGAATTGACACTTTTTAAAACCGTAATAGTGGAAACTTTTAATTTGATCACGTTTTCCCCATTTTGCTGTATAAATGGAAGAGATTAATTAATACAGTAATGGCATGACTTGTGCAGTTTGCTTTAGTGGAGGGAGACAAATCTTCAGGTTGCTTTGAGGGATGATTTTTAACCCATTACCCAATAGATGCATCTTTTTATGTCTTTATATTATTGCTCCTCTGAAGTATACATGTATATAACAGAAAGAGTAAAATACAGAATTTCAGCTGAAGACATTTTAAGCAGATGACATTTGTTGAATAACCAAAGAGTGTAATATCCTTACTACAATAACCCCTCCCTACAACGGCCCTCCTTACAACAATGTGTGCCACTGTTCACCAAACAAAGCTTTCACTGCTGCAATATATAGTCTGCTTAAAATTGTCATCTGATGTGTTTTCTAAAGTTAGGTATTGGACATTTTGACAGAAGAAACAAAGCCGAGTGACAAACAGGTTGAATCCAGATCAGATGTTGCGTTACGCGGCATCTGATCTGGGTTCAAACTGTATGCAAATGTAAGCCAGGTCATGTTCAGCACTCATGGTATTTTAATTTTCCCTCCCTATATCAACTCCCTGCAAATAACACACACAATCTGTGTCTCCCATTGGGAGTGTTGATATAGAAACGGAGCACTGTACAATGGGTCATTGCTGATTGGCGCTGCAACATATGAAATGAAGACAAAACCTTCTTAGATACAACAATAACCAGGGCTTCAGATAAGGGGAGTATTTCAAAAACTAAAACGGTTATTTCTATATTAAACCCTATGGTGTTACTACTCATTAGAATCGTCTCTTTGAGACAATTCTAATGAGTAGTTACATCATAGGATTTGATGCTGAAATGAGTGAGAAAGGTTGAATTTGTACAGTTTACTCACTCTTATCTGGAGCCCTGAATAACATCTCAAAGAGTTAAGGTTTCCATCCCCTGGTTTGAGAATCATTAATTCATGGTCTGTAGAAAAATTGCGGAATGCTAATTAATATATACCTACAGCATTACATTTATACAGTGCTTAGACAATGTAGACTCAGGGCTCCAGATAAAGGGAGTATTTCAAAAACTAAAATCTTTATTTCTGTATTAAACCCTATGGTGTCACTACTCATTAGAATCGTCTCTTCGAGACGATTCTAATGAATAGTAACACCATAGGATTTGGTGTTGATATAAGTGAGAAAATGTTGTGTTTGTTCAGTTTACCCTTTCTTATCTGGAGCCTAAGACTCTGAAAATATCTAGGTGTAAATAGGTTAAAATGATGGAAGGAAAAACCCACTATATGATTGCTACATGTAATATGTATTCCAGCTTATACTCAATGATAGAAGCAATTTCACAGTAGAACCTCCATAACTCATTCTCACTTTACTTAAATCAAACTTACTTGTTTTTCAAAGTTAAACATGGCTAAGCCACGATTTAACTTTGAAATACAGGTACCATCATGTACACAAGCTTGAGTTCTGGAAATTTTATCTGAAGAAATATGGATATGTTTGACTTACGCAAGTTCCAGCTCTTGAGGACGGACTGTGATTGATTTTGAGGCAAAGCAGGGTCACAGCTTTCCAGATAATGAAGGTAATTGATGGTACCCTGGCCTGATAAAATCTGCATTTATCACCTGCTAGAAGAAAACCGGTAAGCAGCCATTGGGTAATTGCCCAGTTATAATGATAGAGCAATTTACCCATAGAATCTGCTGGCAGAGATATGTCACGCTGATTTATATTAACATGTCTCTCCATAGAAGTGTGTTAGGGTGCCTTAACTTTTTTCTCTCCAAACAAGTGTGGAAGGATGTCTTTATTCAGTGGTAATGTAAAAGTCCTGAAGAATGTGTCCATGGCTGCATATTCTGTCAAATTATGAATCTATACATCTTTTTATCCCATAGCCTGTTTCTAGATTTGAAAATAGGAGGCCACTTAAAGCAGGTTGAAAGTAAAGCAGAATGTGCCTTAAGGCACATTCTGCTTTACTTTCAACCTGCTTTAAGCTATCATCTGTCTGCACATATAAAATAATTTTTGGGATACATATCCATGGCTGTTTAAATTTGAACTATTTTTGTCAGTAGATGAATAACTATAAGTAGTAAAACGGCGTATTTATGGGTTAAAGGGTTAAAATAAGACATGATAGCGACTGTTATGTCAATCTTCTGTACAGATAAATTATGTACAGGTAATTACATCTAACAAATTGGTGAAGGCAGCATTTGACGAGCATGACGTAATCTTTAATTATATCTTTTTGACTCATTGAAAATATTGAGTCACTCTTCACATATCATGTTGTAACTATTATATCAAAAATCTTTACCACCAATTATGTGTAATTTATTATGAAGACCCCATTGTGTCATTCCTGGAGAAAACACTTTTTAACAATGACTTAATGGACACAATTTTAAATTTTTTTAAGCTAATTGATTGAAAGATAATCATTGCAGTCAGGTGGCCAAAATTCAAATATTTCAATCCAAATTCTATTCTGAGTATTTCAAATGAATATATTATTCCATTTTTGTGAAAACTGACTAATTTATATCGATTTTAAGAGGAGTTTTTAGAAAAATATATTCAAAAAAAACCAATTACAGCAGTGTTGATGTTGATCCCTCTGTTTTAACACAGATGTCAATATAATGGATATATAGTAACCTTGACCTAATTTCAACGTAAAAATGATTCTGAATATTCTGTCAAACAAATTGGATCCTGATGAGACATAGTATTTGTAAAGGTTATCGTGGTTTCATCGCTAGTATAATGCTTATATAGAGTTAAGTATGCATTTATGGTGCTTAAATGTTTTTTACATGGAACCAGATATGTGTGTGCCTTAATTTGCAAACAATTTAGATCCAGAGCAAAGGGTGTGTAAAGCCATCTAATCAAGGCCTGTTTGTCATGCAATCTAATGTTGTTGGATAGTAAATGTAAAGACTAGTCTTTTATCAGGAAAACAAATAAGAAGTGTTAAAAATTTATGCAATTTTATTTATTTGACATGCCTGGTATTTATAATACATTGGTGTTAGCTGCTGTCACATTAGGTGTTGTCACAATCTTTTAGTACAGATATAATAATAAAACAACAGTTGAGTGACTGATGTTGTGAAAACATGCCTTCCATGGACAGTAACACAGAATATGACCAAACAAAAGCATGTTAACCCATTACCCTATAGCCTGTTTCTAGTATTGAACATAGTTGACCATATAACCCATTACCCCATAGCCTGTTTCTAGTATTGAAGATAGTTGACCATATAACCCATTACCCCATAGCCTGTTTCTAGTATTGAACATAGTTGACCATATAACCCATTACCCCATAGCCTGTTTCTAGTATTGAACATAGTTGACCATATAACCCATTACCCCATAGCCTGTTTCTAGTATTGAACATAGTTGACCATATAACCCATTACCCCATAGCCTGTTTCTAGTATTGAAGATAGTTGACCATATAACCCATTACCCCATAGCCTGTTTCTAGTATTGAACATAGTTGACCATATAACCCATTACCCCATAGCCTGTTTCTAGTATTGAACATAGTTGACCATATAACCCATTATCCCATAGCCTGTTTCTAGTATTGAACATAGTTGACCATATAACCCATTACCCCATAGCCTGTTTCTAGTATTGAAGATAGTTGACCATATAACCCATTACCCTATAGCCTGTTTCTAGTATTGAACATAGTTGACCATATAACCCATTACCCCATAGCCTGTTTCTAGTATTGAACATAGTTGACCATATAACCCATTACCCCATAGCCTGTTTCTAGTATTGAACATAGTTGACCATATAACCCATTACCCCATAGCCTGTTTCTAGTATTGAACATAGTTGACCATATAACCCATTACCCCATAGCCTGTTTCTAGTATTGAACATAGTTGACCATATAACCCATTACCCCATAGCCTGTTTCTAGTATTGAACATAGTTGACCATATAACCCATTACCCCATAGCCTGTTTCTAGTATTGAACATAGTTGACCATATAACCCATTACCCCATAGCCTGTTTCTAGTATTGAACATAGTTGACCATATAACCCATTACCCCATAGCCTGTTTCTAGTATTGAACATAGTTGACCATATAACCCATTACCCCATAGCCTGTTTCTAGTATTGAACATAGTTGACCATATAACCCATTACCCCATAGCCTGTTTCTAGTATTAAAGATAGGTGACAACTTAAAGCTGGTTGAAAGTAAAGCTTCTGCTTTACTTTCAACCTGCTTTAAGCTACAAGTTGCTAGAATATAGAAAATATTTCTTATAGTACATATTCTTGGCTTTATAAATTGGAACTATTTTATTCAGTGGAGGAATAGATAAAAGGCATAAAAATGTGTATTTATGGGGTAATGGGTTAAAGCAGGTTGAAAGTAAAGCAGAAAGTGCCTTAAGGCACATTCTGCTTTACTTTAAGCTACCATCTGCTATGATATAGAAAGTATTTCTTAATATACATATTTATGACTGTATAAAATTGGAAGATTTTTCTTCAGTGGAGGAATTAATTAAAAGCGTTTAAAGGTGTACGGGTCTATAACCAAGTGATCTGTCATCTGACCTATCACACTGGCCAATGAAAGTAGAAGGTTTTCCCCAGTAAAAATTTATACTCATATCAGACAGCTCCTGAAATCAAAACAGGTCTTCACTGTTTTCGAAAAGGGTCAATGCATGCTAACAACAGGAGAAGGAATATCTGCTAACTAGAAGAGTTTTACCCATTCACCAATAAATACACCTTTTTACACCTATAATTTATTCCTCCACTGAAGGAAATAGTTCCCTTTTATACAGTCATGAATATGTATCATCAGAAATATTTTCTTTATCTTGCAGATAATAGCTTAATTAAAGCAGGCTGAAAGTAATTTGCAAAAGGAGAATATATATTCTTCAGTGGATGAATAAATTAAAGGCGTAAAAAGGCATATTTATGGGGTAATGGGTTAAATAATTAATAATTATGTATCTTATAATGGTTTAAAGTGGTTGGTTAACACAGGTTTTACTGTATTCAGGGTGAATGTGCTTCGCGCATGTTGTGCATGTACAGGTAGAGTTTTATCTGGGTGTTTTCCCCGTGGTGAGCCTCAGTGATGGAGCTAGCTGTCAGTTTACAGTCAGTAGCACACGAGGACGGGATCAGACACTTTATGAATGGGCTGTGGCATTGATGTACGGTGCTACTACCATAATATATACAGTTACAACCTTTGGAGTCGCTCCAAGCAA
Source organism: Gari tellinella (assembly GCA_922989275.2). Taxonomy (NCBI): domain Eukaryota; kingdom Metazoa; phylum Mollusca; class Bivalvia; order Cardiida; family Psammobiidae; genus Gari; species Gari tellinella. The sequence continues at coordinate 73,666,552 of OV277863.1, forward strand.
GCTCCTTGTGTAAGCATGTCGACCAGATAAGCAGAGCTCCAGCGGATCTAGTGGGTGTTAAAAGGGGGCGCCACAATATATGAATTGACATGCTTGTTGTTTTCTGTAAAATATAATTATGAGCCGATGTTATGAGAGAGAGATAGTCACTCTTGTGACCATTCAAAAATAAATGAATTTGCAGTATTCCTAAAAGACATATCAGCATGCATAATAGGAATTTTGTGCTTAACTAAAAACTTTAACATGCATAAATAGTAACCTTTCAATAATAGATATCCAAACTTCTTTAACCCGTTACCCCATAAATACGCCTTTTTACCCCTCTCATTTACCGGTATTCCTCAACTGTAGAAAAGACTTCAAATTTATACAGCCATGAATATATAATCATAAGAAATATGCTCTATTTTCTAGCAGATAATAGCTTAAAGCAGGTTGAAAGTAAAGCAGAATAAGGCGCATCCTGCTTAATTTACTTTCAACTTTCTTTAAGTGACCATCTTTCTTTAAATCAAGAAAAGGTTATGGGGTAATAGAGTGAAGCAACTAGGTTCGAATTCAAGAATGGGTAGACTGGCTTCCAAAGGTGCTGATGTGCAGGAATGGGTTAAGAGGTGTCCAAAGAGGCTCATGTGCAGGAATGGGTAAAAGCACTACTTAAGTTAAGGTGTTTATTGGGAGCTAATTATTAAGAAGCTGTGAGGAATTTAGATGCAGGAGTAGATCTGCCACTGCAGAGAGAGAATGATTATAACACCCCTGACTCCCCTAGCTTCTGCTGTTTGATCTGTAACATTTGGTGCCAGGATTAAACGCTTTGAAAACATAACTGTTGTCTGCTAGAGAAATGATGACTGAAATGCTGGAATTTGTAGAAAATACAATCCGATTAGACAAAAGCAGGTCCATTTATGAATTACTTGGTATATGATATGGATTCAAACTTCCTTGTTGTCAAAATGTCACAGTCAAGTCTTGAAATAAGAATTTCTTAGCATCTTGTATAATCTCTTGAGACATATGGCTTCTTAATGCAGGATAAAAGAATGCTCCTTTAACTCAGTACTCCATAAATACAGTAAAAACCTCTCCATAAAGACCACTAAGTTAATTATTTTGTGTGTAAGGCCGGTGGCTGCTAAAAGCAAAATGACAGTAAAACAGAAAGGTCCTACAGGAGCTTTCTGTTTTACTTTCATCTAGCTTGTTTTCATAGTACATGTATCAATTAGCGGGTTTACTGTACTTCTTTTTAGGCCTTTATTTATTTCTCCACCTTAGAAAGTAATTACACTTTATACAGTCAGGAATATGCATCATACAAAATATTTTCTATTTATCCCAGTAGATAGTAGCTTAAAGCCGCCTGAAAGTAAGCGCATTCTGCTTTACTTTCAACCTGATTAGAGATATCCAGGCTACTTCAATTAGTGATAATTGCTTAATACAAGATTGACTGTAAAATAAGAAGAAAAAACTTTGATCAGGGCCAGCATCGTCTAATGCTCTCTTTCCCTAGAACTGCCAAACGTGATAAAAGATACAGTCTGAAACTTGTTAATTGGCCTTTCAAAAGAAAATATGCAAGACAGATGGTAGCTTAACCCTATTCCTCATATATATGCCATTTCTGACATTCAAAGAAATTTCATGCTACACTGTTTTTACAAATGAGGCAGAAATATTTTTCTTATATTTTGAGAAATGACTGCTCAAAGCAGACTGAAATTAAAGCAGAAATCTTCAGATTTCTGCTTTACTTTCATCCTGTTTTAAGCAGCCACTTGTTAAACACTTGTTTGTTTCATCCTGACAGGTAGCTGCCTAGAATAGGTTGAAAATCAACCACTTCCCCTGCGAAAATTTCTAGAACAGTTCTGGAATAGTTCTAGTATTGTTCTGGAACAGGTGTTCTAGAACTGTCTTTCAAAGGTTCCAGAACAGTTTCAGAAATGTTAAATGAGACAAAATATTTCTGTAATAGTTCTAGAACTATGAGTTCTAGAATGGTTCTAGAACAATAGTTCCAGATAAGTTCTAGAACAATAGTTCCAGATAAGTTCTAGAATATGAGTTCTAGAATGGTTCTAGAACAATAGTTCCGGAATAGTTCTAGAGCAGGTGTTCTAGAACTGTCCTTCATAGGTTCCAGAACAGTTTCAGAAATGTTAAATGAGACAAAATGTTTCTGGAAAAGTTCTAGAATATGAGTTCTAGAATGGTTCTAGAATAGTTTTAGTATTGTTCTGGAATAAGAGTTCTAGATTGGATCCTGACCTAAAAACAATATCATAATTGATAAAGGGTTTCCAAATTAATACAAAGTTGAAGTTAAACATGTAACAACTGTATTTATGTTCCTGAACTAAAATTGTGTGTAAAACTTATGTCATAGTAAACTACTAGTGGGTGGGGTACCACATGGTTTTGGTTGTGTAATGTAAATATCTAAACTATATTATACTCATGATAACATTGTATTAAATGTATTATGTGACTTACCATGAACTGTTGTCAGGAGATTGAACTGGTTTGGAGTCTTTATTGTTTGCCACATTCCCATTTTAAAGTATAAATAAAAAGAAAAGCTGAAAGTCACATGGCTGTGTTGTCCTGGGTGTTGTTGTTGTTGTTTGTGTATGTATAATATTCACTTGTTTGTGAAACTTACAAGTTCTGAAACAGATCCAGAACTGTTCCGGAACACATGCAGAATAACAATAAGTTCTGAAACTGTTCTACAAAATGTACATGAACACATCTAGAACATTTGAATCCCATTTCAAGTTCTGAAACCACTCCGGAACTGTTCCAGAACAAATGTAGAACAAATAATGTCTTGAGACTGTTCTAGAACTGTTCCACAAAATGTTCTGGAACAGTAACTGTTGTAGAACAATTGTTCTGGAACTTCCACTTGGAACAGTTACAGAACAGTTCTAGAACTGTGAAAAAAGTTCCAGAACAGTTCTAGAATTGTTCTAGACTCCAGAACAAAGTTTCGCAGGGGTTATCTCCATTAAGGAGATTTAACTTTTAGCTTGATTTAAGCAACCACCTGTCTTACAGGAAGCAGAAAGCTATTGGGGAAAAGGGGATAATTTCAAAGAAAGAAAGGCCAAACACAGTTTTGACTAACTTTGAGGATGGTGTAAAACAGTCAGCTGACTCCGGGGTTCAGTGTTTCAGAATTAAATGCTGATTCAGCAGATTTTGATTCCATTTGCACCCATTTAGTACCCTAATATCTGTTGATAAATGTAACATTTATCACAGTCGATAATTTGTATATATTTTTAGTCAGAGTTTGAAACTAACAACCATGTCAGGAAAAATGACTCATACTTGACAGTTGTCATTCACCCCTTGAAACTGCAACTAAATTATTCTTTTTTTCAAATGAAAAGTTAAAGACTAGTTTGTATTTGACTATTTAAAGTAAAACTGTTGTGTTGAACACAATATATTGCAAAATGACAAACAGCGTAGACGCCTAATTAGAGAGATCTAGAAGGATCTTGTAGGATCATATTTGCATTGGGCAAGTGTAATGCATAATTTACATTTCAAGGGTTTAATGTCTTTTTGTCTTTGATAAAAATGTCCACACTGTCAATAAAAAATATTGGAATTAAACCTTTACTCCATTGAAGTTACCTTTTGACAATTTTACAGGTTCTTTATAGATTCCATACTTCTGCATGCTACCTACTTGTCCTGAGAAAGATCCATACAAGGCTTTCACTGCATTCTGACAGGTGGTTGCTTAGTTGAAAATTATTAAAACCAGAGAGCTCATGAAGTAACTAATGTTTATGCTGATCGAATTTTCCACCTGCTTTAAGCAAACACCTGTTTAAAACAATAAAAGCAAGCTATAGATGCATATTATAAGGGTTAATGTGTAAAGGTCATATATTAATTATGGGAAGGTTGTTGTGGAGTCAGCATGTCTGTATTTCTCCAAGCAATGCTGTTTATTAACACCTACGTCTCCTAGATTAAAGATATTTATTCCTGCATCTATTTTATTATACATGTTCAAAAGCAGGCTAGTCACAGAAAGAATGGTTTTATGGTCTTAGCACATTGAAATGTAGCAACAAGTATGTAACTTGTCCTTTACAAACCATTGTACCTATGAAAACCAAACTTTCCCTACTAGTATATGGAGGGGTCCCTCTGATCAAGGTCTACACTGTTTGCAATCTTGCAATATATTATTCTCTTGGAAAATAGTCTCTGCTCCTCAGTTGCTAGTTACATTAAGAGAAAGCACAAAGGTTAATGGCAAAAAATCATTTAATGAGTGAAGGAGGTTGGCTACTGTGACCCAGTGACCTTACAGCTTTTATTTGTCAAAACCACAAGGTAATCCAATAAACCACAGAGCCCTTCCCATCTGTAGCAGGTCAGCCCTTAGACTAGCCTCAGTCTCTGGCCCCCCTTTTACCCAGGTGATTCATGTAGTAGCCCTTTACTCCCTTATAGCCATCAGTGCAAATAACCTGTATCAAACAGATGTAGCATAAAGTTGTACATGTACTTCTTTGCTTAACCCATTACCCCATAGCCTTATTCTAGTTTTGAAAATAGTCGACAACTTAAAGCAGGTTGAAAGTATTGCAGAATTCTCCCTGAAGCGCATTCTGCTCTACTTTCAACCTGCTTTAAGCTACTATTTATTCGGATATAGAAACTATTCCTTATGGTACATATTTATAGGTATATAAATTGGAACTATTTTCTTCAGTGGATGAATAAATTCGAGGTGTAAAAGGCACATTTATGGTGTAATGGGTTAACTCTTTCAACACCATGTACCTGTTTAAAATATTATACTCTTACCTTTTGCATACATTGTAGACCCAGATCAAAGGGCTCCTATAGGAGCCCTGTGATCTGGGTCTACACTGTATGCTATTTTAGACCAGTATACATTTATTAAACTATCCAGAATTCCAAGCAGACTGGTTCATGTTTTGGTAGCTAAAATGATCCACAAGGGTACCTAATACCCACAAGAGTTACTAAGTGTTGAAATAGTTAACCCATTACTCCATAAATGTGTATTTTTACACATGATTTAATTTCTTCACCAAAGAATATAGGCCTGAACCAATAGTCCTTAGGATGTCCCGAAAATAAAATATAGAAAGCATATTTCTAGATAGTAGCTTAAAAACAAGTTGAAAGTAAAGCAGAATGCTCCTTGAAGTTTACACAAGTCTCTTGTTCGATATCATTTACCTTGAAATCTTTACATAATGGCATATTAAAGGTATTGAAAGTTAATGACATCTTTGTCAGACTGGTTCAGTAATCAACCATTTTTTTCTGCTAATTGCATCAGATGTGACTGGTTAGATCATCAGTATTAATCATACATGTTACCGGTAAATCATTACATTTCCTTAAGACTCTGACTCCCAGACCTATTGATGTCTCTGCTAGACAAAATTGAAAAACATTCAATGATGTAAACTGCAGGCAGACTTGTAAACAAAGTCAAATCTAGCAAGAGTAACCAATTAACCCACTACGCCTTTTTATGCCTCCATCGAAGAAAATTGTTCCAATTTAAACAGTCATGAATATTTATCATAAAAAATATATTCTATATTCTAGAAGATGGTAACTTAAAGCAGGCTGAAAGTAAAGCAGAATGAGCCTTAAGGCGCATTCTGCTTTACTTTCAACCTGCTTTAAATGGTAACATAACTAGAAAATAGACTATGGGGTAATGGGTTAAATGTGTCAAGAGGTGTATCTATGGAGTAACGGGTTAATTGTAAATCATATTGGCAATCCTTTATTAAAGACAGGTGGTTGCTGAATTGAGAACAGAAATGCAGAAAGCTGCTTTCTGTTTTACTTTTGTTCTGCATTAAGCAGACATTTGTCCTCTAAGAGAACTGTAAAGCATTGCCTTTGAATGCTTTGCATTTAAGAAGTCATGAATGGGTGGAGACATGTTGAATATGATTAAAATTCATTGATCCTGCATTAATCTTTCTAAATTTGGAGATACGTTGTGTTTTTCTAGCAGGTTTAAAGTAAAGCAGAATGCATTCTGCTTTATTTTTAGCCTACTTTAAGCTTCTATAAGTAAAAATACATGAGATGCCATCCATGATTCAATATAATATACTTTACCTTTCTTAGTGTAGGAATATTTAGAGGCATTATATATAGGCATTGTAATTTAATTTATTGAGTAACTTGGGTTAAGCTCTGCTCTTCTATGCTGATTCATTCAATGGTCACTTAACACAAATTTGGCATACTGTACCCAGTTTCTACAAAATATGAAGAATTACGAGGTGCAAGACATGCCTGATCTAGGTCTTTTATGTTAGCCAAACAAACTGATAAGATCCAAGAGAGAGACTGCCTGACTAAACAGGTTATATAGTCAAACTTAAGTTTAGACCACTCAGAAAATAATGAATGAACAGCTTTAAATATACGTTAATGCTTAATGCAGGACAAAAGTAAAGCTTTACTTTTGTCCTGCATTAAACATTCACATGCCTTTAAATTCTCTTGATGCAATATACAGCTGCTTATGCAGGCATGACTGTGTTGTTATTGCATGTGTGGGAGGATAGGGCTGTGAAAAGGATGTTGTTAAAATGTCTTTAGTGCCATATTGGCCTATACCATTGAATTTGTAAACAGTTTGGATCCAGATCAGACACTAGATAACAGGGCATCTGATCTGGTTCAAATCTGTATGAAACTGAAATTAATTTCTTAAATTTTGAAAAACTATGAAAAAAATAATTAAAAAGAAATTTTGCTGATGTTCTTCAAGCAGGGTAATTGAGTCAGCAAGGTAAAGCTAGGGGAACAGATTTCCAGATTTACAATGTAACCTTGATCTTCAGATGATACGGAAGCAGCTAGTATAGTAATGAAAGAACAGTTTGGATTTTGATTAATGAATAGTTGGTTTAATTGTTGATAATTTAGGAAGACATGTAGGATACTTAGATGTTAAGATTAACTTATTAAAATGCTTATAACTCTTAGCATGCTAGCATTGAAACCAGGATAATCTTCGCAAACAGTATTGAACCTGATGAGACGCCGCATAAATATGGCGTCTCATCAGGATCAAAACTGTTTGACACTCTGACCCTGTTTTGAAAAGAAAGTTTGAACCATCACATTTTAGAACAGCAGCAGACGACAAAATTCCCCAGGATGCATCATTATATAGTTCTTTTCAAGATACATGTAGCTGGTAATGATAATTTAACCCATTTCACTATAAATACGCCTTTTTACGCCTCTAATTTATCCCTCCACCGAGGGAAATAGTTCCAATTTATACAGTTGTTAATATTTAACATGAAAATAATTTCTATATTCTAGCAGCTGGTAGCTTAAAGCAGGCTGAAAGTAAAGCAGAATGCGCCTTAAGGCGCACTCTGCTTTACTTTCAACTTGCATTAAGTGGTCACCTATTTTCAAAACTAGAAACAGGCTAGCCTATGGGGTATAGGTTAATACAAATAAAATTGTTGCACGATTTTGTAATTTGTTTTATCTTACCAGAGGTGTATAAGTGTATCAATATAGTCTTTACCAACTCAGGACAACACTCATACAAACCTGTGCTAAATGACCATTCATGGATGGTTTTTAGACAGGTGGCAGCTTAATGCTTAACAAAAGAAATGCAGAAAGCTTCTAAAGGAGCTTTCTACATTTCTTTCGTTCAGCATTATAAGCATCCTCCTGACTTTACAGATTTAGCTTCTTCATTGAATTAAGTCCCTGATTGTAGAATTTCTACTGTTTAACAATAAAATTAAACTGGAGACAGCAAGACTTATCTCCCTTTGTGATGTTTAACACCTTATTTTTCACTATCAAGGTTCATGGATAATGCTAAAGTGGTATGGCACGCCTTAGAATTGAACCCAAGACCTTCCCGTCTGAAAAACAAACACTCTATATATACTGCCAGATTTATCAAGTCCGTTTTTGTCCTTTGGGTATAATTGTTTCTTTGTCAGGAAAGGCCCAAGCATTCAGTCAAACTTGGATGATCAGCATCCAAACAGTTTGTAAATTATAAATAGGTGAGGGCAGTGAAGGAGTTAATTTGTGCCTCGTGGTATTTTAAGTTAACCTATTACACCATAAATACACCTTTTTACGCCTTAAATTCCCCTGAAGAAAATAGTTCAAAATTATACAGTTATAAATATGCACCATACCAAATATTTTCTATGTCCAAGTAGATATTAGTTTAAAGCAGGTTGAAAGTAAAGCAGAATGTGCCTAAAGGCACATTCTGCTTTACTTTCAACCTGCTTTAAGTAGTCAACTACATCAATACTAGAAATAGGCTATGGGGTAATGGGTTAACTCTTTCCTCCCTGAAACTTTAAATGGACAATTCCAGTGTCCATTTAAGTCTAGTCCATTTCTGACTTTTGAGGGTTGTTTTTGTCAATGTTTGGCATTATGACAAACAGTGAAGATCCTGATCAGAGGGCTCCTAGGAGCCCTCTGACCTGGGTCTTCACCGTTTGCATAGGACAAGTGTACTATTCACATGTAACGGTACACTGTTTGCAAAGGACGCCAATATGCGGGACTAGGGTTCAAAGGGTTAACTTATCATAATTGGAAACTGTTGTTCCAGTCTGGAAGACGTTATTCATCTTTCTTAAACAAATTGAAACTCTTAACACAATACAATAAAATGTAGAAAATGATTGGTTTATGAATATTATGTTAATGCATTTTTAAATCTGAGTGGCAAACAGGTTGGAGCCTGATCAGATGCGCAGTTACTCGGTTTCTAATGGCACTCCAAACTTTTTGCAGTGGATGTAAATACATTAATTGGTAAAGAGTAACGTCTTCTCTTCTCCTTCTGAACGTATTTATTTGCCTGTTTTTAATATCTTTCATCTTTATAGGCCTATATAGGTAGAAGCCAATTTTACACTCAAGAACTGCAGACAATTATTCTTGAGTCTAGCATCGATGTTTGGCAATTTAACATTTATGAGAAACCGTCAAACTTGTTTCCATGGAAACTCAATTGTTTTTTGCATGATCAGCCTTAAAGATAGGTGGCAGCTTAATGCAGGACAACATTAATGCAGAAAGCTCCTTTGGAGCTTTCTGCATTACTGTTGTCCTTCATTAAGCTGTTGTTTTATTGTAAGAGATCTTGATTGTTCCTCGTTGAATGATTACGCAATAGTTTCAATTGTATGATTTCAAGTACCATGTATGTTGGTTAACAAAACACACAGGAACATTGATAACTTAAGTGTTAACTCTTTTCAAGCAGTCCGAGACTGAACTTTCATTTGCTAATAATGATCCAGATCAGACACTATGTAACTAGGCATTTGATCTGGATCCCAAACTTTTTGTTACTTGTATTTTGATTTTGTCAAATCAAGACTGTGTAAAAACTAAATTTGTAAATTTTGTGAATGATATTTTTTAAGGCAGATGTTATTTTGGCATTTGAAGTGTTTAGTACCAGGAGTTTAGTTGTATTTACATGTGTGTGAAGAACATCGCCATTTCATTTTATTGACACTTATTGAGTGCTCTTGAAACTACCGTAATGATAAAAATGCTTTTTTGTAAAACATATTTTTTAATGACTTAGGTACAGTGGAGAAGACATTATTTTTTCCCTTTTAAACGTGACTGAAACGCAATGCACTATAATACCGGTATAGAAAATCACAACATTTGACAACTCTGGCTATTTATGTTAATCTGAGTTGCAAACAGATTGGAGCCTGATCAGATGCCGGGTTACCCGGCGTCTGATCTGGCTCCAAACTGTTTGCACATAATAATTTTAGCATAAACACGTTTATTGGATAAGAATACACCTGCATCAAGTTATTATACAAATAAACATGAAAACTGGTATAACCCTTTACTCCACCTTTTTACCCATTTGATTTATTCTTAAAATGAACAAAATAGTTTCACTTTATAATCTTCTTTATCCTAGCAGATGGCAGCTTAAAGCAGGCTGGAAGTAAAACAACCTGCTTTAAGTGGGCATTTGTCTCCAGAACTAGAAACAGGCTAGCAAATGGTTACAGCTTAAAGCAGGTTGAAAGTACATTCCGCTTTTTTTTCAACCTGCTTTGAGTGGTCACTTGTCCTCAAAACTAGAACTAGGTTAGAATCTATGAAGTACCACCTACTAGAATTAAGAAAATATTCCTTCTGATACATATTCATGACTGTCACTTTTCTTCTGCAGAGGATTAAACAGAATGGGTTAAAAGGCGCTTCTATATAGAGGTAAAGGCTTAACCTAGAGCCAGTCTAACCAAGTACTTTTTTTCCCATTCACAAACATTGACCACTCCTCTGTGGCTTTATTACTTGATTTGCCCTATCAGCTGTTTGATTTTCGGCCATTCATGAAGGCCAATTTGTTCCCCACATGATTGTACAGTAAACGCTTGCGTTAAGCATCCTAAGAAAACAAGATTCGTGGATACTCTTTCGGGTAGGTTACACAGCTTAAAGCATCGAAATAGTTGTGCGACAAAAGTTCCCATTAGATACGGCCTGTATTAAGCAACCACCTGTTGTTAGAAGTTGTTATAGTTTTATTTATGGGTGATTGGTCTATACAAGCTTGATTTCAGCTGTTTGATTGTAGTCCATTCATGAGAAACAATTTGTTACTGGCTAAAATTGTACAGTAAAACACTTGTGTTATTTGCAACCTTAAAAATTCAGGTGTATAGGTAGTTATTAAAGCAGGTGACAACTTAATGCAGGACAAAAGTAATGCAGAAAGCTCCTTAAGGAGCTTTCTGCATTACTTATGTCCTGCATTAAGCAGCAACCTGTTGGTAGAGGTATCAAATCTTGTTCAATGAATGACTGTTTGACTGTTATATGCAGAGCTAATAAGCCAATTAATAGCTAGAGGTCTGGGGTTGATGCTGAGCCTTTTATTGAACCTACCTGTTGTTAGACCTTATGCATGCTGCTCACTCAGGTCAATCTGTGATAACTTTTGCAAACAGTTTGGATCCAAATGAGACGCTGAATATCCTGGTGTATCATCTGGATCCAAACTTTATTACACTCGGAGGATATTTTCTCAAGAAAAAAAAGCAATTGATTAATTTTAGGGAATTGTTACAGAAGACTTCAGAAGACTTAGACAATTACATAGTGCGCAGAAGGTTAACTCTTCAACACTATATGTAACTCGGGTGGGTTATTAGGTTCCCTTGTGGACCATTTTAGTAACCAAAACATGAACCAGTCTACTTAGAATTCTGGGTAGTTTAAAAAATACTGGTCAAAACTAGCAAACAGTGTAGACCCAGGTCAGAGGCACATTTAAACCGTTGTAGCAAACTGAATGTAAAGCAAAACGACCTTGTACCAGCTTTTCTTCTTTAATTTCAGATTGCTTAAAATGGCCACCTGTTTTAAACCACTTAACCACCTGTTTAAAACATATGGAATTAGTTTCCCCCTTCATAACCCTTAAAAAGCTTAATTTTCAAAAATGTATGGACCTTAATTCTTTTTCTGATAAATAACCAGTTAAAATTGATTCCATTGAGGTTTGTGCCAACTATATTTAAAAGAATGACAAACAGTGTAGATCCAGATCAGAGGGCTCCTGAAGGAGCCCTCTGATCTGGATCCGAACTGTTTGCAAAAGATTGGATATATCCAACTCCAGCACTGTATTGGTTAACCCTTTCCCCCATAGAAGCGCCTTTTAGCGCATTCAGTTTATTCTTGCCCTGAAGAAAATAGTTCCAATTTATACATTCATAAATATGTATAATACAAAATATTTTCTATATTCTAGCAGATGATAGCTTAAAGCAGGCTGAAAGTAAAGCAGAATGCGCTTAAAGCACATTCTGCTTTACTTTCAACCTGCTTTAAGTGGACACCTATATTCAATACAAGAGATATGCTATGTGGGAAAGGGTTAAAGAGCACCATCTTTGTTCCCTTGTGGTGAATATAACATTGATACTAGTAGCAGATTTCAGATTTCTGCATTTTGAATAGACATTGAGTTTGAATGATATGCCTTTTACAAAGACCTTTAAGGGGTCAAGCCAATTTGAGTCAGCAGGGGTCAGCACTTTAGCATTTTGTGAGCCTTGACCCAGGTGCAGAGAATTTGTTTTATCAATCAATAAAAGCATAATATTAGGAAAAATTGATAGTTTGGTGGGTTACTTGATACTGGTTGGAAAATAAATATGAGTGTCTTCAAAGAAGCCTGCAGGACTAGAGACTATTAAACCTTGGTAATTAATAGCACTTCAAAGACGGGACTATGTCGCATCTCTGCACTGTTGTTTCCATTCAAATACTGGGCTCATCTTGGCAATAGACTATTTTCTTCATTGACTTGGTTGAAGGCAAGGTCAAAGAAATGAGATGAAAAAAAAGGATGGGGGATTAAGAGCTCAACAGCTTTTTGGAGTTAAACAGAGACATTTTAAACACTGTCTGTGAGGGGAAAAAGAGTAAAGACATCATTTACAAACAGTGTAGAGCCAGACTAGGGGGCTCATAAAGGATTGATGTCCCTGTGATCAGGGTCTACATTGCTCATCAAAATCATTTTGAACTTAAAATCCCTCTAGCTTCAATGTAAACTGCATGGTAATTAGTTAGAAATTGGTAAAGTCCTTTTGGAAAAGTCACCAGTTAGTGTAAGGGATAATGTTCCTTTGAATACTGTGAAAATGTTGTCTGCTTATTCCTGGCCTTTATTCCTAAACTGACCCTTAAACTTTTAAAGTTTCTTTTGCAGAATATCTTATTTAAGTAACTAGTCGTTTGGATTATGAGCAGATGATTTGGAATTTAGCCACTGATATCGATCTGATTCCATACAGGTTACGAAAGCTGAGAGTATAATTCAGGTACTTTAATTCTTATGCATCCACCAAACCCTATGTTGTGACTTAACTCATTAGAATCGCCTCAAAGAGACGATTCTAATGAGTAGTTACAACATAGGATTTGGCAAAGACATGAAAAAGATAATGTTGGAATAATTTTGCTTACCACCTCTTAACTTGATCGATGCCTTTCATGTAGAGCGCCAGTATTTTTTTTTTTTAAAAAGTCTTTATTTCTGCATTAAACACTGTGGTGTCACTACTCATTAGAATCGTCTCTTTGAGACGATTCTAATAAGTAGTAACACCATAGGATATGAGCTTAAATAAGTGAGAAAATGTGTTCAGTTTACTCCCTCTTATCTGGAGTTCTGTATGGTAGCCTTTGGGACCACTCCTTGGTTTTGAAACAGTAGTGTGTCACTGGTGTCTTTACATATCAATAAAAGAGAAGTCTTTGTTTGTCCAGTGAGAAGAAATCTATTACGTTACCATTGTAACCTGCTAAACTACGTCAAACAATACTAGCACGGCTAAATTTGAGATTCATCACCAAGATTATTTGCCAAGCGGGTTTGAAAATTTCCCAGTGTCATGGTAACATTTGCTTTTATAAGACAGTGAGATTTATTGTAAATCTGGCAAGTTAGGCATGTGTATTTTTCACCTGTAGTCGAATTCAGATGTCATATTTCAAGTTTATGAATGAAAATCCTGTCTTGAGGCATTGCGCTATTGTTACAACGCGATTGTTTAATGGGTATTGTTTTGCGTTCCATCGGTTGTGGGTACTCGAGCGAGAACTGGGTAAATACAAAGATTAGGCAGCCTGTTTCCTTCCATTAAAATCCAATTAAAGAAAGAAAAGTCTGGTTTGTTTTGTTGTTTTTGTTCAGTTTATGTTTGCTAATTGTATATACTACATTTGTTTACGATTTAAAGTAACTTCCTGTACAAATGCGAATGATCTAAGATGGTCTATTCCAGGTGTTTTGGTATAAATCTGTTAAATTGAGTTTAAAACGGCTGACTCATTTTGACTTTTGTAGTGTTAAATACTGCTTACTCATAAATTTAGGTCTGTGGTGAAACAGAAATTAGGACATTCACCCATATGTACCGAAATAGCTTGTTTTCCGTGTTTAAGACAAGTGATTGCTTAAAGCATGTTGAATGTAAAGCAATAATTTTCAAAAGCTTGCTTGTGCTTATCATCATGTTTTAGACAGTGAATATAATAAAATAAAGCATGTTTAAAAAAGCTTTTGCTTGACTTTCATTCTGCTTTAAGAAGTTCTATTTGATACAGTCATAAATAACATTGAATATTCACCATAAGAAATTGTTTCCATATACTAAAAGATGGTAGCTCAAAGGGAAGTAAAGCAGAACCTGCTATAAGTAGCCATTTGTCTTCGGAACTAAAAACAGCCTACAGGATTAAATACTATATCTACTGGATATGCGGAGAAGACATTATTTTTTCCCAATTAACACGTTTAAGCTAAAGCTATATATTACTTCCATTGCAAACAGTTTGATGCCTGATCAGATGCCAGGTAACCCAGTGTCTTATTAGGCATCAAACTGTGTGCCACTCAGATTAAAATAGTCAGAATTGTCCATAAATGTCCTTTTCTCCATTATATTGTAATGCCTTTGCATTTCGTTTGCGTTTAACTCTTTGAACCCTAGTCACGCATATATGCATCATTTACAAACAGCATATCTGTGAGGAGTACACTTGTCCTATGCAAACAGTGTAAACCCTGATCAGAGGGCTCCTTAAGGAGCCCTCTGATTAGGGTCTACACTGTTTGTCATTTTGACATATATTATAAAATTCAACCGTAAAAAGTAAAAAATAGACTAAACTGAATTAAAAAATTGAATTGTCCATTTGAGGTGTGAGGGAGGAAAGGGTTAAACAGGAAAGAATAATGTCTTCTCCACTGTAGGTTCTTTGCACTTTGGGCCTTGGAGGAAAGCATTTAAATAATAAATGTGGATAAAATACAAAATGCCAAATATAAATCTAATTCATGTCAAATATTTTTCTGCTTCATCTGTAAAAAAGCAGTGCAATTGCATCAATCATTTATGACTAGGATATCTGCTCATGATTTAAATTTTTGAAATGCTAAATAAGTTCTTCGCTTGCAAAAATTCTCATCTGCTACTGATCTAAACTTCGTATTTTTGACAAATTCTAGTTATGGTCAGATTGAAAAACAGCTCTGGTGAAAATGTTGCATTATGCTGTGTCTCATCAGGATCTAAACTGTTTTAAAGTTATCATGGTTTGGCTGCTAAGTGCAAAGATTTAATTAACTGCACATCTATCATGCATAATTATGCATAACACGTTGAATGATAAATGCTTTATGTACAGAAATAAGTGACCTGGGACCCGTTTCATAAACCTTATTATGACAAATGTTGTCGCAAGACAAATTTTTAAAGTACATCTAATTTCTAATTTCTCTATCTAATCCTGTCTTGTAACATCTCTTTGGAATCGTCTTTTTCATTAGAACCTTCTATTTGTTAAAGTTAGTATTTGAAATACCCACCTTATCTGGAGCTCTGTGTATAATCCTTTCCATTATAGCATTTGTTTTAATATGCCCATTGAAAATGTGTTGTTTTATGGTATGACTTTCGTTGTACAGCTGTCTGTCCATTCTCTGTTGGTCTGTTCTGTTTATTTATGGAAAAACTCGAATAATTTTTAGTTTCATTTTCATCACACTTTGTGGGATGCTTTGTTGCCTAAATATATCGAAGACATTATAAATTGCTACATTGTGACCAACTCTGGTATAAATTGTAACAATGCAACCATATTTGGTATTAATTGCAATAGTGCAACCATCTTTAGTGTTGCAATCATCAATGTTGCAATTATCTTTGGTATAATTTGCAACATTATGACCATCTTCGGTATGAATTGCAACAATGGGACCATGTTTGGTATAAATTGTAACATTGCGACCATCTTTGGTATAAATGGCAACATTGTGACTATCTTTTGTATAAATTGCAACATAGCAACCATCTTTTGTATAAATTGTAACATTGCGACCATCTTTGGTATAAATGGCAACATTGTGACCATCTTTTGTATAAATTGTAACTATGCGACCATCTTTGGTATTAATTGCAACTTTGAGACCATCTTTGGTTTGAATTGCAACATAGCAACCATCTTTGGTATAAATGTAAATTGCAACATTGAGACCATCTTTGGTATACATTGCACTAACTTGAAATATTTTTGCCCCATTTTCCTGACACTTAAGTTGTAGAATGCTTTGTGGCCTAAATATATTAAGACATTATACATTGCGACCATCTTTGGTATAAATTGCAACATTGTAACCATCTTTGGTATAAATTGCAACATAGCAACCATCTTTGGTATAAATTGCAACAATGCAACCATCTTTGATATAATTTGTAACATTGCGACCACCTTTGGTATAAATGTCAACTTTGTGACCATCTTTTGTATAAATTGTAACATAGCAACCATCTTTGGTATAAATTGTAACATTGTGACCATCTTTGGTATAAATGGCAACATTGTGACCATCTTTGGTATAAATTGCAACAATGCAACCATCTTTGGTATAAATTGCAACATTGTGACCATCTTTGGTATAAATGGCAACATTGTAACCATCTTTTGTATAAATTGTAACATAGCAACCATCTTTGGTATAAATTGCAACATTGTGACCATCTTTGGTATAAATGGCAACATTGTGACCATCTTTTGTATAAATTGTAACATAGCAACCATATTTGGTATAAATTGTAACATTGCGACCATCTTTGGTATAAATGGCAACATTGTGACCATCTTTGGTATAAATTGCAACAATGCAACCATCTTTAGTATAAATTGCAACATTGCAACCATCTTTGGTATAAATTGTAACATTGTGACCATCTTTGGTATACATTGCAACAGTACAACCACCTTTGGTATACCATCTTTGGTATACATTGCAACAGTGCAACCATCTTTGGTATACATTGCAACAGTGCAACCATCTTTGGTATAAATTGCAACAGTGCAACCACCTTTGGTAAACCATCTTTGGTATACATTGCAACATTGTGACCATCTTTGGTTTAAATGGCAACATTGTGACCATCTTTGGTATAAATTGCAACAGTGCAACCACCTTTGGTATACCATCTTTGGTATACATTGCAACAGTGCAACCATCTTTGGTATACACTGCAACAGTGCAACCATCTTTGGTACACATTGCAACAGTGCAACCATCGTTGGTATACATTGCAACATAGCAACCATCTCTGGTATAAATTGCAACAGTGCAACCACCTTGGTAAACCATCTTTGGTATACATTGCAACATTATGACCATCTTTGGTATATATTGCAACAGTGCAACCACCTTTGGTATACCATCTTTGGTATACATTGCAACATTGTGACCATCTTTATACATTGCAACATTATGACCATCTTTGGTATACATTGCAACAGTGCAACCACCTTTGGTATACCATCTTTGGTATACATTGCAACATTGTGACCATCTTTGGTATAAATTGCAACAGTGCAACCACCTTTGGTATACCATCTTTGGTATACATTGCAACATTGTGACCATCTTTGGTATACATTGCAACATTATGACCATCTTTGGTATACCATCTTTGGTATACATTGCAGCAGTGCAACCATCTTTGGTATATATTGCAACAGTGCAGCCATCTTTGGTATTAATTGTGATCTTTGCCTAGCTACAATGGCAAACATGTTAGGTAATTAATGCACTGAACATGCTGGTGAGTGCCAAACAGTGTAGATAAATACCAGGTTCTTCAAGGACTTGACAGCTGGTCTTGGTCTACACTTAGTAACTTTGCAATGCTATAAGTCTGGGGAATTTTTATAACACAGCTCATTTGTAAGGTGATGTATGTATGAAAAGGGCATTCTTATTTTGGGGAAATAAATATGATGAGTATATTTAGGCTGCCTGCCTTCCTTATTTCATTTGAATACTTGCTGAATATGTAGCATTGACTGTTTAATGAATTTAATTATTAATCAAAGCACTGAAGGTGCTGAAGGCTTTGGGGTTGCAGTTGTGTGGTGGCGAGTGGAAGTGGAAGACTGAGCACATTTTATTTAGTGTTTAAGCATAATGAATTTACAAGAGAAAGGTGTAGCTTAACTCAGGACAACAGTAATGCATACATCTTTCGCCCATACATTAAGCAAAAACTTCTATTAGAATATCCCGTGCCTTCTCCTTGATAGAATGTGTTATTTAAAATCAATTAAGGACATACGCGACAAATTGAAATCTCCTATGGATCTCTATGAAAATTTCAGCATATGTTCTTCAAACATATCTAAGTACAATGGCAAAAAGAAAAACATAGGTTATAATGGTATTTATTTGTCTATGGGTATTTGAAATGTATGATGTAGCCATTCTCGGCAAAGAGTCGGCATGCCCTATTTTGCCTTTCTAAAATGATTTAAAGTAATAATTGGCACAAACATTAAAACAGTTAAAAAGTGATGCTCACTGGAAGTATGATGCAAAGAGTATGGTTTGTTGCCCGATATATATGCATTTTTCTAAATTGTTTTCGGCTCCAATTCAATGAAAACACTCACTCAATCAAAATCTGCCTGAAATAAATTTATGAAACGTCTCACAATAAAAGCCATAGGTGTTAGTAATAAGACAATGGTAAAAAAAAAACATATGCATACATATACCAATGGCCTAAATAAGCCGACGGCTTTTTCTATGTGATCTCGGGTTCACGTTCATATTCAATTTGATTGAAGTTTTGGGTTATTAACTTGGCCTTATTAGATGAAGTATTTACCAAGATTCACGTACTTTCATTTATCAAGTACACTTTCATGCATTTAACGTCTTTATTACGCGATTTATGGAGATTGTTTGAAACCGAAAGTATCTACGCGGGGTAACCGATATGCACGATTTCGTTGAGTAACGATTCTTGATTTATCGTACTTCGTTAAAAGCCACTAGGTGTCTCACGAATTGCTGGTGTATGCCGTTAAAACATTGAGTCTCGGTATATATAGTTTTGACCCTGCTCTAATGCTAAAATTAACACAGAAACAATGCTTTAGTAAGAAACGGTAGATCAAACACGACAGTTGTTTATCTGTAGCGCCACGTGCATATGACTTTAATTGGCTGGGCATTGTTGTTTATCTGGTGCGAATAGTTGATTGCCTGTTATTTCTTTACTGGTATTAAACTGTTAAAACAATTAACCAATTAATGTAATTATCATAGGCAAACGTACACTGGAATGTCATGCTCAGTGATCAAACATGTGTTGAACAGTTTGGATACGGATAAGAAGTATTATCTTTATTCAAGTACCCCAAATGCACAGGCTTCAAATAAGTAATGCATTTCTATATCAGAGATTAGTAGTTAAACAAATATTTTTTTAAAAAAATGAGTATAAATTAAGTGACATGTAATTAAATATTTGACTCTCTCTTAAAACTTATAGCACAAAATTACAAGAAGGATAACAGGTGCTCCTTCACAGAATGTTTGAAATATTATTACGAGCATGAATGTATTTAGTTTTTAAAACTTAAAACCTAATGAAATTAAAAGTAAAAGGTAGCAGCTTAAAGCAGGACAAAAGTTATGAAGAAATCAGCCTAATGCATGACTTTTGCCCTACGAATGTCGACCAGTTTGGATACTGATTATAAAGATAATCAGTCGTCAAACATGAGTAAGCCTTCTGCTTGCTAAGTAATTGTCGTCTGCGGTGTTTTAAAATAAATCCTTATAAAATGGCTTCAATGTGTCAGACCTCATCTGGATTCAAACTATTTCCAACAAAACTAATGCTTTCAAATGCTGTCAACTATATTTATGCTCTATAGTATTTGGCGTCTAGAACAATTGCCAAAGTGATTTTTTATTTCATCGTAAAATATCGTTCGAATATCAACAGGTGATCCATATCTCATCTGGATCCAAGATTGTTTAACATTTTAAATATGGGTTAGATCTAGCATTATGATTCCTATGTTGTTGTCTTTGGCAGACGTTGCCGTCTTAAACCATTTTCTAAGTTAGATCTAGATGCATTTTATTCCATCCGATTGTCAAACAGTTTGGAGCCAGATCATATCAGGATCTAAACTATATATTTGATAAAGTATTACAAAATTGCACAATTAGCGTGCAGAAGGTTAATACAGTATTATTAATTTATTATATGGATCTGAACTATTTTTATCAGTAATCACAAATTCGCCCGTATAGCTTTCATCAGGTTATGAGCCTATTCATCTGGATCCAAACTGTCTGCAAAAATCTGTGTCAATTGAATACAGGATCTATTAACGAATACAAACAACTGGTAATAATAGCACCTGTAGGTGTGAACAATATATAGAAATAAATCGGTATATAAAAACATTTTTGACGAGTTGACTACCTTTTTGTACTATAATTCCTTTTTGACGAGTTTGCCCTTTGACGAATTGTCCATTACCCAAAGCTTTCATAACGCTTCAATAAATGGGTCTGTAAATTAATTTTAAGCAGAATAGTTTATGATTCTCCCCGTGGCCAATAGATTTTACTAACTTGCAACAATTATTAAAACATCTAGTTACTTGCAAACGTTAACGGCGATTCCATTGTTTCTGTTCACGTGTGTACTTTATTACTTTCAAAACATCGCATTATTCAGAGTAGAAGCTCGTTGAAAACCTTTATCAGAATTTATAAATAGTCTACTAACGCGTTTTTATTTTAAGTTTATGCAGTGTTTAATTTAAATATTTGTAACACTTTTGGAATATCAATCAATACGATATTTATATCGGACAGGTTTCCGAATATTTCAAGCACAAAAAAGATTTAACTGTGCAAATCGAGCGCCGATATCAAGGGCCATTCTCGGTAAACTCAAGGTCAATGACTACACGCAATGAGTGCATGTCAATCAAACTAAGCCCCGCCTTCATTTATTTGGACGTTTGAAAATCAAACGACAGGTGCTACAAAAGAATGTCCAAATGGTAGGACCTAATTACGCAATTGTTGAAGACACACGTTTTCTAGACTGCACATTTACACGCATTAATTATGAAATATTACTGATTTATTTACTTCTTTTGAAAATGCCTTACCTACTAACCTTAGTGAAAAAATAACTATTGATGTTTCTATTAATGATTGTTGTTTCTGCTAAGGGTTATGGTCCCGCATAAGCTTTAACAGATACGTCATCCCATTGTCTTAGGATCGGGACATTGGTCAGCATCATGCCTATTGTTGAGTGGACTATTCCTATTAATGATGTGTTATGTGACCTGTGATAATTGCCCGAAACAATGCAGCCCATGCTACCTTGTTCATCCAGGCAAACTGTGACAGCCGCTATCAAAACAATGACCTTTAATCAGCGACAAAAGACACCACTACAATTACACGCATGTTATTTTAACTGGTGGCATAGGGTGATGATTGCCAATTCCACACACAAATTTATCGCTAAGTCACGTTGGGGACTATGGGTACTGTATTAACGGTATTTATGTAACAGTTTGATCGCTACCTGTATCTTCATGCAGTTTCTCTGTATATAGGAAACTAAACTCGGCCTTTCACGCAAGTTTAAACCAGGAACGGAAAAATCCGAGTGAGTGTCGTATCTCTATATCCTGGTAAAATTTTAGATTTTTTTCGCATGTTTTATCTAAAGGTTTATTATAGTTGATAAGGATCCACAAAATTCTGTTTTGTCAGATTGTTATTTCGTCGCCTGGTTGTTGCAATAATCAGGGTCGAAACTTTGTAAAATTGGTGTCATCTGGCCGATAGGCTCTCTTGAACTGATTTCTGGTGGTTTCTGACCTAGTCACGTGATCGATTCAGGCTATTTTTAGACAGATCTAGCGTTACCAGAATATAGATCTAAACCTATGTGTAACTGTTAACCATGGTCTCTATGTACATTTATTTCTTATGGTAGAGATATTTGTTACAGATTAACTACCTATAGAATGCTCCAGCTATAGGCAATGCACTAAAAATACACCTATATAATATGATCGGATCGTTTGGGGTATTCAGATGAACCCCAGTGTAGACGGCGCTGCGCGTTGAGAAAGCCTTGGGAGACCCCGTATGACAGAAACAGGGCTGCCATTTCTCCGGATTTTTCCTAAATCTTCGGATTTTTTCTAGTACATGGTCGATTATTGCAGGAGAAAAATAATGCAGAAAGCTCCTGAAAAAGCTTTCTCCATTATATTTAGCAACCACCTGTATAAGAGTGTGTTTAGGGTATGTTATGAATGGTTGTTGAATATAGGTCTGACTGTACCATAACCTTGAATATATAACTACCAGATTTTGGGTCTGAAAAAATGATAAATTTAATTGTGCATTTAACTTTTTCATCACAATGGACCTGTTTAAAACATACTAATTACATTAAAATTTGGCAAACCGTGTAGACCCAGATCAGCGGGTTCCTGTAGGAACCCTCTGATCAGGGTCTACACTGTTTGCTTATTAAGAGCACTAAAAATACACCTATATAATATGATCGGATCGTTTGGGGTATTCAGATGAACCCCAGTGTAGACGGCGCTGCGCGTTGAGAAAGCCTTGGGAGACCCCGTATGACAGAAACAGGGCTGCCATTTCTCCGGATTTTTCCTAAATCTTCGGATTTTTTCTAGTACATGGTCGATTATTGCAGGAGAAAAATAATGCAGAAAGCTCCTGAAAAAGCTTTCTCCATTATATTTAGCAACCACCTGTATAAGAGTGTGTTTAGGGTATGTTATGAATGGTTGTTGAATATAGGTCTGACTGTACCATAACCTTGAATATATAACTACCAGATTTTGGGTCTGAAAAAATGATAAATTTAATTGTGCATTTAACTTTTTCATCACAATGGACCTGTTTAAAACATACTAATTACATTAAAATTTGGCAAACCGTGTAGACCCAGATCAGCGGGTTCCTGTAGGAACCCTCTGATCAGGGTCTACACTGTTTGCTTATTAAGAGCAGTATTTTTTAAACTACTGGTACCCAGAATTCCAAGTAGACTGGTCCATGTTTTGGTAGCAAAAAATATCCACAAAGGAACCTAATAAACCACAAGAGTTACTTAGTGTTGAAAGAGTTAACTTGGCCCTTTCCATGATAGAAATCGAAAACAAGGCTACTTAACCCATTACCCCATAAAAACACATTTTTACGCCTCTAATTCATTCCTCCACTGAAGAAAGTAGTCTCAATTTATACAACTATGAATATTTATCAGAAGAAATACTTTCTATTTTCTAGTAGATGGTAGCTTAAAGCAGGCTGAAAGTAAAGCAGAATGCGCCTTATGGCGCATTCTGCTTTACTTTCAACCTGCTTTAAGTGGTCACCTATCTTCAAAACTAGAAACAGGCTATGGGGTAACGGGTTAAGGAGCTGTCTTAGTAACCCACGGTCTGCACTACAGTTGAACTTCGATATCTCGAACTTGGTTAAGTCGAACATACCCGTTTTTCAAAGTTAAAACGTGGCAAAGCCACGTTTTAACTTTGAAATATGGGTATGTTCAACTGAACAGAGCATGAAATAATGCAGTTCATGTGTCAAACTATCGGATAGTTCGAGTTAAACAAGTTCGAGATATAGAAGTTCGACTGTATTTTCTTACAGAATCTGTCTGTTCTGTGTACTGTGTCCTGGGGGAAATTCACAGTCCTTATTTTGTTCCTCAATGTTATACTTTGGTCTGGTTTGGTTTTGTTAACGTCGGTTTCTGCCATCTATGGACTAATTGGAGAATAAAAATAGTTCAGAATAATGATCAATGTTCATATTTTATACACTTGCATGTAAATAAATATTCAGCGAAGGTTAGGGTTGGGCTGTAAAGAGACAGGCCCGGGTTCCTCTGTTCTCTCTCTCTCTCTGGGACGTCCATGCAGTTAGCCAAAAGTGGGCAGAAACGGACATAAACCAAACAAACAAAATAAAGCGAGTTGAAAGTGAAGTAGAATGCTCCTAAATTGTCACCTGTCTTGCAAACTGGAAACTAGAAATAAGGTACAGGGTAAAGGAATAGACCTAGGTATTAGGACATTAAAACTATGAGTACATGTGTCACATGTCTTAATTAGTGCTTGTCTACAAAGTGCCTGCAGTTGCTCCTGGAGGGGGGCATATGGTCTTTTTGAACTAGCGGTTAAGGTTCACTTCCAAAACCACCAGGCCTGTGTTTGTTTACACTAGCCTTCTAATGCGGGCACGTGCTGCCCACACATCAGGAGCATCCGTACAAACCTCTTAACCCTTTCCTTCATAGAAAACAATGCAAAAATTATTAATCAAACCTTTTGGATCTATGTTATATTACTTAAATATCAGCAGTAAGTAGAGGCGCCGTAACCCATAACCCCATAAATATGCCCTTTTGCGCCTTTGTATTATTCCATAGTATATTTGTACAATCATTGAATAAGATACCATAAGAGTGATATTTTTCATATTCTATCAGATGGTAAAGTGCATAAAGTGATTCTTTCCAACTTTTGCTCCTTCATGACCATTTTAACTCATTACCCCATAAATACCCCTTTGATTTATTCCTCCACTGATTAACCCTTTCCCCCATAGAAGTGCCTTTTAGCGCATTCAGTTTATTCCTGCCCTGAAGAAAATAGTTCCAATTAACACATTCATAAATATGTATAATACAAAATATTTTCTATATTCTAGCAGATGATAGCTTAAAGCAGGTTGAAGTAAAGCAGAATGCTTTACTTTCAACCTGCTTTAAGTGGACACCTATATTCAATACTAGAGATATGCTATGTGGGAAAGGGTTAAAATAGCTCCAATTTATACAGTCAAGAATATGTTATATAAGAAATATTTTCTATTCTAGCAGATGGTAACTTAAAGCAGGCTGAAAGTAAAGCAGAATGTGCCTTAAGGCACATTCTGCTTTACTTTCAACCTGCTTTAAGAAGTCAATTATCTTTCTTTCTCTATATACTGCTACACACCCCTTTCGGGTATTACGAGCAGGGGCACTTTTTAGATGCACCAATGGGACTGTACCCGGCCGGTCACTTTATCCTGACACCGACGAACCAGTTGTAATGCTAACCCGAAATCCTGAGCGCCAAGGAGGGAAGCCATTACTACCATTTTTTAATTCTTTGGTTTCACCCGGCCGGGGATTGAACCCACAACCTCCCACACTGCAAGCGGATGTTCTACCACTAAGCCACGCAGCCGGTGTTATCTTCATTTTGAAACAGGCTTTGGGATAATGTGTTAAGTGGTCACCAGTCTTCAAAACTGGAAATAGGTGATTGGGTAATGGTTTAACTGTTCAGAAACAGAATCTCATACAGTGACAATTTTACAGTTAGGATCTTTAAAAAAAACTACCAGTGCAAAGATAAGAATGCCAACTTATTAGGATTCAAACTGCGGTATTTGACACTCTGACCCTATCCTAAAAAAGAGACTTTTGAAATTTCTTTGAAACAGTTACAGACAAAACACTGCTTTGTGTTCAAAAGGTTAAAATAGTTGAGGACAGCTAAGATGCTCTGTCTAGATATTGTAAATTGATATATTGTAAATTGATCGGCAGTGAAATGCTCATTAACAGTTCATTTGCATACAAGGAAGTCACCGCAATTCTACTTTTTGGCTTTGGGCAGATTCTGCCCACAGCCTATCTTTTCGTAGAGATAAATCTGGGTGCAAGTGTAGCTCCCCCTACAATAATTTCTGCAGGGCTACCATAAGTTGACATGAAAAATCCTAAGATTTGCATTTTTCAAGTGCGATTTTAATAAATCGTACCTTTACCTCATCGCTTGTTTCTAGTTTTGTTGACATATGACTGCTAAAAGCAGAAAGGTCGCCTAGTACAAGAATGACTGTATATTAATTTATGAAGTGCCACTTAAGAGTGAAAATTATGTTAAAATTATGACGGAGATAGAGAAAAATTAAGAAAAATGAACTAGATAACTAGGTGCAACGTTAACACGCCATTTAGCTGTCTCTAGATCTGCTAGGTGCTAATGGTTATTGCAAAAAATATCTTCTACAAAACTGCTACATCTTTGAATGCCAATCAACCCTGTACTTCATAGCCTATTAAATTTCTAGTATTGAAAAATGGTGACCACAAAAAACAGGTTGAAAGTAAAACAGAATGTGCCTTAAGGCACATTCTGCTTTACTTTCAGCCTGCTTTAAGCTACCTATTCTGCTAAGATATGGGAAACATTTCTTATGTTGCACATTAATAACTGTATATTCTTTAGTGGATGAAGTAATTAACAAGAAATATCTTTAACAAGAAATATCTTTAAAAAAGATATTCGGCGGAATGGGTGGTGAAGGTAATGATGTATATGGAATTGATTTTATCCAAGTTGCAATAAATAGGATGGTAAATCAGGATATTAAGCTTAATATTTATCTCCAGTAAAGTTCCGCTTAACGACCGGTCCGAAATTAAGACCGGTCCGAAATTACGACCACTTTTTAAAAGAACGGAATATATCCCTTCATAGTTTAATGGTCGTAGGGTCCGTTATTAAGACCGGTCCGCTATTCCGTATTGCGACCACTAATCCCAGAACAAAAGACCGATTAGTGTTGTTTTAGGGTCCGATATTAAGGGCAGGCGTTCACACTTCGCCGGTCGCGACAAAAGCCAGTTTGACACTTTTACGACAAACACCGATTACTTTACGGCAGAGGTCAAGGCCGATTAAACAATAGGGATGCTTCAACGAGGGAAATGTTTTGATAGCAGATAACTAAAAATAATGCGAAAGTATGATGAATACGGCACTTGTTTAATCTCTTGATTGCTCTATTGGTGCATGTATATTTCGTTTATCTCGCATTAGGCCAAATATAGTTACAGAAAAAACTGTTTGTAGCGCATACATCGGACTCGATGACAGAGGGAGAGATAATTGGGCTAATTAGTAAAATACTTACAAGCGTGTGATTTATTAATTAAAATGTTAATTTATCACTTTAGACTTTCATCTGATCCGCCCCAATCGAGTTTTATGTTTGATAAATTATTTTTTATTGGTTATCTCGAAAGATGATTTTTGTAAACAATGAAATAATTGGTCGAACTTTGGATAATTAATAATATTAAACCCGACGAATTTCTTCATAAACATGTCGTGTGACAGATTAGATCCAGATCAGATATCAAACAATTTGGAATCTGTTCAGGATCTAAACTGTCCAAAATGTCTTATGTGCTAAGATTTTTTTATTGAAACATCGTTTTAATTCAGATCAGACATCAAGTAATTTGGAGTCTGGTCAGGATCCAAACTGAAATGCCACTTCTTATAGATTATAGTCTATGTGTTACACTGCTAATGCCCCTCTTTATGTGCTAACATTAATAATTTATTCAATTAATGAATCTTCATAACATGTGTATGACAGTTTTTAGTTTCTGTGTATATGTATATTTTCAAAAATTAAATTATGGTTGTTTGAAATAGGCTTTTTTGTGCCGATCTATTCAAAATAGGTTCAATATACCTATCTATCTATATCTGACCAAAAAATCCTCATCGATATCAAGGGTCTCAATAATAAGACCGACTCGATATTAAGACCACTTTTTGTCAGTACCACAGGTGGTCTTAATAACGGAACTTTACTGTAATAAGATACGCGCAGTAATCTACGACCACATACATATAATCAAAGACTGAAGGTCTTGAGTTGCGGTGCCGTAAAACCCAACTCAATCAATCAATCAATGAAGGTCTTGAGAGTCGCCAAGAATGAGTTTTTGCAATCATTAAACTACTGGATCTGAGGTTAATCATTAGTTTGTTAAGGCAGTTGGTCTCTCAAAGACTGAAGGTGAAAGTACAGCAGAGAGCATTTACACACGTTTATGCTTTTGATCGGGCTACATTTTGCTGCAAGTTGTCAGCTGTTTGTCAGCTGTTTTTATTCCATCAATAAGTTCTTTTTCAGAGGTGGTTGTAGAGAGATTTACTTGAAAATTCTTGACAGGAACGTAGATTATATCTAAATATACGTTCCTGACAGAAGGTACAGTTTGCACATGGATCTACTGCTTGGTTCCTAGGGGCGGAAGGGGGTGGGGGTCAAATTTCCACTTCCATCTTTATAAGCCAATTGAATTGCACTTACTTCTTCCTAGGATGTGACTGACGGTGATGAGAATTTTTAAAGACAGATCTAGATCACGGAATTATACTTCCATGTCTAGATCTACGTGTATCATTTTTATTTTGTAATTTGTAGATACCATAAATTACTAAAATTCGTATGTGTGTGCTCTTTTGTTAGTTGTTTATATTTTAAATATGGTTTGATTGTTTAAATATTCTCAATCACCTGACTTTGATTTGAGATTTTTGGAAAGCACCCCCGAATTATGCCGAATATGAATTGTTTGAAACGACCCCTCAAATGAGAAATTCATGTTGCCACCGCCGCGAGTAAATAAAGCAAGTGTCCGCTTCAAGAAATCGTGTCTGGAATTTGTCTTGTAGAGTTAGTTCTATGTTCTGATTTATTATAAAAATATCTACAAAGTGTAGCAATGTACGTTTTAGGTATCTACGTGTTGTTGGGTTTTCGCATTTAACTAAGCGATTGCGATCGCGTTAAAAAAATCACGGTTTGTTTATAATTGAGGTCACAGAGTTGCGCATGCGCTGGAGGAAAACGGTGTTAACACAAAAATACCCATCATGCTCGAAATCTTTTCGATATCTAGGTTAAATTCAAACGCCAGTTTTCTCGTAATCTCACTGAATTGTTACTGCTATTCTTTCTTTTTCATTTACTTGGTACTAGATTAAAATTATGATCAATTCTATTATGAACAATTTCGTTCTGATTTGCAGAACGCATCAAATCATTGCCGCACTTGAGACAATATGTCATATCTTAAAATAGAAACACTATGTCATTCAAATCACTACCTAACGGTCGGGACACGTAAAATTTCTCGGTTATAACTCACTAGCAGTAGCGGAAAGTCGTGTTTACTACTGGTACCGCTACATAGCAAATCAGCCTATAACAGTCTGTGTCTCTTATTTTACAAATTTGTAAAAGTCAGTAGTCAAGTCTAACCGCTACCCAATCAGACTATTCGATTTTAAGCATGTGTCCTTAAGCTTTCATTTCTGGTCATTCACGATTGGTTGGGCCATATAAGGTTTGAGGCTCAATGAGAAATCAGACAGCTCCGCCGAAAAAAGATATTCGGCGGAATGGGTGGTGAAGATAATGATGTATATGGAATTGATTTTATCCAAGAATTGCAATAAATAGGATGATAAATCAGGATATTCAAAAGCTCAATATTTTTCTAATAAGATACGCACAGTAATCTACGACCACATACATATAATCAAAGACTGAAGGTCTTGAGAGTCGCCAAGAATAAGTTTTTGCAATCATTAACAGTTACTACTGGATCTGAGGTTAATCATTAGTTTGTTAAGGCAGTTGGTCTCTCAAAGACTGAAGGGGAAAGTACAGCAGAGAGCATTTACATACGTTTATGCTTTAGATCGGGCTATATTTTGCTGCAATTGTCAGCTGTTTGTCAGCTGTTTTTATTCCATCTTACACAGAAATGCAAAACAATAATTTAACCCTCATACAGATACTGTAGCAATTTTGTAACAGCAGTCTGCTGTAATAGTTCTACCATCTTGCTTTTGTAAATATATGATGAAACAACACAATTGTGTTTAACTCACTTGAGGCAATTTATTATATTGCTATCAATGTATGGTAAATTACAATTAAAATAAATGGGTACTAAACCATAACAAACCACTGTCTATCTATAGAAAGACACATTGTCATAATCTTAAAATAGAAGCATATGATGTCATCAGCTCAGTATAGTAAACACTGCACTGTGTCTCACAAGTAGACCAGTAGCCCAGGGCTCCAGATAAGAGGGAGTAAACTGAACAAATCTAACATTTTCTCACTCATTTCAGCACCAAACCCTATGGTGTTACCACTCATTTTGATCATCTCGAAGAGACAATTCAAATGAGTAGGATATCATGGGGTTTAATGCAGAAATAAAGATTTTAAGTTTTGAAAGACTTCCTTTATCTGGAGCCCTGGCTACTATCCAATCAGACAATTCAATTTTCAACAGGTGCTCTTTATTCTAAACATCTGATCAAATATGATTGGTTGAAAATGTTGGTAACTTCAAAAGTGTGTTGAAATAGAAAACAGTCAGCTCCGCCGAAATACGTAAAAATGTGTGTGTATAATTATTGTATGCAACTGTCTGTTGTGGTCATGACTGCTTAGGTGCCATATGAACATTTTATGTGTCTAGTGGCTTGAAACCAAATTCAATCAATCATAACTGCTACTGCACAATGCTACTTTCTAAAATTATATTTTCTAAAATTTCTTTTAAAAAAGGGGACAGAATGTTGAACAGGTTTGCATGCTGATGAGATGCCAAACTTCAGGATCCAAACTGTTTATAAGGTTTCACTGTGAGCATGGAAAGAATTGAGCAGGAAAGACGCCTGCTCAATTTTGCAGTAAAAACATGAAAGAAGGGTTTGATTTTCTGTGTGTGCTGTAGGCATTTGGTTGTTGAAAGCAAGATGAAAGAATTGACAATGATTGTAATAGCTTCAGCAGGAAATGATGTGTTGCTTTAGAACATATGAGAAGCCAAATACAGTGTAACCTCTCTATTACAACCCCTAAAAAAAAGGCTAATTGGTTGTTTGATAGCCTATCAACGTGACATGTGGCTTAAAGCATGGTGATAGTAAAACAGAAAGCTCCTGAAGGAACTTTCTGTTTTACTGTCACTTTGCTTTAAGCAGTCACCTGTCATTAACACCTAATAATTAACACAATGTAGTGGTCCTAATAGAGAGGTTTTATCATATCTGAACTGTAAAAGAAGCTTTCAGGGATATAGTAAGTAATACTGTTCTGGGTTTGATCATGGTTAGGATGAAGGTCAATTTTTCATTGCCTTCAGTTGCAAATTAGCTACATGTATGTAACTTAGAAACCTTCACAAATGCCTAAAGTAAGTTATGATTGAAGGTCATGTGCTTAGATACAGCTGGGGTCAAGGTCAAATGCAGTGTTGCTGTAAGTAGAAAATAAAGCTTTTGAATCAGTTCAAATATTTTGGTTGGAAAAATTTGTGTCACTATAAGGGTGCTTGGAAAAATTTTCTGTTATTGTGTTTGTGTGTACTTAGTTTCCAAGGTTACCATTTTGTACCTGGAAAAAGAAACCCCCATATGTTTGTAAAGTCAAGGCTGTAATAGATACACATATACTTGATGTCTGAAACAAAACATGTTGGTGCATATTTTTTGCATGGAGATGAAAACTGCAAAATACATATATTACAGAGATAAGCGCCATCTAGGCAGGTGCAGTCAAGTTTGTTGGGGAACTGGGTGTTCAAGATGGACAATTAATCATAACAAAACAAAACAAACCTTAGATACAGTCACGCCTGTGTTGAGCCTGCCACCATGTGTTTATAACCTTTTCCCCCATAGAAGCGCCTTTTAGCGCATTGAATTTATTCCTTCGTTGAAGAAAATAGTTCCGATTTATACAATTATGAACATTTACGTAAGAAATACTTTCTGTATCCTAGCAGAACTACAACTTTATAGTTTTACATTATGTTATCACAGATGCATGTGCATGTAAACATTATTGTCAAGATTTTGATGCTTCAATTTTTCAAAAAATTACAGGCAAGCGAACTTATTAAAAACAAATCTGCCATTTGCATGCAACTTAAGACACAGCCACATCTTTAGTTAGATTTGTCTTTCACACTTTACTCCATAACCTGTTTCTAGTTTTGAAGACAGTTGACCACTTAAAGCAGGTTGAAAGTAAAGCAGAATGTGCCTTAACTCTTTGAACCCTAGTCCCGCATATAGGCGTGCTTTTCAAACAATGTACGTGTGAATAGTACACATGTCCTATGCAAACAGTGAAGACCCAGATCAGAGGGCTCCGAAAGGAGCCCTCTGATCAGGGTCTTCACTGTTTGTCACAATGCCAAACATGGACAAAATCAACCCTTAAAAGTCAGAAATGGACTAGACTAAAATGGAAACTGGAATTGTCCATTTAAAGTTTCAGGGAGGAAAGAGTTAAGGCCAATTCTGCTTTACTTTCAACCTGCTTTAAGCTTCCATCTGTATTCATGACTGTATAAAGTAGAACTATTTTCTTCAGTGAAGGAATATAATATTAAATGGGTAAAAAGATATTTATTCCCAACTGAGACAAAAAAGGGATTTTCCCCATCCTGTCTTATCTGAAGCCCTGTTTAACTCTTTGCATGCTGGGTAATTTTTTCCATCGGTAACAAAAGTCATCTGCTACTGCTCTAAAACGCAGATTTTTCTAAATTTCTTTTTAAAACAGGGTCTGAATATCAAACAGTTTGGATCCTTATGAGACAGCATTATGTGGCATCTCATCAGGATCCAAACTGTTTGCAAAGGTTGCTATGGTTTCGCCACTTGCTAAGATTCAAACCATTACAAAGAACAGGAGCATCTTCATGGACCAGACCACCATCCAGTAATAAACAGTTAGCAAAAGCAAGCACGTCTGTTGAGGATGCATTTTAATTAGATGTGATATTTTCCTTTCTCTGACAGAGAGTGTCATGGGCTTGCATATTTGCCCACAATAACAATTTTCTCTGGGTCTCTGCGTCTTTTCCCTGCAATCTAAGCATTTAATAGTTTAGGATTCTTAATTGATGACCTATCATAACTGGGTCGTTTGGTTTTAATCCGGTTTTGAATGACAAAGTATCCATGGTTTACCAGTAGCAAGGTAAACTCCTAGCTGGGGCTAAATACAGCCTTTGCAAACAGTGCAGACCCTGATCAGAGGGCTCCTAAAGGAGCCCTCTGATCAGGGTATGCACTGTTTGCCATACTTTTCAATATCAATATGTTTCGGGACAAAACCCCTCTAGAGTCCAGCAATGTTAACTGGTTGTGTATCAGAAAGTAGATCAGTGAATTTGAGATTTGAGTATTGTAAAGGTTGATGTTAATCCCACAAGCTGTTAATCCTAATCCAAGGCCTGCTTTGTGTCAGCACCATGTGCCAAGTGCACATCCTTCCACTGACAGTGGCAATGATACAATAAATCACCTTCTTCTTCTCCTTCTTGCTGCCGGCATTCTTTGCATGCTAGTGGGCAGATAATGCCCCACAGTGATTACCTTTGCAAACACTTTGGATCCTGATGAGACGCGGCTTTGACTCTCTGAGCCTGTTTGGAAAAGAAATTTTGAAAATTCTATTTTTGGAACAGTAGCAGACGACAATAATTGTTGCAGACGAAACAAATACCCAGAATGCAAAGAGTTAACATCTGGCCAGGTATAATGCCCATTGCATTGGATTTCAGCTGAGGCCCTTATATAACAGAGCTCCCGATAAGGGGTGTATTTGAAAAACGAAAATCTTTATTTATGCATTAATTAAACTCTATAGTGTTACTACTCATTAGAATCGGCTCTTCGAGACATAAGTAGTTACTACATAGGTATTGGTACTGAAATGTCAGTGAGAAAATGATGGATTTGTTGGGTTTACTCACTTTTATCTTTAGCCCTGTATTGTTGGGGAATTATGAGTCTCTCCTGACCCTTCTTGTGCTGAATATGTGTAACTCTGCCCACTATGAACGCTCATCACTATAACATTGGCTAATAAAATAAGGAAAACAAACTAAGGTGACGGATTAAAGTGCTGGACTCAGATACAAACAACCTTTGTAAACAATGTAGACCCAGATCAAATGGTTCAGATCCTATTTTAGAACAAATTTGCTCTGATTGCTTAAATGTTCTCTGAGTGCTTTTCAAAAATGGGATGAGTCCATTTGAAAATTCAGCATTTTCGAGATTGGAGTGAAGATGCTATTTCTAGCCGGGAGCTGGCTGATATGGAGAGGTGTTAGATAATCACCTGGTTATTGCCCGATAACACTTTGTTTATTTTGGATGCCCTACAGAGGTGGGATGGTCACTTGTAAGCCGAACTGATGTAACAGGCACAAGCCATTAAAAACCCTAAGCAAACATATCTCAACTGCTGTCAAAATTTGGGTAACATTTTACATCATT
Organism: Gari tellinella; assembly: GCA_922989275.2. Classification (NCBI taxonomy): domain Eukaryota; kingdom Metazoa; phylum Mollusca; class Bivalvia; order Cardiida; family Psammobiidae; genus Gari; species Gari tellinella. The sequence continues at coordinate 73,700,758 of OV277863.1, forward strand.
GTGAGCAGGTGCCCACTTGATGCTGATTGGAAATAAAGCAGAAAGCGCCGTAATGAGCAAATTGTTTTACTTTCAGGCTGCTTTAAGATTAACCATCATTCTGCTAGGATATATGGCACATAATTTTGACAATACAATGTATAAGGTGGAACTATCCTCTACAGTTGAAGATACAATTTAACCCAATTCCCTAATAAATACGTACCTCTTTTTAAGCCTATGATTTATTCCTTCACTGAAGAAAATACAGTCATGAATATGTATCATAAGAAACATTTTTATATATCCTAGCAGAAAATAGCTTAAAGCAGATTGAAAGTAAAGCACAATGCACCTTCAGGGGCATTCTGCTTTTTACTTTCAACCTGTTTTAAGCTGTCATCTTTCTTTAAAACTAGGTAATGGGGTAAAGGTGTATCTATGGAGTATTGGGTTAGACAGTTATTTTACATACTGTAGGTGCTTAGTTTTTCCTCCTGCTGAATATTCATATATAAAACTCTGCCAACTATGAGTTGATGGGCCTTTAGAACACCATTCATTCATTTATTCAGAAAACAATGTAGACCCAGATCAGACAGCTCCTGAATAAACTGTCTGATCTGTGTCTGTTTTCAAAAAGTGTCAATACATGTATACAATTTACCAGGTTATGGAGTGACTTCTCTATAAAGCATTATTTCTACAGTGTTTAATCGTAATAAAAATCATATAAAAATAAACAGTTATCTTGTTGATCAATTTTGCTTAAAGCATTGTTTACATAATTTAGAACATGTATGATGGCACGTTCCTCAGGTTAATCTTATTTTTAAAAAAAAAATGCAAAAGGTTTCAGCACATTTTATAGCATTTTTGGAGAGTTCTGCTTTACTTCAAGCCTAAAATACTCCTGTGAAAAAGTCTGCAACAGTTGTAGAATTTCGTCAAAATTGTTCTGCAACTGTCCTGGAACATTTTGTTGTAGAAATATTTCAGAACAATGGTTCTACAAATGTTCCAAAATTGTTGAAATAGCGGTTTGTTTGACTTACCCATGTACCCCATAATAGAATGATACTCCTTTTGCACTTTTACTAGACATCCACTAAAGAAAGTAGTTAATACAGTCATCAATATTCATATAAGAAATAGTTGCTATATCCAATAAATAGATGATAGCTTTAAGCGGCTGAAAGTAAAGCAGAATGCTCCTTAAGGAAGTTAACAAAGTTTGAAGAAAGGGGGGGGGGGGGGGTGAACTGGAATCAGCCTTTCAGTACTCCACCTTCAGTTTCAATCTGATTCGCCTGATACTTGTCTTCAATGTTAATCAGGAGTAGTAGTATGCAAGACACAAATTTTAGGTCTCTTTGACTTTGACCTGGCCTTGAAATTGGTGGCCAGTCTGTCAAAATCTTGTACAGTATACTCAGTCTTCAGTTTCAACTTGCTTCACTTGATGCTTATTAATATTAATCAGGAATAGTAGATTATGCAAGATGCAAATTTCAGGTTTCTGTGACCTTGACCTCTGACCTTGATTATTGAAAAACCTTGTCCAGAGCATAACTCCTTGACTATGACATCTAGGATTACCAAACAAGGTGTGTGCATACATATTCGGATTGCCCAGTGTCACATACCACTTTCAGGTCAATTTGACCTTGACCATGATATTTAAAAACCTTGTCAGGAGCATAACTCCAATACAATAACATCTAGGATTACCAAACCGTTTGTATACATACTGAGATAGAGGAGTGTCAATTTGACCTTGACATCTGACCTTCATTACTGAAAAAACCTTGTTCAGAGAATATCTCCTATATTATGCCATCTAGGATTACTAAACCTGGTATGGGGATACATATTGGGATTGCCTAGTGGTGTGTACCACTTTCAGTTCCACATTGACCTCTGACCTTCATTATTGAAAAACCTTGTTCGGAGAATATCTCCTATACTTATGCCATCTAAGATTACCATATCACCTACAATACCAAACCCGGTGTATGTATACATCTGGAGATGGAAGAGTGTTGCATACCACTTTCAGGTCACTTTGACCTTGACCTCTAACTCTGACCTTGATTATTTAGAAATCTTGTCCGAAGGGTATCTCCTATACTATGCCATCTTAGATTACCAAACCTAGTGTGTGAATACATATTAGGATTGCCAAGTCCAACATACCACTTTTAGGTCACCTTGACCTTGACCTCTGACCTTGATTATTGAAAAACCTTGGCCAGAACATACAGGGAGCTGTTGTGGGGGTATATGCATCACCTTTAGTGATAGTTCTAGTTACTACTGAAAACAAGTGATGGGGGATTTGGTTAAGCAAGTTTTTGTTACATTGGAACAATGTTAAACTGTACTTTAGACTTGAAATAAATGCTGCCGCTGGGGTGTCCCTTCTCAGATCTGGATCCAGACATGTTGAAAACCTGACTTATTTGAAACCTTCATGACAGCTAGATCAATTATAACAAGTGGATGAGTTCTCAAGATTCACTTCTTACCCTTCAACCCTCTCATTGCCTATTAAGCATTGCGCAAACATTTTGGATCCAGATCAGACTTAGAACAACTTGACTTTAAAATTGGGAATCCATTTTGTTAGACATTCATGTAATTGTTTTTCCAATAGGATGCATAACAATCTAAATTAGTGAAATAAAAGCCAATTGTTTTTAAGCAGAAGATATTTTAGCAGTTAAGAGGCTAAACTTCTATCACTTTTAGGCAGTTTTGATCTGCTACAACAGTTTACTGCAGCAATTAATTATTCAAAAAGATTTTTTTTCTTCTGAAAAATCAAAACTATAGAAATTCAATGATAGAATGCCATATAGGTTGGTTCTAGGTGAGATGTGAGATGACTCCTGGTGTCATCTGTTTCCAAACTGTTTAGTTTGCAAAGATGTGAGATGACTCCTGGTGTCATCTGTTTCCAAACTGTTTAGTTTGCAAAGATGTGAGATGACTCCTGGTGTCATCTGTTTCCAAACTGTTTAGTTTGCAAAAATTATCTCAAATTAGCTGATAGCTGGCTACAGGGTAGCATCTTTGCTGCATGAGTGCATGATTCCAGTTGGCCTGGCAGGTTTCTTCTTGTTAACTCTTAAAATCTGGAGCACAAGTCTGACAATGTTGGCAAACAGTTTGGATCTAGATCAGATGCTGCATAATTGCAGCATCTGATCTGGATCCAGGCTGTTTGACACCCATGTCTTTGTCTTTCAGTCGAAAGTCCCGAAATTTGACTTTGAGAAATAGAAGCAGACAGCAATTTTCTAAGCAGACGACATTATAGCAGTGAAAGGGTTATATAACCCCTTCACTGCCTTACCAGGAGTACAATGGTTATTTGCAAACAGATTGGATCCTGATCAGATGCTGCATAACGCAGCATCTGATAAGGATCCAAGCTGTTTGACACTCATTTTGATAATACTCTAGTCAACTTACCCAAAATTTAAATTTGAGAAATAAAAGCAGACGACAAACATTTAAAATGGATGACGTCATGGCAGCGAAGAGGTTAATGGCATTTACATCCACACCATGTGGTTTCTGTAAACAGTTTTAAAACTTCCAACTGTAAACAATGTGTCCTGATGCAGATAATCCGTTAAAACACTGAAAAAATAGCAGATTAGCAAAATTAAATGGCCATGAGATGCAAAAGTTGAAATATAAATAAAAAAAGCTCATTTTTTATGACATCCGCACGTGCACATCCGTTAAAAATTACGAAAAACTTTTGATTTCCTTGGTTCAATCCCAGTTTCTGTTTTACTTTGGTCCTATATTTATCAATTTAGGTTTTAATAAACCTGTTCAAAAACAAGACATATTTTGGTTTAACTTTATGCGATACCAAATATTTTCTTTATCCTAGCAGATGGCATTTATTTTCTTTATCCTAGCAGATGGCATTGAAACTGGCTGAAAGTAAAGCAGAATGCACCTTTTTGCTGAAATTAAAGCAGACTGCACCTTTTGGCTGTAAGTAAAGCAGAATGTAAGGCACATTCTGCTTAACTTTCAACATGCTTGTAAGTGCATGGTCACCTGTCTTCAAAACTAGAAACAGGCTATTGGGTAATGAATGTGTTAAAGCAGGTTGAAAGTAAAGCAGAATGCGCCTTAAGGCGCATTCTGCTTAACTTTAAGCCTGCTATAAGCTATCATCTGCAAACATACAGAAAACATTTCTTATGATACGTAATCATACTGTATAAAGTGGAACTATTTTCTTTAGTGGAGAAATAAATTAAAGTCGTTGAAGGTGTATTTATTGGGTTATAAAGATGTGTGTTTTAGCAGAGAGAATATTGTACTTCTGTGAGTGAGATAATCCTCAGTATGGCTTACATCAGATCTACCAGGGGCCTCACTTCATGCAAACCATATTGCTCTCTATCTCTTGAACATACCTAACTGATATATGGCATTAATTGTAAGTGACTGCAAAACCTATCACCCTCAACAAAACACCTTGAACCCTTTCTCATAGCTTGTGCTAAGTGTTTTAATTGAGTGTTTTACCCAGAAGTGCCTTAGTTGTCCACGAAAGTAGACATCAGCAAATAGTGTAGCCCCTGATGAGACATTGCAATTTGCAGGGTCTGCACTGTTTGCTATTTCATATTCAATGATCTGCTGTATGGACATTTTAAGGCTGCTGAGTATCTTTATGTCACTGTTGTATAATTATAATGAAATCGTGTTACCAAGCACATTGAGGTTAAAACAGCGCTGGTCACCTGGATGTCCCTCGTCTGTCCATCCGTTGTCCAAAATTGGTTCGTTAACACTCTAGGGGCTTACACATTTCATCCATCTTCATGAAACTCTATGACAATGTATGTCTTGAAGAAATTTAAGTCAAGTTCAAATGTGGGTCATCTCAAGTCAAAATCTAGGTCACTAGGTCAAATCATAGAAAAACCTTGTTAACTCTTTAGAGGCTACAAATCTCATTAGATCTGAATGAAACTTAATCGGAATATTTGCCTACATAAAATCTAGGTCAAGAATGAATGTTGTAGGTCAAAAACTAGGTCAAATCATAGACACTCTAGCAAGAGGCTACATATTTCATTGGATCTTAATGAAACTTGGTCAAAATGTTTGCCTCTGAAATCTAGGTCAAGGTTGATATGGGTCATGTTGGGTCAAAAACTAGGTCACTAGGTCAAGTTTTACATGGTGTACTGAGGTGATCGCTCTTGGGCCATATTGGTCCCCTTGTAGCAATTTTGTCTAAAAGGAAACCTTTTTATTCGGTGTTACCACAGCAATGAAAGTAATTACCTTCTTAACTTTATGTGATATATATACTGTTAAGAAATTATAGTAAAAGTCTGTTCCCTTTACCACAAAAGACTGTCATGAAGTATGAGGGAACCAGCTGTTGTTCACAGTGCTGGGTACCATGATGGGAAGTACCTGCACAGTAACGGCTCCCACACCGCTCAGATCATAGACACTTACATTGACAATTTATTCACAGCCGAAAAAGTATTAAAGTCCTAGTTTATGCTCTATAACCTCTTGTCTGTGAAGACAATTACCGTAAAATCCCGACTGGCGCTACTCCTAAACAGAAACATATCGATGGTGTTACAGACAGGTGCCTGCTTAATTTATGGTGAAAGTAAAGCAGAAAGCTCCTTTAGGAGCTTTCTGCTTTAATTTCACCCTACTTTAAGCAGCTTCTTGGCATAAACATCAATAGGAAGTAATGTTTTGATTGGTTGAAATATCTGGGTAATACTGTACTTTGGGCAAGTGTAAGAGGCAGTAAGGTTTTTGACGATGTCTTAAAATTTGAATTGCATGTGTCGATCAGCTGTTAAAACACATGTACATGTGTGCTTTTATAAATCTCCGTTTTCTCACACTCAGGGGTAGGATGATGGGTCTCATCCCTATCAATCAGAGCTTAAAGCTTTCACTGTATAGAGCTCATCAACTATTCTGAAATATGAGTTTTACTAGTTTCTATAATTGTTCTTTTCCAAAGTCATTTATTGCAAAAGTTTGGATTTACTCAAACAATGCTTTTGATCTCAAAAAATTATGACGTTTATTAGCGGATGATCTACATGAAGTCCGAACTAAGTCCAGAATGGTGTTGGTCCCCGGCACAGTAAAGGAATAAGTGCACAGATCATTTGGCACTCATTAAAACTAAGGCTGTTAAAACCATTCATTTCAAGAAAAATAAAGATTTTTTAAAAACTTTTTCAAGCAGCGCCTCATTGAGAGATTGGTTAGAATAACATTGGGAATTAGCATGTGACTGGAATCGGTGATTAAGCATTCCACTTGAGATTAATTAATTGCATGCTAAAAATTTCAAATTGATTGCGTGTTCACATGCCGAACTACAATACAACCTGTGTTAAACAACTAATTAAAAGATGCATAAGCATTATTTAACCCTTTACTCCTTAGAAACCCCTTAGGATACTTCTAACCTGTCCTGATACTTCTATTATGCTCTTAAATGATCATGGATTCTCTGGTGGTATTAATGATGGTATGGCATAATATTGACCATCCATTCATTCATCTGTCCATCCAATTTGTTTACAAAGTAACTTAGACCATTACCCCATAGCCTATTTCTAGTATTGAAGATAGTTGACAACTTAAAGCAGGTTGAAAGTAAAACAGAATGCTCCTTAAGGCGCATTCTGCTTTACTTTCAGCCTGCTTTAAGCTACCATCTGCTAGAATTTCATAGAAACATATTTCTTATTATACGTATAAAAAACTGTATAAATTGGAATTATTTTCTCCAGTGGAGGAATAAATCAAAAGCGTAAAATGTCGGTTTTATGGGTTAATGGGTTAAAAATAATTTGACCAATTCTCATCAAACATGGTAGGATACCTAAATATAGTTGGGTTTGTCCGTAAATTGGGATATTTCAAATTACTTTGGTGGGAGTTATTTAGTGCTCAAGTTCAGCGAAGTTTTACTGTATTTTCAGTTTGGCATTTGTATGTTATTCTTCTCTTATTTTCCAAACTGTCATTCAACTGTTTGTGATATTTGGCATAAAACTGGAGATTTTGTTTTATCTAGCACCTTGTTGAATGTTGATATATCTATATGAACCAACAGCAAACACTGATTCAAGATTCCCATATTCTGTCATTCTTGTGTTTACCAGCCATGTAAAATATTGAGAGTTAGCAATGGTTAAGAAAGTTTAATTACAGCTTCAAAAGTGAAACAGAAAGCTCCTGAAGGAGATTTATGTTTCACTTTTTATATGCATTAACCCATAGCCTATTTCTAGTTTTGAAAATAGGTGACCACTTAAAGCAGGTTGAAAGTAAAGCAGAATGCACCTTAAGGTGCATTCTGCTTAAATTTCAGCCTGCTTTAAAGAGGCTCGCAACCGGATTTAGCATTAAAAATGGTAATTTGTAAATATATGTCAAATGATTATATAAATGGGTAAGATTTAGTTTAGGATAATAAATTCTGTTAAAAAATGCATTTCCAAAAAAAAAAAAGAAGAAGCTCTGGTGGGATTCGAACCCGTGACCCTCCATTGCGGAGACAAACAAGAAAAATGAGGCCACGCCTTTACCGCCTCGACCACGGACGCTCTCTATATATATGGTAGCGAATTAACGTACTTCACTGGTAGTGCTTAATACTACATTTTTCGGCTCCGGTTTATGTCAGAGCCCGTGTAGAGAAGCAACAACAACAGCAAAACCGTCAGCTGACGCTATTGAAAAACGATGGAATATATCTAAAATAACTAAGATTCGGTGACGATTCTTGAGACCTTTTTTGGACTGATCATATTTTTTTAATGTCAGAAACCAAATAATGCCACAAATTTGCTTTTATTTGAGTATTTTATTTTATTTTGACAAGTACACCATCCGGTTGCGAGTCGCTTTAAGCTAACATCTTTTAAAATACAAAAAATATTTGTTATCGTTATCTTGAGACCTTTTTTGGACTGATCATATTTTTTTAATGTCAGAAACCAAATAATGCCACAAATTTGCTTTTATTTGAGTATTTTATTTTATTTTAACAAGTACACCATCCGGTTGCGAGTCGCTTTAAGCTAACATCTTCTAAAATACAAAAAATATTTGTTATCGTACATGTTTATGACTGTATAAATTTGAACTATTTTCTTCAGTGGAGCAATAAATTAAAGGCGTAAAGAGGTGTATTTATGGGGTATTGGGTTAAAGCAATCACCTCTCTGTAGAGATCTATAAGTAATTACTCCTTCAGAGAGTTGCGACTAAACACAAGCTTGTCTTTATATAGTGTTTTGGTAAATTGTCATAACTTCCCAAAGAAGATAAATGGGTTGTATTTGATGCTAGCATTTTATAGTAGTTTCTAGGCATGCTCATTTATCAGGCAGGTTAAGGAGCATGAAAGACCTAAATGTCTATTTGGACGTACTTTCAACCTGCTTTAACCCTTTCCCTTATAGAAGCGCCTTTAGCGCATTTAATTTATTCCTCTACTGAAGAAAATAGTTCCAATTTATACAGTCATGAAAACATACCATAAGAAATATTTTCTAAATCCTAGCAGATAATAGCTTTACAAAGTCGCATTCTGCTTTACTTTCAACCTGTTTTAAGTAGTCACTTATTTTCAAAGTTAGAAACAGGCTATGGGGTTAAGGTTTAAGTGGTCAACTATCTTCAAAACTAGCAATAGGATATGTAGTAAATGGTTAATATTTAAGACAGCTTCATAAAATTTCAAAGAAACCCTGTCAAACCCATTGCATGCTAATGGTGCCATGGTGGTCTGTATTAACTCTTTCCTCCCTGAAACTTTAAATGGACAATTCCAGTTTCCATTTTAGTCTAATCCATGTCTGACTTTTAAGGGTTGTTTTTGTGAATATTTGGCATTGTGACAAACAGTGAAGACCCTAATTAGATGGCTCCTTTCGGAGCCCTCTGATCAGGGTCTTCACTGTTTGCATAGGACAAGTGTACTATTCACATGTACACAGTTTGAAAAGCACGCCTATATGCGGGACTAGGGTTCGAAGAGTTAAGCTGCCACCTTTCTTTTACACTTTGAATAATTCAATGTTTTAATGCTTGTATCAGTATTACTGTGTGTAGAAATCTAAAGCAAATATTGGTTTCCTTTCTAGTTAAAAAGGTAAGCATGATTCTGTTTAGATTGGAATTTGTTTTAAGTTTTTATGTTTGGAAAGTAGACAAAATAATTGTTTGCATAGATAACAAGATTCCCAGGTCTACAAATCATTGTCAGAAGGTTTTTGTTGTGTTGTTGATTGTCGAGTACAGTAAAACCTCTCTATTACAACCACTAATTGGTGTTAAGAATTAGGTGTTTATGACAGGTGACTGCTAAAAGCAATGGGAACGTAAAACAGAAAGCTCCTTTTAAAGGCTTTAGGAGCTTTCTGTTTTATGTTCACACTGCTTTAAGCTGTCACCTGTATTTGATGAAATCAATTAGCCGTGTTTTAGTGGTCGTAATTGCGAGGTTTCACTCTATGTTGCCACAGGTGTTCCACAAAAAAATCTACTTTTTCTATTGAAACTCTTTAAATTCTAAGTTAAATTGTTGCCTGCAAACTTTAATCTTATATAATGCTTGAAATCAGAATACTTTCTCAAATGTCTTTCAAAAATAGGGTCAAAGTGTCTGGGTGTCTCATCTGAATCTAAACTGTTTGCAAAAGGTAATCACTGTTTTGTTGTTTAAGAGTGTGAAGAGTTGATGCACAGTATTTGATTTTCACCTCATATTGGGTGGTTTATGACCCATAATCGTCATAGAGAATGTTGGTGAGGCAGGTTGCATGTGCTGCCAAAATAGTTGTGCAGCAAATAATGTAAGGTGAATACGGGGATCTTTGAAATATCTCGTGAGAGTTGGAAATGAAAGAAAAAATCCAAGAGGTTTTGTTTTATTCTACACTTTCGGACTTGAGATAAGCATGATCCTCGTGCAGCACGAGACTGCTGCGCTAATTTAACGAATACATTATTACACATAATAAATTAATACAGCTATCCGTATGCAATGTAAGCTGGCTAATAATCACTTACCACTTACATATCAAGGCCAATTACCATCCCATTTTCAATGTCAGAATTATCCAATCAAAAATTATAACAGCCAGGTCAGAACATACGGACAATAACATGTCCTGGTAAATAAGTCTGGTAAATCTAGCTTCCTTTGTCCTGACAGGTGTCTGCTTAAAAACACACTTTGCTGAGGGTAAAGCAGAAAGCTCCTACTTTCTTCAGCATGCTTTCATGGATGATTTGTGCCATAGGTTATGGAGAGAAAACGGGAATAGGTTGTCCTTTCTTTGAAAAACATAAATTTGACTTTAAACGCATTGTCTTCTTGAAAAATGTTATATACAATGGTATCACTTAAAATGTTGTTTTTTCTGATCGCTATTTAACTACTACAGAAATACAATATGAATGTCAAGCACTTTTGGCCTTGATGAGATGCTGTCTTGAGATACTTAATTAATGCATCTCATCCAGATCAATTAAGTGCATACAATAGTTCTCAACATAGGCTATATGAGCATGAGAATGGTTGTTAAAGGTTATAGCAGATTACACCTGTAGCAGACAGACAAATTATCAGCAACAGAACATGATAAGTGAACAAGCTGAACGACTGCAATGGTTGCGCAATCACTTGTAGTGTAAACCTGCGATTATATATACGAAAATTGATGGAACCAGTTCAAGTAATTGGCTCTGAAGAGGAATTCTTGTTAGAGAAAGATATATAATCAGTAAAAACTATGCTAAACAGTCATTTTAGATTAAGATTTAATAAGTCTTAACATTGAAGGTTGCAGTTTAATGTAGGACACAAGAAAAGCAAAAAGCTCCTAAAGGAGCTTTTTGCTTTACTATTGTCCTGCATTAAGCTGTAACCTGGTTTTAGTGATTGCCTTGCTTGTTTCTAAGATTGGCTGTTAAATGAAGGTTTTACTGTACCCTTTTTTCTGCTCTACTGCATGTGTATGTTAACATTTCTTTTGCCAGGAGACTTTTCTCTTGCAGCCATTTGTCACAAATGGAATGCAGATACCGTCACACCTGTGAATAACAACTTCTCTTTCAAGAAATTAGGAGTTTTTTTGATAGAGGTGGTTGCTTGATAAAGGTTAAGATTAGCTTTCTGCATTGCTTTTGTTCAACATTAAGCTTATACTAGTCTTGAAATTTAATTATAGATACTGCCCATGCCTCATTCGCTGACTGGTTGTTAAACAAGGTTTTGACTGTATGTTAAAATAAACCACATCTTGCAATGAGAATATTGCTTGAGAAAACTGCAAAAACACACACACTGACAAATAATTTTTCAAAAGAAATTGGAAAAGAATCATGACCCAGGTATTTTGTGATTTGGCGGGTTTGTGGTGGGGGATTAACGGTTTAGACTGGTTCCCAGTTTTAGACAGGAGTTTCAGTCAATCACAGAGGCAGAGAATGGGGAATCAGTCACATGCTCTGCATACCAAGAATTTCTGTGAATGAGTTTCTGATTGCTTCAGGTGCATGCCTGAAAATGAATTATGTGTCTCCATTATGCAGCTTAATGTTTAATGTGCTTTGTAAAGCCTTTAAGGTCGCTTGACATGCAATTTCAAACAGTTTTTTGGATCCAGATCAGTTGCCAAGTAATTTGGCATCTGATCTGAATCAAAAGTGATGCTACTTGCTTTGGATTTGTCCAGATATAGAACACTGTCTAGTTTTAGACGTTTAGCAAACAGGTTCTTTTTTATGCCCCTGCACGACTGAGTCTGGGCATAATATTATTGTTTTTGGCCTTTCTGTCTTTCTCACTGTCTGTCTGTAAACAACTTTAACCTTGGCCATAGCATTTGAACTACATGTGATAGAGACTTCATATTTGGTATGTGTACTCAACTTAAGAGGCTCTTGAGCTCAGTACAAGTTGGGTCATGTCAGACAAAGGTCAGGGTCATTTTGAGCAGAGGTCCAAAATTCTGAAATTTGTCACTCATCCTGCATAAAAGACAATGCAGGCAAACCAAAAGCTCACACTTGCCCTGCACATTATAGACAAGGCAAGGAAAAAAGTGTGCACATTGGCCATAGCTTTGGGACCACATTAATTTTGATAAGACTTTATACATGGCATGTGTACTCAAGTTGAGCTCAGTACAAATTTGGTAATGTCAGACAAAGGTTAAGGTCATTTAGAGGTCGTATAGGCTGAATTTCACTGTTTGCCATAACTTTGTAACTATATGTGATAGAGACTTCATATTTGGCATGTGTATTCAAGTCATGCCCGACAACGGTTAAGGTCATTTAGAAGTCATTATTAAAGGTCAAATTAATTTAATTTTACATTGGCCATAAATTGATACAACTTGCTTCATTAATTACATACCAAATTCCAAGTTTTCAATGATTTGTTGCAATTATTCCAAATTCCAGGGGTATATATGTTTCATGTCATAAAACCTAAAATGGAATTAAAAAAAAAAGGCCCCGTCTTACTTTGAGCAGTCGGTGGAGACAGGTTTGACTGTATTTGTCAATAAGGTATTTGATCAAGGTAACATTGGACCACAGAGGCAGGTAAAACTTGGCAGGTAGCATGCACACATCAAAAGCTGGTTTGTTTTCTTAGACGGAGATGTTATGGTCAAAGCCAGGACTAATTCATCAAAGGCAAAAGATCTGTTTCTGCTCAATATCTGAAGAATTTGGTTCTCAGTTCAACAACTCTCCAGGGACCATCCATATCCTAAGAAAATGTGATCCATTAAGTGATAATTGCTTAATGCTGGATAAAATTAATGCAGAAAGCTCCTAAAGGAGCTTTCTGCATTCATTTTGTCCTGCATTTAGTCCGGTTGCCAAACCCCTGATTTTTCGATAAGCGTGTTTTGCGGGCCATACAGATTTTTTTTGCTGTTTCTATACCTCTGAGGTGTGCTCTTTAAGAATCTGAATGATGCCACTCTGGCACCTTTGGGCAATCCGCACAATACGCAAATTAAGGCCGCCATTACTGAAAATATTGTTTTCGTCAATATCTCAGAAACTATGCATGGTATCAACATAATTATGGTGTCTATCCCAATGTTTTGAGGGGTAAAGAATCAGATTAAGCTATTTTAGTAACGATCACTGCGATATTTTGTGCTGAATAGGCATATTTAGGCAGCCATTACTGAAAATCTAGTTTTCGTTATTATCTCAGTGCCCGTGCATGGTAGCAAACTAATGTTGGTGTCTATCTCCATGCTTTGAGGGGTAAAGAATCAGATTAAGCCATTTTAGTAAAGATCACACCAACAATGTGTGCTTAATAGGCATATTTAGGCAGCCATTACTGAAAATCTCATTTTTGTCAGTATCTCAAAATTATTTTAGTTTCAATCCCCATGTTGCGAGAGGTTAAGAATCAGATTAACCCCTTACTGATGAAAGAAATTGTTGTCTGCTAAAGTTTTCGTCTGCTTCAATTTTCAAACTTGCTCAAAATTGGTGAAGCTTTTCTGCAAAATATGCAAAAGAAGGACAGCCATTATTGATGCGACGGTCGAGTCTACGTTCTCTTTGTGTCGTCTGTCTGGTGTGTGTTCATCATTTATGTAAGAGCATTAAAAGAATGGTCATACCTCAGCTAGCTTAAGAATTCTTAGGTTCATGTTTTGGACAATATAGATACATTCTAATTTCCTTTTCAATAGTGTAACGACCGCAAAATTAGGATGATGCTGGCAGTGATATTTACTCTTGAATTTAATTAGTCCTTACGGTAGCCGACAACAATGTAAAGTCATACTTTATCCCTAACCGAACATATAGAAAAAGACTGATACACGCACAAACACCGCGGCAGACGTGGTCCAGTAGTAGCACACTGGACTACGATGCCAAGGGTCGTGAGTTTGATTCCCTGCTGGACCAAGTCCTTCGGATGAGACTTTACACTAGACATATAAAAAACCAGAGAACCCTGTTGAAAGTAAGAGTAAGACATCGCGCCCAGGTTTCTGTATCCGCTGCCCTCCCTTTTGGATGTCCAATTAGCCCATATATTGCAGAAAAGGATGTTTACAAACAAATAAACAAAAATTCGGTCAGTTGTTGCTTTGCGGTCAAAGGAGGCACACAGAAATATAGCTCTAGATTTTAGGCGGTTGGTTTAGACTATGTATACTTGTACTTTGAAGTAGTGCAGAGTATCAAGGTGAAAGTCAGAAATATATATACACATGTACGGTAGTTCTGTTAGTGTAGCTTAGCTGAGTCCGAAAAGTGAAACCTCCAAACCGTGACTGGGCGCTTGTAGGTCATACACATCGCCCGTGCTCGTCTGAATTGCCGGACCATAGGCAAAGAAGGCACTGAGCATCATACACTCAGGAAAGTCCATCAATAGCCAATTATCAAATTGTTGATGATCAGCCGTTGATCGTCATAAGAGCTGAGCTATTTGAGTATATCTCATCAACTACAGTAGCTGGACACCTATGGCTCAGCTGTAGGGTCTCGTTGGTAGTTAAGTGAGGGGATCGACGACCCATACCTGATCCATACAGGCAGGAACACACGCTGCACAACTCCTCAGGTTAAGAATTCAGAGATGATAGAAATACTGGATGGCTGTGCTATCATTTGGGTTATAAACGAGTCTAATCAAGGAACTGTAAATGGCTTCATGATGGATGTTATGAAGAGGGTGGCAAGCTATGACCCACTCGATCGCTACTTCAACTTCAGGATTAAAAGTTGAATGTGGGCAGCTCGAACTGGTGACGAGGCCATACGACGACAAAAGTCGCCCATGTCCTCTCAGGCTGTGTCACTGTAGGTCAGTGCTTCAGAGTAGAAAAATGCATTGTCATCAAAGTCCTAAAGATCGGTGTGGTACTGGACAAAGTGGGAGCTTTATCTTATGCTATAGGCGACATCGTTTGAGAAGCGACATGATTCATGGCTGCCTGTTACAGGGTCACAAGCTTGGTGACATCGAACATGTCTGAAGTTTGAGGAGAAGTCTGGTTGCAAAGAATTGGTAGAAAATATGTTACACATGCCCCACAGCTTAAGTCACTTTCACCTTCTAAAGAGGCATTCAAAGAGAATGTAAAACATTCAGACTGCCATTTGGAAATCAGCCCCCAAATCAGAACCTGCATCATTAGATCTTGTCGAGTTTGGGTGGAAACTTGATGAACGTACTAGATAATTGATACCAGTTGATTCTATTGCTCCACAGGAGGTGCTGGAAATGATAAGGTGTGGTTGTGCTACGTATACACTCTGTCCGACAGCAATGTGTCTGTGATATACGACTCGCTTGCCATGCGCAATTTTTTGTGGCTGCCACGGAGAAGCACCCTGCCAGAAAAAACACGTCCGACGGGTCGATGACAGTGACAATGTTGTTAAAAATGACTTGTTTGAGGACTGCGTCAGTTCAGTAATGGCAATCTATATCATTATAAGTAAAAGGAATGCTTTGTAACTTGGATGTACAGTGAAGTGGATTGTTGTCTATTTTGCAAAACATGTTGGTGTGATCAATACTGAAATGGTTTAATCTGCTTCTTTTCCCTACCGGTGGTAGTAATCCAGTGGTAACGCGTTGGACTACGGTAC
Source organism: Gari tellinella (assembly GCA_922989275.2). Lineage (NCBI taxonomy): Eukaryota > Metazoa > Mollusca > Bivalvia > Cardiida > Psammobiidae > Gari > Gari tellinella. The sequence continues at coordinate 73,716,439 of OV277863.1, forward strand.
CAGGGTTCGTGAGTTCGATCCCCCGCCGGACCAGCGGCCTGACTAGGGGATTTTTTCCGAATCCCCGATGATGTACAGGAATATGCTTGAGCAAAAGCAAAATATGTACCGCGAATAGCTACTCTCTACCCAGGGGTTAAAATAGGTACCTGCCAAGGGTCTGAACCGGTACTGCGGCTGCTTATGCGCCATATGTTAGCATTGCTCAATATTGTAGGCAAGATGGCTCAATGATCAGGGGAGTAAATGTACAGTCTGGTGAGCGGTCATTCGGACTGAAAGTAGACTTTAAAATTGATACTTTTTTTTACTTTTACAAACATGAGTACAGACGCCAGAATTATGTTAATGCATGTATCATAGTTCCTGAGGTATTGCCGAAACTGAGATTTTCAGTACTGGCTGACTAAATATGCCTATTCAGAAAACTATTTGTGTGATCTTTAGTGAAATGGCTTCAACTGATTATTTACCCCTAAAACATGTGTTTATACGCCAGAATTACTTTGATATAATATGTCGTAGATGCTGAGATATTGACGAAAACAAGATTTTCGGTAATGGCTGCCGAAATATGGATATTCACCACAACCTGGTTTAATCTTATTCTTTACCCCTCAAAACATGGAGATAGACACCAACATGATTTTGATACCATGCACAGGTACTGAGATATTGACGAAAAAGAGATTTTCAGTAATGGCTGCCTAAATATGCCTATTCAGCACAAAATATCGCTGTGATCTTTACTAAAATGGCTTTATCTGATTATTTACCCCTCAAAACATGGGAATAAACACCAAAATTATGTTGATACCTTGCATAGTTTCTGAGATATTGACGAAAACAAGATTTTCAGTAATGGCGGCCTTAATTTGCATATTGTGCGGATTGCCCAAAGGTGCCAGAGTGGCATCATTCAGATTCTTAAAGAGCACACCTCAGAGGTATAGAAACAGCAAAAAAACTTTGTACGGCCCGCAAAACACGCTTATCGGTCTCTGCCACCGGACTAATTTAGCAGCCATCTTTCTTAAAGTTGGACAATAGATATTTTTTGAGTTTTCCCTAAATAGAAGTTCAAGTGTATATGGTGTTCATTATACCTTTGAATTTTCACAAAGTTAATTAATTATCATGCAAATATCAGTGTTGTGGATTGCTTATGGAGTTGTTTATGCTTATGAAGGGCCGAGGTCAAGAGTTGTATGAAAGCTTTGAAAACATGGTTGTCTTTGGATTCCATGACTGTGTCTTATTAATTGCTATTAAGGGATAATTACTGTTAGGTTTGAAATGAGGTTAAGAACCTTCTTGTACTGGTTTAAAGAAGTGTTTTCAATTGGTCAGTTGCAGGTACTGTTTTAAACATTTGTAACAGAGTAATTTAAATGCATTTTGCGCATTGAAATTATTGCATAATATTTCCTAATGAAAATTAAGTTTTTATGGTAAATTCTATTTTCAATAATTTCAGAATATTTTAAGTTAGTCATTTCTTGGTTTCTGTTGAGATAAGCACGGTTGCCTAGATATGCATTTTATCAATAATCAGCTTAGATTGTAAACCTGTCACTAAGGACTATGGCTTTCAGTCGTCTGATAGGAACCCAGCATTAATTGGCTTACCTGTCACATGTTTATTTTAGTGTTGATAATAATAAAACTGGACAACTGTCATTTCATCCCAGATAAGATCTAGGTATGTTAATTAAGAATTTAAGATAATTGGTATAAACTTTTCATTGGTTAAAAGTCTTGATTACTTATGAATTCTGATTGGTCAGGATTATGATCTAGTCCTGCCCCTAAGAAATCTATGTTGTAATTTTGATATTAGGATAACATAGAGACTTGACTTTTGAGATACTTTAGGATAGAACAAGTCTTCTTGTAACTTTGAATTAGAGAACAGTCTTCTTTATAGAACTTGGTGTTAGTCTTTAGATGTTTGTCATCTTACTTGGATATTATTAGAAGTATAATTTGGACTTGAATAAAAGCTTGAACTGCAATCATGGACTTGAGTGAATCTGGCTGCTCCCAGACCGGGAGCAGGCCCCTAAGTTAAAACAGTTAATTGAAAGCATGCTGACCGGTGACTAAAAAGGGAAAGGGCTGGCCCCAGCTGCTTGAGTTAAGAATTCCCCACAGACATTGCTCGAATGGCGGCCGCCCACTGACAACCATCGGTCACAGCTTTTAGTGGAGGAGAATATCCGAGGTAATGATCACCGGAAAACCTACACAAATGTGCTTAGCAAGTTTTGAAGCTAAACTGGAACTTTCGTGTGTATATTGACGAAATGGAATTTGAACTTTCAATAGACGTTTGTGCATGAGCAGCCCGATGCCATATAAACTTTAGCCAGGAGCCAGGACCCTGAAACAGTGCTATTTCGGACGTGCTAAACCAACCAAAGCCGGAAAACAGAGCCATCCAACAGACGAGAAGCCAAGAAGTTATAGACAGTCTAAATCTATGGAGATCACAGAACTTTTGTGACATTTTAGCCTAAAAGTGAAGAAAGTGCTAACATTAATTTGGTAAGTGAAATTACAACATTTAGTGCTACTATTGTTTTGCTTGCAGTGTGAACAGTTGTACAAATTTATTAATTATTATTTGAAACTAATTTGTGTAAACAGCATTGCGTTTGGAAAATTCATTTATTTGGAAAATAGTCTAATCTATGCAATATTTCCTGTATAGATTTTATAACAGTCAGAAAATTTTTGTTACAAAATTTGAGTAAAAACTTGAATGTGCTAGAAAATATCTATAATTCGCAAATTTTACATGTCACAAAAATTTGAATCTATAATCTGTTCACTGTTGTTTCACTTACCTATATAAAGAAGTAGTTTTATAAGTTAACACTTTGTAAATTTTAAAAATTAATTTACATTCAAATATGGCTTCGTCAAAATATCAGGCTCCTTGGCACTGCTCTAAACAGACTTGCTCTTGCATTAAACATGATTGTAAGACCATGCCCTCAATTTCTTTAGTGTCTTCACTTGATAAGAATTGTAGATCACTAATTCAAATCGAAGATAAGCAATTTCAATGTCTTTATGATTCAGGAGCTAGTATTTCTTGTATAAATGAGAATGTGGTCAAAAAGTTGTACAAAAATCCGCAATATGATAGTGCTACTATTTCTCATGTTTATGGTGTATGTGGTGAGATACATTCAGTGCTAGGTACCATCAATCTTTCTTTCCTCATTGATGGTTACCCATTTCAACATGATTTTCATGTCTTTTCCAAACTTCATGAACCAGTTATTCTTGGTCGTGAATTTATGCGAAAAGAAGGATTTCAAATCAATTTCAAAACAAATGAAATTTCGATTCAGAAAGAGAATTCTGATGAACCAGTTCATATTTCTCTTTTGTCTCCAGATATTTCAAAAACAGATTTTGGCAAAACCTATTCATCGCATGTAATTCCACCTCATTCGGAATACATTCTTTCATTAAAAACAAGCAAATTCAAAAATGGTGAAATTGTGCTTTGTGAGCCGCCAAAGCATTTGGCAAAAGATGAATTAGCTGGTGGTAAATGTTTGTCACAGGTCAAAGATGGCAAAATTAACTATCGGCTCATGAATCCGACTGCCCTTCCAATCTTTTTGAAACAAAATGCTAGAGTTTCTGTTCTCTCGGAGATAAATCCTTCAAATATTACGCAAGTCACTGACCACCAAATTTCTAACAAAAGTGCTAACTTTGTAAATTCAGTACATACTGGAAGTCTTTCTGATGACCAGTATATTGAAATTGCACAAGATCTTGGAATTAGTTTGGATGATTCAGATCTCACCACAGACCAGAAAAGAGAATTAATGATTTTTATTGGCAAGAATAGAAAATCATTTTCTAAAGACTTTTCGGAATTAGGCCTCACTAACCTCTTTTCTCATCGCATTGAAACTGGGGATCACAAGCCGATCAAAAAGGCTCCATATAGACAAAGCCCGGATATGCGCAGAGAAACAGAGCGTCAAGTAAAAGAAATGCTAGACCATGGAATCATTGAAGAATCAGATTCACCGTGGAATAGCCCTGTAGTTTTGGTTAAGAAGCGTAATAACGAATGGAGATTTGCAGTTGATTATAGGGAACTTAACAAGGTTACGGAACCTCTTTCTTTCCCCATTCCTCATATGTCTGATGTTTTTGACACAATTGCTGACGCAAAAGCTGAAATTTTCTCTGTTTTGGACCTCAAAAGTGGTTTCTGGCAAGTGCCTCTCGATCCAGAAACTGCTCACAAATCTGCTTTCGTAACTCATCAGTCCGTTTACTCATGGACTCGCCTCCCTTTTGGCCTTATGAATAGTCCGATTTCGTTCCAGAACTTAATGAGCCGCGTGCTTAAAAATCTAAATTGGAAAATAGCTCTGGTTTACATTGACGACATTCTCATTTTCAGTCAAAATTTTGAACAACATCTTTCACACCTGTCTCAAGTATTTTCAAATTTAAGCTCTGCAAATCTCACACTCCAGCCAACGAAATGCAAGTTCGCTACAAAAGAAATAGAATATCTAGGGCATGTAATTTCAAAACATGGGATTAAAGTTAATCCGCAGAAAACTAAGGCGATAGATGACTATCCACGACCCAAAAACGTTAAACAAGTGAAATCTTTTCTAGGAATGACTTCCTATTATAGGAAATTCATTAAATCTTACGCAAATATTGCAAATCCCCTTACGTCTCTGCTTAAGAAAGACGTTAAATTTGAATGGTCCCAAAAGTGTGAAGACTCATTCAACACACTTAAAAGTGCTCTAATTTCCTCCCCTATCCTTTCCTATCCGCAATTTGACAGACCTTTCATCCTTGCTACAGACAGCTCTGATCATTCTATAGGGTATGTGCTGTCTCAGTTGGATGATACTGGTCTTGAACATCCAATAGCGTATGGAGGAAGAGCTTTACATGGGAACGAGTTAAGATGGCACATCACTGATAAGGAAGGGTTGGCATTGGTTGAAGCTGTGTCTCATTTCAGACCGTACCTTGCCAACAACTTCTTCACAGTGTATACAGATAATGTTTCTGTTAAGTGGCTAAAGCAAATTAAAAATTGCCAAGGACGTCTCGGAAGATGGGCCCTAGCCTTACAAGGCTATAATTTCGAGATTATCCATAAGGCATCTTCTGCTAATGGAAATGCAGATGGACTCTCACGTCGAATTTACCAAGAGGTAAAGGAGGGCGAGAGCAGTAGCTTGCAAACAAGTGACGCAAATGCTACAGTTTGTCAGGTCAATGACCATCAGTCTAAAGAACTGGCAGCTGTGACTCTTGTGTATAGTCACGAGCAAGCTCCTACTCCATCTGTTGCTCCAGTCACTACCCCCACTGAGACAGCACCAAATAAAGAAGACTTAAAGCAAAATAAAGAAGACTCAGATGTAAACAATGAAGACTCAATCATAAACAATGAAGAATCAGATAAAAATATTCAAAATAATGAAGACCCAATAAAACAAAACGTAGATCTTGTATTTCTACAAAGGGAGGATGAATTTTACAAAAACATCTTGAATTATAAATTAAGAAATACACTCCCAGATGACATGAATAAAGCAAAACTTGTTGTTGCTCAATCAGAGCAATATGAACTGTCAGAATTTGGTGTACTCTTACATTTGTACACTCCTAGAACAAAGGGTGTACCGAAAGATGAGAAAATAATTACTCAAGTATGTGTCCCCTCAATTCTTCGGGACGATCTTTTAAAATCATATCACGACAGTTTAGCTGGTGGCATGCACCAAGGCTTTGAACGTACATATGCAGCATTACGCTTAAAATATTATTGGCCGACCATGTTCGGAGACTGTCAGAAATACATACAGTCTTGTGAAGAATGTCAGCGTGTAAAACGTGACATCCATGGTAAGCCACCACCTTTACAACCAATGCCTGTTGCTGACTTGTTTCAAAGATGGCACATTGACATTTTAGGAGGTCTCCCTACTACCAAGAACAAATACAAATATGTGCTTCTTGTGGTAGACAGTTACTCCAAGTGGTGTGAAGCGTTTCCGCTTCACACTCAGGAGGCAACCGAGGTTGCAGCTGTGCTATTTCGAGAAGTGATTGCTAGATTCGGCGCACCCAAAATTCTGGTCTCGGACAGGGGCCAACAATTTCTTTCTAAACTTGTCAAAGCTCTCTGTGAGCTATTTCAAATTACACGGTTTTATACTAGTTCTTATCGACCCATGTTAAATGGTGCGGTTGAACGTATGAACAGTGTCATACTTCAGTCTCTTCGTCTTTACTGTAGAGGACAGCAAGATGATTGGCCAGAACTTCTGCCTTCAATTATGATGGCCTATCGCATGACTCCAGCTACTCAGTCAACACAACATTCACCCTTCTTTTTGTTATTTGGCCGTGAAATGCGACTTCCTATTGACACCAGTCTGACTCCAAAATGTACTCTTTCGGCATCATTCAGAACTCATTTGGCAAATGTTCTACAAACCCTTGAAATATCTAGGAAAATAGCTGCTGAAAATATTAAGAAGGCACAGGACAAGTACAAAGAGCAGTATGACAAAAGGTCGAAAGCTCCCACGTACAAACCAGCAGACAGAGTCTGGTTATATTGCACTAAAGTCCCAGTTGGTATGGCCCCTAAACTGCACAGAAAATGGGTAGGACCCTACTACATATCTTTCAGTGGTCCGCATAACACGTACAAACTTAGGCGTTGCCATGACAACAGAGAAGTCAAGGTCCTTGTCAATGCAACACGACTTAAACCTTACTTTGATCCAAATGATAGGCCTACCAATCCACCACCTGGTTATGAACACCTTCAGGAACCGTTAAATGCTGAAGAGCTACCGGTTGACATACCGTTACCGCCTGCTACACAGCCTGAACAGCAAAATAATGCACAGCCTTCTGCATCAAAGCCTCAAACACCGCCCAAACAGCAGTCGAACAGTAAGCAAAATGCAGACACACATAAACAGGCAGAACCCCCAATACCACCTAAAATACAGGGAAAGGGTAAGCAGTCAGCTAACCCAAAATCTAAAGCTAAAGCTAAAAGGTCAAAACCTGCTGAAAGTCAACCAAATGTAACAAATGACGCAAATGGTCAAACTCAGCAGCAAACTCCAGGTCCATCTGGTCAACCTGAACAAAGCCATTCAAACGCCGATTCTCAACAAACGCAGCCTTCAACGTCAAATACTCAAACAGAAAATCAGAAATTTAATGTTGAAGATATCGACAAAATTTTAACAGCAAAACGCAGTAAGAATACTCTCTATTACCGCATTAAATGGAAAGATCCATCTAAGGCGAGTACCTGGAAGTATGCATCTACAATTCCAGATGTCTTCATTAGGGAATACCATGTACATAAGACTATGTGTGGTAGAAAGAGAAAAAGGGCTCTCAATGGCAATCAGTTCTTTGATAGATTTGCTCCACCAAATATCTACTCAATTACAGAAACCAAATCAAAAATTAAACCTTTCACTACGGGTTACAGAGAAACCTATGACCTTTCAAATCAGGAATACTTAACTTATCACGCAGACAACAAACAAACTTTTAATAGTGGATTGCCATTCCCTATTTCCCACAGAAAGCAAGTACTTCAGCCATATTTAAATACTCTTTTCGACTGTCTAAATCAAGTAGATCATAACGATTGGCATACTACTACAGCCTTACTAAACAATGGAAAAACTGTAGAATCAAGAATGATAAGAGCTGTCATAACAAATGATGAAACAGACCCTTTCAATTCAACTTTCTTCAAAGTGTATCTATGTGGAACAAACCAACCTGTCTGGCTACCATTTTGTCAAGCCCCAATCAAATTTGTAAGACAGTTTATGTTTAGAATGGCTGCCAAGATCACACAACGTGGCCCAATTTTCAAAACAAAGTGAACAGATTGGAAATGTGTGTGCAAGTACATGTATGTGTACAGTGTTTTCATAAAATTTTGATTTCTTTAAAGTTCTAAGTTACAGCACATTTCAAAATTGGTTTTACTCAAAAAGATTAGTTTAAACTGGTAATGAATAAATTTATCACAGTTTTTATGCAAGTTTGAAAAGAAAGTTTTCAAATTTAAGTATTTTAAGCTGACAATGTTGTTTTCAGAAATGGTTTTCAAAAACAAAGTTTCTAAAGTAAAATTCTAGAAAAATTGCCAGTTAAGGTACAACTGTGTCATATATTGCATGTGAGGCATAGTCCCACTAGATGGTAGTAATTTCACTTTTTCAGCGCATATACAACTGTACTTTGATTTAAAAGTGTTGAAATTTCTACAATATGAGTATCCATGGAAGAAGATGAACTACGTGACACTATTAATTGTGTGTTATAGACAATGGACACTGTGCAGAATGAATATATACATTGTGGTATACAGACTGTAAAACAGATAATATACAGATTTAGTTTTGATATAAATGTGATATTATATGACGGTACCATATCTCTTAATTTGGTACTAAATAGTGAAGATATATTGAATGTCCATTCAGCTAATACATTGATTTATTAATAAGCTTTAAATCACATTTGTTCAATGAGACTTGTTATAAGCAGTGGAAAAGTCTTAACTCATATCAAAGATTAGAAGTACATGTACATATTATAGAGAAATGTACAGTTACATTGGATATTTGATATAATTTTATTATTGTGCATTAGTTAATGCAATTGGGCATTGAAAATTATGCGTTATTTAATGCAACTGGGCATTAAAGAGTTTATTAATTAGTCTGTTCAATTGGAACAAAAAGTTACATTTTAGATTACATGCTAAGAATTTGGTCATAGCATGTATAGTATTTAAATTGGGAACATCTGGTTCGCCAATGTTTACTACATTCAATGTGGCTGAGCAGTGTACAAAGTTGTTGAATGTTTTTAAAGTCAGTTCACACTAACAGTTAAATGTAAGGATTTATCCGTAAAGGTGATATAGTGTAATTCCTGACGGAGGGTGTTTTATAGTAGATAGAATAAAGTGTAAGTTTAATACGATTTCTAAGATCTATCTACAAAAATAAAGTAGCATTTGCATATATACATATAATACAGTAGTGGTTAAATGGAACCACCTGTATGGCTTATTATCGTACAGTTACATTATAGGATAAGAATAAAGCCAAAAACAAATTTATTACTTGTAAGTATATGATTATGAATGCATCAGTTCATTGAGACTGTTGTTACATTTAATGTTTGAGGTATTGAGTAAAGTTTGCTTACATAGCAAATTCAATATATTTCTATTTTTAATGTACTAATTATCAGTTAAGATATAAGTCATTAATATAGAAGTTAAAAACAAAATTAAATGTCATTTTTCATAATCATTATGCGAACTAGTAGGAAGAGCTCTCTTGTTAATTTTATATTGTCATTTACATGAATTGTTTATTTATATCAGTAAGGATATAAATAGGAAATAAATACTAATAATGTGTGTATGTATTTGAAATGAGTGATTGCAAACATATTGCAGACGTGCATTATAGTTTGTGTTTGAGTGTGTTTACAATTGTTATTTGTTAAAAAAAAAATATAACCATACCGCTGAATTTTTTTTCCTTACCTTAAATACTTATTACGATTGAGGACAATCATTTTTCCAAGGGGAGGTAAAGTGTAACAGAGTAATTTAAATGCATTTTGCGCATTGAAATTATTGCATAATATTTCCTAATGAAAATTAAGTTTTTATGGTAAATTCTATTTTCAATAATTTCAGAATATTTTAAGTTAGTCATTTCTTGGTTTCTGTTGAGATAAGCACGGTTGCCTAGATATGCATTTTATCAATAATCAGCTTAGATTGTAAACCTGTCACTAAGGACTATGGCTTTCAGTCGTCTGATAGGAACCCAGCATTAATTGGCTTACCTGTCACATGTTTATTTTAGTGTTGATAATAATAAAACTGGACAACTGTCATTTCATCCCAGATAAGATCTAGGTATGTTAATTAAGAATTTAAGATAATTGGTATAAACTTTTCATTGGTTAAAAGTCTTGATTACTTATGAATTCTGATTGGTCAGGATTATGATCTAGTCCTGCCCCTAAGAAATCTATGTTGTAATTTTGATATTAGGATAACATAGAGACTTGACTTTTGAGATACTTTAGGATAGAACAAGTCTTCTTGTAACTTTGAATTAGAGAACAGTCTTCTTTATAGAACTTGGTGTTAGTCTTTAGATGTTTGTCATCTTACTTGGATATTATTAGAAGTATAATTTGGACTTGAATAAAAGCTTGAACTGCAATCATGGACTTGAGTGAATCTGGCTGCTCCCAGACCGGGAGCAGGCCCCTAAGTTAAAACAGTTAATTGAAAGCATGCTGACCGGTGACTAAAAAGGGAAAGGGCTGGCCCCAGCTGCTTGAGTTAAGAATTCCCCACAGACATTGCTCGAATGGCGGCCGCCCACTGACAACCATCGGTCACACATTTACCTTTGTTACTTGTTTTCAAAGTTATAGAAAAAGTAGTTGTCTGATGTACATGCAGGCTGAAAGTTACAAAAGCAGATACCATGCTTTAAGTAACCTTGCCACTAAAATCTGTATCCTGGCTTGGTTATTGTTGTGGCGTCAAGTTTTCTCTCTATATTCAGCAGAATACATTTGTATTTATATGAAATATTATAGAGCATAATGATGTCATAGCAAACATAACTGACCCTGCATTGTGTGATGCCCTTTTGGGCATCTCATAGGAGTATTCACTGTTTGAAAATGATAAGCTTTGGTGGTACTGGATAATAATTAGTTAGTGCAAATGTATAAAAAAATATGGTTGACCGCGGCAATTATAGGAGTGGTTTTATATTATCACCTTTCATGTCCATTTCTAGGGCAAACATGCTACCTACTTAAGAAAAAAAACACCGACCCCTAAAACTGGTATAATCCATTAGTATTGATAGACGCAGGTATGTTTTGATTTGTTATCTGGCGCAAGATTATGTTGACCCAACAAGTCTGACTGTTAAACGATGTTTTTTCTTCTATTGTTATGGATAAGATCTGTTACCCAATTCGGTGTAAAAGTCTGTCAGCCTGGCTTAGGAAGGAGACTAGAGCCTGACATGGAGCCATCAATCTAAGCTGAACCCTTTAAACGCTGGAAACCAGTACTGAACATATTTGCAAACAGTTTGGATCCTGATCAGGCCCCACTAAACGTGGGGCCTGATCAGGATCCAAACTGTTTTTCACTCAGATAGTATTTCTGAAAATGTTGAGGAGAAAAATCATTGGTTTTGAAAATTTAGCTGACTCTATTTTGAGCGGAGATATACTTAGTGTCACAGGGTTTGTAAACCACTAAGTGACCACTGTCCCAAGGCCTAATGTAGTGGTCACTGGTTGTCCATAAGGGTCATTATTGTGAGCTGCTAGACCAAAAATACAATAGCTGTAAATAAGATCGGCTGAGTCCAGATAGACAGACAGTCCTTCACAATGATTTGGCTGATTTTTTAAAGCCTCTGTACTTTTTGTGGGTGAAGACCTTGATCCTTTAACCTTACAAACAGTCACTATGGGTGAATGTGTGGTACCGTAACTGTTGCAAACAGTTTGGATCCTGATGAGACATTCAGTAACTCTTAGTCTGATCTGGATCCAACCTATTGGAAACTGTGATGAAATTGCCAGAAAGAACTAGCAGAACCAGGTAGATAATACAAATCTGACAAAGCTGCCTAATTTGCTAAAGGTTTAAAACCCACAGAAAGCCTTGGTTTAATGTCTGATCCATTATTACGTGGACATTTGAAATGATATGATTATGATACTAGACAATGTGGAGAGGTGGCTACATTGCTACAAAAGATGTGTGTTACCACCGGCAGATTTAGTCGAGGGGTAAAGCGCTCGATTACGACGTCAGGGGTCGTGAGTTCGATCCCCCGCTGGACCAAGTCCTTCGGATTAGACTATATAAACCGAGGTCCGATGTATCAGTGCTTTACACTGAGCATCTAAAATAACCAGAGAACTCTGTCGATAATAAGAGTAGAGCATCCCACCTGGGTTCTCCTTATCCGTTCCCCTTTCTTTGGGGCGTTCAATTAACCAGTAGATGGCAGAAACGGACGTTAACAAACAAAACAAACAAACAGTACTTAACCCCTTAGTCTGCTCCTAATTTTGAAGACTGATGATGCCTTCCCAAAGGAGCATTCTGCTCCTTCCTAGATGAACATTCTGCTTTTATTTCAACCTGCTTTAATCAAGCTACCATCTAGAAATATACTGGAAATGTCTCTTCTGTGTAATTAAACATTCGAAGCGTGTTTATAGAGTAATTCCTTTTAACCCATTACCCCATAAATACGCCTTTTTACGCCTCTAGTTTATTCCTCATATGAAGAAAATAGTTCCAATTTATACAGTCAAGAATATATATTGTAAGTCATATTTTCTGTGTACTAGCAGATGGTAGCTTAAAGCAGGCTGAAAGTAAAGCAGAATGCGCCTTAAGGTGCATTCTGCTTTACTTTCAACCTGCTTTAAGTGGTCACATGTATTCAAAACTAGAAACAGGCTATGGGGTAATGGGTTAATGCCTTTGTTAGCTGTACTTTGTAGGAAAGCCTGTATACTTCCTGATCAAGAGCCATATAAGAAACATGTACTGCATACAGACAGATGCATGGCTTAGTAACTTGAAGCAGATTTCATGTACAATAAAACCTCTATTAAAATATACGACCACAAAAACGAAGGTTAATTGATTGTATAAAAGACAGGTGTTAGCTTAAATCAAGGTGACAGTAAAACAGAAAGCTCCTTTAGGAGCTTTCTGTTTTACTGTCACCTTGCTTTAAGCAGTCACCTGTCGTAAACACCTTATAATAAAAACAATTTAGTGGTCGTTATAGAGAGGTTTTTACTATAATTACTATTCAGCTGGTGGATAGAGTGTGATAATGATGTGACTCTCTTCTCTTAAATTCAACCATATTATTTATTTTTCATGTCAAGACATTAGAATAAATTTTGTTTCAGCGAGTAATGTTTTAGGCCTCAACTTACCATGACTAATAGCACCTATGCCTTTCATCTCATTACATTATTTTTCCCTTTTAATGTGACTTTTCGTTTGATGATTGATATATATGTAATATCATATTATCATATTATGTCCTTGCAAGTGAAAATTCATTTATATAAAAAAAACAGACACATTAGTTATATTTCGTTGCCATGCCATTTGTAAAAAAAAAATAGATTAAAATGACAAAAACTATATTTTTGGTAAACATTTGCCATCAATCCTGTAATAACAGTATATGTATTTATATAATTCATCAGTCAGTCTCGATTTCAAGCCCATTGAACGGATGTAGAGTGAGTAAAAAAGCTGTCATCTTTTTAGCTCACCTGAGCTAGCTCAGGGTGAGCTTTTGAAATCCTTGAATGTCCGGCGTCAACAATTTTAGTGTTTACACTCTAGAGGCCACAATATTTATCTAATCTTTCTCAAACTTGCTCAGATGGTATATTGCCATAAGAGTTCGGATGAGTTCGATTATGGTTGAAATCGGACAAAAAGGTCATGAGTTATCTACCTTTGAACTGCTGAAAATGCCATATTTAACAGTGTTTACACTCTAGAGGCAACAGTATTTATCCAATCTTTCTAAAACTTGTCCTGATTGTATATGAGCATAAAAGTTCGGATGAGTTCGATTTAGGTTGAAATCGGATAAATAGATCAAGAGTTATATACCTTTGAATTGCTGAAAATGCCATATTTAAAGGTGTTTGCAATTTTTATCCAATCTATCTCATACTTGCTCAGATTGTATATAACTATAAGAGTTAAGATGAGTTTGATTATGCTTTAAATCAGACTTTTAGGTCGAGAGTAATCTACCTTTGAATTGCTGAAAATGCCATATTTAACGATGTTTACACTCTAGAGGCCACAAATTTTATCCAATCTTTCTTAAACTTACTCAGATTGTATATTACAGTAAAGTTCCGCTATTAAGACCACCTGTGTTACTGACAAAAAGTGGTCTTAATATCGAGTCGGTCTTATTATTGAGACCCTTGATATGGATGAGGATTTTTGGGCAGATATAGATAGATAGGTATATTAAACCTATTTTGAATAGATTTTTGAATAGATCGGCACAAATAAGCTTTCAAACAACCATAATTTAATTTTTAGCTCAGGGTGAGCTTTTGCAATCCTTGAATGTCCGACGTGCGGCGTCAACAATTTTAGTGTTTACACTCTAGAGGCCACAATATTTATCCAATCTTTCTCAAACTTCTTCAGATTGTATATTACCATAAGAGTTCGGATGAGTTCAATTATGGTTGAAATCCAACTAATAGGTCAAGAGTTATCAACCTTTGAATTGCTGAAAATGCCATATTTAACGTGTTTACACTCTAGAGGCCACAATATTTATCCAGTCTTTCTCAAACTTGCTCAGATTGTATATTACCATAAGAGTTCGGATGAGTTCAATTATGGTTGAAATCGGATCAATAGTTCAAGAGTTATCAACCTTTGAATTGCTGAAAATGCCATATTTAACAGTGTTTACACTCTAGAGGCTACACTATTTATCCAATCTTTCTCAAACTTGCTCAGAATGTATATTACCATAAGAGTTCGAATGAGTTTGATTATAGTTGAAATCAGACCAATAGGTCAAGAGTAATCTACCTTTGAATTGCTGAAAATGCCATATTTTGCAGTGTTTACACTCTAGAGGCCACATTATTTAACCAATCTTTCTCAAACTTTCTCAGATTGTATATTACCATAAGAGTTCGGATGAGTTCGATTATGGTTGAAATCCAAGAAATAAGTCGAGAGTTATCAACCTTTGAATTGCTGAAAATGCCATATTTAACAGTGTTTACACTCTAGAGACCACAGTATTTTTCCAATGTTTCTAAAACTTACCAAGATTGTATATTACTATAAGATTTTAGATAAGTTCAATTATGGTTGAAATCAGACCTATAAGTCAAAAGTTATCAACCTTTGAATTGCTGAAAATGCCATATTTAACAGTGTTTACACTCTAGAGGCCACACTTTTTATCCAGTCTTTTTCAAACTTGCTCAGATTGTATATTAACATATAAGAGTTTGAATAAGTGCAATTATGGTTGAAATCGAACCCATAGGTCAAGAGTTATCTGCCCTTGAACTGCTGAAATTGCCATATCTTACAGCGTTTACACTCTTGCAAAGTTCTACAATTTTCAATGGATTTTGATTATACTTGCAAACAAAGTATATAGCTATAAGTTCTTGCAATTATTGTTGAAATCTAATCATTGTGTCAATAGTTATCTGCCATTGGTATACTTTGAAATGCTAGAAAAGGCTTCATTTCAGTATTGTTTAGGCTCTAGTTATCTGCCCTTGATGTACTCTACTATACTAGAATTAGGATGTTGTATTCCAAAATTGTTTACATGCTATACTACAAATTTAGATTAAAATGGGTGAAATAGAAAGGCAAAGCTATCAGGCTTCAGTACAACAGGTGAGCGATATCAGGGCCTTCAGGCCCTCTTGTTAAAAATACACACACACAGAAAATAAAAACTGTCATACACATGTAATGAAGATTCAATAATTGAATAAATTATTCATGTTAGCACATAAAGAGGGGCATTAGCAGTGTAGCACATAGACTATAAGCTATAAGAAGTGGCATTTCAGTTTGGATCCTGACCAGACTCCAAATTACTTGATGTCTGATCTGAATTCAATCTGTTTGCAAACATAGTTTCAATAAACAAATCTTAGCACATAAAGAGGGGCCTAAGCACATAGACTATGAGTTTCAGTGACGAGGAAATAGCATTTTGGACAGTTTAGATCCTGAACAGATTCCGAATTGTTTGATATCTGATCTGGATCTAATCTGTCACACGACATGTTTATGAAGAAATTCGTCCGTTTTATTATTATTAATTATCCAAAGTTCGACCAATTATTTCATTGTTTACAAAAATCATCTTTCGAGATAAACATTAAAAAAATGTTTTATCAAAAATAAAATTCGATTGGCGCGGATCAGATGAAAGTCTTAAAGTGATAAATTAACATTTTAATTAGTAAATCACACGCTTGTAAGTAATTTACTAATTAGGCCAATCATCTCTCCCTCTGTCATCGAGTTCGATGTATGCGCTAAAAACGTTATTTTCTGTAACTGTACTTGGCCTAATGCGAGATAAACGAAATATACATGCACCAATAAAGCAATCAAGAGATTTAACAAGTGCCGTATTCATCATACTTTCGCATTTTTTTAATTATCTGCTATCAAAACATTCCCCTCGTTGAAGCATCCCTATTGTTTAATCGGCCTTGACCTCTGCCGTAAAGTAATCGGTGTTTGTCGTAAAAGTGTCAAACTGGCTTTTGTCGCGACCGGCGAAGTGTGAACGCCTGCCCTTAATATCGGACCCTAAAACAACACTAATTGGTCTTTTGTTCTGGGATTAGTGGTCGTAATACGGAATAGCGGACCAGTCTTAATAACGGACCATACGACCATTAAACTATGAAGGAATATATTCCGTTCTTGTAAAAAGTGGTCGTAATTTCGGAACGGTCTTAATTTCGGACCAGTCGTTAAGCGGAATTTTACTGTACCATAAGACTTCGGATGAGTTTGATTATGGTTGTATTCAGATCAATAGATCAAGAGTTATCTACCTTTGAATTGCTAAAAATGATATATTTAACAGTGTTTACGCTCTAGAGGCCACAATATATATCCAAGGCTCTAGAGGCCACAATATATATCCAAGCTCTCTCAAACTTGCCCAGATTGTATATGACCATCAGAGTTCGAAAATGGGTGATTATGGTTGGAATCGGACAAATAGATCAAGAGATAACTACCTTGAATTGCTGAAAATGCCATATTTTACAGCGTTTACACTCTTGCAACTACAGTTTTCAATGGATTTTGATTATACTTGTTAACAAGGATTTAGCTATACGTTCTCGACGAAGTGCAATTATTGTTGAAATGTAATCATTGTGGCAATATTTACCTGCCCTTGATATACTTTGAAATGCTAAAAAAAGGCTTCATTTCAGTATTGTTTAGGCTCTAGTTATCTGTCTTTGATGTACTCTACTATACTACAGTAGGTCGACAAACTTGAATGGATTTAGAATAAAACGGGTGAAATTCAAAAGTAAAGCTATCAGGCTTCATTACAAATGGTGAGCGATATCAGGGCCTTCAGGCCCTCTTGTATAAATTAATATAATCACAGTCGAACCTGTTATAAATACAACATTAAATAAACAGGCATGAAAGTCTCAAGATATTGGAGCTTGTTATTGCAGAATAACAGTAATGCAGAAAGTTCCAAACAGAGGTAATGCAGAAAGCTCCTACAGGAGCTTTTTGCATTACTTTTGTTGTGTATTAGGCTATTGATTTATAAATTGTAAACGTTTCTGTGTTGTGTCTGAGCATATACTATATAGGTTTTCCTGTACTTGGGTCATGTCCTTCTTTAACCCTTTACCTGATAGCCTATTTATAGTATTGAAGATAGGTGACTTCTTAAAGCAGGTTGAAAGTAAAGCAGAATGTGCCTTAAGGCACATTCTGCTTTACTTTCAGCCTGCTTTAAGCTATCATGTGCTAGAATATAGAAAATATTCCCTATCATATATCTTCATAACTGATTAAATTGGAACTATTTTCTTCAGCGGATGAATAAATAAAACACGCTAAAAGGCGCTTCTATTGGGGAAAGGGTTAACTCCCATTTAGATACTAGAAAATGTGATACTGTCATAACTTACTACTCAAACGATTTTAAAGTTTAATTGGTCAATTATCATAAACTTGCTTATCAATCAAAGCTCAGGGTGTTGAAAAGTTGTATATATGTAACAATCTCTCAAAAAGAGAATCAGGTTGTTTTTATTAATTGTATAACTGTTCTGGCACGGGCCATATCTCAAGCGAAGTCTTATTTCCTTGTTGTCAAGTTATAAATAACCGCAGAGGATGTTTTGACACCATACACAAAATATGTTTTGTTTCTTTTCAGGTTAATGGTAATATATTCCATGTTACAGCTTGAGACTCATTATTTTAACCCTTAATACAGCAATGGGAACTGATATACATCTTTTGAGAACTTGTGCATACCCAGATCAGAGAGCTCCAGAGGGAACCTTTTGATCAGGGTAATGCGCTGTTTTTCATACTTTTGAATAATGTGGAGATAAAGTTAAACCCAAGAGACAGTATAAAATGGGAATTTATCAGAAAAATGGAAGAGTCCTTTTGAAAATTCACCGATGTAAGGGTTAAAAACACATGATGGGGTGCAAGTTCCAGAGTTTAATGTTAAATAATATCATATTTACTAGCAAGGAAAGTAATTCATTCTTCAGTTTCTGAAATTACACATTTTAAAGTCTTTTGAACATCGAAATCCCTTATTCCTTGTAGAAATACCTTTTAATGCCATTACCTCTTGCTTATAGAAATTGATGTCTTTTAACCCTCATCATGCTAAGCGTGATTTGCCTAACATTTGCAAACAGTTACGCCGTGTCTGATCTGGATCTAAACTCTTTGTCACTCATATTCAACTTTTCTTCAGATAAAAAAACATTAAAACTTATATTGTTATTTTTAGCAGACGATATAATTTGGAGTAGACAACAATTCAGTATGATTAGAGTTAATGCCCAACTGGGGCCTGATATACGAGTAGGATGCAATTCTTGGTAGTTTAATAAATACTGCTCTATATTAATTAGCAAACAGTGTAGACCCTGATTAGAGGGCTCCTATAGGAGCCCTCTGATCTTGGTCTACACTGTTTGCAAATGTAAAGAGTATACATATTTTAAACAGGTCCATGAAGCTGAAAGAGTTAAAAAAAAAATGTTTCCTACACACAAAGCAGATTTGGTGTTATTTCTACCTTGCAGGTTACATTGAAGCCCCGTCTGTTTATCGATGGAGTTTCACCAATTTATTACCATTCCACCACATCCTTTCCCATCAACCGTCATAATATTAGTTGCTCAGTCCGAAATCACTATTAAATCATTGTTCAAATAGAAATAAGAAAGAGATCGGTGGCTTGGTGTGTAAGTGAAAATGGAGGATAATTTGATTTTAATGTATGGTTAACTGCCTCCCTCAAACAGCACTTGTTTGGATCAGTCCCGCTCTTCTTAATGTGATTCTTATCGGTTCAAACTGATTTATGAATGGAGATACAGGCTTCGAAGTGTTGCAGCCATTGCCTAGAAGCAAGTACAGCGAAACCTTTGTTATGCAACCAATCAAAATAAGCGATATACAATCAAACCTGTACTGATTGGTCAATCAAAATAAGACAAATCAAATGGTGGAAAGAAATACAATCTTGTATTGTATAGCAGTTCAAAAGACATCAAATAGACATGTGCAGTCTTATATATAATAAGATGCTTAATGCTGGACAATAGCCTTGCAGAAAGCTGCTACAGCAGCTTTCTGCATGGCTATTGTCTTGTATTTATGAAAAATATGTATTTATATAATCTTCATTAAAAATGCAGCTTGACCCATGTTTAGTGTAAATATATGTTTTAATAAAGGTGGCCGCTGAGAGAATAATAAGAGATGCTGAAAGCTATGATGGTGCTGTCTGCATTACTTTCATTTTGCTTTACACTGAGCCACTGTCCTGATGTCAGGGCACAACTTAGCAACTATGAGGTTAGACTGTACTATATCTAAAAGCCATATGATCATTGACTCATTCTCTGCTTGTACTATATCTAAAAGCCATATGATCATTGACTCATTCTCTGCTTGTTGCGTACCCACGTGGCTTACTTGTTTCATATCATTTCAAACTCCCAAACAAATAATATTGCTTGCCTCAAAACCGCAGTCTGCTTTAAAATTAGCCAAAAATGGGTTGCCTTTTTCTGTTAGAACAAAGATATCTTTTAATGGCACAATATTGTCATACTGTCTGGCTCCTAATCAGAAATGAAACAAGTTCACATCCTATGAATGGGATGAGAATCGTACTGCTTATGTAACATTTATTATCATGGAGGATTTGAGCTTGCGGGGGCACGCCATCTATATTTACACATACTACTTAATGGCTTTGAAAAGTAGTCCTAGATTTTTCGGCAAGATTAGCAAGTAGTTAGACATGCATCATTTGAAGTTTGAGTAAATAAAGACCTGGGGCCTCGGTTTAAAGACATATTTAAGAATAGAGATAACAGTAAAACCAGTAAGTTGTGGCAAAAAGATATTTGGTGTTAATGAAACAGACAACTGTGTATTGTAAGATGTAGGTAAAGTAAAAAGCTTTCTGCTTTAGTTTCATCCTACTTTAAGACACATTCTGCTTCACTTTAATCTGCTTTAAGTAGTCCCCTATCTTCAAAATTAGAACCAGGCTATGAGTGATGGTAAATGGGGGGAGGGTTATGACATAGTATCTGTTTTTAAGATGGCATATAAAACTGCATCTTGAAACCTGGTCCAGCATTCACTGATAAATTTGCAATAGTTGAATAAGAGTTAATTTAAATATTCAGAATCATGTATGGGTTAACAGGTCAAATGCTATCATCACATTGAGGTATTTTAAAAAGTCCTACACTTCATAGCTTAGATTTTTATTGGTTTAGGTGAAATTTGTGGCTTTTTAGATTTTTTATGTCTACCGATATCTGTGCTAGTTTTTAAACACTTTTTAGCTTTTAGCAGTTTCTTGTAAGAAATTTAATGCTTAACATGTCTGTATCAGGGCTGCCATAAGTTGACATAAAAAATCCTAAGATTTCCAAATTTGCATTTTTCAAGTGCGATGTTATGAATCGTACCTTTTCCCCATCGCCTGTTTCTAGTTTTGTTGACACGTGGCTGCTTAAAGCTGGCTGAAAGTAAAGCAGAATGTGCCTTAAGGCGCATTCTGCTTTACTTTCAGTCTGCTTTAAGCTACCATGTACTAGAAAAAAAAATCCGAAGATTTAGGAAAAATCTGGAAAAATGGCCTGCTGTATCAACCTGTCTGAGAGTCTGAATGATGTTAGTAGGAAACATTAAAACAGGCAGAAAGTTTGAACTCCAAGCGTGCTCAGGTGGTGAAACCATGAGAATTTACCTTTGCAAACAGTTTGTATCCTGATGATACAAATATTTGACACTGAGACTGATCCTGCTATGAAAAGAAATTTGGAAAATTCTATCTTTAAAACAGTAGCAGAAAATAATTGCTGCAGACGAAAAAAATAACCAGCATGCAAAAGAGTTCAGCAGAAATTTTCCTGTTGGAGCTCTCTGGCTTTACTTTCAGCCTGTTGTAAGCTGAATCACCTGTCTTAAGTACTAAAAACAATTAAGCGATAGGAGAACTAGTATCAGAAACTATAGAGAAGAAAACAGTAATTTTCATAATGTATAGCAGATGACATTTTCAGCTGATGATATTTATTCAGCCTTCAAAGGGTTACAATATTCTCCAAGTCGGGCTAGGCCCGCATGGCAAATAAAAGCTAAACCCTTCTTTACCCTATCATGCCCCCTAATCTTTTTACAATGACTCCCGAGAAGTCACATGACACTCGCACAAAGGATCAGCCGTTTCATGTAAACCCTTAGTAAAAGCACCCATATTTATTTGCTTACCCATGGAGGGCTTTACAATAGGCCCGCTACCCATGAGCCCACTTGTCAACAAAGAAGTTAGAAAATCAAAACCTCTGAAAACAGTTACCATAACACCCACAAATCTCTAAACTTACATTCAGCGACATCTCCAAAGTTTATGAAATGGCAGTCTGTCAGTAACAGCAGCTTAATGCAAGATAAAAGTAATGCAGAAAGCTCCCAAAGGAGCTTTATGCATTACTTTTATCCTGCATTTAACATTCAACCTATATTTAGAGGTCTCCATGCATCCTTGCTGAACGGCTGCAGAGCATATGTTTTACAGTATGGGATTAGATAGGTCATTAGCTTTAAATTTGTTGCTTGCCTAATTTTCCTTAAACCAATATTTATGACACTTGTGTGTGAGCCAACTGAGCGAAATGTTTTTAAGTCATGATGCAGACAAGATGATGTGTTGATTTGGGCAAGATCTGGGTGCAAACCATTTGCAACTACCAGTAGTTAATATAGCTGCTGTAAGATTTTAAAGAAAATGGCAATTTACCGTTTCTATCTGGTGTAATTGTGAGAAATATATCTGGCATTTAAAAAATATATATACGGTAATCCTTCTAATGCAAATAGAATAGTTTGATGGTTTTTAGCTCACCTGAGCTAGCTCAGGGTGAGCTATTGCAATCCTTGATTGTCCGTCGTGCGGCGTCAACAATTTTAGTGTTTACACTCTAGAGACCACAATTTTTATCCAATCTTTCTCAAACTTGCTCAGATGGTATATTGCCATAAGAGTTCGGATGAGTTCGATTATGGTTGAAATCGGACAAATAGGTCATGAGTTATCTACCTTTGAACTGCTGAAAATGCCATATTTAACAGTGTTTACACTCTAGAGGCCATAGTATTTATCCAATCTTTCTAAAACCTGCCCAGATTGTATATGACCATAAGAGTTCGGAAGAGTTCGATTTTGGTTGAAATCGGACAAATAGATCAAGAGTTATCTACCTTTGAATTGCTGAAAATGCCATTTTTAACGGTATTTACACTCTAGGGGCCACAGTATTTATCCAATCTTTCTAAAACCTGCCCAGATTGTATATGACCATAAGAGTTCGGATGATTTTGATTTTGGTTGGAATCGGACAAATAGATCAAGAGTAATCTACCTTTGAATTGCTGAAAATGCCATTTTTAACGGTGTTTACACTCTAGAGTTCACAATTTTTATCAAATCTTTCTTAAACTTGCTCAGATTGTATATTACTATAAGAGTTCAGATGAGTTTGATTATGGTTTAAAGCAGACTTTTAGGTCGAGAGTTATATACCTTTGAATTGCTGAAAATGCCTTATTTAACGATGTTTACACTCTAGAGGCCACAAATTTTATCCAATCTTTCTCAAACTTACTCAGATTGTATATTACCATAAGACTTCGGATGAGTTCAATTTTGGTTGTAATCGGATCAATAGGTCAAGAGTTATCTACCTTTGAATTGCTGAAAATGATATATTTAACAGTGTTTACGCTCTAGAGGCCACAATATTTATCCAAGCTCTCTCAAACTTGCCCATATTGTTTATGACCATAAGAGTTGGAAAAAGGGTGATTATGGTTGGAATCAGACAAATAGATCAAGAGATATCTACCTTTGAATTGCTGAAAATGCCATATTTTACAGCGTTTACACTCTTGCAACTACAGTTTTCAATGGATTTTGATTATACTTGTACACAAAGGATGTAGCTATACGTTCTCGAAGGAGTGCAATTATTGTTGAAATGTAATCATTGTGGCAATAGTTACCTGCCCTTGATATACTTTGAAATGCTAGAAAAAGGCTTAATTTCAGTATTGTTTAGGCTCTAGTTATCTACCTTTGATGTACTCTACTATACTACAGTAGGTCGACAAACTTGAATGGATTTAGAATAAAACGGGTGAAATTCAAAGGTAAAGCTATCAGGCTTCATTACAAATGGTGAGCGATATCAGGGCCTTCAGGCCCTCTTGTTAAAATAGTATAGACCCAGATCAGACAGCTCTTATAGCCGATGATAGGATCTGTTTGGCGTGAGTCTGCACTCTTTAAGGGGTAACTTTTTCCAGCCAATGTAATAGTTGATAGGTATTCACAGCGGAAGGAGTTTTATTACCCTATATGAACATTTGACAGTTCTTCATTGAATGCCAGAATAGATGTCTAATTGAAATTTAATAGCTAAGCTGGTGAAAAACTAGAGTTAATACATTACTCCATAGATACATAGTTTTACGCCTTTAATTTATTCCTCCACTGAGAGAAAAAAATGGATTTTGTAGTCATTATAAAACATGTACCAAACAAGTATTTGCTGTATCCTAGAAGATATTAGCTTAAAGCAGGCTGAAAATCTGCTTTAAGTGGTCACCTGTCACAAAACTAGAAACAGGCTATGGGGTAAAGGGTTAAATGCCCGAATAGATGTCTGATTGAAATTTAATAACTAAGCTGGTGAAAAACTAAAGTGTTAAACTGTTTTCCACTCTTTGGGCATGTCTTAAGATCATGTGACAGTAATTGGAATGATTAAAAGAGATGTTCTAATCATGCAGTGAAAAATGACAAGAGTGTGAAGATTTAAATGATAGCTTAAAGCCAAGTGCCAGAATACGGACCAGAGGACCAGCTCAATTAATGTTAACTCTTTGCATGCTGGGTAATTGTTTTCGTCTGCAACAATAATTGTCTTCTGCTTGTACTAAAAATAGAATTTTCTAAATTTCTTTTCAAAACAGGGTCAGAGTGTCAAACACTTTGGATCCTGATGAGATGTCACATAACAGGGCGTCTCATCTGGATCCAAACTGTTTGCACAGATAATCTCGATTCCACCACTAGCCTGCAAAGAGTTAATGTTAAACCAATATTCTTTTCAATTTGCATTTTGCTTTTGGCCAATTAAACCCTTTACTGCTTTATCTTGATCATAATTGCAGAGGTATTTGCAAAGTCTGGATCCTGATTGAACACTGAGTAACTCTACGTCTGATCAGGATCCCAACTCTTTGACACTTGTTTCAATGTTTCTTCAGTAAAACATATAAAATTGGAAATTGGAAAATAAAAAAGCAGATGACAATTTTTCAGCAGACTATATCATGGGAGTTGAAGGGGTTGAATTGCTGAATGGGGCAAAGCGATTCCCCGACCTTGAACTCCGCTACACCTTGGCGTGGCCGTCTTGACACCTATTTGCACACCCTTATTGGTGCCCTTCTTTATAGTTCATTCACCAAAATCGGTTTCCAGGGCTGTTTGACAAATGATAAGTTCCCGCTGGTAGCCTCACACCTTGTGATCCCATTCATACACACACTGTCTTATCTCGGGACCATGAATTGGTGGTGTGGGGGGCGCCTGGCAGGGTGCATGTCAAAAGACCAGTTTAATTCAAATTTATTGAAGTTTGATAGACTACCTGCCCATTTTATTTCATTGTCAATTATGAAGATGGGGTTCTGTTTATTTTAAAGATAGAAATCAGGCCAATCTGTGAGTTGTGAGGAAGTTCTGGCTTGTGTTAATGCTATAATACTTGTTGACCAAAAAATGAATGAAAAAAACATTGCAGTAGTGTGGCTACTTAATTCTGTCTTTTAGCTGGGTCACATAAAAAATTAAGAAGACAATGGGTTTACAGATGTTGCAATTATTTCAAAGAACCTTTTTCTTATGACTGTAAGGGGTCTTATATTTTTCATTAAACAGTTTTAACACTTTTCCTGCTGAATATTCAACAGAGTATAAAACCACTATGAACATAATATATATTAAGTGATCTGTTATTGGTAGGCTAATTAAATAAGTAAACTTTTTCCCAAGAGAAAGTGATATGATTCATGTCAGACAGATTGCTTAGGAAAACAGTGCAGACCCTTATCAGACAGCTTTTAGTAATGTACAGGAGCTGTCTGACCTATGTGTACGCTGTTTTGAAAAAAAAAGGTCAACATATGCACACATGAATACTAGGAGAATGATATTAACCCATTACCCCATAAATACACATTTTTATATGCCTTTAACCCTTTCCCCCATGGAAGCGCCTTTTAGCGCATTTGATTTATTCCTCCGCTGATGAAAATAGTTCCAATTTATACAGTCATGAATATGTATCATAAGAATGTTTTCTATATTCTAGAAGATGATAGCTTAAAGCAGGCTGAAAGTAAAGCAGAATGTGCCTAGGCGCATTCTGCTTTACTTTCAACTTGCTTTAAGCGGTCAACTTGCTTTAAGCGGTAACCTATCTTCAAAGCTAGAAATAGGCTGTGGGGGAAAGGGTTAATTAATTCCATCTTCTGCAGAAAATAGTTCCAATTTATACTGTTGTATAGAAAAATCATCAGAAATAGTTTCTTTATTCTAGCAGAAAAAGCTTAAAGTAGGCTGAAAGTAAAGCAGAATGTGCCTTAAGGCGCATTTTGCTTTACTTTCAACCTGCTTTAAGTGGTCACATAATTGTGATATCTTCAAAACTAGAAACAGGCTAATTGGGGCAATGGGTTAAGAGATTCATTAATGGTGTTATTACTGAAGTAACAGCTTAAATAGCATTAGACAAAGGTAAGGTTTAGGAATCCGTTGAGGTGGGGAGGAGTTGGAGGTGAGGTCCAAATGTGCATCAAAATTTCTGAGCTTGACTCCTTAATAATTTCCCATGATTATATGACCTAATTGACGTAACAGTTTAGATCCTAATAAGATGCCAAATTATCAGCATCAGTTTTGGATCCATACTGCTTGCAACAGTTTTGAAAATTGGTTCTGTGTATTCAGAGTGTTAAATTAGGGTATTCCAAGAAAAGAATGGGAAGGTCATAGCGGTATCTTTTAGTACTTTGAAGTGGGGGTTTCCCTAGTTGTTCTTGATTTCACTGTACAGCAGAAAGTTTGATATTCTTGTTCCAAGATAAGATCCTGATATTGGGACTCTTGTAGAAGAAATAGTATAACCCTTTCCTCCATAGAAGAACTTAAAGTGAGTGAGTTGGGTTTTATGGAACCATGACACTAAAAAGGTTATACTGTAATGAATATTCATTGATAGTATTTCGATACAGGCGATAGTTGAAAGCAAGATGAAAGTTTGGCAGCAAACTCTTTTAGGAATACAGTTGAATAAATGCTGAAAATATAGCAGAATTAGCTCAATGTGATGCTTAAGCTACCATCTGTCTTTAACACTGAAAATAAGCTATGAGACTCTACATATAGCAAATCTCCAGATAAGAAGAGTATTTTAATAACTAAAATCCCTTTGCCTCCACCAGACCCTATATGACTACTTATTAGAATCGTCACTTTGTGGCGATTCTGATGAGTAGGCTGAGGCATAAAGAACCAAAGGTTGAACATAAGACAGTGGTTTACCCAATCTAGTCTGGAGCCGCTGTCAGGGCTCCAGATAAGAGGGAGTAAATTGAACAAATTTCAACTTTTTCTCACTCGTTTCAGCATCAAATCCTATGGTGTTACTACTCGTTAGAATCGACGATTCTAATGAGTAGTGATACCATAGGGTTTAATTTAGAAATAAAGATTTTAGTTTTTGAAATACCCCCCATATCTGGAGCCCTGCGCTGTATAAACTTTCATTTCTTAGGATTGCCAATGCCAAATTTATGTTTTTTCTATGAAAGAGATATTGAAATTTACCACAAGACACCGGCCTGCCTGGATTGTTAACACTTTGTTGGTGGGATGATTCTGGCAAATATCACTTCTTTTTCCTTACTAAAGATTTTGATGGTGGACATGTTTTAAGCATTAATTTTTTTCTCCCCTTTTTTGCGTGACCTGCTAAAAGGTTGAGGGTCAGGCTACCTTATATTCAGCGTAAGTAAATACTGTATAATGAATGAAACCAGATACACACGCTTACCAAAAAAAAAAAGTCTTATTGAAAAAACAGAAACTGAGATCCACGCCAGACTGGTTCCTTGCCTATCTCATCTCCGAGAACCAGTCTAATATCTGGGTCAGAGATGTCAACCAGTCTGTGTAAAAGAAATTATGGATTTTAGCTTGTTTCTTTAACAAAGCAAAAAGATTCATAAGCGTTTCTTCAGACTTGTTGATTGTAGTGACTCATGCAGATTCCAAGCTAAATATTTCACAGCTTTTGTGTCTTTAAGTCCATAATTACCATGCTGAATTTCAAATGACCGATCTACAATTACTATAGAGGAGCCTGTCCCCAAAATATCTTACAATTTGACAAACAGTGTAGACACAGGTCAGAGGATGCAGACAGTGTAGACCCTGGCCAAATAGAGCCCTCTGATTAGGGTCTGCACTATTTGTCATTTCCTAACATATTTTAAAATCAATCTGAAATATGTGAAAAGTGGACTCAATTGGAAATGTCCATTTGAAGTTTCAGGTGTGTCAATATCGGTAGCAATGTGTAGTTGTAATTAACTTATTACAACTATCACTACATCTTTAACCACTACTTCTATTACTGTTGTCATTATTGATATAATTGCATCCTTTCTTCTTGTTACTGATAATTAGGGTTTTTGTCCCTCCAGGCTCTATATTTGATTGTAGATCATCCCTTCCCTTATGATGGTCAGCAGTTGTGGATTTGTGGTGAAGACATATCTACTACAATGTACTTCTAGCCAGACAATTATAATACCACAAAAGAAGATGTAGCATCATGCAGTATAAAGTACTGCAGAAATGTCTGCTTTAACCCATTACCCCATATCATGTTTCTAGTTTGGAAAACAGGTGACTACTTGAAGCAGGTTGAAAGTAATGCATTCTGATTTACTTTCAGCCTGTTTTAAGCTATCATCTGATAGAATATAGAAAGCATTTCTTTTGCTACATATTCCTGACTGTATAAATTGGAACTATTTCCTTTAGTGGAGGAATAAATTAAAGTCGTAAAAAGGTGTATTTATGTTGTAATAGGTAATTTAACTCTAGTGGCTTTTGGTCATGACAGACTTTACCTATTCTCCATAGGATTGCATTTGTGCCTGTTTCTATACATGCATAAAATCACTTGTCCTGACAAGTAAAGGACTAAAGCGGGCTGAAATGAAAACAAAAATCTACAGGAGCTTTTTACTTTGCTTTCAGATTGTTTTAAGAATTTTAACCCTAGTCTTAAAGAGATTGTAAACCAAAAATTTAAGTGTCATGGAAAAAAAATGTTTTTATGTATATCATTTTAGCGCTCGGGTCAAAAAAAAGAAATACCTGTGTTTCCTATATTACATGCCAAAAAATTATAGGGTTGGTAGGTAGTTACTTCTAAAAAAAAATTTTTTTTCATATACATCCATTGACTTTCTGATGGAGTATTTGATATAATTATATTCATATATTAAAGTAATATGGAGGAATAATTTAAAGGCATAAAAAGGCATATTAATGGGGTAATGGGTTAAGCAGCAGGTATTTTGTTTGACTATATTTTGCAATAGATATTAAATATGTCAAATCCAGGCTAGTGGAGCACGGGCAAAAAGATAAATCAAGACTCAGTTATAATTTCTCTAATGTCACCATCCATATGAAATAGATAGGATAAGCTTTTGTGCTCCGGTTTCCTTGCCTTTGTTAATATAAGACTGATACGCTGATCTGAATATGCATTTACTACCAAAAGGTCAACTAGAACTCATAAATTATGTTTAACATTTGTATTTTGATACTTAATCCCACTCTTGCTCATATATATTCATGTATTTTTTCCAAACAGTTTTCTATTATCTTGGCGTCTCATCCGCATTAGATCTGTTTGACACTGAGATTGTAAATCAATTTGGAAGGAGTAGTTATTTCAGAGTTTATGTCTTTTTCAAGACAACAGCTTGTTTTCAGGGTTCAGTATCAGCTGATTCATTTTAAGCTACAAGTCCCATAACTTCATTTCTAATATTTCAAGAGTTATATGCCCCTTTTGACCACATAATACTTTTTACTGTCATATAGAGATTTCTGCTTTACTCAGCCTTATTGAAATAGCTGTCTGTCAAGATGTCAAAAGTTTTCTTTGGACCTAATATCAGAAAATTGAAGCATTAACCCTTTCCGATCCAAATCATTTCAATATAATTGTGCTTAAAGACTTTTCCTCAGTCCATTGAGGGCCCCCACATTGTCTCGATAGTGTGAGAATTTAACTGTGGAGCAAACAAAGGTAAATTGAGATTGGTATAGCATGTGCTGCACGCTTTGACAGTTAAAATTCACACCTATCGAGACAATGGGGGGTAGTCCATTAATGGACTGAGGAAAAGTCTTTAAGGCAAGATACTGCACCTTAGCCCTTTCAACACTAACAGTAACTCTTGTGGATTATAAGATTCCCTTGTGGGTCATTTTAGATACCAAAACATGAACATTTTGTCTACTTGGAATTCTGGGTAGGTTAAAATTTAATATTGATCTTAAGTAACAAACAGTGTAGACCCAGATTAGAGGGCTCCTATAGATCTGGGTCTACTGTTTGCAAAATAATGTAATGAGTATATTTGAAACTGGTCCATGGTTAAAACACAAAACATCTCAGTGTTAATATGTCAACAGTTTCTATTCCTATTCTCACTTCAATCCTTACAGTGCAGGGATTGTGCTTGCAATCCTTTGCAAACCGTGTAGACCACAGTCAGAGAGCTCCTGATGTAGCCTTAGGCCTCTAAGCTAGGCCAGCACTGTTTTCACACTTTTAAGATATTTCGGGCAAAGAAAACATTGAGAGTCAATTCTGACTGGTCATTTATTAGAAAATGGAAGAGGTTTAATATTTGAAAATTCCACATCTTAAGGGTTTTAAAGATAAATTTTCTGGCCATGGCTCTGTCATTTAATAGTTACATATTGTTATGACATAATTACTGTTCTGTGACCTTTGTCACCATTTATCATAAAATTAGCACAATATATCCAGACAACTAGAAAAAAGTAAGCTAATTTTTCATATCTCCGCACTGAATGCCAACATCACAATGCTTGCCTGGCTTTACCTGAGCACTGTTCACACTATAAACTCCATGTGACATATCACATGACAAGGAATTAACTCTTTGCATGCTGGGTAATTTTTACGTCTGCAGCATTTGTCGTCTGTTTACTAAATAAAAAAGTTCTAAATTTTGTTTCAAAACAGGATCAGAGTGTCAAACAGTTTGGATCCTAATGAGACACCGCATTATGCAGTGTCTCATCAGGATCTAAACTGTTTGCAAAGGTTACCATGGTTTCACCTCTTGCATGCTAATTTAAGAGTAAAGATGAAGAGATGATACAAAGCCAGCCTTGACATTAGTCCATTATTTAAACAAAAAGTATCAAGCCATGCATACAGCTTGCACATTTTTTTTACCATTTTAAAAAACATAACCTTGCATGCCAAATGTAAAGCACCTTAAGGTGCATTAACTCATAACGCCATAAATACATCTTTTTACAACACTACAGAAAATAGTTCCACTTTATAGAGTCAAGAATATGTTATCGTAAGAAATAGTTTCTATATTCTAACAGATGTTTCTAAGTTCTTTGTTGTCTCAAAGATTGACAAGTGACAGATCTAATAGTCTGTACCAAACCCTGTATTAAATGTTACTACTCATTAGAATCACCTCATTAGTCACACCATATTTTGTTGGAGATTATGTTTGAGGGTGTTAGTATTTGAAATGCTATTTTTAGAATGATCTTTAAAAATATCTTAACCCATATTACCCCATAGCCTGATTCTAGTTTTGAAAATAGGTGCACACTTAAAGCATGTTGAAAGTTAAGCAGAATGAGAAGGCGCATTCTGCTTTACTTTCAGCCTGCTTTAAGTTACCATCTGCTAGAATATTGAAAATATTTCTTATGATACAAATTTATAACTGTATAAATTGGAACTATTTTCTTCAGTGGATGAATAAATTAGAGGCGTTAAAAGGCGTAATTATGGGGGAAAGGGTTAAATAAAAAAAATAATAATAAAAAATTGATAGACGATTATAGAAATCCCGTATCAAAGAGTTAAACCGCAAAAAGCACATTTTATTATATTAATATCATCTGTTGGTTAATTTTTCTTCACATTTTGTTTGCCCTATTTCGCTTGCCCTATATCATTTTATTCTATTATTTATATAAGGTTGAATGATAATAAAGAAAAGTGTCATCCTTGACATACATGTGTCAAACCGTTGTACAGCCACCAGATAAATG
This sequence comes from Gari tellinella, assembly GCA_922989275.2. Taxonomy (NCBI): domain Eukaryota; kingdom Metazoa; phylum Mollusca; class Bivalvia; order Cardiida; family Psammobiidae; genus Gari; species Gari tellinella. The sequence continues at coordinate 73,748,409 of OV277863.1, forward strand.
AAGATATGTGGACTGGGTCTACAACCACAAATGCTGCCTAACCCATAGATAGTAATTTATTAATTAATTATGATGTAATTTGTCAAAATCAGAACTGTAAACACAGGTGCAAAATTTAATGGAAGCAATACTTTCAGGTCAAGGTCACAGTGACCCAAATTATATTATTTGCTCTGTCTAATTGGGTTTCTTTTGGGGCTGCAATGTTGTCTTTGACAAAGAATTTAGTACATGTTTGTCTCTCACAGATCTCTTGAATTGGGAGCTTTCTGCATTGCTTTTGTTCTGTATGAAGCTGAGTATACCTGTCTAAAATACTACCCAATGAACCTTCATATTGAATGGATACTTCACAGATTTAGGTGTGTTTTAGCACTTGGTATATTGATAATGATCATTGAGAGATAGGCAGTTTGCAATAAAAGAACTAGAGAACAAGACATTGTGAGAAACCTGTGCCAAAATGTTCTACCTTAACCCTTGTATTCTGCTGAATTTTTCATACCGACTGTATTCTACTGTTTGAATAATGACCTACAGAAAAACCTCTCTTTAATGACCACTAGATGGAAAAAAAATAAATATATATATATACGAAGTTAATAGTCTACTTTCAGTCCGAATGACCGCTCAACCGACTGTACATTTACCGGTTATTATTTTGTGGTTAAGCCAGGTGGCTGCTTAAAGAAAGGTGATAGTGTAACAGAAAGCTCCTTTAGGAGCTTTCTGTTTCACTGTAACCTTGCTGTAAGCTGACACCAGCTGTCTTTCATAAATCATTTAGCCTTATTTTTAGCTCACCTGAGCCAAAGGCTCAAGGTGAGCTATTGGGATGGCCCTCACTCACAGTGTCCGTCGTCGTTAACAATTGATTCAAATGACATCTCCTCCTATACCGCTTGACAGATTTCAACCAAACTTTACAGGAATGTTCCTTGGGTCAAGCTCTTTCAAATTTGTTCAAAGAGTTAAAAACAATGTAGAACTCTGGTTGCCATGGCAACCAAAGTGAAAAAATAAGGAAATCTTAAAAAATCTTCTTGTCTGAAACTACATGGACCAGAGGTTAGATATTTGGCACATAGCATCATCTACAGGTCCCTGGGGTCAAAATTGGCCCCGCCCCGGGGGTCACAGTTTTACATAGAGTTATATTGTGAAATTTTCAAACGTCTTCTCTGAAACTAATATGGCCAGAGCTTTGATATTTGGCATGGTGATACTTCTAGATGTCCTTTACCTATTTTGTTCAAATGGTTCTGGTCGGTTGCATTTCTAGGTCACCAGAGCTAAATATAGATTTTATTCAATGAAAACTTAAAAAATCTTCTTGTCAAAAACTACAAGGGCCATAGCTTAGATATTTGGAACCTAGCATGTCTACAGGTCCTCTATCAAGTTTGTTCAAATTATGCCCCTGGGGTCAAAATTGGCCCCGCCCTGGGGGGTCACAGTTTTACATAGAGTTATATTGTTAAAATTTCAAACGTCTTCCTCTCTGACACTAACATGGCCAGAGCTTTGATATTCGGTATGGTGACTCTTCTAAATATCCTTTACGTATTTTATTCAAATGGTTCCAGTTTGTTGCATATCTAGGTCACAGGAGCTAAAAATAGATGTTTTCTATAAAAACTTAAAAAATCTTCTAGTCAAAAACTACAAGGGCCAGAGCTTAGATATATGGCACATAGCATCATCTACAGGTCCTCTATCAAGTTTGTTCAAATTATGCACCTAGGGTCAAAATTGGCTCTGCCCCGGGGTCACAGTTTTACATAGAGTTATAATTATATAGTGAAATTTTCAAATGTCTTCTTCTCTGAAACAAATATGACCAGAGCTTTGATATGGGGCATGGGGACACTTATAGATGCCCTTTACCTATTTTGTTCAAATGGTTCCAGTCTGTTGCACATGTAGGTCACAGGAGCTAAAAATAGATTTTTTTCAATGGAAACTTAAACAAATCTTCTTGTCTAAAACCCTAGTACCCTGATCTTAGATATTTGGCATATAGCACCATCTACAGGTCCTCTATCAAGATTGTTCAAATTTAATAATGCCCCTCTGGTAAAAAATGACCCCGTCCTGGACATAAATCATTATCTCCATTTTGTCAGCTATTCTCAGGTGAGCGAAATATGCCCCATGGGGCTCTTGTTACTGATTGTAATAGAGAGGTTTTATTGTATTCATATTGATTTTGGGACTGATTTTAGAAAATATTTCAGAAAATAAAAGTAAAACAAACAGCTAGTGCATACCCTGATTGAAGCCCTCTGATCAGGGTATACATATAGAGAGTGTATGAAAAAACATAATACAGTGTTCCCTCTCTACAACCGCCCTCCCAACAACGACGCCCTTCTTACAACGACCCTTGCCTCGGTTCTCTAAACCGGACAATTATGTCTAACGCCTTTACTGTAAAATTGTCTGCTTAAAATTGTCGTCTGCTAATTTCTCAAAGTTACATAATGGACATTATGACAGAAAAAAACTTAATGAAGAGTGACAAACAGCTTGAATCCAAATCAGACGCCGCGTTACGCGGTGTCTGATCTGGATTCAAGCTGTTTGCAAATATAAGCCAATTTCCCTCTCTATAACGACTACCTCCCAACAGCGCATAAATTTTGTGTCTCCCATTGGGTGTTGTTGTAGAGAGAGCACTGTACCAAGATTTCCAGCATAGATAGGGTTAAATCCTTTAATTGGTTGTTAGAAATTACATTTTCAGACCATTGCGCAAACCCTGTGGAACAAGATCAGATGCTTATAGTAACTCTTAGTCTGATCAGGATTCAAAGAATTTGTCACAGGGTAGAGATATGCAAGTTAACACACCTAGTGATAGGTATGGGTGTCATTTACATAACAGTGTACCTTTAAAGAGTACATTTGTCCTATGCTAACAGTAATTGACCAAGATCAAAGGGCTCCCAAGATGATCAGCCTAGCTAGCATCTCAAATGAATATCCATTGAAGGTGTTGCATACAGGTAAACAGCAAAAAGCAAGATGAAAGTTGAGCAAAAAGTACATCACTAATAAATAGTCACAGTTCCTACAACATATAAAAGTGATTTGTCCTTGTAGGAGAAAAGGTAAAATTATTTCTTCAAGGAAGCACATTTAAGCCCCTCCCCCCTCCCCCCACCCACCCCCAAAGTATTATACAGGAGGTCTTTACTTAATTATAGTGTAATAGATAGATTCAAGCAGGATGAAAGTAAAGTAGAATGTTCCAATATAAACTTTATTTTACTGTACTTTTCTTCTGCTTTAAACTTTTCATTAAGCACTTTGTGTTTAAGACAGGTGGTTGCATGCTTAAAGCAGACTGAAAGTAAAGCAGAAGCTTTCTGTTTTACTTTCATCCTGCATTAAGCTGTTGACATAAATGAGTGCATTTATCTTGAGAGAATATCAGTGACCTATGGCCCCATAGCCTGTTTCTAAATTTCTAAATTTCAAAACAGGTGACTTCTTCACCCATTACCCCATAAATACGCCTTTTTACGCCCAACTAATAAAAATCATAAGAAATATCTTCTAGCTTAAAGCAGGCTGAAATTGCAGAATGCATCTTAATGTGCATTCTGCTTTTGTAACTTTCAACATACTTTAAGTGGTCACATATCTTCAAAACTAGAAACCGGCTATGAGCTAATGGGTTAAAGCAGGTTGGAAGTAAAGCAGAATGCACCCTAGGCACATTCTGCTTTACTTTCAGTCTGCTCTAAGCTATCATCAGCTAGAATATAGAAAATATTTCTTATAGTGCATATTCTTGACTGTATAAATTGGAACAATTTTCCTCAGTAGAGGAATAAATTAAAGGCATAATCATGGTATAATGGGTTAAATCCTGGATGAATAGGTTAGACATCCTAGGGCAATTTGGACAAATCACCGATTTTGACCCATTAAAAGTCTATAGGCAAGCCACTTCATTGGGTAATCATCTGTCTTAACTGTAGAAAATTGCTGATTTAGTAAAAGCAAGATTTAAAACCCTCTTATCATAATTCAGTAGTGATCTTAAACCTTTGACCCAGGGCTCCAGATAAGAGGGAGTAAGTTGAACAATTTCAACATTTTCTCACTTGCTTCAGCATCAAATCCTCTGGTGTTACTACTCATTAGAATCGCCTCTAAGTCTCGAATCTAAACACCATAGGGTTTAATTTAGAAATAAAGATTTTAGTTTTTGAAATACCCCCCTTATCTGGAGCCGTGTTTGACCTATAGTTGAAAGGAGATGGGAGAGATAGGTAATTATGAGAATACTTTTGCAAATAGTTCGGATCCAGGTCAGACCCCACAAAATGAGGATCCAAACTGTTTGTCATTGGGATTGCGCATCTTCAAAATATTGAAAAGTTAATTGTCAGTTTCAGATTTCAGCAGACAACATTTTGACACAGTTTAATTTGTTCCCTGTTAAACCCTACTAAACATGAATTCTTAAAAAAAAAGTATGAATCCGGATCAAACATCAGTTAACTAGCAAATCTAACAGGATCCAATCAGTTTGACACTCAGGTATTAGTGTTCCATCAAAGCTAAGTTTCGTTGTCTGAGTATTACATTAATTTGAAAAGCAGACTCTACTTTTAGTGGGTTAAAGGTCAAGCAGACGGTGTTTTATACAGCATTCAAAGTTTTAATACGTCTCTTCAATTAACTGTTACACCCACTAATGTATTTTATGTTGCCGTTACAGCGTGGTTACAGATAAACCACTTAGAGTAGAAAAGTAAGTTAAACCCTTTCAATGCCTTGTTCTTACTTCGTCTGCAACTATTGTCCTATGCTACTGTTTGAAAATTAGAAACTTCTAAAGTCTTGTTTTCATAATTGGGTGAGTGTGTCAAACAGTTTTGATCTTGATGAGAAGCCGAGTTCCTCAGGATCTTATCTGGATCCAACCTGTTTGCAAAGATAATTACGGTTTTACAGTTAGCTTGCAAAGAGCCAACCACTTTTACTGCTTTAATAGCGTCTGCGTTACCATTGTCGTCTTAATATTGTTTTCAAACTAAGATTTAAACTACTTTGACTTTGACATCATTTAGAAATGTTTTCAAAAGTTTTGATCATGATCAGATACCAGTTAATTCTTTGTCGGATTAGAATACAAACTGTTTCCAAAAGTGTGCATAGTCAAACTTGGCAGTGAAATGGTTAACCTTTTGGTGTTTTCAGTTTTTACACTGAAAACAGATTTCCCCTCGTAGGGCCCCTACTATCTGTATCGGCCTTTCTTTCTTCTGCACAGGCCAGTGGTTATCTAGGCCACTACCTGTACTAGGTCAGGTTATCTATTCCAAATATAGATTGCAGTTCATTCATAAAACTTGAATAGGGCGGGTCTAAATTAATTATGTAGATGAGCCGCTTTCTGATTGGCTGTTGCAGTCGAGGCACACATGTACGAATGAGTGGCTGTGCTTGCTTAGAGTTTCATTCATAAAATGTACATCTGTGTAAATTTGGAGGGAAAGGATTTTCCCAGGCCTATGGAGTCATGTCATTCATAAAACTTGGAAAAAAACTATTGGTCTCATGGTATAATTGTTGAATGGATGTGATTAGAGCACTCTTCAGCTGAGTGAAAAAAGGGAAAAACTTTCAAACATTTTACTGTTTCTAAGTGTTGCATCAGTGCAAATGATGGAAGTGAAAAGTTAAGAGTGGATGTTTGAATAGACAAAGGGGTAATATCCCCTGATTGGTAGTGTAGTTTATCTGCAGTAGCAACACATTGTGAACTTAACTTAAAGAAGAAACCCATTGCTCCCATACAGGTTGGCTGAAAACATTGAGGAAAACTTTACGGTTCACTGTATGACAAGAGTTTGGGAATAGAAGGCAGCCACTAGGCTGGGGAGACTCTATATGAAATCAGCTGATGGTTAATCAATTTATCTCTACAAGCTAACTTAGCCACTGTAATCAAACTGCTGATATGTGAAGAACTTAAACGTTGAGGATTTATGCAGCCTCGAGATCTGCTGCTGAGGAATGAAGAACTGATTATAATTGGCTGGGCTACCATTTTGAGGGGTTTTGTTCTGTTAGTGAATTTAAGTGAGTAATGTTATACAAAGAAGATTAGATTGCTGTGTATGACAGGTTGTCGAAACAACAGCACTTTAGCCACACAACTCTCATGGCTGACTACTGATGCGTGTCACATTTGGGCAACAATTAGCGATTATTTCATAGATACTGTTACATATGCGTTTGAAAGAAACTGTTTGGATGGAAAATAATTGTCACTGAGATGAATTCAAGTAGATAAAGCAAGGAGGCTTGACTTTTTCATCGTTTACTTGGATCCTGGTACTCCAGGCAAATATTTGCTTTAGGTTTAGTCAGTTGAAGTGAAGATCATCATTACATCAAAAACCATGGGCCCTCTATAATCTCTGACACTTGACTTGTTTGTTCACAGGCTCAAAAACCCAAGTCTTTGTCACAGAAAGGCTTTAGCCAATGGCTGGACTGTAGAAAGTTGCCATAGAAACTTATGGAGATTATGTATGCAAATACTTAAAAACATTTTATCCTCTTCAAGTCATAATCTACTTATATGTCATTGGCCGACATTAATTACCATATATATGCATATTCATCCTGCCAATGGAGACTTAGTCTTACAGCTTGGTTCAAATCAGGATCTGAGAGTTTGAAGAAAAGATCAGCTGATTCTAAATATAGGAACACAAACAATCAAATTCTAAGTATTGACAATTGCATTTACCAGGATGTTACTTTGAGCAAATAAACAGATGCCATGTTTGTAAAATATTGCAAAAAACAAAGATTTCAGCCAAGTTATAAGGCACACAAGGAACAGACATAGACTGATGCACAGAGATAGCTGCAACCATTGTTCAAGCTAACTATCTACATGTTAATACTCCCAGTGCTGTGATATTAATTTATTTCACTGGTATCATTCCATATTTGACATAATTGACAATGATAGATATGATTGCACCGGTTCCCTTAAGTTTCAAATCAGTGACTTCTATGAGAGGAACGGGACTCCAGCATCGGCCATCCTGGCACACACATGGAAGACTCAAACCGCAGCCTATCAACACTAAAAAGTGCAGTTTGCTAGGTAAGTTCAAATGCAAAATTGATACTTAATTGGCTGCAGATTAGAGGGAGTAAACTGAACAAATCCAACACTTTCTCACTCATTTCAGCACCAAATCCTGTAGTATAACTACTCATTAGAATCGTCTCAAAGAGACGATTCTAATGAGTAGTAACACCATAGGGTTTAATGCAGAAATAACATTTTAGGTTTTGAAACAATCTCCATATCTGGAGATATTACCTATAATTAACTCTTTGCATATGCTATTAAAGGGTGAAACTGTGATTACATTTGCAAATAGTTTGGATTCAGATGAGATGCCAAGTAATTTGGCATCTCATCAGGATCCAATCTGTTAGCGTACCTATTTTGATTTTTTTTAGAGAATTCTAAATTTAAAAAAACTAGCAGATGACAATAATTGTTGCAAACAATAATTTATTATATATTACTTTATTGTTCAAAGAGTGATTTCATCGAACACTCGGTAATAGCATGGAGAAATTACAGATCTGTATTTCTCCATGGTAATAGTCAATTAGTGAATAGTTATGTTGTCTGCTAAAATTATGAAGTCGATTTAATTAGTCTTGTTATATTCTAAATGACAAATGTGTTTCACTTTGATCAGACCCCAAATTTAGTGGGACCTGATCTTGATCTATAGAAATTTGGCAAAGGTCTCAAATTGATTTTGCTAGTCAAATCATTAAATGCATTCAAAGACTAGAATAATGTTTTAAACTCTATGTCATAAGAGTTGGTTACAGATAAGTTGAAGATGGGTGTGTGATCCGGGTCTACTCAAGTTTTCAGTTGTTCAGAGTATAGGGATAACACAATTTGCTCACTTCCATCAAACTTATACCTGTATTTCAAAGTAGCCACATTTCAATTTTGAGTTATTGGGTAATAGTTTCACCTAAGTGGATTAGAGGTAGCAAATTTCAACTGAAGAAATAGTTCACTTTAGGACAGTTTGACTTAACCAATTACCCCATAAATACACCTTTTTACACCTTTTAATTATTCCTCCACTGAAGAAAAAAGTTATGCAGTCATGAATATGTACCTTAAGAATTTTATTTTTTTCCTAGCAGATGATAGCTTATTTAAAGTGAAGCAGAATGTGCCTTAACTTTCAACCTGCTTTAAGTGGTCATCGATCTTCAAAAATAAAAACAGGCTATGGGGGTAATGCACAGGTACTTGACACATACTTTATTATCTATTAACAACCCCCCCCCCCCCCCCCCCCCCCCCCCCTTTTTAAAAAAAAAAATCAAATTCCGTCAAATAACGCCACAGTACGTGAATTATAACGAAAAGAAGCATCAAAAAGTTTTATGTCGTTCTCATGGTACAGAATTTATTGCCCAAAATAAGGGGTAATCTAGTCTGTTTGCACATTTAACGGCCTTTACGGCTGGAACTTTCACCTAATTTCATTAGAGCAAATGCGTTTGTGTCGGAACAGCACCCTCTTCACTATCAGCTATATGAAATATACATGTAATTTGGCACGAAATTGACAAGTGAAAGACTCATTTCATTTTCAATGCCATTTTGAATACCGGAATGAATCCAATGAACGGAGCGATCTCATTGGTCAAAATTAAACAGGTAAAGTTTATTTTAATTTTGCATTCTATGTAAATTATATAAAACTGATAATATTTCATTTAAAGATGATTTATAATATTTGGTGAAAGTTCCAGTGGCATAGGCCGTTTATTGTGGACAAATAACAGATCACCCCTACATGTACATTCGTTGCTATGTACCATGAAAACGACATAAAACTTTTTGATGCTTATTTTCGTTATAATTCACGTACTGTGGCGTTATTTGACGGAATTTGATGAAATAAAAAGTAGATATTGATAAATTAATCATTTCCCGAGGGTACCACAAGAGAATATCGGGGATCTAGTTTATTTTAGCATCAGCTTAAGTCGATAGTAAAGACTAGGTGTTGAATTGCGCTGTTTACCTTGTATCTATAATAGAAGTATAGTAAAAAAGTACCTGTGGGGTAATGGGTTATTTATAAGCAAGTCAAGTTATCAATTTAGGTTCGGGGGGGGGGGGGGGGGGTATCTCTAATTTCAGCATAGCCATACAGGCTTGTACATCTTTATGTAATTGTTATGTCTTAGATCAATTTCAGCATAGCCATACAGGCTTTATGTAATTGTTATGTCTTAGATCAATTTCAGCATAGCCATACAGGCTTTATGTAATTGTTATGTCTTAGATCAATTTCAGCATAGCCATACAGGCTTGTACATCTTTATGTAATTGTTACCCGTATGTCTTAGATCAATTCTCAGCTTCAATGATAAAAAACGAACTATAAAAAGTTTTTACAGTGTGGACCAATTAAAGTTAGATTCTTCTGAAAATGTTCATTTCCGAGTTCTGTATAGTAATGCTTTTATCAACACTTAAATACAATCTTTTATTTAAGACAGGTGGCTGCTTAAAGTGTGCAAGATTGTTAAGCAGATATCTACCTTTTGGAAAATCTGCATTACTTCTAGCCTGCTTTAAGCAGCCACCCATTTTTGACACTATGAAAAGTAAGCTTTTTGAAAAAGATTTAACATAATCAGCACTTTTTACACTATTTAAGTCTTCAGTAAAAACAGAAATTAGCAGAGTATTTAAAAGTCAATCAAGTGATGCTTATGCTCTGTGAAGATTGGGATTTTAAAGCATTTTCTCTGCGTCTTTCCTATCTGTGTCTGTTGAAAATGATTTTACCATCGTTTTCTAAACAGATCACAGAATGTTTGGCCTTTAGATCAGCAGGCTCTAGGTGAGAAACATGTGCCTACTAGAGGAATGAAACTGTTTTCAGTTGTGAGTCATTCAATTGCTTGAAAATATATATCCCCTCTAAAACAACCATTTGCTACAAGGAAGGCTCAATTTCTTGATTTGGTATTGATGGCAGGTGGCATCTTAACCCTTTCCCCACATAAATATGCCTTTTTACGCCTCTAGTTTATTCCTCCACAGAAGAAAATAGTTCCAATTTATACAATTATGAATATTTATTGTACAAATATTTTCTATTTGCTAGTAGATGGTAGCTTAAAGCAGACTGAAAGTAAAGCAGAATGTGCCTTAAGGCGCATTCTGCTTTACTTTCAGCCTGCTTTAAGTGGTCACCTGTCTTCAAATACTAGAATCTATGGGTTAAACTAGGATGCCTTCTGTTTTACTTTTCGTATTGTAAAACCAGTGATATGTCTTGTGCAGACCCTGATCAGAGGGCCCCTAAAAAAAAAACTTAATTAAGAAGATTTTATCAAAAGTGGACTAGACTGTCTCTTTATTAAGTGGAATTGTCCATTTGAAGTTTCAGATGTGAATGAGATTATATGGCAACTGTCTGTGAGTCTTGGTTTTAGTGGTCTAGAGGATTGTTCTGAATCTTTCTATATTACATCAGCATCACCGCCTGGCAGAACTAAATGTAGGAAATACAACCATGTAAATGTAAACTGAATTATGTTATTAAAGACATATGACTGCTTTAAAGAGACTGCCAAGTTGGCAACCAGATTTGCCATAAAAAAAAAAGAGTAAAACTATGTCTAATGCTTATAACAATGCAAAATTAATGGATTTATTCCGTCTAATCGACAGTGTAGAAAAGGCGAAATACGTCTTAAAACCAAATATTTGGTGACTTATCTGTAGGATGTTTTAAGACTGATCATAGTCTTTTAATGCCAGATGCACGATAGTGCTATATACACATTTGCTTTTATTTGAGTATTTTCTTTTAATTTTGCAAATACAATGTACAACTTTGGTTTTCAGTCACTTCTAATGATAAAAATAAAACAGAAAGCTCCCACAGGAGTTTTTGTGTCCTAGCAAATGATAGCATAAAGCAGTTTGAAAAGTAAAGCAGAGTACACCTTAAGGTGCATTCACTTTCACTAGTTTCAGCAATCAGCATGCTTTAAGTGGTGCACCTGTCCCCAAAACTTTGAGAAATAGGCTATTGGGTAAAGGTGCATTTTGCTTTACTTTGAATCTGCTTTAAGCTACTATCTGCTAGAATATAATCAATATATATAAAATATTTATGATATAATATTCATGACTGTATAAATTGGGGAGGAATACACTAAAGTAATGGGTTAAAGCAGGTCAAAAAAAAACTCACTTGTAAATACATTTATAAATGTAAACTTTTGATAATTTATCACCTTTTCATGCTTCCAACTCATTGTCCTGATAAATCATGAGCAAAAAGGAAGTTCTTTCCTATGATGGGCAGAATCTTTTAATAAATAAATTTTAACTGCATATCTGTTTCAAAAATTAAAAAAAATACTAGAAGGTGCACTTATGAATCCCTTATGAAGCAGGAAATGCAATCTGCTTCCAGGGGCTCTGGCTTTCTGGATTTACAAAAAAAAAAGGGTGACAAAATAAAGAAAATGCTATGATGGATTTCATTCAAGCTGTCTGACATATTACGGCCCAGATGTGTTGCTGCGAAATGCTGGGGCACTCCTTGGCCGTGCAGAAATCATGCACTTTATATGACAGCTTTCAACCCTTACGATGCTAATATTCTGAAATGGACTTATCCATTTCCTAATTAATGACCAGCTTATATTGAGTGTTTGGGGAATTTGGGATTAAAACTATTTTAAAGTATGGCACAAAGTGAAGACCCTAAAGGAGCCCTCTGATCTGGGTCTACACTGTTTGCAAATAATGTATATATCCGGTACCAGGATTATATTTTAATGAGTCCAACATCCTATGCCGCTAGCGTAGATATAACGGAGCTCGGTGTCCAGGGGTTAAGGACCTGGGTTGTTGTCAAGTACGGCTCTGTGAGAGAGTCGTAGTTGGAGACGGATATGGACTCTTTGTGAGAGCATTTAATTAAACAATTTAATGTTTTTGGGGCAGCATGCAAGCTTTGTAATGATATACTGGCTCGGGACAGGGATTTGAAAAATAAGAAATGAGTGGCTTAGGGTAGGGTAGGCCATAGGGTTTGTTGTTCACTTGTTTTAAATGCTTTGGAATTTAGATGACTAAAAATGAGCTTGTCTTCAAAGTTTAACCCTAATTGACTCATAGCTAAAATAAATTCAGTATTGAAGACAGATTGTTATAAAAACCGGTTGAAAGTAAACACAATGCTCCTTCAATAGCTTTCTGCTTTACTTTCAGTTTTCTTTATCAATTAAGCATCCACCTCAGGATGGTAGTGTCTTGAGATAAATATGGTAGAATTATGAAAAGGCATTTTTATGGGAAATATAATTGATGCATCAGAAGACCTTCGGGAGCCATTTGCTTTACTTTCCATCTGCTTTTAGTAACTGTTTGAAAACATACTGCTGTAGACATTGCTTCTATGTTTTCTGTTCAGGACTTCCTAATGTTGGGTACTACTTTCTTTAGTGAAGAAATAACTAGATACGTAAAAAAGTGTGTTTATGGAGTAATGGGTTAAACACTGTAAACAAAGGGATAGGCTACTAGGGAGGAGATGCTTTTCCTCAATGGACTAATGATAACTTGTACAGGGACCTAGTTAACACAACAACAGGCCTTGACAGTTACATGAGAAACATTTTTCACTAATCGTCAGTGCACGAGAAGCCTGACATGATCTCTGATTGGATGATGAATGTCGGGGAAAAAAATCATGAACGGTAACAAGGTTTAAGCGATTTGAAGAGAGTCTAAATATGACAGGTGTAAAAATGTTTAAAAAACATACAATCCACTCAATGCAAGATGGATTGGAATAACTATAAAAATGTAGCAGCTTAAATGCTGAAAGCTCATAAAGTAGCTGGCCTTTTGCATTTCTTTTATCCTGCATTTAAAGCCATGCAATAGCCTATATCTTTAAAGATCTCTATGTCAAAGAATTGAATGGTTGCTGTTTGCAGGTTTAACTGTATCATGCTGGCACTTCAGTTTGCTCTTTACGTCTTGAGTGATCGACTGTTGAATTAACTCTAAACACGCTGGCGACAAAAACGTGATAACCATTGCAAACAGTTTGGATCTTGAGACGCTGCGTAACATCAGGATCCAATCTGTTTGCCACTCAGACCCTTTTGAAAAGTTTTTTTTTAAAAATTCTATTTTAGAACAGTTAGCAGATGACAATTGTTGCAGAAGACAAAATTACCCAGCATTCAAGGAGTTTGAGAAAAAAACAGTAATATTTCAAAGGACCGATCATATGCTAGTAGACTTTAAGGTGCAACTGATTATAGTTTGGAGTCAGCGGGTTCGAGAAATATTTCAGTACGCTTAGAGCCTCTTAAATGTCTAACGGGCTCATCTTGTGAAGATTTTGATATAATCTCTTTTTAATCAGTGCTATTAAAAAATTAACCCGAAGGAGCCAGATGAACTCTGGTTGTCGGGGCAAAGCTGGATTAGATATAAAGTACTTTCGTGTCCTACACTGCTTGTGTTGAGGCCTGCAGATGCTGCTTACTGAATATCACATTTGACTAGAAATATAAACCATGAAATTTGAATTAGCTGTAAACATTACCCTCCTATTTTAAAATATAGACTGGGAAAAGCAGTCTTTATTCAACCATTTTACTGTAGAATTTCCAAATTGAACCTTTGCTTATAAATGACCACTTACTAGTTGACATTGATCATAGAGGGGGCTTTGTAACTCTTTCCAACACTTAGTAACTCTTGTGGGTTATTAGGTTACCTTGTGGATCTTTTTAGTTACCAAACACGAACCAGTCTACTTGGAATTCTTGGTAGTTTAATAACTACTTCTCTAACTTAGCAAACAGTGTAGACCCTGATCAGAGGGCTCCTATAGGAGCTCCCTTCTCGAACAAAAATTCACTTTTTACCAAAGTACACTTAAAATGCGCATTTTTCCTGCACTTTTTACAGAAAGTGTATTTTTTCTGCACTTTTACAAATAAGCGTATTTTTTCTGCATCTTTTAAAATGAGAAGTGCATTTTTCCCTGCATGTTTTTGTAAAAGTATTTTTTCTGCATCTTTTCAAAACGAAAGTGCATTTTTTCTGCATCTTTTTGTAGCAAAAGTGTATTATTTTTTATTGAAAGTGTATTTATTGTAAAAAAAAAAATACACTTTTAGTGCAGAAAAAATACACTTTCTAAAAAATAATTCACTTTAGTGTACTTATTATTAAAAAAAAGTGAATTAATGCACAAAAATTCACTTTTTTAATAAATTTAATTCACTTTAATGCACTTGGTGAGAAAATATATTTACTTAAATACGGTGCGAATACCGCTGCATTTAATGCACATTAAATGCACATTTAACACACTTTTTCGAGAAGGGAGCCCTCTGATCTTGGTATACACTGTTTGCAATTTTTTTATGTAATGAGTATATTTTAAAGAGGTTAAAGAGTTAACAATTATATTCTAAAGTATGACAAACAATGTAGATCCTGAAGGAGCCCTCTGAACAGGGTCTGCCCTGTTTGTCATTTTGCAGTACATGTATATTGTAAAAGCAGCTGCAGTAATAGTCCATCATAGACTCATTGTAAGAAACTTGAATTGTCCATTTTATATCCTCCACTGAAGAAAATAATTTTCACTTTATACACTATACAGTCAAGAAAGAATATGGACCATAAGAAATATTTCTCATATCCAAGCAAATGTTAGCTTAAAGAAGGCTGAAAGTAAACAGAAATTGCCCCTTCAGGAGCATTCTGCTTTTAACTACGTTCAATCTGCTGCTATCATCTGTCTTCAATACTGAAAACAAGCTATGGAGCAAAGGGTTAACCCATTCCCCCATAGCTTGTTTCTAGTTTTGAAAAAAGGAGACTACTTAAAGCAGGTTGAAAGTAAAGCAGATTGCGCCTGAGGCGCATTCTGCTTTACTTTCAGCCTGCTTTAAGCTATATCTTCTAAATTACAAAAAATATTTTTTATCAAACATATTTATGACTGTATAAATTGGAACTATTTTCTTCATTGGAGGAATAAATTATTGGCATAAAAAGGCGTATTTATGGGTTAATGGGTTAACAAAGGATTGAGTCTGATACCAGTCAGGCCTTCTGAAGCAGACAATAGTTCCTGTACTTCATGAATGTGTACTGATTATGTCCCTTTAATACCATATGACTGGTTGATATGACAAGTGTGCTCCGGAGAAAAATTTACATAAACACTGTCATCTGCGTTTTGATTGGTTGAACAAGGTGCTTTTCATAATATGTCGCCGAGAAGCATCAGATTTCTTCCATAGGCACAGACATTGAATGTAACTGTTGACTAGAAATTTTCAAATAGCTGCTTCTGCAGTGCTTAAATAGCAATAGAACTTTACTATAATTATTTGCTGAGTTTCAATAATCAGAGATACATAATTTAACGCCTCTAATTCATTCCTCCACTGAAGAAAATAGTTCTACTTTATACATTCATGAAAATGTACAGTTAGAAATATTGTCTATCCTAATAGATGCTAGCTTAAAGCAGGTTGAAAGTAAAGCAGAATGCGCATTAAGGCACATTCTGCTTTACTTAAACCTGCTTTAAGTGCACTTGTCTTCAATACTTAAAACGAAGTGATCGATATAACTCTTTGAATCATTTAAATCTTCTAAATTAGGAGCTAAACAGTTTGAAAATAAAATTAAAATTTCAGTGATACAGTGCTTCCTCTCAAATAGTTATAAGTACTATTTTTTAGTCTAACCTTAATTCTCCTTGTTAATATTCGAATACAAAGCTCTGCTCATTATGAACATCTATAGTTTGAACTATTACATTGGCTAATAAAATACATTATAAAAATTATTACAGGGAAATACTTTGTAGGCACATATCAAGAGATTCTTTTAAGAAAACAGTGCAGACCCTGAACAGACAGCTCCTTCAGTCTCATCTGGCTCTATACTGTGTTTTTAAAATACATCAATACCAGTATATACACTAACAGTACTAGTAAGAGAAGGGTATATCTGACAGAAATCAGATCTGTTTGCTTTAGAGTCTGGGGTACCTTCTTCTGTTTGATTCAGAAATGTAGCAGACTCCATTATGTTATATACTCTTATAATAAATATATATCTTGTTACATGTTGAAGTATGAAATGTATACTGAAGAGGCACAACTTAGTGTCGCCTTTCTATGGTAATTAGTGGTCTGTTGATGAATGGAAGTGGCAAGATAAAGCTTTAATTTAATGTTTGTCTGGCTTCTCTACGTCCTCTGTCATAGGCACGCTGGGATTCTGACTGGTACAGAGTGAATGAATGCATCAATTTGAAGTTCTAATAATACATAATGATATAACCCATACAATGCTGAAGTACTATAACCCTTTACCCCTAGCCTGTTTCTAGTTTTGAAGACAGGTGAATACTTAAAGCAGGTTGAAAGTAAAGCAGAATGCTCCTAAAGCCGCATTCTGCTTTACTCTCAACCTGCTTTAAGCTACTATCTGACAGAATATATTACATATTTCTTATGATACACATTCATGACTGTATAAAATGGAACTATTTTCTTCAGAGGAGGAATAAATCAAAGGCGTAAAAAGGTGTATTTATGGGGTAATGGGTTAAAGGGACCTTTAAGTTCTATGATAAATGGCCAGTTTATGTCTCTGGCTATCATGGATTTTGTCTCCAAATATTAAAAGTTATATAATGACAAACAGTGCAGAGGCTGACACTGTTTTCAAAGGATTGATATAAATTCCGCTTTCAGCATAAAACGGATTTATATATTTTCATGGAGAGAAAAATATTTTCATAACATATTTTCATGGAGGGTAATACATTTTCTCGTACTTGTAATATATTTTCATGGAGATTATCATAATTCATGAAGAGTGATTTATTTTCATGGAGAATAATTTATTTTCGGGATGAATTTCATTGCTAAAAACCTTATACTAAAATCCTTATTACTTCTACAAAATCCTATGTTGTGCCCATGGAATGGTCTCTTCAAGGCAATTCTAATGTGTTATCACAATATTATGGTAAAATTAAAGAGCCAAATTTAATTATTATATAATTACAACACAAAGTTTGGAGGAGAGGTAAGGTAGGGGAATAAATAGAAGTCTGGATTCCTGTGGCCCGTTTTATTTGCGTAAGTCAAAATTTAAAATTTTAATTTATATTTTTTATTATCACTTGCTACAAACAGCAAATAGCCAGATCAGAGGACGCGCTTTTAGCGTGTCCTCTGATCTGGCTATTTGCTGTTTGCAAACGTTTATGATCGAAAAATAAGAGTTAAACGATTTTGACTTACACAAAAGTTTTGCGTAAGTAGTTTAGTAAAACGGGCCCCAGGTCCCCATTTGAATCCGTACATGTTGTCTATTCATATTTCATGAAAAAGATAGCTCATCAAAAGATCTTTCCTATTCTTTACTTAAAAAGACCTAAAATACAACCCCAAAATAAATAATTTCTGATTTTAAATGCTGATAGAAACCAAGTGTTGCCACGATTATGTTTTATACCAGTAATATACTGACCCAATTTTAAGTCTTATTTTTTATGTAAGAATTAATGACAGTTGAATTTAATTGACCCCATTTAGGCAAGTTATGACGAAAAATCCTGACTTATGATCTAAGATAGTGGAGGGTAGCGTTTAACCCTTTTCACCACCGTAAACGACGACGGACATCTTGCAAATAGTTTGGAACTTTTGATCCAGATCAGATGCCAAGTAAGTGGGTGTCTGATCAGAATCCAAACTGATATTTCTTCTGTCAAACTGACTTAGAATGTGTTACAACTGTGCAGACAAAACTATTAGAAAGGGTTTAGAGTAAATACAGTAGAACCTCTCTATTACGACCACTAAATTGTGTCAAATATTAGTCGTTTAAGACAGGTGACTGCTTAAAGCAATGTGAAAGTGAAACAGAAAGCTCACTTTCACACTGCTTTAGGCTGTCACCTGTCTTTTATACAGACAATTAGCATTCTTTTTAGTGGTCGTAATAGAGAGGTTCTACTGTACAGGCAAGTATTTTTGGGCAAAGATACAGGGACTCTGTTTGGTGCAATGAAAGATGAGATATTATTGCATATTACGCCTTGATCAGAGTGTAAAAATGTCAAAGCAGTCGCCATCTGATAAACCAGTATATTCTTTAACCCTTACAGGGCTGGGTTGGAGCACCGGTAACATTATTTACATCCTTTGTGAACAGTGTAGACTCAAATCAGAGGGCGCCTGAAAGAGCCTTCTGATCAGGACATGCACTGTTGTCATATGTTTCTAATAGTTTTGTGACAAACCCCTCGAGTCATTGTCAACTGAACAATTATCAGAAAATTATATATATTTAAAATTCAGCATTTTAGGGATTAAAGTTACTTTCTTTTTGAAATGTGATAACTATTTAATTCATTACTGCATATTGCATAAATATCATGTCTTTTCAAGCCTTTAATTTATTCCTCTGCTGAACAAAATAGTCTCAAATTTATTCCTCCACTGAAGAAAATAGATCCTATGATACAGTAAATTTACATGGTTAGAAATATTTTCTTTATACTAGCCACATGTTCCATGCATTTACAGTTACAATTAAGAACAACTTGGGGAGGGTTGGGGTCATACAAAGGACATAAAGTTATATGTCTTTAAATGAACTTTTTAAAAAATATATATATATAACTTGTTCATGCAGCTAAGATGGATTAACCTTCAGACATAAAAAGGATATGCCTAGATGGTGCTAATGGTTTCTTACTTTGCGAGTTATTCTTGTGAGACATATCACTTTTTCTATCGGCATAAATTATGGTAAGAATGTATTATAAAATTGCATTTAATGTCAACCTCATTTTGGAAACCCATATATTATAGGTTGAGCCTCGGTTGAAAAATACTTTATCATTTATCTTCATTGTACCAACTTTACACCCTTTATCCCATAGCCTGTTTCTTGTTTTAAAGACAGGTGACCACTTAAAACAGGTTGAAAGTAAAGCAGAATGTATCTTAAGGCCCATTCTGCTTTACTTTCAGCCTTCTTTAAGCTACCTATCTGCTTAAGGCTATAGAAATATTTTGTATGGTGCATAATTATTCATGACTATAAATTTTCTTCCAGTGATTTATTGGGTAATAGGTTAATTAACAGTTTCATTTATGACTGAGATAACCAACATTGAAACCTAACTTGGTAATGATTGTTTCATAATACAGGGCAAACATAATGCAGAAAGTTTCTATTGGAGGTTTCTGCATTATTTGTGTCCTGCAGCTGAAACTGGGTCACTAAATAGAGGCTGTGCTGCATATATTAGAATATTATTGACATACTGGCCTAATTGAAGGATAGTGGTTGTACAGTAAAACTCTTTCAAACGAATGCTTATTGATTGTATAAAAGACAGGTGGCAGCTTAAAGCAAGGTGACAGTAAAACAGAAAGCTCCTATAGGAGCTTTCTGTTTTACTGTCACCTTGCTTTAAGCAGTCACCTGTCGTAAACACCTAGTAATCAACACACTTTCGGGTCGTAATATAGAGGTTTTTCTGTGGCTGGAAATCATTTCTAATCAAGTGACAGGTGATTGATGTTTTGTCCAGTGATTTTGCCAAGAACAATTAACTCACTGTCAGCCTTTTGGCTGAAATATCAGTTTATTGTGTAATTGTAAAATTAATCAATCTATAATCAATAACGATAAACAAGAATTGATTAATGGATTGAACCAGGTACAAATGACCAGACATTGCTGGAATTGATTAATAGGAACATCACTATTTCTGTGTATTTGTTATTCTTAACTACATGTATTTCCAAAACACGTTCTATATGTCAGACAGTTGACTGCTTAACCCATATTACCCCATAAATACACCATTATTTTATAAATCCATTAAAGAAAATAAATCCATTTTATACAGTTATAAATGTGCAACATCAGAAATATTTCTTATATCCTAGCAGATGGTAGTTTAAAGCAGGCTGAAAGTAAAGCAGAATGCACCTTAAGGCACATTTTGCTTTACTTTCAACCTGCTTTAAGTGGTTGCTTTTCAAATCTCGAAATAGGCTAAGGGTAATGGGTTATTTTAAAGCAGGTTGAAAGTAAAGCAGAGATTTCTGCTTTACTTTGAGCCTGCTGTATAAAAAGCAACCTGTCATATCAATATAGGGAAACTTTCAGTAGAAACTGTTTCTGATCAGATTCTGTACTGTTTCAATTGCCTAAGACAAACTTTAGATCCTGATCAGTTGCCAGGTTGATGTTTTCCACAGGGGCTGTAATGGGTCTTCTCGGTTTGCAACTTGCAAAGGTCAATTTCCTTACAATGCAGTTCAGTTATCCTATGCTTGGTTGAAACTTGAAACATTCAAAGCTAAATTTCCGAAGCAAGGATGATTTATCTGTGAAATATGTTCCTCTAAGCTAGAACTGCCAAGTTCAATCAGTTTGCATGTAGATTTCAGACCCAGTTACTACGGCAGTGACTTCAGAGTTTACCAAACACTTCTTGATGTTTCTGATTATAGGCTTTTTGAAGATCCTTTTAGTGCAAACACAAGTCTCCAGGTGAGACCATAGTAGACAAAAGTTTCCAAAAATATAATTTCTTTTTGACTGCATTAAATCCTATGTTGTGACTACTCATTAGAATCGTCTTTCAGAGATGATTCTAATGAGTAGTCACAACATAGGGTTGTGTGGAGTTGTAAGGATTGTAGTATTTTATATTCCCCTCTTATCTGGATCTATCAAAACAGAAGCTTCTCTCATAAACCTGTTTATGCTTGGTATTATTCTAATGAATATATCAGTCTGCTTAACCCTTTACTCCATAGAAGCACCGTTTAGTACACTTTAGAGCTAACCCGGCGACTGATCTGGCTCCATCCTGTTTGCAATGGAAAGCATTAAGCACCGTACCACATGAATTAAATACATTTACTGCACATGAGTCATATATTGAGTGGTCGCTTAATACAAAATTGACTGCATATTTTTATTATAGATAAGGGATTTGGTCTAAAAAATACTCAAAGATTTTCTGGATTCATTTTATTTTATTTTTTTGAAATCGAGGGGTACATGTATTTCAAATAATGAAATTTGTACGTGACTGCCCCATATTGTGACTACTCATTAGAATCGTCTTGTCTGGAGGAGGAATCAAATGAGTTGTCACAATGGGTATGAGATCTTTATGAAGGAGGAATATGTTAGAAAAGTCATGTTTAATCTCTCTTTGATTTTGAGGCATATAGGGCATGGTACACCAAAACGGCTCTCCTATATAACTTATATAAAATGCGTCATTTCCAAGGTCCAAAAAATACAATTTTTATTCCAACCACAGGTGCTACCCTATATTTCCTACAAAGATACACCCTTGCACAAGTGAAAAATGCAGAGAAAACAGGGGGTCATGTGGCATATAAGAAAAATCTCTTGGCTTCAGTGACATGACCCCTGTTTTGCTACATTTTGAAATAGGCACCGGCTAAAACAGGGACATGTCACTTCAGCTCACATAATTTCTCCAAAAACCCATCTATTATGACAGAAAGTCTTTGTATCTATTCTCTAGCACCCATGTATTAAATAAAAAGCTCAAAATAGTAAATATTTCTTGACAAAAAGCTATTCTGAGGCAAAAAGTTTGGCACTATTTCTTTGCCGGACTTCTTTCGACTACACCATGAAGCACTTCCGGTCTATTTGGTGGCCCTATACCTATAAACAGTGGTTGAATCAATTGCTCATCACAAAATTAATGCAGTCATCAGCTATACTGTCCTAGAGGTTGTAGCATCCTTGCTGGTTCCCGGAGTATCTAGAGAGCAAAAGACAAAAGAAAATATCATTACAAACAGCTTACTGAAAAATTCTTTTTACAGTGCTCTCTCCCTACAACAGCCCTCCTAACAATGACTCCCTCCTAACAACGACCCTTGCCGCAGTTCCTCCAAACAAGACATTTATAACTACCGATTTCACTGCTGAAATATCGTCTGTTTAAATTTGTTGTCTGCTGTTTTTCTCAAAGTTACATATAAGTAGACATTTTGATAGAAAAAGACAATGACAAGTGACAAACAGCTTGATTCCAGATCAGACGCCGCGTCTGGATTCAAGCTGTTTGCAAAATGTAAACCAAGTCTGAATTTTCTCTTCCTATAACGACTCCCTCCGAAAAACACACACACTCTGTGTCTCCCATTAGGTGTCGTTGTAGAGATAGAGATAGAGTAACTCCCAAACTGGCGAAACTGTAATTATCTTTGTAAATGGTTTGGATCCAGATGAGATATCGAGTATTTCAGATCCTCATCATTCTGGACAAACAAAAAAAGAGGTTAATGTCACTCCTGATGACTTCCTGATGTAGTCTCACCTTTGACAGAATAGGTTAACCTATTTACCCATAAATACACTTGTTTACGCCTCTAATTTATTCCTCTACTGAAGAAAATAGTTTCAATTTATTAATTTTTGTTTGTGTATTATTAGAAAAAAATGCATTATCATAAGAGATGATAGTTTAAAGCAGGCTGAAAGTAAAGCAGAATGTGCCTTAAAGGCACATTCTGCTTTACTTTCAACCTGCTTTAAGTGCATGGTAACATATTTTCAAAATTAGAAACAGGCTGTGGGGTACAGGGTTAAACTAAAGTTGGGATGGAACACTACCAAAAGAAGATTGTTTTGGTTTAAGGATTTTCTTTGGTCTTTGTAAGACCAATTAATGAATGAGCCTCCTTCAACATGAAAAGGGTCTTTCAGGGGCTAAGATGGGTTTAAAGGTCCTTCTCTTACTGACCCTTCAGCCACAGGAAATTGAGAGCCCATTGAGGGAATATATGGTTCATATAAATGTCAGAGTTACCTAACCTGCATTAACAGGGCATGCTGTAACCTTTGTAACACTTGATTTGATTGGCAGGAAAGGTACATTAATCAGATTAGCATTTCTTTGATTGGCTGATAGGTTGTTACTTTTATCTGATCATAGATCTTGGGGGCTCTCTTGAAATGCAGTGTTTTGAGTGGGATGACAGAATTTCAAGAACTATGTATGAGTGGCTCAACTCTCATAATTATCATGCCCTTTCTAAAGAATGCTCTCGCTTTGAAAATCAAAAATTTGAATGAGCCTTTACTTTGATAATACAGCAAAGTCTTTGGGGAGCGGGTGATGCCTAACAGAAAAAAGTGTATCTGGATCTGACCTGGATCCAAATTATTAACCCATTACCCCATAGCCTATTTCTCATTTTGAAGACTGGTGTCCACTTAAAACAGGTTGAAAGTAAAGCAGAATGTGCTTTAAGCTATCATCTGCTAGAATATAGAAAATTTGAAGCAGGGGATTATATTTGTGTAGACTAGAGGATACTGACATAGCAGCTTTACTTCAAACGGCTTCTCTGTTGACCTTTTTACATAATGAACATCTAATGTTTCATATGCATGCATGGTCCCCGACCAATGACATCTGTTATGAATGATAAAATCTACACACTGGCATTTTGCATTTAAAGTCATAAATACTATCAAACTTATTTTTACACACTCAAAACAAGATGTACTGGCAGTCTTACATAAAGCTGTCACCTTAATGCAGGACAGAAATAATGCAGAAAGCTCCTGAAAGGAGCAGAAAGGAGCTTTCTGCATTACTTCTGTCCTGCATTAAGCAATATTTTAGGAAGAAAAGATTCCATGCTGATGTAATGAGTGGCCAGTGAATATGGGTGTACTGTGTGTTTTGAAAGTTCATCTGTAAATAACGATGTGTAATTTGTGTCAGTTAATTAGTAGCTGCATGAATCTCACCATTTATATAGACCAGTAAATCAAAATGGCTGACGGCCATTATCATATAGTAAAGGTCAGGTCTTTCAAGTTTAGTAAGGGCTGCACGTTCCTGTTCTGTGAGCAGAAAGACCAATGGTGTATGATAAACGGAATTCAACATTTAGGAAACGGTTTCGAAAGCTATTTCTTAACCCATTGAATAAATATTGCCTGCTCAAATGTCGTCATCGGCAAAATTTTGTTGGCTGAAATGGAAAGTCCGCCAATAAATTATAACTAAAGAAATTGAGTTGTCTCTCACAGATCAGGCACCGCATAACGTGGCATCTGATCTGGATCTAAGCTGTTTGCCACTGATATTAATATTTTCTCAAGTTTATGAAAGGATCGAAATTAAATTATTTATTTTTTTGCAGACGATATAAGTAGATGACAGTTGAGCATGATAAGGGTTCAAAACCATTTAATGTACTGGTAAGCAATGGTTTTGCCCTGTCAGCTGTTAGCCTAATATTTATTCCAACAGTAAACTTGGTGGCCTTATGATTTCTCTGCCTTTCCATCCTTCAGCCAACTGAAAAGATCTCGAGTTAAACATATTCCTTAGAAAACTCTTGTTAGCAGGCTTTCAAAAAAATAAAACTTAACTGTAAATTCATTCCGAGAGCATGTTCACTATCATGCAGTGTAACGTGTTGTCAATTATTTAATTAATGCGGCTGTTACATTTAAATTAACCCATTATGGTGTTAAAACACTTCAAAAGCAGAGAACAGTATCAAAAACATTTGAAAATAGATTGGATTCAGATCAGGCAACAGCTTTAGGGTGGAAGGATCTGGACCCAAACTATTTGATGTTTGGATGGTAGTTTTGTTAAATTGGAGTTTAGGAAGGTTGTAAGATTTTCGGCAGATGACGTTTTGTGTAGATTATTGTGAAGTGAAAATGTTCAAAGGGTTATTATAGGCAGAAATTCCATGGGAACAGTTTGGCATGGAACTTGATGAACTGCCAAGGTGTGTCTCAGGTGAGATTAACAATGGTCAGAGGGGGTGCTAGAGTCCAGAAACAAAACTGCCGTCTCAGGGCAAAATTGAACCCATCTTCCCTCATATAGCTTGTTTGTGTTAAACTTGAATTAAGGTTTGTCCATTCTTAACTCATTACCAATAGACTGTTTCTAGTTTTGAAGACACATGTGACCACTTAAAACAGGTTGAAAGTAAAGTAGAATGTGCCTTAAGGCGCATTCTGCTTGACTTTCAACCTGCTTTAAGCTATCATCTACTAGAATAGAGAAAATATTTCTGATGATACATATTCATGAATGTATTTTCTTCTATGAAGGAATAAATTAAAGGAGTAAAAAGGCAAATATATGGTGTAATGTGTTAAAATAAAGAAGGGTTAGAAACGGGACCGACGTTTTTGTCCGGTTTAGAGAAATTCCGGTATTAAGAGGTTCTGGTTTAGAGGGGCCGGTTTCACTGTATAAGAGAAAAATTATTTTTAGAGTTGAAGCAGACAGTATTTTTTCAGCACTCAACATTTGGGCCCTCTGTAAGACTATTTTCAAAGATTTGAGCTTTTGGGGAGATCTGTATCTCTATGATAGTGTCTACTCCAGTGAACATACATTGTACAGCGACACCTGTATTAAACAACACATCAAGCCAAGATAGAATCAGGAATTTTATAGAATCATCTGAGCTGCAGGAGCTTTCTGCATTAGTGTCCTGCATTGCACAGTCACTTGTTTTAAGAGATCATGTTTAGATCTATACTTGCTATACTATATATAGATCATTTCATTCTGTACTTTAACCCTGTTACATGCTGAAGTTTACATTATGGACTATTCCACTTTTGAAAAATGATGAGTTTATATAGATAGAAGTAAAACACAGTGAAGACCCTGATCAGAGGGCTCCTTAACCCTTTACCCCATTAATACGCATTTTTACGCCTTTAATCTACCGTATTTCTCTAATGAAGAAAATAGCTCAAATTTATACAGTCAAGAATATGTACGGTAAGCAAAAAGTTTTGTATTCAAGTAGAACTTAAGGTAGCTTAATTCGGGCTCAAAGTAAA
This sequence comes from Gari tellinella, assembly GCA_922989275.2. Lineage (NCBI taxonomy): Eukaryota > Metazoa > Mollusca > Bivalvia > Cardiida > Psammobiidae > Gari > Gari tellinella. The sequence goes on from OV277863.1 coordinate 73,774,462, forward strand.
GCAGAATGCGCCTTAGGGCGCATTCTGCTTTACTTTCAACCTGCTTTAATAAGTTAACTTTCTTCATTACTAGAATTGGGCTGTGCGGTAATGGGTTAAGGAGCCCTCTGATCAGGGTCTTCACTGTTTGCAAACTATACATGTTACTGGTTTCCAGCATAGAAAGGAGTTAGAGATTATGTAGACGAGTGTCAGTGTTCTATGGGTTTTAGCGTTGTTACGAAAGTGACATCAGATCAAACCCTTATCCACCAAAATTGCAGATTAACTTTTCGGAGGGGTTTATTTTTTAGTGCTTGGGTATGAATATGGTTTAGACCTCATTTGTGTTCCAGTGCCTGATTTTAACAGCATCTGATGTAAATCTTCCCATAGATTTGACATTTTCATAGTATTTGTAGAACGGCATTTAAAAGAATCGTTTACCTGCTAAAAAAACTGTGTTTTGATGAAAAGCTGATAGCAACACCTGCAAAAACATGGAAAAAGCTGGATTTTGTTGCTTACTACACGCTAGTAACACTTAACCATGTTCTGGGTATCGTCTGAATCAATGTTGTCATTGGCTAATAAAATTTAAATACCTATGTTTTTCCCTCCTTTATATTGTAAGCATGATTGTTTGGAGAGTCTAATATTCTAATTATGATCAAGCACTAGCAGAGCTCCAGATAAGGGGAGTGTTTCGAAAACTAAAATCTTTATTTCTGCACTTAAACCCTATTGTGTTACTACTCATTAGAATCGTCTCAAAGAGACGATTCTAATGAGTGGTAACACTATAGGATTTGGTACTAAAATGAGTGAGAAAATCTTGAATTTGTATAGTTTACTCTCTCTTATCTGGTGTCCTGCACTAGGGGACTTCAAAACTACTTGGCATTTGATCAGGATTCAAAATGTTTGCAAATTCCAATCCAGTCGCACTGAGTATGATAAGGGAACTAACTCTTACAAAACTAATTATTCAGATGGATGTTTTCTAATAAATGACTTTGTTAAGGGGTGGTCCTAATAATTTTGAAGTATGACAAACAGTGCAGACCCTGATCAGAGGCTCCTAATGGAGCCCTCTGATCTGGGTCTGCACTGTTTGCAAAGAATGTATATATCTTAAAAAAATTAGGGATGGGTGGCACATGTAGTTTGAGGGAATTCCTCGTTATATAGTTATATGATCCAGTTTACTTTGAGCCTCAAGTGAAGAAATTGTGTGTAATTTTATCCTTTACTCCATAAATACACCTTTTTAGGCCTTTAATTTATTCCTCAGCTAAAATAGTTCCACTTTATAATATACAGTCATGAATATGTACAATAAGAAATAATTTCTATGTTCTAGCAGATGACAGCTTAAAGCAGGCTGAAAGCAATACAGAGACATCTCCCGGTTTGATAATTCTGCTTTATTTCCAGCCTGCTTGAATCAGCCACCTGTCTTAATGATCGCCAAAAAACAATAAGCAATAATAGCTGCCTTTGAACTTGAAGCACCTTATTGGTCAACGCCCATACTGGTTCTTACATCCTGTCAGTGTTTTAGTGTTGCCTTACCACATCACACGGTTCATTCATGAATGGTCCTCCTTTATCTTGCCTTGTAAATGTGCCAAACCATCTCTCATTGGCTATTAATTCAGAGTCCATGCTGATCGATCTAGGAGTCAGTTTGGAAATGATTCCGATACAAAATCTCCCATTTATCTGCAAAACATCAATGTTTAAAGTAAATGATTTGTAAAGCAAAATGTCATATCGGGGTCTGAAGTGACTTTGGCAATGTTAATTTGCATTTCCTCCTAATTAGAGAATACAACTGGTTCATTAATTGATCGTTAAAGTTTTATTTATATATGGCTGTGGGTCATAAACATGCATCGAGTGAATATTAAATATTGTCCATGCATGTGAATAATTTTACATGCAGTAGCTAGACACATGTGATGGCCATTGTAAGTTTAGAGCCATTAATTGTCTGATGATGGAATAGATCGGTAGTGAAGACCAAGCAATCAAAATATGTCATCAGCTTGCCAAATTTCTTCATCTCTAATTAAGAATTGAGATTTATGTAACCCTTTACCGCCTAATTTAACTCTTCCGACACTAAGTAACTCTTGTGGGTTATTAGGTTCCCTTGTGGATCATTTTACTTAAATATGAACCAGTCTTCTTCGAATTCTCGGTAGATTGATAAATACTGCTCTAAATTAGCAAACAGTGTAGATCCAGATCAGAGGGCTCCTGTTTGCAAATGTAATGAGTATATTTTAACCCATTACCCCATAGCCTGTCTCTAGTTTTGAAGACATGTGACCGCTTAAAGCAGGTTGAAAGTAAAACAGAATGCGCCTTAAGGCGCAGTCTGCTTTACTTTCAGCCTGCTTTAAGTTACCGTCTACGAGAATAAAGAAAATATTTCTTAAAATACATATTCATGTCTATATAAATTTGAACTACGGTATTTTTAGCTCACCTGAGCTAGCTCAGGGTGAGCTTTTGCAATCCTTGAATGTCCGGCGTTCGTCGTCCGTCGTCAACAATTTTAGTGTTTATTCTCTAGAGGCCACAATTTTTATCCAAACTTTCTTTAACTTGCTCAGATTGTATTTTACCATAAAAGTTCAGATGAGTTCGATTATGGTAGAAATCTGACCAATAGGTCAAGAGTTATCTACCTTTGAATTGCTGAAAATGCTATATTTAACAATGTTTATACTCTAGAGGCCACAATTTTTTATCCAATCTTTCTAAAACTTGCTCAGATCGTATATGACCATAAGAGTTCAAATGAGTTTGATTATGATTGAAATCGAATCATTAGGTCAAGAGTTATCTACCTTTGAATTGCTGAAAATGCCATATTTAACAGTGTTTACCCTCTAGAGGCCACAATTCTTATCCAATCTATCTCAAACTTGCTCAGATTCAATATGACTATAGGAATTCAGATGAGATTGATTATGGTTGAAATCAGACTAATAGGTCGAGAGTTATCTACCTTTGAATTGCTGAAAATGCCTTATTTATGGGTGTTTACACTCTAGAGGCCACAATTTTTATACAATCTATCTCAAACATGCTCAGATTGTATATGACCACAAGAGTTCAAATGAGTTTGATTATAGTTGTAATCAGACACATAGGTCAAGAGTAATCTACCTTTGAGTTGCTGAAAATGCCATATTTAACGGTGTTTATACTCTAGCCGCCACAATTTTTAATCAGTCTTTTTCAAACTTGCTCAGATTGTATATTACCATAAGAGTTGCAATAAATGAGATTATGGTTGAAATCAAACTGATAGGTCAAGAGTTATCTGCCCTTGAATAGCTGAAAATGCCATATCTAACAGGGTTTACACTCTTGCAACTACAGTTTTCAATGGATTTTGATTATACTTGCACACGTATACAGCTATCGGTTCTCAAAGGAGTGCAATTATTGTTGAAATCTAATCATTGTGGCAATAGTTATCTGCCCTTGATATACTTTGAAATGCTGGAAAAGGCTGCATTTCAGTATTGTTTATAGGTTCTAGTTATCTTCCCTTGATGTACTCTACTATACTAGAATTATGAGGTTGTATTTCAAAATTGTTTAAATGCTATACTACAAATTTGAATGGATTTCGATTTAAACGAGTGAAACAGAAAGGTAAAGCTATCAGGCTTCAGTACAAGAGGTGAGCGATATCAGGGCCTTCAGGCCCTCTTGTCTTTAGTGTAGGAATGAATTTAAGGCGTAAAAAAGGCTTATTTCATGGGGAAATGCCGGTTAAACAGGTCCATGTTGTTGAAAGAGTATAACTGTCTGTTTTACCCTAAAATAATACTATGGTCTGCTAGAATTTGTTGCTCTTAATTTTATGAAATCTTTGAAGTTTTCTCTGTAGAATTTTTTATACAAGATCCGGATCCAAACTATTAATTTTACAAATTCGACTTTAGTCACCTATTGTAGAGAAAAGAATAATGCAATACGGTGTCCACAAAGAATATCTAAGCAATCTTACATAAAGATTGAAGCTAAACCCATCACCCCACAGTCTGTTTCTAGTATGTCTTAAAGCAGTTTGGTTGAAAGTTAAAAGCAGAATGTGCCTTCAGGTGCATTCTGCTTTACTTTCAGTCTGCTTTAAGCTACCACCTACAAGGATATTGTAACTATTTCTTACAGTACATGTACATGACTCTACGAGGGTTGTTCGTAGAATTTTGCTATAAAAATACGTATAGTCGTAGTTGGATGCAAAAAATTAGATCAACATTAATTTCCAGATCTGTGCTACATATTCTGTGAAAATCGGCAATATACGCTTAAACACATTTTTTCTATGCATCTTACAAATACATACATAACGCATACCCGGAGCACGTCAACGTCGACGTGACGTCAAACGTTATATACGTCAAGCGAACGTCTCACTTTCCCAACATAATCACCCGCAATATCCACCTACTCTTTATGGCTTTCTAACTCATTTTACGCATGTTTCTGTATACAAGTCCTCACTGAATGTAGATACAAATTTCTGGGTCTGTTTGGTAAATTCAGCTGCTGAAACAAATGTAATTCCATGTAAGCTCGCCTTTAACTCTGTCAGCACTCTAAAACCCATGGGAGCCAATTCGGGGCCGTTTGGCGGGTGTTCTTACATATCCAACCATAGTAAGCTGATTTCTAACTGCGTTCAAGCTGCTCTACGATCCGGTTCATTATCCTGATGTAGCATTACGCGCTCAAGATCCATGTGTAGTCGCTTCTCTCGTATCTCATCCGTAGTGTGCTTCTGTCCTTAAAATCGTCACCTTCGGCATCGTTTTGGCAGAGAAACATCTGAAAGCATCGAACTCGGTTCTTCTTTCCCTTGTCCGTGAACAACCTCGGCACCCAGCGTGCTCTAACGTTAGACATACCAAGTTCATCTATTAATAATTCAAGTACGGTAGAGCAAGAAACACCAATTTTATCAAGCATATATCTTACTGTTGTAACTCTGTCCGTATTTTCCTTATCTTTTCACTTGTCCTTAATGGAAGCAGCTAAGATTGATGGTCGGTCGTCAAAGATCGCTCCTAGGAGCGTCCTGGATCGATTATTTTCCATTCCTAAAAAGTGATCGCCATTTATACAGGAATGCGAGACTCAACTTCTTGTCATATTTTCCCGTGGATTTAATCATTTTAAGAGTTTTTGTCGGCGATTTACCTACAGTAACATAATTTTATTTACAACAGTTTGCAAGTCAACGTCACTGGTCGACGTCATTTCTTTTTAGTTCGCATTTCCGCTATCTGTAGACTAAATACTGTAAATTCTGTTCAAGCGCTTACAATGTTTTGAAACTATGAGTAACTAACGTCATGACGTCACGTTACAATCAGACCTTTTCGCGCTTATCTAGCGTCAACAGAATTGAGAGAAATCACGTTTGCTTTATTAGAAGAAAGTTTAAAAAATTACAACTTTCGAGCTGCTCCGGGTCCCCGTTACTGCGTTGCTACGGTAACATGTATATTCGGTAAACATTATCTATTTCATTTCTCTCTTACAAAATAGTTTAAAAATAAGATGAGGTACTTACATACCAAATTTCAAATTGATCAAATAAAGCTAACCAGAGATATAACAAAATTCTACGAACTTTCCGAACAACCCTCGTATAAAGTGGAACTATTTCACATTATTTATAAAGGCATATTTATGTGGTAAAAGGTTAATGCAGAAATGAGGGATTTATTCAGAAAGCTCCTACAGAAACTTTCTGCATTACTTCTTTCCTGCTTTAGCAGTAGCCCGTGTTTTAGAGATCCCCCACTTCTGTACTAAATGAATAGCTGTTGAAAAAGGTTTTCTTGTAGTGACACGGTAAATCAGCGCATGTCCAATTTGTCCTACAGACTTTAGTTTGGCAGTTTTGACAAGCTATCATGTGTGTTTGCATTTTCTCTGACACTATAGACATAACATACATAACCCTTAACCCATAGCCCGTTTCTAGTATTGAAGATAGTTGCCCACTTAAAGCAGGTTGACAGTAAAGCAGAATGTGCCTAAGGCACATGCTGCTTTACTTTCAGCTTGCTTTCAGCTATCATCTGCAAGCTTAAGCATAAAGAAGATATTTCTAATTATACATATCCATAACTGTATAAATTGGATTTTTTTTGTTCAGCGGAGGAATAAATTAGAGGTGTAAAAAGGAGTTTTTATGGGGTAATGGTTTCTATACTGATACTGGAAACCAGTGTACATGTATATGTATATTGTGTAAAAAATTGAAGATCGCTGATCATGAAGTGTCTGATCTAGCTGGGCATACACTGTTTTCACAAAGAGACAATATACTTTTCATTCTGCCTGTACACATGTGAATGATAGTCTCTAAGGCCATCGCTTGCACTCATCAGAATGGTAGTAAATATTTCAATGTTGTCATGTCTGTATTTCAGCACACACAAACTTAACTCTTTGCATGCTTGGTAACTTTTTCCTCTGCAACAAAATGTAGTTTATGTATGATCGATCTGCTACTGTTCAAAAAATAGGAATTTTAAAATGAGGTCAGTCTGTCGAACAGTTTTGATCCTGATGCCACGCTGTGTTACTCGGCATCTTTTCATATCAGTCATTCTACAGCTGCTGGTATTGCTTCTTGCATAAATGGTCAAGCAATAATCATGTAGAAATATATTATGATTCAATGTATTATAATAAATGTTTTTATATACCCCATAAATACACCTTTTTACACACCTCTTTGCTGCCAATCTTCTTTAACCCAATACCCCATAGCCTGTAGTTAGTATTGAAGACAGGTGACTATTTAAAACAGGTTAAAAGTAAAGCAGAATGCGCCTCAAGGCGCATTCTGCTTTACACTTGGTCTGCTTTAATCTATTAGCTGCTAGAAAAAAGAAAATATTTCTTATAATTCTTATTTGTAACAGTATGAAAAGGAACTATTTTCTTCAGTAGAGGAATAAATTATAAGCGTAAAAAGGCGTAATTAGGGAATATAAAAATAAATGGGATAAATGGCCTTGATAGACTGTCTTCAAAACTAGAAATAGGCTGTGGAGTAAAGGGATAAGGCGCATTCTGCTTTACTTTCAACCTGCTCTAAGTGGTCACCTGTTTTCAAAACTAGAAACAGACTATGGAGTACAGAGTGAAGTAATGGTGAAATCAAATCTTATTATTATGATTTGTTTGGTAATGAAATTCTAAATCATGCATTTATGTAAGACTTGAGAATATGAGGAAATTTGATTTGATTTTAAAAAGTATCTGTCAAAAGACTAAATTTATGCAATTTGACATTCGTTTCACCTCAACAACTTGTTTCAACATCATAATTAGCAAACACCATTATAAGAAACTAACAAAGGAATACTTTGATGTGTTACTTATAATTTTTTTAAGAGTGATAATTACCTCTGAAAGTTGAATATCTGTAACAAACATGCAAACAATATTACTTAAGGTGGAAATTTAAAGCAGGTCAAAAGTAAAGCAAAATGTGCTTATAGGTTTATTGAAATTATGCTTGTCCATTTAAAAAAAGTCCATTTAAGCAAGGTCGTAGTATTGAGTTTCGCCAATATTTTCAACAAAAAGACAACATATATTAATTAGCTATGCTATAGAAAATATTAACACAATCAATAGAAAACTGTTAAAAGCTAAATATTACTAAAGTATTACAATTTAAAATTTAAACAGAAGATATTTTGAGGCATTGTATTTAATTAGTTCTGAAAGTGTCACAATAGTGAATATTGTGCATTTTGCAAACTGTTTGAATCCAGACCAGAAATTGCATAATGCAGTATTTGATCTCAATCCAAATTATCTCGTAGTCTGCCACTTGGATTGTATTTTTTGTAAAGATGACATTTTTTTAAGCAGAAATCATTAAATTGTTTTACAGTTATGATTTAAATTAAGATTAATTTTGTCTATTTCTGCAATGGAAGATTTGACTGTGACAAACAAGTTCTCAAGGTTGACGATGAGAGATTTAGGCTAGTGACAAGATAGGGACCAGTTCATTGACACCTAGACATTCAGTCTAGGCATTGGGGGCCAAACACAGACAATCGTCAAGCAAATCCCAAACAACCAACAAATTGTCGTTTATATTAATATTATATTAGGTACAGTCAAACTCATGTATTAAACAGGCATACAAAATAAATTTGATTATCAGTCTTTAATACAAGTTGCAGCTTAATACAGGATAAAAGTAAAGCAGAAAGCTCCTAAAGGAGCTTTCTGCTTTACTGTTATCCTGCATTAAGCATCACCCTATTTTAAAGAATCCCAGGCATCGATCAGTAAGAGTGGCGGTTTAACACAAGTTTGACTGTAATTGAAAAAGGCAATTTAAGTTGTCTGGTAGTATGGCAGAGAAGGGGAAAAACTAGATGACAGTTTAAGTAGTAAGTAACATCAGCTAGTTATCAAAAAACTGCCAAAAAGAGGGATTGGTAAAGAAAGTAGAGGCAAAACATGGTGTAAACTCTCAGAGTTTGTGGTCAGAGTTGATGGGCCTAATTAAGAGTCTTATTATAATTGGGCACACTAATTGGTGTGAAAAAAAAAAGAATCTGGTAGTCAACGCCTGACAGTCTCAAGCCAAATGAAAGGCAAAGTTACCGGTAAAAACATGGTTGCAAAAATGAATTTTGATAGAACAAAGTGTTATATTTGAGAACAGGGGTAAAAAATTGAAACAGTTAAGTATTCTTCATGAATTACTTAATTTAACTATGGCCTTGGTTGTTAATTAACTAATTGCTTAGGCAATTAAAGCTGTTTTAAATTGTCACTTATGCTTAATTAGTAGAGGTGAATGGGACAGTTTTTAAAAAAAAAAATGTTTTTGCACGAAATAAAAGACTTTATCTTTTAGATATTTAACTCTGATTTAGCGCCCTTTTTGTCATTAATGGTCCATTTAATTTCATTAAGAAAAAATGGAAGTTTTGGAAAATCACGCTTTTACTACAACTAAAAAGAAGCCTTGTTTTGATTTTTAACCCATTCCTCCATGAATAAGCCTTTTTATGCCAATAATTTATTCCTCCACTGAATGAAATAGTTCTCATATATTACATGTCATGGATATGTACAATAAGAAATATTTTCTAATAGAAAATATTTTCTAGCCTAGATGATGTGTCTTACGGGGCATTCTACTTTACTTTCAACCTGTGTCAATAATCCATTACCCCATAGCCTATTTCTAATTTTGACAACCGGTGACCAGTTAATGCAGGTTAAAAGTAAAGCAGAATGCGCCTTAAGGCGCATTCTGCTTTACTTTCAGCCTATTTTAAGCTAGCATCTGCTAGAATATTATAGAAAATATTTTTATCATACATATTCATAACTGTATAAAAGGGAACTTTTTTCTTCAGTGGAGGAATGAATAAAAGGCGTAAAAAGGCATATTTAGGGGGTAATGGGTTAAAGTGATCAAAATTTCAAAACCAGAATTAAACAGGCTATTGGGTAAAGGGTTAAGGAAGACAAATAAAACTGTTTGTATTGAACTATTATATTTCTTATTTTCCAACAATTGTATGCAAAGCTATCAATTTCTGATTACTTTTGATTGCTTTTCCCACCCGAGATCTTGGCATCTCAATACGAATGGCAATAGTACTGACCAGGCACCCAGGTGACCCGCAGATGTTGGTGTTATATCTAACGCTGTTAAATACCCAATACAAAGCCCAGTGTCGTAATCTGGGAAAATGACACTTCAGGATGACTTCATCACCACTGTACATAATCTTCTAAAGTCCCTCGGCAAATGCCCAATGTACACACTGGATCTGCCAAATCCCCTTTTCAGCCCCTTTTAATCCCTCTTTACCACCATCAACATTGATCCCTTGCTAGTTATTATGAAAGTGGTCACAATGACACTCTCTTGAACAACACTTGAAATAAGTCCCATTGTCTTCTATTATATGAGGTTGCAGGATAAAAGCAATACAGAAAGCTCCTAAAGGAGGTTTCTGCATTGTTTTTTTCCTGCATTAAGTAGCCATCTTATGTTAAATATGCCTATTCTTGCTTACATTGCGGGTGTTCAAGAGAGGTTGGACTGTGTTTGAAAGTGCTAGAACTATTCAACTTTGGTTTATGATTACATAGAGGCTGAATCTAGGCCATCATTGATAGCCCTTCACTTATTAGCTCCTTCCCAAGCTGAAATTTCAAAAAGACAGACAGTGCAGACCCTGCCCAGTGGGCTACCAATTGTACACTAGAACACTTAGGGCCCATTCAGCTTTACTTTCAATCTGCTTTAAGTGATCACCTGTCTCCAAAACTAGAAACAGACTATGACGTAATGGTGGTTTATACAAGTGTGATTGTAGCTGGAAATAGGTCATTTACAATGTTGGCTATGAAGGCAAAGGTTTAGTTATGATATAACAGTGACTTTAAGGTCACCATACTCTTATCATACTATTATAATGATTTGTAAATATAGACCCTTTAACCCATGGCCAGTTTCTAGTATTGAATATAGGTGACCAATTAAAGCAGGTTGAAAGTAAAGCAGAATGCGCCTTAGGGCGCATTCTGCTTTACTTTCAGCCTGCTTTAAGCCATAATCTGCTAGGATATAGAAAATATTTCTTATGGTGCATATTAATGACTGTATAAATTGGAACTACTTTCTTTTGTGGAGTGATAAATTAAAGGGGTCAAGGTGTATTTATCACAATAAAATTCCACTTCTTTCTGTAACTTGTTAACCCTTGTCTATGCTGGAAATTTGAAAATGCATATTTTGAAAACAGTGTACACCCTGATCAGAGGTCAACATTTCAGATGCTCGTTCATGATAAAGCCTTAAATCTAGTTTCTTGTTTTAAAAGTAATAGTGTTTTCAAATAGAAAGAAAATATATAGTAATCAATATTTACTTGTAACTTTCTCTATTTTCAATTTTAAATATAGAAGACTAACCAAATTTTGAATATCAATTATACTATAATCATATTTTAAATGATAGTGATATTAAGTGCAAAGTGCTATTCAACACCCAAATTACCTATTCTTCAAAATTGTTTATCACTACATTCATTGTTATTTTGTCTAACAATCATTTAATGTTTGCCCATTTCCTTAATCACCTGTAATTAGTAGGAGGGATTATTAATTTGCCTGTTAATCCCCTTGTTTAACACCTTGCAGACCCTCCAATCAAAACAGTCTATCCCCTCTGTGTACAAAGCTTGACTCAAGCATTGAGAAGTGACAAGACTAACAAGTCAATAATTAGTGATTTACAAGTACTCCTGCCCCAATGAGTGCACAGGTCTAGGAGGATATATAACAGGGTCCTCCCTCCCATTGCCCAACACACCTGACTATTGTCTAACGTGAGCCACATAATAAAAACATTACATCAAACAGTGTGCTAAGATTGCTATTGGATGAGAGACTTGTTTTAACACCAGTGGACTTCAAAAAACTATTGTCATAATATTTGCATAGCATTAAGATATTGGAAGTTGTCAATTCACAATCTAAAGGAGGATTTATTATTCAAGAGTGGAATTGCTGGATTCTGGGAGTCTTATGAACTATTAAGGAGACTAAGAAAAGGTTACTGTCAGTTAGCTGGACATTAAGTGTGACAAAATGGTGTTCTTGGACGATCAGAACTACATGATGATGCCGAAGCCAGCTACGCCAAAATTCAAGGAGCCACTGAATCTGTCTGCAACTGGTGTCAAATCATCTTGCATGATGGAAGAAAGAGACAGACGGAAGCGACAGAGATTCACACCACAAACCGTAGAGTATGAGCCTGACATGAAACCAACAGGATCCCGCACTAGTAGCTCGTGCAGGCTGACAGACAGACATAACAGGAGACACAGTTACTGGAATACGCCTTATCTGTTTGGCATTCCACGGTTCTGTATGGTTCCAGCAATTCCAGTTCCTGTACCACAGTTCTGTATGCATGACTTTCTGCTTGGCGGTAGGCATCATTACAGCTTTCCTCAATTCTCTGTTTTGCTGACTCAAAAGAATATCAAAATATTGATAAGCGTTACCCTATATTATGACTACTCTAATGAGTAGTCACAATATAGGGTTTTGTTGCCACATAAAATGCTGGAAATGTTAAATACACATATCTATATAATTGCTTTCTAGGCGAATTCACCATTTGGGTTACTATATATCTAATTGTAGACGAATTCACCATAAACCTAAAAAATCCATCGATAATGACTTACAAAGAAACTGCTAACTAAATGTGAAGTCACATGTTTTTTTGGGGGAAAAACACACTAGTAACCTGTACTATGAATAATTGATCCAAATGGTTGTGGGTCACTCTGACTGTTGTTTAGTCTTGTTTAAAGACACAAAAGGGAGCGAATTTCAGAGTTCAAAAAATATCTTTATTCTGAATGTGTCAAACATATGTGGAGCCTGATCTGGATCCAACCATTTGGCAATTTTAACAATATTTAAAAACAAAATGCTTAATGTGGCATCTCATCAAGATCCAAACTGTTTGATTATTTGACCCTGTTTTGAAAAGAAATTTGTTTTTAGAACAATAGCAGACGGACAGTGTTGCAAACAAAAAATTACCAAGCATGCAAAGAAAAGGTGTACACATTGTACGTTTCTATGGACAGTCCCTCTTAATTATCTTGAGAAATGTTGGGAAGGACTGTTATATTACAAATACATACAAATCACATCATTCTGTATCAGCAACTAACAGGTTCATGTGCATTACCGGTAGTTCAGAGAACAGCCGATTTTAAAGAAGATATTCATGAATTGGACATGAAAGATTTTTCGGATATTTTAAACATATCATATCTGTTTTTAGGTACTGGAAAAAATTGATTTTATATAAGTGTTTAACCATATTAAATAGTTTACTTTAAGTTTTGAAGATAGATGACCAATTAAAACAGGCTGAAAGTAAAGCTGAAGTGTCTAAAGTCACATTCACCTTTACTTTCAGCCTGGTTTAAGCTGTCATCTTCTAGGATATAGGAAAACATAATTATATTGCATATATACTCATAACATTATAACAAGGAACTATTTTCTAGAGCGGAGGAGTAAATTGCATGTGTATAAAGCCATATATATGGAGTAATGGGTTAAGCACCCACTCTGTGAAGTAACATGGATACATAGTGAGTAAAGTAGCTGCTTTATGCTTGATAGAAATAATGCAGAAAGCTCATATAGGAGCTTTGTGCCTTTTTTATCCTGGATAAAAGCAACCATAAGAATTAAATTCTATAGTCCTGGGTCTTCTATTGAGAGGTAACTTATTACAAGATTGCATATACATGTCTGCGATCTACAGTAAAACCCTTTTATTACGACCACTAAAACAAAGGATAATTGATTGTATAAAATACAGGTTACAGCTTAAAGCAATGTGACAGTGAAACAGAAAGTTCCTAAAGGAGCTTTCTGTTTCACTGTCACCTTTCTTTAAGCAGTCACCTGCCTACAACACCCAATAAATAACAAAATTTAGTGGCCGTAATAAAGAGGTTTTACTGTACTTAGTTCATTGAATGGGTGCTAAATTAGCCAATTGTCAGTCACCTTCACTGGTACTTGATCAAATGATTTGGGAAAGAATTTACTCATATATTTTAAGAAATAATTTTTGTATATTTTCAGATGTTCCGGCCACTGCCCAAGTCCCCCCTCTGACACCAGGCACCACCCAGAAAATGTCACAAGCTCTCTTGGAGAGCTTCAAAAGCTTTGAAAAAGACCAACAGCGCTTGAGTATACCCAGGGGTAAGCGTCTTTTAGTCAAATAACTATTTCAGTGGGACTCCAGATAAGAATAAGTAATCTTAAAAACAAATCTATTATTTTCTCACTTATTTCAGCCCCAAATCTTATGGTGGAACTATCTTCTTCAGTGAAGGAATAAAACAAAAGCATTAAAGGCGTATTTATGTGGTACCCTATTTATGGTGTATTGGGATAAAGGAGCTAACTACAAGTTTCAACCTATATACGGTCTCCATCAAATTCTATGTTGTGACTACTCTTTGGAATGCCTCAAAGATACATCAGTCTGTTTCATTCTGGTCACAATATATGGTTTGGTGCAGATATTGTCAATAAGATTTGAGTGTTTTAGCTTCTCTCCTATTTCTAGGATCTGATTTTATTGGCAATTTCATTCAGCTATATGGAAATGTAGGGGGAAATTATGTCTGTTTAATAACCCTCCCTATAGTTGGCAATGAATTCTTCCTCCAAATCCAGTGGAAGCAACCATTCCAGGATTAAGAGAGCTAGGTCCATGTAATGGTTGTTTAAAGAGGTGCTTTAGTATGTTGATGCTAACAGTGCGACATGACTAGATATCTGGTTATGAGGCAATTTTCTCCCAATTGTCCGTCATTATGCTAATTTCAAGTCTAACATTTCACTAGTGGAAACTTTAACCTTTTTAAAACGGCCGTGTTCGGATAATGATGAGTCGCGTTTATGAGCCTCAGTAAAAACCGTATGATATTGTTTATCGCTGAGGCGCACTGGGTAGTGATATTTTCTCATCAAATTAATTTCTACAGTGGATAATGGATCTAGTTCTGATTTTCAATTTGCACTGATTAAGGTCAGTTCTAAGGGTCAGTTAGATATGATTGGTTTCTGTTTATATGAGCTTTTCAGAGTTTTAACCCTTACGATGCTAAAATTTGGAATTGTCTCGTTTGTTATTCCTGATAAATGATCAGTTATAGACTCTCAAGTGGTTTGTTTTCAAAATATTTAAAATTATAACAAACAGTGTAGACCAAGATCAGAGGGCTCCTGAGGGAGCCCTCTGATCTGGATCTACACTGTTTACAAAGGATGTATATATAATGTTTAAGCCCTATAAGGATTAATTCTAACCGTTCATTGTGCATGGATAACCGCAGAGGGAATTGCTTCTCTGATGAGACGTCAATTGCTAGTGGTATTCGGTATGATCATTTTAAGTGAATTAGATTGGAAAATACAAAAGATAGAAATGCTGCGTCGTTTTGCGGTTAAATTGAAACAGGTATACACTCAGTAAATCCCTCAGAGAGTATTATGTGGTTGGCGCTAGTTGTGTAACTTTATAGAAAAAGCTAGGAGGTAATTTTGAATGCAGTTCGTTTTGTCTGATCTCGGGTATCATCAGTTTTTGCGTTATTGGTCCATTGGTCACAGCACAATGACAGTGTAGTTGACGGGTAGATGGCCTATTGTATTGCAGTCGTAAAGGGACCAACATCATCTGCGGAGTAGAAAGCCCGCAGCATCATTAAGGAGATTGTGTTGAGCATTAATAAGGTGTTTGTTTAGTGGGCAGTAATTGAAGGGCTATCATGAGGAAAATGGGTTTTGAATAATGTTGATTTTTGACTAATGTGAAACATAATCTATTGGATAATATTTTGCTAGGCTGTTTAATTTTTCATGAGGCTTGCGTGAGGTGGATCTTTGTATGAAAAAGGCAATGAATACTTGATAGAATTTAATGACCAAGTGAGATCGTAAATTTAGATGCTGATAGAAGAGGGGAGAAAAAAAACTCGGACAGTCATTTATGTAATGTTTCTTCATAGAGTAACTGTTAATTAATCTTTGTAAACTGAATTGACTTGAGGACAAATTGTTGTGAAACTGTAAGTAAAAAAATAAATAATTGGAAAGTGTAGTAAATGTTAAAGTGAAAGTAAATATTTTCTTGAATTTCTATACATAATTTTTCATCATTTTATTAAGTTAATTAACCTGGTTTAAATAAATTTAACTTTTCTTGTGATGTCGTCTTTTGTTATAATTTAATTTTAATTGAAAAGTCAACTTTCATCGGCAACAATATTTTGATGTAGATTTTTTAAACTAAAAGGTAAACTTTGAGTTTAATGTCAAGTTGAAATAATACATTAATTATGACTATTCAAGAATTTCTTACTGACTCTTTTGATATGAGAAAGTAAAGCTGGTATGCTATAAAATTGGGAAAATTGCATGTTCTAATAACTTTTTTTTTTTATAAATTAATACTAAAATAAATTCAAAATAGTTTTTTTTTGTAATAATGTAAAAAAAAATAATTTGGTTAAATTTTCAATTTTATTTTTGTGTGAAAAAATACTTACCATATATTTCTTATATATTTGTGTATATATTTTGTAGACCCATTTTTACCTATTTTTCTGTTTTATAGACCCAATGCAGTGGAGTGAGGTCCAAGTAGCCCAGTGGTTGAATTGGGCGATACGTGAATTCACTCTCGAAGGGGTGAACGTCAACAACTTCTGTATGAGAGGCAGTGAACTGTGCAAGATGGATAAAGACAAGTTCCTTAAACTGGCCCCTCCTTTCATGGGGGATATTCTCTGGGAACATCTGGATATACTACAGAAAGGTAAGCCCTTTTAGCAATAGTCCAAATTAAAATTCCTTTTATGGGGCCATTCTTTGAAGATTGATTCTAAATATGAAGGACTGCTTAATGCAGGGCAAAAGTAAAGCAGTAAGCTCCTAAAGGAGCTTTCTGCTTTACTTTTGTCCTTCATTAAGCTGTCGTTTAAAAACAGAATGCTTATTTTATAACAAATTGCTGTAATAAAGTTCTATGCAATCGTTATAATTTCAATACTTCTTATAGTGAATGGTCGAGTTATGACTTGGAATTATTGTCTTGTTTGTTGTTTATCTCATTATCTGTTAAATTAACCTATTACTCCATAAATACATATTTTAATGACTTAAAATTATTGCTACACTAAAGAAAATAGTTCCACTTTATAAAGTGACGAATAATATACATCCTAAAAAATATTTCTATACCCTAGCAAAAAATGGTAGCTTGAAGCAGACTGAAGGTAAAGTAGAATGTGCCATAAGGCACATTTTGCTTTTCTTTAACCTGCTTTAAGTACTCATCTGTCTTCAAATGTAGAAACAGGCTATGGGATAACGGGTTGATGACTGTTGAAAATACTTCTAGAAAAATTATTCTTTTTACATCTTAAACATATTTTTATCTATTTAACTTTTTGCAGTCTGTTTAAATCAACTTTCAGACCTCTCAAAATAAGGTGAAGAAGATCTAACAATCTTAGTATCTTAAGATACGCTGGCATCTTTCAAAAGAAAAACGGCTGAAAGATATAAAACTATGGGAACTGGTCCCCTGTTCGTAATTTTTATTATAACGAGACAACTCTTGCATTGTCAATAAGAAATACATGTTTTTAGTTTAAATAGTCTGTACCGCTTAACTTCAGAACATTTCATACAAATGTCAACAGTTTTTATTTTTGGCGTAAATGTAACAAAAAAGCAAAATTCAGAAACTGACGGAGTCTTTGGTCTTGTCAAGTTTAGTGTCAGTTAGGAAAGATAAAAGTAGGGATCTGACGCCATTTATATCAACAAGGCAGCTTATAAAAATAGTTCACATGGCATTTGAGGTAACCATGGTCAAAGGGGAGAAAAGGAATTCTTTTTTATACAGTGAAACCCGCTTTAATCCATTACCCCATAGTCTGTTTCTAGATTTGAAGATAGATGACCACTTAAAGCAGGTTGAAAGTAAAGCAGAATGTGCCTTAAGGCACATTCTACTTTACTTTCAGCCTGCTTTAACCGTCCATCAGCTAGAATTTAGCAATATTTCTTATGGTTCAGTTCAGGTTCATGACTGTATAAATTGTAGCGTTTTTCGTAAGTGGAGGAATAAATTAGAGGGGTAAAAAGGCTAATTTATGGGGGAATGGGTTAAGCAAGTAACTGCAGTGTAGTGTTAATGATGAGTGGAACTTATTGCAGAACCAAAAGGGATTACCCCATAAATACACCTTTTTACGCATTTAATTAATTCCTCCACTGGAGAAAATAGTCCTAATTTAAACAGTCAGGAATATATTACATGAAAAACATTTTTTATATTCTAGTAGATTATAGCTTAAAGCAGGCTGAAAGTAAAGCAGAATGCGCCTTAAGGCACAGTCTTCTTTACTTTCAACCTGCTTTAATTGGTCACCTGTCTTCAAATCTAGAAACAGGCTATGGGGGGAAAGGGTTAATAACTTTTCTATAAAAGAAGTGAGCTTCGTGAGGATGAAAGGATTTGAAGAAGGCCCTTAAGAAGCTTTATGCATTAGTTTTGTCCTGTATTGGTTCAAGTTAGAATAAAGAGGCATTTTAAGAATTATTTAAAATGTATAGCAGTTGTGAAACAGAAAGTTACTCTGAAAGTATTCTGAATTTTTTTTAAAACATCAATTTACATGTATTTACTATATTTTGCTGAAATTACAATGCTATTTTGGGAGTTTGGATCTAATTTCATCATCTTTTCATTTAATTTTTTTTTTAAATTGATTATTACAAAATACTTAAGTTAAACATGGTGTGTGGAAATGCATGATAGAAAGCATCTTGTGTTGATAAATATTGTTGTTTGTTAGATGTAGATATGAACAGTGTTAGAATTTAACTCACACAGGTAGATTTATTAAAAAGCCAGTATAATGATCTATTGCTGTTAATAAACATTTGTTTTGATTCCTGGAACATAGATGTAACTGTATAGAAAAACCTGTGTTTAGGAGCCAATTGTTTATGAAGCATGAATTACTAAATAAAATTAAAAGTTGTATGGAGGACAAAGATAATAGGAAAACACTCTTATAATTGTTTAGTATTACTTTTGTCCTGCATTAACGGTAAAATCACGAATTTCATTAAAACTTCATCTTTTGCTGACTAGGGTTCTAGATAAGGGGAGTATTTCAAAAACTAAAATCTTTATTTCTGCTTTAAACCCTATGGTGTCACTACTCATTAGAATCGTCTCAAAGAGACGATTCTTGTGAGAAGTAACACCATTGGATTTGGTGCTAAAATAAGAGAGAAAATGTTAGATTTGTTGAGTTTACTCCCTCTTATCTGGAACCCTGGCGCCTGACCACTTCACATCAGAGAATACTTAGGGAGGAAAAACAATATTGTAATTAGAGCTAGTTGTTTACCACTTTAATATGGAAAATGCCATTGTTGTGAAACATATAACATGTTTTTCTTGTTAACAGTTGATAAATATTCTGTTTGCATTTATGACTAGTTTAAACCAGTGTCATAGTAGCTTTTCAACATTTGTTGAACGGTTCGATTCAAGATCAGAAGCTTATTAATATTGGCATCTGATGAGGATCCAAACTATTATAATATTTCCTCCTCTTAGACAAACCTTTGTTGTGACTGCTCATTAGAATTGTCTTGAAGTAACAATAAAAATGAGTAGTAAGTTCATAGGGTTTGGTGAAGACTAAAAAATTGTGTAATTTCAAAATTGTTACCTTAACTTGAGTGTTTTTAGTGACCACTGTTTATACATGTACTAGCATATATATTTTAAAAGACAGGTGACTGCTAAATGCAGGATAGAAATAATGTTGCATAATGCAGGATGAAAATAATGCAAATAACTTTCTGCATTATATTTTTCTTGCATAAAGTATTCACTATATAATTTAAGACTACAAGGCAGAGCTCCAGATAAGGGGAGTATTTCAAAAGCTAAAATCCTTATATCTTATAATCTACATTAAACCCTTTGGTGTCACTACTCATTAGAATCGTCTCTTCAAGACGATTCTAATGGGAAGTCACACCGTAGGATTTGGTGCTGAAATTATCTGGATCCCTGAAATAGATCCTTTATTGAGTAGTCACTTACTAGAGGATTGTGTGTATAGTATAGTACAATAAGAATTAATTTTGTCTGTTTGTAGTACATGTTGTGTTGCATTGATGGTATTTTTTCTTGTAGAAGTAACCCAAGCGCCTAACTCACTGTGCAATGCTCCACCAACATATAGTGAACCCCTGTGCATGCCGGAGTTTAGTTGTCCTGACGACCAACAGTTGTTTACGCCAGGTATTCACCTTTTAAATTTCTGCGACAGTGTTGATTGTTTTGTTGTAACTGTTTGGAATGCTATCCCAGGGCTCCGAATAAGGGGAGTATTTCAAAAAGTGAAATCTTTATTTCTGCATTAAACCCTATGGTGCAGAAATTAGCGAGAACATGTTGGATTTGTCCAGTTTTGTTCCTCTTATCTGGAGCCCTTTTGACCTTCCTTAAATAGCTAATAGTTAACGCAATGTAGTGGTCGTAACATTTACTGTATGGTAAAAAAATTTTTAACATGGAATCTCTCTCTGGAAAAGTGATCTACCAAAGGGAAAATAATAAAAAAAAAAAATTCTGTTCTTTGTTGCTTTAACTTGTCTTTCAATTTGCAAGAAACAGCCGCTATTAGTATAGATTTAGACTTAATGTGCCATGTGTGTCAGTGATGTTTATGTTTTGCTGTGTTTGCATGAATGTGTGAATTACATTGACCAACCCTATTTCTAGTGACCACTAAAAAGGCCATTGGAAAACAGCGTAGACCCTGATTAGAATCCACATCTTATCAGGGTCTAAAATGTTTGCTATTTGATATGAAAAAAAAAAGATGTATGGGCAAACAATGCAGTTGTTTAAAATAGCAGTTTTAACTGAATAATTCTGGGGAAAAAATCTTGTTCAAAAGATACAATTTTAAACCTTAACTTGACATGAAATCTCCCATTAAAGAGTGTTCTGTCAAAGGAAAAGAAACATTGCACTATTAGAGGGAGTAAACTGAACTAATCCAATGTTTTTTGTATTTCATTTCCAAATCCTATGGTGATACTACTCATTATAATCGTCTGGAAGAGACGATTCTACTGAGTAGCAACACCATAGGGTTAAGTTCAAAAATAAAGATTTTAGTTTCTGAAAAACTCTTTTTATCTGGAGCCCTGTGCTCAATATTGTAAACAAAACATCTTTCATCATCTTTCGTAGATTAGTAATTTCAAATGATTGTTTATTTTGTACTGTAGGTTATAACAGTTCTCCTGAGCAGACCCCACAGCCCCAGCAGACCCAACAACCACCACTCCCACCAGTCTCTACAAGTCAGCCATTCTCAGAGAAAAGCTGTAAGTATAAAATGCTCACTTGTCTTTATATTGTCTGCCATAACCAATTGCCCCATAAATATGCTTTTTTACTTTCTGCCTGCTTTAAGCTTTCATCTGCTAGAATATAGCAAATATTTCTTATGATACATATTCATGGCTGTATAAATTGGCACACTTTTCTTCAACCGAGGAATAAATTAAATGCATAAAAATGAGTAAGTAGGTTGAATGTGTTGATGGAATCAAATTTTAAATCCATTTTATATTAAAGTAAGTTATGAATAACAAAACATACATTTGTATTAAGACAGGTGACAGCTTAATGCAGGTCAAAAACTATGTAGAAAGCTCTTTCATAATAGCTATTACCCTGCATTAAGTTACCACCAGTCCTGTCTTAAGAACATATTGTGCATCCTCATAAAACAGCTGTATAGCAAGGAGAATATAATTTATTTACCATATGTTTGAACAGAAAATTTCGGATTAAAAATTTCACAGAATTTAGTTTTTTAGTTGGTTCACTATAAATGAAAAAAATGTTGAGAATAAAAATAATAATCCTTATTTCTTCATTACAGGTACATTTCAAATCTCAGACTCAATACAAGCATTGAGTGACGTATCACCAGGGTTTGAGGATAATTCAGACTACCAGAGCTTAGAGAGTATTCACCATCCTTACTACGGTGACCACTCTCCCACTGAGTTCTATCCCATGATTCCAGAACAGAAATATAGACCACCACCCATGAAGGCTAATATGTGTAGAAGTAAGTCTGCTAACCATTTACCACATAGCACGTTTGTAGTTTTCAAGACAGTTACTTGCTAACAACAGATTGAAAGTAAAATATATATTTATGTTTACCTGCTTTAAGCTTCCATCTGTTCTCTCACCTCTCACTTATCCGGTAGTCTGGAGGACCATTGGGGCACTGCAGATGACATGGCAACTGTTAGGATATAGAAAATATACTATTTCTTTGATGCATATTCATGAATGTATCATAAAATGGAACTGTTGTCTTCAATGGCGGAATAAAGGGTGTATGCTTTACTTTCAGCCTGCTTAAGATACCATCTGTTAGAATAGAGAAAATATTTCTTATGATACAGTACATATTTCATGACTGTATGAATTGGATCTATTTTATTCTGTGGAGGAATAAATTAAAGGCGTAAAAAATTGTATTAATGGGGTCATGGGTTATTATATCGATTGTTTAACCTATCATCTAATACGCATCTCTTATAATGTTGTTGTTGTTCTGTTTTAGATCAATACTTGCCACAGGAGGCCCACTCACAGCCACAGACTGAAAGCTACTTTGACCAACAGCATCAATTCCAAATGGTTCCCAACATCAAGAATGAGATGCCTTGGTCACAGCATGAGTATCCAGGTTGCCGTAGTGACCTGAGTGGTACCTGGTCTCCCACTGATCTCAGAACCAACATTTCCCGAGCAGGGTACCATATGCTACATGGTATGGGTGACAGTATGGGAAGTCAGGGGTCAGAAAATAAGCCAATGATACAGGCTGCAGCCTTAGCAGGATACTCTGGTATGTTAAAAAACTTTCATTCCTTTTTCAGCATCTACTCAGCTAGAGAATACTGTGTAAAAATTATATTTTTGAAGAAAAAGACAAAAAATATTTCTGCTTCTAATTGTTTCAGAAAAAAACAAAAAAAATCCTAACATTTTTGCACTCAAACTTCTGTTGGAATATGACTCTTTGGTTGGTGCCCAGCTTTTCTCAGAATGGCAGAAGCCTGGAACTAAACAAAGAGGTTGTGAAGGTTTTTCTTGTATTTCTAACCTAACAATTTGTTTAAAACGTTCAAAACTTTTCTTAAAATAGAAATTTAAACATTGTTGACTAAGAAAATACATGTATTGGCAATTTGCATCAAGTTTATTTTAAACCTTTAAATTATGATTTAATCCAAAAAGTCTTATCCATTTACCCCATAGTAGCATGTTTCTTGTTTTGAAGACAGAATTTCACTTAAAGCAGGTTGAAAGCAAAGCAGAATGCTCCTTCAGGAGCATTCTGCTTTACTTTCAGCCTGCTTTAAGATTCTGTCTGGAAAAAAATTGAAATGCTATTCATGATTCATTTCCAGAACTTTCTAGGTAAGAACTTCTTTTCTTAGTGTAGGAATAATTAAGAGGTGTTATAATGCATATTTATGGAATAATGGGTTAATTGAACTATTTCATGTCTGTTTACAGGGAGTGGACCCATTCAGTTGTGGCAATTCCTGTTGGAGCAACTAACAGACAAGTCCTGCCAGCATTTCATCAGTTGGACTGGAGACGGCTGGGAGTTCAAGCTCGCAGACCCTGATGAGGTCGCCAGAAGATGGGGAATACGTAAAAACAAGCCAAAAATGAACTATGAAAAGTTGAGCAGGGGACTCAGATACTATTATGATAAAAACATCATTCACAAGACAGCGGGCAAGCGATATGTGTACAGATTTGTATGTGATCTCCAGAGTTTGCTCGGCTACACGCCAGAAGAATTATGGGAAGCTTGTGACATCAAGCCTCAGAAAGACAAAGAGGACGAGTGAAGAGACAGAGCGAGGCTAGCTATATAGACTAGAAGCAATATTTTTAAGGGTTGCGGTTCAGACAGAGGGACGGAGAAGAGGAGTTGGAAAGCAGTGTACTGCTTAGATAGACATTGGAACAAGAGGCTTGTTCTTTCAGAAGACTTGATGGTCAAGTCACCTGAATGTGATGTACAAATGGGGGTAATGGTGAGAGGAGGAGAAAGGAGTGGAAACAAGTCAAGTTACCATGGCCACGCTTTTCTTCCTATCTGTTGACACACATTGATCATGATGTTTTAAATTTTAAAAGAGTTCTTCTCAATTTTAACTTCAGACTTTGTTTTCTGGACGCAGATATATGAACTAAAATGATAAAATAGCAAACAGTGCAGACCCTGATGAGATGCTGCAATTGCTGCATATCAGGGTCTACACTGTTAGCCTATGTAAAATGGACACTCATCTTTAAAGGGTCAAAGCACTAGTTAGAGAAAAATAGTAATAAGGTAGAGCAATTCACTTCATGCACTTATAATTCAGTAATGGCATTTTTTATTTCTTAGTTTTTTTATGCATTGAGTATAGATGGTTTTGTTCTTAGTTGCACATTGATAGTATTGTTAAAATTCTATGGTATCATTTGTCAGGGCTGCCATAAGTTGGTAATCAAAAGTCCTGAGATTTCCAAATTTTCTATTTTTCAAGTGCGATTACTTTAAGCAGGTTGAAAGTCAAGCAGAATGCGTCTTAAGGCGCATTCTGCTTTACTTCCAGCCTGCTTTCAGCTGTCATCTGCTTGGATAAATATTCCAAGATTTCGGAGTAATCCAGAGAAATGGCAGCCCTGATTTGTATTGAACTTGCATTGAAGTATCTAGCACATCATTCAAAGTTCTTTGCTTTCTGCACTTTTAGAATCGTGTAATGTAAATGGCTTTTTACTTTTACAAACCCTTTAATATATTTTTATAGGTGCTACCCATGGCGATTGTTCCATATATTTTTTATCATCAGCATTTTGAATTTACAATTTTTTTCATCATTACTAATCATTAGTGTTCCTGCATTTGATTGGATGAGAATTGAAATACAGCCGAACTTCGATATCTCGAACTCGGTTAAGTCGAATATACCCGTTTTTCAAAGTTAAAACGCGGCTAAGTCGCATTTTAACTTTGAAACAAGGGTTTGTTCATCTAAACCAAGCTTGAAATAAGGCAAATTCATGTTTCATAATATCGGATAAATCGAGTAAAGTGAGTTCGAGATATCGAAGTTCGACTATATACACTTATAATATCTAGGGTATACAAAATTAACAAAGATGATTTTGATAGTTTGCAATTAATTAAGCCCCATGGTTCCTCATATCTTATCTAGTTTTAAAACTTGAGTAGCCGGTGTTCTTTGATAAGTGATGTATTTCAAGATAACTGAAGACTTGGATTGGCAGCACCTTTGTACATTGTATGTTATAGGAATGAAGTATTAAGGTGAAATACTATATGGTCTGGGCAGATATTAATATGTACGGCTTACAAATCACATAAATTACAGTCATACTTATGTTAATTGACCACTCAAGCTGTCCGATCCACCACCCCAGCTTTTTTCCAGTGTTTAAAACAGGTACAGTCAGGACTCGATACAACGACATCCGTTACAACGGAATATTCACTTAACGACACAAATTCCGTGGGAACGAACCTGCATAAAGCTTTATATATGAGATTCAATATAACGACAAACTCGTTATTATGAAATATTTGTTGGGAACGAACTGTGTCGTTGTATCGAGTCCTGACTGTAGTTGCTTAAAGCAGGATGAAAGTAAAGCAGAAAGCTCCTGACGGAGCTTTCTGCTTTACTTTCAGCCTTCTTTAAGCATACACATATCAGGATTCAGAAACAATTTTCTGTAGCCCTAAACCAGAGCATGAAGATGAATCTGTATAAGGAATTAGTAAATACTCTAAAAGAGGCTTCTATAGGGATAAGGGTTAATAGGCAACTACATATATAATTGTTTCATGCAGGATAATTATATAGCAGTTAATTTAAGCTTGCTCGGACAAGTTTAAAAAAATAAGTGACTGCTTTAACCCTTAGCCTGCCACTCACGACTACAGCTCCATAGGCAAACAGCTTGGATCCCAATGAGACGCCGAGTAACTGGGCGTCTCATCCGGATCCAAGCTGTTTGACACTCGGGACAACATTTTCAGCAATTTTGAGCAACTTTGAAGCACTTTGAAACTTGAAGCAGACGAGAAATATAGCAGACGACAATTTATTTGGCGGGCTAAGGGTTAATGTGCATATGTACCTGCCTAATGCAGGGCAAAATGGGCTCTCTGCATTGGTTTAGTCCAACATGAATCAAACACTTTTCACTAAGATTCTCAATTCAGTTTCCTTTGAGTGGTTGTTTTACACAAGTTTGACTGTACTTTCTGTCAGAATTTGTTATGCAAGAGGGAAATTCTGTCGCAAAACAATACTTGTCAATAATGAGCCTTTCTTTATGTGTCAGATATAACTATTACTAAGTCGAAAATACGGTGTTCATGTGATATGTGGTATATATTTTAAATGTACATATTCCATACTTATTTGTACCAATACGTTAACTATATTCTATCATATTAAACTTACAGAACCCTGTCTGAGAATTATTACCATTTTCTAGTTCCTGTTACAGGGGAAAAGACGATATTCTTTCCAAATGAACGTGTTTACGCTAAAACTATTATTTCCCTTGCAACCAGTTTAGAGCCAGATCAGACACTGGGTAACCCTGCGTCTTATCAGGCTCCAAACTGCTTGCCTATCAGATTAAAATGGTTCACAAAGTGCCATATTCTGCGTTTTATTGCAATATGAAAGAATAACATCTTCTCGGCTGTTTTATTAATGCCAAGATGTAGATTATCCACAGAAATCCCCACTATAATGACCATTTAAAAATAAGGTTTGTTCATATTGTTTAAAGCCCATGGCTGGGTAAAGCAGGTATAGAGTAAAGCAGAAAGCTCCTGAAGATGATTTCTACTTTACTTTCTTCTGCTGTAGGCTTCTCTCGGTCTTTTAATCCTTTATGCTATAGTATGTTTCTAATTTGAGAATACTCATGACCACTTATAGCAGGTTGAAAGTAAAGCAGAATGCTCCTTAAGGAGTATTCTGCTTTACTTTCAATCTGCTTTAAGCTATTTAACTAGAACAATATTGGAAATAGAAATCAGGACTCCCAAATTGAGGACTACATTAGTTATTGTAGAAAATGTTTAAGGCATCAAAAGGTGTATTTATGGAGTAATGGGTTAACTCTTTCAATAATTCTATTTAAGTGGTCATAATAAGTGGGTTTTCCTGTACATCAGTTTTGATAAATTTGGATGTAGTAATTGCTACAATATTAAGAGTCAGAAAAGTATTAAATAGTCATGACAGTTTTGCAAACTAAACTGTATTGGTTATTTACTATGTATTTTATTAATGCAGTTTCCAATCACTGGAGAAAAACAAGATGGCTGGGTAATTATTAAGAAAGGTGGCAGCATAATGCAGATCAAAAGTAATGCAGAAAGCTCCTGTAGGAGCTTTCTGCATTACTTTTGTTCAGCATTAAGCAGGCACCTGCCTTCTGTAAGGCCCTAATTCTTTGAATAACAATTCAAGATTGGTTAGATTTTATTCTAGAAGTGTACATGGGTATTCTAGTTGGCATATTTTTGTACATTCTTGGCCTTTGTCCCTGGTATTTTTTTATGCCAGGGCTATATTTGTACCTTTTCAATATAGATTTGTGCCTTAATTTATATTTTAAGAAAGTGCTTTAACCCCTTTTTACAAGACTTTTTGTCAAACTTGTTGTTTTAGCAGAGGTCTGTAATATATCCAAAGACAAGACAGGGATATTATCTTGCTGTATGTTGACACAGTAGCTGCTCATTTATTGTTGTGGCAGATTAAAGCTTAATAGAAGTTGAGCAGAAACCTCCTACTGGAGCTTTCTGCTTTACTTTTATTATGCTTTATACAGCCACCTGCCTCAACCCTTTGAACCCTAGTCCCGCATATTGGCGTCTTTTGCAAACAGTGTACATTTAAATAGTACACTTGTCCTATGCAAACAGTGAAGACCCAGATCAGAGGGCTCCTAGGAGCCCTCTGATCAGGGTCTTCACTGTTTGTGATAATGCCAAACATAGACAAAAACAACCCTTTAAAGTCAGAAATGGACTAGACTAAAATGGCAACTGGAATTGTCCATTTGAAGCTTCAGGGAGGAAAGAGTTAAACACGATAAACCAGTTTTCTTGGAAATGTTAGTAGTAATTGCAAGTTTTTTAACTTTAATTTAGTTTGTAGATTGATCAGGTTTCAAACTGTTAAAAATATGTGAAGCCTTTTTCCAAAGAGATAAGAAAAAAAATTAGGTAAATTTTGACATAGCATGAATTAACGGAGACACTGATTCTGGAAATATTTTTTGCAGGATTTTTTAACGGAAGAAAAAAAGATGCTTTTCAGACTTCGATAGTGTTCATGAAATTTTCAGATAAACTGGTGGTTAGGAAGATAAAACAGATCTAATTATGATCATTATCAATGATTTTAATTTGTAGCCAAAATATCTACACAATTTTCAGATCTTCATCAAAGGGAGGTAATAAGAGATGTTATCAGTGTAATCTGCCATTAGGTAATAAAATCAGCAGTAAGAAAACATCTATGCAGATAATTCGAGGGTTTTTTCACCTGTTTGATTTGATTTAATTATTAGCTACTTTGTAAATCTTTGTAGAAATACAGTAAAACCTCTCTATTACAACCACTAAAAAGATTTAAAAGAAGGCTGATTGATTGACAGGTGACAGCTTAAAGCAAGGTAACAGTAAAACTGAAAGCTCCTAAAGGAGATTTCTGTTTTCCTGTCACCTTACTTTTTGCAATCATCTGTCGTAAAAACCTAATATTAACACAATTTAGTGGTCGTAATAGAGAGGTTTCACTGTACTAAGTGCCTATTAATTATTTTATGCAATGTGACTTGGGACATGAGAATCACATGGTTATATATGTGTACAGATATAGAGATACAAGTGTGATTTAAATCATGTGAAATTGTTTTATATGTTATTTCATCTGGTCATATTACAGTCAATCATGTAAGCGACCACTGATTGAAGTTGCATGGTGACATTTAAAGACAAGTGGTTGCTTAATGCAGGATAGAAAAAATGCACAAAGCCCCTCTAGGAGCTTTCTACATTATTCCTATCTTGCATTAAGCAACCAAATGTATTAAGATGTACACATGTGTCTTCTATTAAGTTATTATTACAATATTGGCTGTATTTGTTATATGTTCAACAATTTTCAGTTCTGACATACAGTGAGACATGTGCTCAGCAAAATTCAGTACTGAAATATCAATAACAAATATCTCTCTGATAAGTAGATTGCTTTATACCCGACCAAAGAAATGCAAAATTCCTTTATTTTCTATATTTTAATCAACTAAACATTTTTGTGTGCAGTTTTTATTCAAATTGAGATGTTTGCATTTTTGCCTATCAGTTTGGTTCCTGATTCAAACTGTATACACAGCAG
This sequence comes from Gari tellinella, assembly GCA_922989275.2. Classification (NCBI taxonomy): domain Eukaryota; kingdom Metazoa; phylum Mollusca; class Bivalvia; order Cardiida; family Psammobiidae; genus Gari; species Gari tellinella. Next base: position 73,803,712 of record OV277863.1, read on the forward strand.
CACATGTCGGGGAATAAGTTTTAGTTGCCGCCTCTCTCAAGGACTAGTCAAACAATTTGTTTTGAATGAAAGCTCAGTATAGACTTGATATCAGAAATGTATGAAAAACACTATATTCAAGATGAAAGAATATAACCCATATGTATTAGCAATAAGTGTAAGCAAAGGACGAATAATTAATGCAAGTTATTACTGCATGAATATTATATCTAGTGCTGATAGGGCGTCATTGTCCCTGGTATATTTATCTAACTTTATTTCAGCGAAAAAACAGTGTATATAATTATAAATAGTTAGAGAAAGTTTATTACACAAGTGTTCTTCAAAGCTCCGCTAGACTTACTAACAGCTCCATTGGTAAATAGTGAAATTATAACTGATTCTATTGGTAAAAACATAATATTTATGTATTACAAACTTGTGGTTTAGCAGCCGTTTTTGAAAGAAGCAATGATATTTCTAAAGACATCTTACTGCAGGACAAATGTTAATCTATCTGCAGTAACCTACTCATCTCAGAAATTGCAAATGATTAATACCAGTTTCAAAGTAAGTGTAATCTATTTTTGACTGTTTAGAGTAAAACTTGACTTAACAATATGTTTCAAAACTTGCAAACAGAGCAGACCCTGATCAGAGGGCTCATTTAGGATCCCTCTGATCTGGGTCTCTACTTTTTGTGTGGTACAAGTGTACTCTTCACAGGTACACTGTTTTAAAATGATTAGTATACTCATCCCTAGGGTTTAACGGGTTCAGATATCCCCAAGCTTCTTCAAAGAACGGCTACTTATTACATGGTTAACTGTACTCTCATTTCTTTATGCAAATGTATATAACAGGTTTTCTATCATTGGTTTAGTAACGATGAAATGATAGTAAATTGATTTTTATACTAATCCTGAAATATAGTCAAACCATCAGTTTATCATCAACTCGGGAAAGCAATGACTTCACTGTACAGTCAAACTTTGATATCTTCAACTCACTTAACTAGAATTTTTATGTTTAACTACAGTTCAATATCATTCTTTTGGCCTTGCCTAAGTGGAACAAACCCTTTTTCAAAATTAAAATGTGGCTTAGCCATGTATTAACGTTGAAATATGGGTATGATCGACATCAGCGAGTTTGAGAGTTCAAAGTTTGACTGTATTAGATTGATGGCAGAAGCTTCTTTTGTCTGTTATACAATGAAAAAGGTAATTTTTTGAGCGGATGATATAGTGGTATTTGACTGTTAGATGAAAATCTTTTCTTCTTTTTTTTTAATATTTTTGTTAATTGTGTTCAGAGCCTAACCGGCCATCACTCATGAGTTTTAATTTGTTGTTTTTGTTGAAATCATGACTCAAAAAAACAATGTGTTCATATATAAGCAATCTCACGCATATGTTTATACTTGTTTCTCTGATAAACTTGCCATGTTATGAGAGTCTAAAATTTTGAAATAAAATTTATGATACAGTTGATATTTGAAGATAAGTCATTTATATACTGAACCCCACATAAGTGCGAGTTAACCCATTACCTCATAGCCTGTTTCTAGTATTGAAGATAGATGACCACCTAAAGCAGGCTGAAAGTAAAGTAGAATGTGCCTTAAGGCACATTCTGCTTTACTTTCAGTCTGCTTTAATTTACCATCTGCTAAATATATAGAAAAACGTTTCTTTTAATACATATTCAGGACTGTATAAATTGGAACTATTTTCTTCTGAGGAGGAATAAATAAAATGTGTTAAAATGTGTATCTATGAAGTAATGGGTTAACTCTTTGCATGCTAACGGTGAAACCATGATAACCTTTGCAAACAGTGTGGATCTGATGTGACGCAGCGTAATGTGGAGTCTCATCTGGATCCAAACTGTGGGCACACTACCCCTGTTTTGAAAAAAAAAATGACTTCATGAAAATGCTATATTTAGAACAGTAGCAGATGACAATTGTTGCAGACGCAAAAATTACCCAGCATGCAATGAGTTAACAAATCTCCAACATTTTCTTTTTTTCACCACTTATCCCTGCATTGTGAGTACCTCAGTCGATATTGTATTAAATCATTCAACACCAAGCAACGCTTGTGGGATATTATGTTCCCTTGTGGATCTTTTTAGTTTACCAAAACATAAACCAGTCTACTTGGAATTCTGAGTATCTTAATAAATACTGCTCAAAATTAGCAAACAGTGAAGACCATGATCAGAGGGCTCCTATATAGAGCGTGTTCACCTGAGATCCTTGAGTCGACCCGAGTTCCTCAGGTTACAGGTGAACAAACCGCGTTCATACTCAAATGATGTCATATGACCTCTGAACCAAACTCTAGGCTAACCCAGTCCCTGCTCAGCGTTAGTAGAGTTTCAAAATGGCGTCCGAAAATGACAACACAAAATCCCAATAGTAAAAAGCTAAATACCGTATAATTTACGCATAATAAGAGTGTTTTAATGAACAGTCCTGTAACCGTGCTATAAGGTAACAAATATTTAGCCTAGGGTTTCATTGTTCGACATTATAATCATAAAATTGCCATTATTGGACCGGGTTGGCGTGGTTCCCATTTTGTTATAGGCCGTAATTTGACCCATTACTTACTCGTCTGAAGGGTTTGTCGTTCTGCTGAAAGATGCGTGTGTATTCAGAATTTAGCGCCATTTTACGTCATTTGATAAACTCTACTGGACTTGCGAGTCCCAGGTGAACACTCTCATAGGAGCCCTCTGACCAGGGTCTACACAGGTTACAAATGTAATGAACATATTTTAAACAGGCCCATGGTGTTGAACGAGTTAACCCTTTATCCCTAGCCTAGTTTTCTAGTTTTGTAAACTGAGCATTTCAAGCAAGTTGAAAGTAAAGCAGAATGCGCCTTAAGGAACATTCTGCTTTACTTTCAACCTTCTTTAAGATACCATCTGCTAAGCTATAGAAACTGTTTCTTATTGAACTTTTAATGACTATTTTCATCAAGTGTAACCATTTTCTTTAGTGGAAGAATAAATTGAAGGCGTATTTATGGAGTAGTGGGTTAAATGACCAGTACTGTTGCATGTAGGTCTGTAAAGACAGGTGACTGCAGATTACAGGATAAAAATAATGCAGAAAGCTTCCACTGGAAATTCCAGCATTATTTTGTCTTGCATTAAGCAAGCACCTGTATTAAATATTACACATGGATCTTCTAATGAATGGTTGCTGAATACAAGATGGACTGTTATAATAATCATCTCCTGGAGACCATGCTGGGTAATTTCTAGCTAGCCGGACTGTGTCCAAGAGCTAATGTTGTCACCGGGTAGTTGGCGTTGCGGTTCCTGTTTAAGGGCCTCCGTGGTATAGCCACTGTGAGTAACTATCACCAAGCTCCTCACCACTGTGGTTATAAATCCTGGTATGGGCAATTGGGCATGCAGAATTTTCATGTGGGGAAGCCTTCCAGCTGGCATGCGGAAGGTCTGTGGTTCTACCAATTGCCGATTTGTGCCTGAAACAGTGTATTAAGGGCTTCTGGGGTCGTCCTCCACCTGTAACTAGCTGGGCATCGCGATATCACTGAAATACTGTTAAAAGCGACGTAAAATCAAAAAAAAACAAGAGCACCGCAGTGCGGCAAAATACGCCCGTCACGGCCGGCGGGTGTCAAAGTCGTCCAGACTCAGGCCGACTGGAAAAAGTCGCCCGGAGTGTAGGCCCGACTATCGATCTCAAAAAGACTATGCTGTAGTATTGGGATAGCTCAAGTACTATTCCGATAGTATTGCGATAGTCAAGAAAAAAGTTCTGGGTTTTTTAAAAAATGCCCATTTTTGACAATAAAGGGGGCATAACTCTGCTAAAAATAGTCGCCAACGTCTGAAATTTAACAGGAACCAAAATTCACAGGTGCCTTCCCTGTATGATGAGAAAGCTAAATATGAAATTTGGTTACAATAGACAAAATGTAAGTAAAATTATTATCAGGAAACAATATATTGTTAAAAAAATTGTGTGAATGGGCATAACTCTGAAAATACAGAGTCAAACCAAAACCCGTAATATATATTAAGTCACTTCATTCATTGTATCACCATATCAAGTTTGAAATCAATTGAATCAAAAATAAAAAAGTTCTGTTTTTTTTTTAAAAATGCCCATTTTTGACAATAAAGGGGCATAACTCTACTAAAAATAGTCGCCAATGTCTGAAACGCAAACTCGTCCGAACTATTGTGGTATGGAATATTTGTAGGAAGTTTAATCAAAATCGGTCAATAAATGAAGGTGAGAGAGCGCTAAGAAGAAAAGTTAACGGACGAAGTGTGGCTTATTTTAAATTTTAAGGATGTAAAGGGGCATAACTCATAGAAAAATAATTTAACACGAACCAAAATTCACAGGTGCCTTCCCTGCATGATGAGAAAGATAAATATGAAATTTGGTTACAATAGACAAAATGTAAGTAAAATTATTATCAGGAAACAATATATTGTTAAAAAAATTGTGTAACGGGGCATAACTCTGAAAATAAGACGTCAAACCAAAAACCCGTAATATATGTTAAATAACTTCATTCATTGTATCACCATATCAAATTTGAAATAAATTGAATAATTAAAAAAAAAGTTCTGGTTTTTTTTTAAAAATGCCCATTTTTGACAATAAAGGGGCATAACTCTGCTAAAAATAGCCGCCAACGTCTGAAACGGGAACCCGTCCGAGCTATTGTGGTATGGAATATTTGTAGGAAGTTTAATCAAAATTGGTAAATAAATGAAGGTGAGAGAGCGCTAAGAAGAAAAGTTAACGGACGAAGTGTGGCTTATTTTAAATTTTAAGGATGTAAAGGGGCATAACTCATAGAAAAATAATTTAACAGGAACCAAAATTCACAGGTGCCTTCCCTGCATGATGAGAAAGATAAATATGAAATTTGGTTACAATAGACAAAATGTAAGTAAAATTATTATCAGGAAACAATATATTGTTAAAAAAATTGTGTAAAGGGGCATAACTCTGAAAATAAGACGTCAAACCAAAAACCCGTAATATATATTAAGTAACTTCATTCATTGTATCACCATATCAAATTTGAAATAAATTGAATAATTAAAAAAAAAGTTCTGTTTTTTTTAAAAAATGCCCATTTTTGACAATAAAGGGGCATAACTCTGCTAAAAGTAGCCGCCAACATCTGAAACGCGAACTCGTCCGAGCTATTGTGGTATGGAATATTTGTAGGAAGTTTAATCAAAATCGGTAAATAAATGAAGGTGAGAGAGCGCTAACAAGAAAAGTTAACGGACGGACGTACGGACGGACGTACAGCGCTGGGTATACCATAATACGACCGTCGATGACGGGCGTATAAAAACCTGTTCCTATTCGCGTAAGAAGTTTCAAGAACATACTTATAACTACTATGTCCCTTGAGGTATTGCTTTCATATTTGGTATGTGTGTGTATATGGCCAAGACCGTTCCATGCACACCATTGACCTTGAACTTAGGGCCCACTTTTAGGTTTCAAAATCTGCATTTAGGTTTCGAAAAATGCTTATAACTCCCATGTCCCTTGAGATATTGCTTTTATACGGAAAAAAGGCTTGCCTTTTTTCCGTATAAAAGCAAAATCTCAAGGGACATGGCTTGCCTTTTTTCCGTTCTTAAGTAATGCATGATCAAATCAAAGGTATTCCAATTCTATTCAATCACTGACAGACTTTAAAAAGTGTTTGATTTGCGCGTGAATAATTTCCTCAAAACTAGGCAACTACAAAACACGGGGGCTGACATCTTGGATGATGACGTCACGGCTTTTACGAAGAGTTGTGCGTGATGTTTAGGAATTCCAGATTTCGGTGCTATTTTTAAACCATTTTAAGCATGAACAACCCACAACACTCACTTGTAATGATTTCCTCCAAAGGACAAAGCTTCAAACAGTTCAATTCATTCCCTTAAACGCTTAAATGAACGTTATTTGCAAAAAGCTACTTCTCAATCGAACCGATAAAAATAACGGATTATCAATACGTCATCAATATAAATAATGACGTAATTATAATATTGGTGGTCATATGACTTCCAAAAATAGTTTCAGATTTCATGGATTGCATGTAGGTGTACATAGGAGTTTTAACTTACACACACGGCTGGGTGCTTATAGATCCATTTGATTATTTGGTTTAACATCATATAGATCTTGTCCAAAACAGTTTAGGTAGAACTATATAATAAAAGTTCGAGTCGGTTGTGCAATCCAGATCTCAGTCATGAGAGGCGTAGCCTTGAGTGTGATCTGGAATACACAACGAACTGATACAAGAGCGCTGATCACACACTGGTGATATATCTATTCCGTTTTCATTAGTACAATTTTCCTTTTTTCCGTCCATAGGCAAAGCCTAAATACATATTATCTGATATGCATGTGTATATGGACAAGACCTTACACAAGCAGTTTCTCCCAGTAACCTTGACCTTGAAGTCAGGGCCCGTCTTTAGGTTTCAAAATCTGCATTTAGGCTTCTCAAAATGCCTATAACTTAAATGTCCCTTGAGGTATTGCTTTAATATTATGTATATGTGTGTATAAGGGCAAGACCTTTCCATGCACACAAAAAGTTTTACCCCTGTGTGACCGTGACCTTAAACTTAAAGCCTGCGTTTAGGTTTTGTTTCTCAAAATGCCTTTTAACTCCTATGTTCATCGAGATTTTCCTTTTATATATGGCATGAATCCGTATATGAACAATTCCTTTTCATGCATACAAAATTTTTCAGCCCAGTGACCCTGACCTTGAACTAAGGGCCAGCGTTAAGATTTCGAATTCGCATTTCGGTTTCGAAAAATGCTTATAACTTCCATGTCCCTTGAGATATTGCTGTCATATTTGGTATGCATGTGTATATTGACAAGACCTTACCATGCACTTACATAGTTTTACCCCAGTGACCTTGAAGTTAGGGCCCATATTTATGTTTGAAAATCTGCAATTAGGTTTTTCAAAATGCTTATGACTCCTTTGTCTATTGAGATATTCCTTTCATATTGGATATGTATACGAGGGAACAGTAAAAAGTTTTGTTCATCGCACGATAAAAAGTTGTAAACGCACGGAATAATCGTGCCTTTTTACTATTCATGGGGTGCAGTTCTTTATCTACACGTTGATATCAAAATCATGAATATGCAACAAGTACAATTAAGCTACATAAAATTGGGATTTAAAATTTAAAGGTTATGTTGGCTGTATTTGTCGATATTATCGGTCCTATAGTTCAGTTTTCTGTTCCTAAGGGGCGCACAGTTACAGGAACATTGTACAAACATAAATTACTGAGAACGTTTTAAATAAATACCTTGAAAAACGTTGACCAAAGACAATACTAATAAGGAGTTCGTTTACTTCGTGATGATGCTCCAGCACATACCGCTAAGGTTGTAATTGATTTTTTGAAATCGTAAAAAGGGACAGTGCTTCCCCATCCACCTTATTCACCAGATATTGCACCTGCAGATATTTTCCAGTTACCAAAACTGAAAATGATGTTGTATGGAAGAAAATATGGCAGTCGCAACTGGGTTACCTCACCTGTTTACCAGTGTTTGAAACGTATCCCAAAAGAGGACTACGAAAATGCTTTTCGGAAGTGGCTGAAAAGGTTGAAGTTATGTGGTTCTCACAATGGAGAGTACTTTGATGTAAATAAAAAGAAATAATTTCAATATTGCTTTCAGATTAGATTTTATTGGCCCTTGGACAAAACATTTTACGGTTCCCTCGTATGGACATGACCTTTCCTTGCATGCAAAAAGTTTGACCCCAGTGAACTTAGGGCCCATGTTTAGGTTTAGAAATCTGTGTTTAGGTTTCAAAAAATACTTATGATTCCTATGTCCATTGAGGTATAAATTTCATATTTGGTTTGCATATGTATATGGACAAGACCTTTCCATGCACACATAAAGATTGACCTCTGTGACCTTGACCTCCAAGTCTGCTTTTAAGTTTCTAAATGTGCAAAGGCGAGCTTTGTCTTTCTGACAACTCTCGTTTTGTCTGCAACAATTGTAGTCTGCTACTGTTCAAAAAAATATATTTTTCAAAACCGGGTAAGAGTGTCAAAAAGTTTTGATCCTGATCAGGTGCCCCGTTTCATAAAACTTTGTACGACAAAAACGGTCGTAAGTCTAAACTTTAAAATACATTTAATTTCTGATTTCTGTATCTAATCCTGTCTTGTGACATCTCTTTGGAGATGTCACAAGACAGGATTAGATGGACAAATAAATATAAATTAAGACTTAAAATCTGAATAACGACAACATTTATTGTACGAATTTTTATGAAACGGGCCCCTAGCTGGATCCTAACTGTTTGCAAAGGTAAATATGGTTTCGCTGCTAGCATGCTAAGAGCTAATGAACAGTTTTTAGCTGAGATGGTAAAACCATGTTAGCTATTGCCATTTCTCTTTATCTATTGTCCGTCGTACGGCATGCGCTAAACTAAAGTCAAATTCTTCTTGATCAATTTTGTTGAAACTTGGTAGAAATGAGTACTGTATAGTCGTGACCAACTAGTGGGTTTTTTTAAGTTAAAACAAAGTCCAATATTGCCACTAGTGCCATCATTGTAAACTCTATTTTTAGAATAAATGGAAATAGTGAATTATCTCAAAAAAAAAAAAGTGTTAATCTTTGTTTCTTATATAGATATATCGAAATTCAATATGGTTAAGATTTTCTTCTACACCCTTAACGAAGACTGCTTAAAGTAGTCTAAAACTTAAAGCTGCTTTACATTCAATCCTGTTTTGACTCTATAGTTTGAGATTAATGACAAAATGGAATGACTCTAAACAATCAGTTATTGCTTTGGATATCCAGTTTCAAAGGAAGTACTTGGGCAACCAAGTCAAATGACAACCAAAATTAATTAAAAACAAATTCATCAAAAAGAAGGTTGAATTTCTGAAGGCTTTCATAATCAAAAGTGAATTTGTTTAAAATGACTGAAAGAACTAGAGTCCAATTACCTACCTCGGTTTTAGACTGAAGTAAGAAATTTCCATAAAACATGTTCATGTACAACCTAACCTGTCTATTAACTTATGATCACTGAACAATAAAACAGAAAGCTCCTCCAGGAACGTTCTGCTTTACTCCCATCCTGTTTTAAGGTACCAACTACCTGAAACACAGACACTTTTACTTCTTTTAGTGTCCACAATAGGAGGATTTTACTGTACAGTCAAATATGTGATTAACAACCACTTAACCCTTTACCCCATAGCCGGTTTCTAGTTTTGAAAACATGTGACCACTTAAAGCAGGTTGAAAGTAAAGCAGAATGTGCCTGTAGGCACATTCTGCTTTACTTTTAACATGCTTTAAGCTATCTTCTGCTAGGATTTAGGAAACGTTTCTTATTGTACATTTTCATGACTGTATAAATTGGAACTATTTTCTTCAGTGGAAGAATAAATTAATGCGCTAAAAGGCGCTTCTATGTGAGAAGGGGAACATCGCATTGCTTCATTTACCCTATAAACTTCAAATGGACAATTCCAGGCTACAAATAAATCTAGTCAATTTTAGCATCTGACACAACATGTCAAGGTGGGCTATTGCTATCATCATGCGTCAGTTGTTAATTTTTTTAAAACAACATTTTTAAATTACAAGGCCAAATTTCATGAAACTACCCAATGATGGTATTTGGGTGATCCTCTGTCAAAAGAGCTCAATCTCTTGGATCCATGCTGAACCATCTCCAAAACCTATGATCAGATTAAAAATATTTTTGTGGGAATAATCATTACGTGACCCTCTACCAAATTAGCTAAAACTGCGAATATCTAAATATAAAAATAAAATAAAATGGGGCGGATCTGTTTTCCTCGTATAAAAAAAAGGTCGTTTGCAGTTTAAAAAAACACGATAATTTTCAAATATCTCCATAACAAGACAACGGAGACAAATGGAATTTTGCATATATTTATGATATACCTATACCAACTCTGACAAAAAAGAACATATTTTTGCTCTTCGTAATAAAAAAGTTTTATTCATAACTTCTATATAAAGTTTACACTTCAAAGGGACACTTTTCCGAAGGGTGATTTCAAGTTATTCAACAGCCTATCTTTCGCGACCCGGTAACGCCTCACCGTTAAGCCATCGCATACCATAGCAGTTTACAACTAACCGAACGAGGCCCTGACTGGGGTACGTTAAACGTATTAACCGACCATACTGTTATTTGCGAACATATTAGATCCTAATCGGACACCGGAGCCATTTCGTATATGAATTGGATCCGAACCATGTGCCACTCATACGAACTTTTTAGCAACAAAACGCAAAATAACTAAATGTGATAAATAGCAGAAGAGACATGTTCTTATCAGACCATCTACACAACTTACCTTTATCAAACTTTCAACAGAATGTTTCCAGAGCAGTTCGAAAACCTTTACTATTTTATCGTGAAACGTAACGTAAACGTTCCACAATACAACTCTAACATTGATACAGCTCCAGATAAGGGGAGTATTTACGAAATTAATATCTTTATTTCTGAGTGAAGCCCTATGATGTGACTACTCACTTGAACTGTCTTTTCTAGACGATTCTAATGAGTAGTCACACCATCGGATTTGGTGCTGAAATGGGTGAAAAAATGTTAGACTGGTTCAATTTTCTCTCTCTTATCTTCACGGTGAATAAACGTACACAGGATATAGACACCAAAGGGATTAGGAATTGAAAGCGAAAGTAGCGAGGTGAGTACTTTTATTACGTTTATCTCTAAAATCTTCTTACAAATAAAGTAAACATGAATTGCAAGATAGTCTGTAGACATATGTGACCACACTGATGCCATGAATATAAATAAATTCACCTGGAAGACTGAATAAAAAGCTTTAATCACTGGCCATAGTCGCATCTTCGTCAACGTTTGTCATTATTTTCGCTGTTTATACACGTTATACAAAAAAGTGAATCGACAGTTCGATTTATTTTTCAATTCAAAGTAATTGTGCAAAGTCTGCTTAAAATCAGACCAACAATAGCTGAGATAGTTGACGTCAAACCGATAGGACGTTGTACTGGGGATAGTATATTACTGTACCGGGGATAGCATTTCCAAAAATATTTCTGTACTGGGGATAGACGAATATAAAATATGAAACTAGGGCCACTTTTCGAGAAGTACGAAGTATTGCAATAATAGTCAGCGTGTATAAACAATACATACATCTTCATAGTCCATCAGATGTGTACAGTTAGGGACATCGAGCTAATGTTAGACTTCAGGCGCTGTCCCTCACAGTACACAGGCGTTAAGGGTCATCATTGAGAGGTGATATTTTGCTCTATGTTTCATTAAACCCAGACGGATTTTGTTGGGCATCAAATATCTCAAAAGGTAAGGCATTGTTAGCTCACCTGAGTAAAGGATGGCCCTGTGTCCGTCGTGCGTCGTGCGTCGACGTTAACAATTGCTTTAAATGATACCATCTCCTATACCTCTTGACAGATTTCAACCAAACTTTACAGGAATGTTCCTTGGGTCAAGCTTTTTGAAATTTTTTTCAAAGAATTAAAAACAATGTAGAACTTTGGTTACCATGGCAAGTTGGCAACCAAAGTGAAAAAATTCTTGTCTGAAACTACAAGGGCCAGAGCTTAGAAATTTGGCACATATCATCATCAACAAATCCTCTATCAAGTTTGTTCAAATTATGCCCCTGGGTCAAAATTGGCCCCGCCCCGGAGGTCACAGTTTTACATAGAGTTATGTAGTGAAATTTTCAAACAACTTCTTCTCTGAAACTAATATGGCCAGAGCTTTGATATTTGGCATGGTGACACTTCTAGATGTCCTATACGAATATTGTTCAAATGGTTCTGGTCGGTTCATATCTAGGTCGCAGGAGCTAAAAATAGATTGTTTTCAATGAAAACATAAAAAATCTTCTTGTCAAAAACTACAAGGATCAGAGCTTAAATATTTTGCACATAGCATCTTCTACAGGTCCTCTATCAAGTTTGTTCAAATTATGCCCCTGGGGTCAAACTTGGCCCCGCCCCAGGGTCACAGTTTTACATCGAGTTATATAGTGAACATTTCAAACGTCTTCTTCTCTGACACTAATATGGCCAGAGCTTTGATATTCGGTATGGTCACACTTCTGAATATCCTTTACTTATTTGTTCAAATGGTTCCGGTCTGTTGCATATCTAGGTCGGTTCATATCTAGGTCGCAGGAGCTAAAAATAGATTGTTTTCAATGAAAACATAAAAAATCTTCTTGTCAAAAACTACAAGGACCAGAGCTTAAATATTTGGCACATAGCATCTTCTACAGGTCCTCTATCCAGTTTGTTCAAATTATGCCCCTAGGGTCAGAATTGGCCCCGCCCCAGGGTCACAGTTTTACATCGAGTTATATAGTGAACATTTCAAACGTCTTCTTCTCTGACACTAATATGGCCAGAGCTTTGATATTCGGTATGGTCACACTTCTGAAAATCCTTTACTTATTTGTTCAAATGGTTCCGGTCTGTTGCATATCTAGGTCAAATAAGCTAAAAATATTGTTTTTCTATAAAAACTTAAAAAATCTTCTCGTAAAAAACTATAAGGGCCAGAGCTTAGATATTTGGCATATATCATCATCAACAGATCCTCTATCAAGTTTGTTCAAATTATGCCCCTTGGGGCAAAATTGGCCCAGCCCCGGGGGTCACAGTTTTACATAGAGTTGTATAGTGAACTTTTCAAACGTCTTCTTCGCTAAAACTAACATGGCATTTGCCTCAGCTTTGATATTCGACATGGTGACACTTCTAGATGTCCTTTACCTATTTTGTTCAAATGGTTCCAGTCTGTTGCATATATAGGTCACATGAGCTAAAAATAGATTTTTTCAATGGAAACTTAAAAAAATCTTCTTGTCTAAAACCCTAGTACCCTGATCTTAGATATTTGGCACATAGCATCATCTACAAGTCCTCTATCAAGATTATTCAAATTTAATTATGCCCCTCGGGTAAAAAATGACACTTCCTGGACATAAATCATTATCATAGCAAACAGCTTGGACTGTTATTACCTATAATTATACATACCCGCTTTTGTTGTACTCGGAGTACCTTGGACTCATTCGCTCAAAATTTACTTTGTCGTTGTAGATATCGGTAAATTTTAAACACGATTTGTTAGTGGGTTTCCAGTGTCTAATATAAGGAATTTTGATAAAAACTAAAAAATTTAATGGTCTAAGTTGCCGAGTGGGTATTGTCTGTTGTTATTATAATGGTGTCTTAGCGTACTGAAGGATTATCAATTATTGTACGTGATAAATTAGTATGGTAATTTTATTTTGCCGATTTTTTTTTCAGCTATCCGATGATTAAACCGCAGAATGACAGAAATGTCTACCCCGTAGAAAATACCAGCTATACGGTATATGTTTCTACTCGAACCGTAGTTTCGGAGCTTGAAGATCTTAATTGTTCTCTCAAAAGTATCTCTATTTAAAACAGTGTGGAGCCTAATCAGACTTGTTATGAAAATAGACGAAGAAATTACCCAAGGATAACTGACAGTAAATTTTGATGCAAATGGACCAGTAGTTTAGAAAAGATTTTTGGTTTTATCGCATATATAGGCAACAACATTGTTTTGTAAAATATAGCAGAGCCTTATATGCTAGCAATACAGATAGACCGATACAACCCCCCCCCCACACACACACACACACACACACACATACATTGAAGCAGCATCAACCAAAGATTAATTGACAACAATGTTCAATGAAACCGGTCTCAGAGAAGAAAATCGTTGGCAACACTCCTTGTAATCGTTTCGGCAAGTGCAAGTACTAAGAAAACTGTGCATTGTCAATGCTTAATAATGGCTGTTTTTATTGAAATAGAAGTAGTATGACGACATCTAGAAACTTAAAGGAGAACGGTGCAGATCCTGATCAAAATGCGGATGTGCAGGCTGCTCCGGATATGCACTGGTCGCAAAGGTAAAGTCTAATTTTGGCTCATACATATATAGATGAACACGTTGTATGTTTTTACCTTGAAAACCAGTGTTGTGTGAAGGGTTGCGCATTATTGGTATATGAGTAACTACTAAATAGCCGAGTCCAAATAGCAGGGATTCTTTCAAGAATGCTTTGATAAGTTATAGTTTACTCTGTTAAATACATTCGACATGTATTTCACCACAAACTATAGCATAAAGGTGTAAGAAGGGAAAATGATATGTCATAAATTTAGTGGCTTTGGACTTAACTTCCTAGAAAAATGAAGATTATCCATTATTTCGTATGCTGGAAACGTAACAGCATGTAGTTTGCCATAAAAATCAAACGCAATGTACCATAATACCTTTTACGACACAAAACAATAAGTTTTCGTGAGGCTATCCCCAGTACGGCCTTCCACTATACCCAGTACAATAAAAAACCGTTGGACACTATCCCCAGTACATTTGGCGGTCGCTATTATGTGTCGATATTTAAGCAGTTTTTGCATAGTTACATTTAAATGAAAAATAAACAGATCTGTCGATTCACTTTTTTGTTTAACGTGTATAAACAGCGAAAATAATGACAAATGTTGACGAAGATGCGACTATGGCCAGTGATTACAGCCTTTTTATTCAGTCTTCCAGTTCAATTTATTTATATTCCTGGCATCAGTGTGGTCACATACTATCTTGCAATTCATGTTTACTTTATTTGTAAGAAGATTTTAGAGATAAACGTAATAAAAGTACTCACCTCGCTACTTTCGCTTTCAATTCCTAATCACTTCGGTGTCTATATCCTGTGTACGTTTATTCACCGTGATCTTGAGCTCTGTAGTTATGTAGAAATGGTAGAGCTTCGGTTTTAAAAGTAACTGCAATTCTCTTTATTCCTGGTGAAGAGTTCGTGGATTTAGGCATAATAAAAATGTAATGGATTATGGGGCCTCACAATTAATTTTGTACAACTAAACAACCAATATCAGCACGGGATTCACATTTCAGACAGAAGCAACTTGCACGGGATTTTACCTGGGGATATTCTCCAATATAAACAAACGTGATCAAGGTAATAGCCAATAACACCCCACGAAATTGACCATTTTCAGCGACACAAAATTTATATAAAACAAAGAAGAAAAGTTTTTAGTTAGACTATAAAAAATTCTGAATTTCCTTGTCAGAGTTAGTATAGGTATATCATAAGTGTATGCAAAACTTCAACTAAATACGTCCACTAGTTTTAAAATTATCTAAGATTTATCGTGTTTTTTTGAACTGCAAACGACCTATATATCTTTGTAAAATACGCAGCAGTCGTCAACATTTTATTTCAAACGACATCTCTAAAATGACATGACCAAATGTCATTAAACTTTCAAAGGATGGTCCCCAGAGACCTTCCTACTTTGTCGCAGTTCAGGGGCTTAATTGTCAGAGGGAATATTGTCTATTTATTAGACCGAGATTATCCCCTCTGCCAAGAGCTAAAAGCAAGGCAGGTCGATGATTTTGATCCCATGCGCTGCTTAGCAACGAAGGGGATTATATATATATATATTTCTTTATTTCCTCCAAATTGAAGATTACAAGAACATAAATAAAGTATATACAGCATGTGACAAACAACAATCAATACAATATACATGAAAAATAAAATGAAATAGGTGTCAATCTAGTAGTATTTCTTTCCCAATAAACACGTTTACTCTAAAACTATTAAAACTATAATTTCCAGTGCAAACAGTTTGGAGACGGATCAGACGCCGGGTAACCCGGCGTTTGATCAGGTTTCAAACTGTTTGCCACTCAGAACAAAATGAATAATCAGATTTGTCAAAAAGTTGTTATTTTGTACATTTTAATGCAATGCGTTGCGTTTAAACGGGAAAGAATAACATTTTCTCTTTTGTATAAGCGTTATAACATAATGTTATAACATCATTAGAGAGCAATTCTCTTAATACATCATAAAACTCAAACTACTGATCCCACTAGCGAAACGAAACCTAGAGAACTTATTCGAGTCTATATGAAAATAACAGTTCTTACAACACATCACTGTACAGACACTCAAACGACAACGCTCTCTAGCAAAACAAAACGAAACCTAGAGAACATATCAGAGTATTGACTGTAGCAATGTTACATTATTCATATAGGCAATTTAATAAAGATTCTGCTGTTGTTATAGATTATGATTATAAAAGATGATGACAAAAGAGTTGAAAAAGAGTTTTGATCCTGGTAAGACGCCGAGTAACTCGGCGTCTGATCGGGATCTAAACCCTCTGACAAGTTTTACGATATTACTTAGTAACTGCACCTAAAGTTTTAATAATTCATTTGTGAAATAGATATTAGCCATTTGAGTGAAGTACAAAATGTGCATGTTTAAACACTATACATAACAGATCATCATAACACCGACCAGTCCTAAGAAACCCTTCAACAACTGGGTGATAAACACCTAGAATTGTATTAACATGTTCCTTTCTGTCTAGTGATCTAAAACTGTTGCAAACTTGTGATCCAAGATCTAAACTGACATAATTTGAAAACTTTGTTCTCATAGATGCAGTCATGGAGCAGTCGAGTATTAGATGATCTGCTAAGTTATAACCATCACAACTACCATCGCACTTGTAACAATTATCATCATATCGAACCAAATATGCTATCAATTGTGCGACAGATTTTACATAAATGAGCATTTTAGGAAATCTTTGAGAGAAAGTCCACAGGTTGCATAATTGGAAATTGCTGTGAATTGATCTGAACCTGTTGAACATATCAAGAGACGTACGGACATTCCATTCTAAGACATACGTATTCTTTATTGCTCTTTTTACTGTTTTATTCCAGCAATACTTATTAGGAAATGAACCTGTGGACATGAATGTCAACATAAAGTTATTCAAGCTATACTTGGTTAAAATATGATCAATATCAGGCATGAAGCCAATATGAACCTTATTCAATACAAATGAGCTCATTCTAACTAAAAACATAGACTTTATTGCACATTCGTCTTCTAGTCTGCAAAGCTGACCGAATAAACAAGTTTTCTACGCGCTATCTCTAATTCAAGTGGTAATTAAACAGTCAAGCATACTCATAACGCAGTCTGTACTAGGCCCTGTATATATTTTATACATAAGCGATGCGATGAGCACGCTCAATCGTTAGTAAATCGGTCTTGCTTAATTGTGGCCAGCATTCGCAACCGTACAATGCTTTCGGCAAAACTACTGCGTTATAAATACGCTTGCAACTGGTAAAATGACATTACCAAATGTCATTAAACTTTCAAAGGATGGTCCCCAGAGACCTTCCTACTTTGCCGCAGTTCAGGGGCTTAATTGTCATAGGGAATATTGTCTGTTTATTAGACCGAGATTATCCCCTCTGCCAAGAGCTAAAAGCAAGGTAGGTCGATGATTTTGATCCCATGCGCTGCTTAGCAACGAATGGGATTAGCCGAAACCATCTTCCTAAAATCATCCTCATCTCATCTGACCCCTCGTCATTCATCTGCGCTATACTGTATGACCTATTTTGTGTCGCAGTGCCGTAAACCCCAACTCATTCATACGTCCATTCAAAGGATGGTCTTTGGGTAATCTTCTGTCAAAAGAGCTACATGTACATAGTTTGGATTCATGCTGACGTCTGGTTACAATGAAAACCAAAAAACAAAAAAATTATTTAAACCTCTTCTCCAAAACCGATTGTCAGAATTCAAATAATTTCATGGAAATAATCATTAGGTGACCCATACCAAATTAGCTAAACCCATGACAATATATATCCTACATGTACATGTAAATAAAAAAAAAACATGACCGCCAATGTGTGATGCATATTTTCCTTTTATTGCTATAGTGAATTAAAACAGCTTATCTGAAACCCCTTTCAGATTTGAAAGTTATTTTACACAAATGATCAATAGGTGACCCTCTACAATATTTCTTAACACGATTTCCCTAGCTTAAAAAACATGACTGTCAACAATTGGTGGGGCAAGTTTGTCTTATATTGATGTATAGCAAAAACTTTAAAAGTAATATTTTAGTGACTAGTCAGAAACTACAAGTACTGGTCAGAAATGAAAACAACTTCACACAAATAATTCATGAGCGCCCCTTCTACCTAAATAATTTTTGTAGCTTCAAAAAACATGCCCGCAAGTGGATGGGGCAAGTGTATCTATACATATAGTAGTTTTTATAGTGAAAACTTAAAAAAAACCTTCTTGTCTGAAACGACAGGCCGGATTTGAAAATTATCTTACACATATGGTCCATGAGCAGCTGTCTTCCGGATTTAAAAAAATATTTTTCCCAAGCTTGAAAAACATGACGCCATTGGATGGGTAAGGTTTTCCTTATTACAGCTTCAGTGAACGCCAAATACAAAGTTACCATGGTCTACCAATACCATGTGAGCGATTCAGGGCCACTCTTCTGAATTTACTCTACATTGTTGCATAGGATACGCATACTCTGTTTGTAAATGATGCATATACATGTATACACATCACTAAGAGTTAATGCAGGACAACAGTAATTTACTTTACTATTTTACTGCTTTTCTGCATAAGCCCTTTACCCTACATTGCCTAGTACTTACATGTATTTGGAATACTTATAGAGCAGGTTGAAAGTCAAGCAGCATACTCCATTCTGCTTACTTTCAACCACTTTTAAGCTACCGTTTGAAACATTTCTGGAAATGCCAAATGTGTTCAATATTTCCTTGGTTGGGGACTACTTTCCGCGGTTTAGAAATAATCAGAGACGTAAAAAGGGCATCTTTTCTAATGGCTGCTAACCACTGCATGGTTTGACTGTATATTAGGTCAGTCACACTCGTTATCTAGATCGTAAGACACTCATTAATGCAATGATATGCGTAATGGAAAAAGCAAATTTTGACAAAAAAAATCGTAAGCAAGAGATATAAGAATGAGATATCTTAATTATGCATAAAATACGTTTTGTGTATTGTATTACGTACGGTGGTATAGGAAACGCCGTTTATTGTTGGGTTGTCAAGTCACCTTTTACTGAAACTGATGCCGGACTTTTCTATCAGAGAACTGGTTGATAAAAAATTACGTTTTGTAACACCAAACAAGATTCGCTTACAAGATAACCCATGTCTTTTGAACAGTAGTTGTCACTTTTTGTTAACATGTCCCTGTTACATATTATGTTTTCAGTTTTAATGGAAGGTGGCTGCTTAAAGTAGGATGAAAGCAAAGCAGAAATACCCCGTTCTCAGCACCATCTGTTAAGACGTAGGACATATATTAAGTTTTCTTATGTTACTTTATCAGAACTGAAAACGCAAAAATCATCTCTTAGAGGAATCAGTCTACGAGGGAAAAATATAACTTGGATGATTTATATGAGTCCTTTAAGGGTGTTGCAAACCCATAAGCGAATTTTTCAAAGTATTAAACTTTTTTTCTATCATGGTTTTTTTTGGAAGAGCTGTTTATGATGAATGAAAAAATTAAAAAAAAATTATATGGTGGTGTCCTTTTTTTGAGCTACAGCGATTTGAAAAAGGTACATGTATGTCAAATTTGGACTTTTTTTCAAATTTTACCCATTCAGAGTACAAGCTTCAGTAAAATCTATTTAAAAAAAAACCATGGTAATTGGGGTTTTAATTATTTATTTCATGTCTATGGTGGTATTTGCACATATAGAAACCAACTTTAGACAAAGCAGGCACCAGGTTTGAACAATATTGATCCTTGAATATCAAAAATATGCTTTTTATAGGGCATGATTTTATTAGATTTTTCATTTTATGAAAAAAAGTAAAAAAATGAAAATGAAATAGTTCTAGTATTAAACTTTTTCTTATATTCTACCAGAAGAAAGCCAATGCTAAGGCAGTTCAAAATATGAAAAGAAATTGAAAGGTCAGTGTTGAAAATTTGGAGTTATTAAAGTAAAAAGAGTTATCTTACAAAATTTACAAAAAAGTACCATATCGATGATATTTATAGCTTCATAAATTTCACATTTGGTGCCTGTTTTTTTTAAGGTGGTTCGACAGCGGGCGGTCCGCATCTCGAGTTCCGGAAATGCTGATGACTTTCACCTGATCTTTGCGGCACGTGCTAATAGTAGAAAATTTACATAAAGAAAAGTTTGATCTACTTCAGTGTCTTCTCTGTTAGCGCATTTGGTACGGTGATTGACTAGCAAATCAAATGTTCTAGGTTCGATTCCCACTCGCATCAAAACTTTTTTTTTTAAATAAATTGTCCGATTTTATTGACTAGTCAATCCATAACGCAGTGATCAAAGGACCGGCTATGTTTAGTCACGTAATAATGAATAATATCAGATGCAAGTATAGTCAAGTGACAACTAAACATTGTGATGATTTATAGCCTATATGACAACTTAACACAGGAAAAAAGTAATGCTAAAAGATAGATCCTAAAGGAACTTTTATGCATTACTTTTGTTATGCATTAAGCAGTCACCTGCCTTTAAAGATATACAGGCTACCGTATTCAATGGTCCCTTATTACAGGTTTGACTTATGGTATTATTTAGACCTGACGGCATTTTAAAGTTGAACTCAAGGGAGGTTACTCGTTTTGTGCTAACATTTTGTCAGAATTTCTGGAAATCATGTATAAAACGTAAATTCCACTGTAGATTTTCATAAAAATTTTGTGACTAGTAGAACTAAGTAATATCTATTTAATAAGAGTGAAATTAGTGTATGTTAAACAGCTAGATTTTTTGTTATTTGAGATTTAGTGAATTTTTCAGAATTTGACTTTTTTTAAGTATTGATATTTCCAGAAATTATGTCATGAAATATTTTTGTTCGCACAACAGCTTTTAGTCTCTGTACAGTTTACTTGAATGTACAGAAATTATTGAGTTATATTAGTTTATAAAGAAAATATTCCCGTTTATTAAAAAAGGAGCTTTTCTCGACAAAATGTCCTGTCAGAAAAAACGGCACTGTATTTTATTTTTATATTAACGATGTTTCACCCCTGATATGGTATATTTCAATTAATCAAGATTTCAAAGATTTCTGACACAGAATAAGCAGACCCGCGAACCACCTCAATTCAGTTTTTGTATGAAGAAATACTTCCATAGATAGGAAATAAATAACACAAAACCAAATTATCATATTCGTTTTCATTTAAAATGGATTTTATTGAAGCGGGCTGTTTGAAAAGGACAAAATAAGAGAAAGTGTGTGGGGTAAATTTTACATGGCCGTAGAGCCAACTGTTGTTCACCAAAATGAAACTTTGAAACTTTGAAACTTTATTGAAACTTTATTGAAATATATCTGTATAAGGTCCACTACCGTGGACAGCATTAACATTTATACAAATAGAAAACATGCATATCAATAGAGAGGTCATTAGTTGGGAATACGCAAATTCATTTGAAATTTTTATAATTTATAATAAAGCCTAAATAAAAAGTATTTCTTATGAATAAACAGATGTTAACCAAAATGTGTTCCATATATAGTCATACATATCACCTGACAGTTTAGATCATGATCAGTTCCTAGGTAACTCGGCCTCTGATCGTGGTCTATGCTGGCTCGAGTTCACTCTTTCAATTTGTATATTGATGTGTCATAATAGAAGAAGAAGAAAGCATACAGGTATTTACCAAGCTCTACCTAATAGGATGAATAACAAAATAAATAAATAAATACTTCATTTTTGCCAACAGTAATGCTGGGGTACCCATATGATATGCTTCTCCAGCTAGACGAAATTTGGAGAAGAAATACAGGTACACACAGCAGTCTACTAGCTAAGAGTAGTATATGCGTTTACCAATTTCTCAATTTCTCCAACGAAACAAAATTTGGAGATACATGTAGATATTAGATACGAGTATATAAATAACTAAACCACTGGCACAAACATAAATACAAACTAAGAAACTTACTACATGTACAAATAAATACCCACATGTAAGACTGTACACTTTAGACACTTGTAAAGGGATAGAAAAGAGTAATAGAGAAATAGAGATAGAGAGAAAGAAAAAGAGAGGGAGAGAAAGAGAGAAGGAAAGATGAAGGAAAGAAAGAGAGAAGACAGACGGTCAGACTGACGGACAGACAGACAGACAGACATATATATATAGATAGAGAAAGTGCATCTAATGCCACATAGTTGAAAAGCTGACGTGAAGTGTACATTTTATTTTACTCCTATCTTGCTAGCTCGATGTTTACTTCAAACGTATCGTCTGTGTAAGATTTCAAAATAAGTTGTGTGCTTATTAAACTGAAATAATTAAAATTATGTGCCAAACAGTTTGGGCTCAGACCAGACCCCACGTTATTTGGCGTCTGATCTGGATCCAAACATTTTGCAAAAGTTATCTATGTCGCAACTAGCTTGATAGGGGTTTACAAATTAAATCAAAACAAGGTATACTATGTGTCATTACAATATAATAAACTGCAGTTAGGCGTCGTTCGGACACAGTCGGGTAGCAATTTTGTCCGTGCAGTTGTGTCGTAAGCCCCAATTATAACAGTTAAAAGCATGCAGTTCTCGCAATGATTACAAAAGGCAGAATATAGCCATTTGACCGTATGTGGAAATGGATGTACTCTGACGATCAGTAGGGAGGTTTAGCCGAAGTGAGTCCAAGGTAAGCAGCAATTAATTTAATAAAGGAGAGCTTCTCTTACATCTAGTTCCCCACGGACGAAACAGCGACAACGTTTTCAGGTATTATGGGTTCAGATGAGACGCCGAGTAAATCGACGACTCACTAGGATCCAAACTGCCGACCAGTTCGATCGCATGTGGCTAGCAGGCCAAAGGCAAATAACTCTTAACCTACCGATCCGCCCTCGGCAAATTACCATACTGTCAGTTTAGATTCAGATATGACGCCGATCTACTCTTCGTCATATCCGAAGTCACACTGATTGTAGATGGCCGTAAATTATTCTCACACAGTACATTTTGCACGCTTCAACCGTTATAATTGTTACAGCTTAGTTTAATGTATATCTAAGGGCTATAGAAGTATAAAATACATAGAATTACATCGTCGGGCATTTAGCAATATGGAAATAAAAATAAGTGTATGGTATCGCATATGCGCCATGTACACTTTTTCTATTTTTTCATTCATCTTAAATAGCTCTTCAATACAAAACCATCATAGAGTGTTTTCATATACTTTGAAAATTTCCCAAATTCATGACATTGATACACCCATAAGCCTTTCACTCTCAATGACGTCATAAAGCGCATTTGCAAACAGTTTTGATCCTCAGACGCCGCGTAACGCGGCGTCTTATCAGGATAAAAACTGTTTGCCACTTGTTTTGAAATTACGTCAGTAATACTGCCTTAAATCTAACTTTGAAACAATATTGCAGACAACAATATTGAAGCAGACGACAATATGGCGGTGAAGGGGTAAAAATCTCATGATCAATTTGATCATGAAAGGGTTAATCCTTCTCCTGTTATATTGATGCTTTTTGCAAACTGTATAATATCCAGACCAGAAGCTCATTTCGACTCTCTCTGGCATAAGTGGACTCTTTACTGGTGATTTTTTTTCTTATTTTATTAGACAATGTAATAGTTCAGATTACATATGTTCATAGTGGGTGGGGTTTATATTTGAATATTCAACAGGATAATGTATAACGTTTCTGCAGCCGCCGTAGAGCAAATGTGAGCCCACTTTAACCCTTTCACTCTAAATAACGCCTTAAATCGCGTTTGCAAACAGTTTAGCTCCAGATCAGACACCGCGTAACGCGGTGTCTGATCAGGACCCAAACTGTTTGACACTCTTATCGATATTTATTCAGCCTTACAACCTTAAATCTAACTTTGAAACGTGTCTTGCAGACACCACTACTGAAGCAGACGATAATGAGACGGTGAAGGGGTAAAAAAACTCACGAAAATGTTGGTAGTGAAAGGGTTAATGCAGATGGAGAAATCTGTCTATATTACATTTGTAATTGCATTTCTTCTATCATTGATTGGTCACTTAACACAAATATAACACAATTACAATGGTATTTGCAAATATTTTGGATCCAGATAAGACGCTTGAATCAATGTTTCTTTGGTATAAAAAGCAACTCTAAAATTAAATAAGCACTTATAAATAGTCAAAATGAGCTAGCATGTAATTGGAATCCATATTTTTTTATATAACTGTCCGCTTAAAGTTTTGGTGGTCAACGACTTATCGGTGATTGACTGTGTACGTGCCCTTTTTGTCTAGAATAGTTTGTCAGGAAGTAGCTAATGATCGTGCTATGAACCGACAAACGTATAATTCTATGTCATTGACTTCTTTAACTGTCTTACTATACCCTGAGCGCTCTGGTATTCGCAAACAGTTTGGACCCATATGAGACGTGTTGCAAACACGTGTAGCCCAATCCCTTGCATGTATATATGCGGAACTATAAACTTTAGCAGAAACAACAACAAATGACGAAGACCACTTTGTCATCCTACAATTAGTGTAGCTTTCCGTGGACACGGAAATGGCTTGTCAAGCCAGTCAAAGAAGAACTGTGTCTAAGACAGGTTGACTATACCAACTTTGACGATATGCTAATTGGAAACTTAGGCTGACCATTTGAAGTTTCAAAGTTCAATGACCTCCAACAGAGTTTTCACAAATGCCCGACCGTTCCTATTTCGCGAGCCTTTATGTAAGTTTATTATATAAGACTTTATGCTTCAAAATAAACAAATTTCAAGCGGGTAGATGAAACATACATTCCCCAGGCTTTATCTTACCCAAAAGTAACACTTGATTGTACATTTATAAGGGCACTGACTAAAACTCTTGTTATTGCAATGTATTTGAGATACACATGTTAGAAATGTAAGTATTGAAATCTATAGCGACGATATACAGTCGAACTTCGATATTTCGAACTCGGTTAAGTCGAACATACACGTATGCCGCGTTTTAACTTTAAAACACGGACCACGACCCGTATGTTCACATAAACCGAGCTTAAAATAAGGCAAATTCATGTTTCGAAATATCGGTTATTTCGAGTTAAGCGAGTTCGAGATATCGAATTCGACAGTACTCGTCATTGAACTCTTATAATTCATGCTGCATTGTCGTATGCTTCAAATATATCGTCTGCGAAAAATGTAAAAAATATATAATATTATATAATTTCTAATTTGAAGAAACAATGATTATGAGTGGAAACTAGTTTGGATCCAGATCATAGGCCACTTAACCCTTTCCTCCCTGAAACTCCAAATGGACAATTCTATAGTTTTCAATTTAGTCTAGTCCATTTTTGACTTTTTAGGGTTGAGTTTTACAATATATGTCAAAATGACAAACAGTGTATACCCTGATCAGATGGCTCCTTAAGGAGCCCTCTGATCAGGGTCTACACTGTTTGCATAGGACAAGTCTACTCCTGGCAGGTACTCTGTTTGCAAATGACGCATATATGCGTGACTAGGGTTCAAAGAGTTAACGAGGCGTCTGATCTGGATCCAAACCATTTGCAAATGTTAGACAATCGCGTTTAGCATGATAAAGGTTAAAACAGTGTACCTGTAAAGAGTACACATTTCCTAAGACCTATCTCGGAGGGCCTCTTTTTAGGGGCTTCACTGTTTGTTATTTTGCAATAAATTGTTATTCCCGTCGCAGACGGGTCTGTTTTGTATTTTGACCGCAACTCTATGAAACAATTTAACCAATCAGGAATGATCAGAAATCCTGGTCAATGACCACGTGCTTGAAATGCAGTACTCTTATCGGCCAATGGTCTAGACTGGCGTTCTGTTTTCACATCCATCTTGCGAGTTTAAACCTGGCAAAACAATGAGATGCAGTCTAAATTATTGCTGTGTTACTATGTCATCATTTCTAAATTTAGCGTGGATAAGCTCTAAATTTAGCATGTTTACGATGTTAAGTCAGAATCAGTGTATACACTTGTCTCTGGTTAAGTGAATACTGTACCCCACACAAAACCTTTAACCTGCGACGGAATATCTTTTTTAAAGATATTTCTTGTTTATCCCGCATATAGGCAATTAGTTGTACATGTATAAGAAAACTGTTTATGAACATTATATTTATTGATCGTGTAATCAGGTCGTTGACCGTACGGTCAGCGCTAAATGCACCTGATCAGAAGGGCTGCCATTTCTTCGAATTTTTCCGAAATATTCGGAGTTTTCTTTATTTCTCCGGATCTATCGATTGTTCCCAAAATTTTCGGATTTCTGCTCATACTTTTAAATTTTGGAATTTTATGCGGTTTTTAGACTGGCGACTTGTTGCCAGTCTTAAGTAACCATACTTCCAAACCAGTGCTCCAATCTGGCGAAGCAACCTTAACTATCTGAGATAAAGGCGCCATAGGTGTATCCACATACACATCGTTAAGGGCTGCGATAGTTTGTCTAAGATCCAGAACTTAAAATCTGATCAAACGTTTGGTTTTTATTAAGAAGATGATAAGCTTCGATCTAAGAAATTATGCGTAGCAATATTTAACTGAAACATACACTTGATACCGAGGAATTTAATAATAACTAGATAAATGGGGTTGTTAATCCGCCCCTGGTTATTTCTACACTTCAGGACATCGTGCGATCGCTGGTGTGTAATCTGGTCTAAATAGTGCAGTTGAAAATCCGTTTTAACATATAATTATTGAAGTGTTTTGCTAACATTTTCGCAATAATCCTTAAATATACAAAACGCTTCATATTATGACAGCGATTACGGCTGTATTGATAATATTCCGTGGAAATATTCACAGTGAGACTCAGGTTAACAGATGGCATAAAGTATTTTGTTTTCACGCTCAATATACAGTGAATCCCCTCTATATTAGGACCACAAAATTGTGTTATTTATTTGGTGTTTTAAAATGTTACGGCTTACAGCAAGTTGGCCTTTAAACAAACAGAAACACCTTTAGGGGCTCTTTGTTGTACTGTTAGCTTGCTTTAAACTGTCGCCTGAGTTGTTTACAATTAATCGGCTGTCTTTTTAGTAGTCGTAGTAAAGAGGTTTCATTGTACTCGGCTCGCATGATTCCGGGTCGTTTCGCCCCCAAACAATTTCGCAACCTAGACGTCTCGCGCCCAAACCAGTTCCACGCTGGTCGTTTCCAACCCTGTAGTCCAGCGGATAAGTGCCCAAAAGTGGAACAATCGTGCATTTTATGATAAAAGCATGAAACTTGGTACACTGGTACTAGACATTATGAGAAACATTTTAAAGATTGGAGGCATTCTGGAGCTGTACTGTGTCGACCATAGCGGCCATTTTAAAAATGGCCGCCAATTAGAACAGTTTTCTGCAGTCTAGTGGCAATGTGTCTTGGTTTATCATATTTCAACAGGGCTAAATCACTAAATGAAGCTGCAAGTATGATGACTTATTGCAGAAAGGCAATATAAGAATAGTTTTGATTTATATAAGGGTCACTTAAGGTAATTTAAATCCTCAATACACTCCCCCCGCTCCAAACAAAATTCAAAAAAATAAAAATAAATTCAAAACACAGAATGTGAAGTACAGTGGAGAACCCATTATTCTTTCCAAATAAAGGTGTTTATGCTTAAACATTATGTCTATTGCAAACAGTTTGGATCCAGATCAGATGGGTTTCCTGGTGACTGATCTGGCTCTCAACTGTTTGCCGCTCAAATATAAATAAATCGTCAGAATTTTAATAAAGTTGACATTTTCTACATTTCATTGCACTATTGAATTTGCATTTAACTTCCTTTAAATGAAAAGAATATCCTCTTCTACACTGTATGACAATTTTAAAAGCTTAATGACCTTCATACTATCAGGTGCATTTGGGGGATTTATTGTCTTCATTTGTGAGACATCCAATTTGGTGGCACAGTGGAGATGCGCTCACAACCACCGCATTTGCTAAGTCATGTACAGGGAATGTTTTCTTTCGCATATCTGCCTCTTCTTCTGCAGCATATATTACAACAGGGCAGTATGCTGAACCAGCAGGTGGCAGATTCACCTAAATTACTTCCAAATCGAACGAATCATTATTTAATGTTCAACCAAATTCTGCTGGATCTTGAAGTTGTGGTGCTTTCAGCAAACTCTGATCCCATACGAGACCAGGCTGGTACCCTATACTTATGAGATGATGATAGAGAGCATCCAGTGTGAGCGGTATATGTTCAGTACTCGTGCTTTTTGGGCGAACACCATCTGGTTGGCCATGTAAACATTGTTTCAGAGCTTTGATACATCACTACGACGTACCTTTTGTGACACACAATCTGATCAAGCTGTTTGTTTTCATATACCACCAAAACATGATGTAAGTGTTACTGTCACATACTCAAGTACTGTTAGAGCATGAACAGTAAGAAGCGAGCTTGTCACGTCCTGGAGTCTGTGCCATTGACTTAATGTCAAAGTAGTAGAACCATGTCTCCATTTCAAAGGTAACACACAGCTGCTTACCTCCGATCTTGTGAGCAAGACTGCTAGCACAACTTTTTCTGTGTCAACAGTTCTGAGTAAGATATTTTGCAACCTTATTTGGTCCAATCTGCGGCATGAAGCAACATCGTTGTATCCGTTTCCTTTTGTGTAGAAGGAAATAACGATTCAGCGTCAAGTGTCTCTCAACAACGCAGCTTCCCCATGAGTAATGACAACTATGCATGGAAATTGTTCTTCTATCACTTGTTCACTGAGGAGATTAAATAGTTATGTTTTATTACCGTCTTCCTGCAGGAATTGATGTCAGTTTCCGGGCAACCTTTTGTTTCCCTTGCTCCTAATGTGTGCGCCCTTTCCCCTCTTTTTACGCGTGTGTTGCTTTGGCAATTTCCGCAAATTAATGGTGACCAAGTCCATTCCAGATCCTATGCTATCAGATCCTATGCTATCAGCATCATCACTTCTGGTACCAGTGTTCTAGGCAGTGGAGAAGGTCTGATTTTTTGCTAATCTCATTTCACTAAATACACTACAATAACGTATATGGACTTCAGCAGCTCCTGGTTGCATGCTTTTCCCCACACTACAGTATCTACTCCTTCGACACTATCTTCAAATAAATTACCCTAAGCCTAATTCGAATCCACATCTAGGAGGTGAGAAGCTAATGTGCAAGTAACCTCGACCAAGTGCCCACCATGATCCCTTAAGGTAAAGGATGCCAAAGAAGCTTAGGGTAACACTCATAACTCACAGTCCCAAGCGAAAAAACAGGAAGTTGGCAATGTCATAAACATGAATCTTTGTGTAAACCTAAGGTTAGGTGCCCAGTAAGGGTAAGTATTCACTTATCGACATTATAGCAGCATGCTATTGATAAGACCTGCCTGGTTTATCCTCGTTGTGACATAAATGTGGTGTAGATGATGATTCCATCTTGACTAATCCAGTAATAAATTCAGTTGTTTCATGACTGTAAACTTTCCCTTACAAAAAGCTAAAAATTCCTTCAGGATGTTTGTCTGGAAGTGCCATCATGTACCGCTGATGTATGGATACTGCTTTGGCAAACTAGTAGATGAAGTGACCCAAAGCGTGAACAAAGCGTTGTTTAAAACAGTGCCTCAACTTACACTAGAAAGATGTCTTCATGGATAGCTCTGTTCTAGGTCAGCACAATTAACTTTGTCTCTAACAGGTGTGAGAAAATTAGGTGTTACTTGCCACTGGGGGTTGCTCTACTAGACTACTATTCCATACTCGCATGTCATAAATGAATCATGTGTAAATGGAACAATAAACTCAATTGTCCTTACTTTTCCATTATAAATGACTGAATCATCAAGGCCGTTTTGTGTCACTTAATCGTAAACTATATGACAACCAACTGTTATTTTCAGGAGCATTGTTTCTCAAGCATTATGGGCAATCCTACAAAACAGTGGTGATCTTGTGGTGCTCGATACGCGAATGGCGTTAGATGCAGCGGTAGTAAATTCACAGGATGAAACAGCTAGGTGAAAATCTATGCAACACATTCTTTAAGAATCGTCTGGTGGATCGCACTGCTGTAGTTGATGACCGGATACCAAAGAACAATTTTCCCTTGTTCAGATCTCGACCACAGAAGGAAAAACTACGCAGCAAGGAGCAGCTGAAGTCCATATATGTTATTGTAGTTTTTTTTCAATACAATATAATTGTACATGTATTGCTAGTCGAATATACAGCACTGACTCTTTGTTTTACAAGATGTAACCCCATGCTTTCCACCGTCACTCTCAGACTGCGGTGAAATGAGGTTGTGTAAAACGACAGACATTCTCCAAGGCCTAGAGCCATGGTACAAGAAAGTTATGCTGCTGATAGCATAGCATCTGGATAGGACATGGTCACCATTGATGGTGCGGAAATTGCCAACGCAATCAAGCCTTATACATCCATTCAATGAGTATGCTCTTGAATTCATGAACAACATACGGATACAATTGTCAGATTCTGTTTCCCGTGGTGATGTAGTTTTGATGTTAACAAATCTGAGTCTTAAAGCGAACAAACTTAAAAAAGGGAATTGGTGCACTAATTAGGATCGAGGAAAACAAAAGGTTGCCCGGAAACTGACATCAATTTGCACAGATCGCTCCGAACAAAGTTGCCAAAATATCTTACTTAGAACTGTTGACACAGAAAAAGTTGTGCTAGCAGTCTTGCTCACAAGATCGGGTTTATGCAGCTGTGTGTAACCTTTGGAGCTGCATGTGGTACATACCTTATATTTGGAATGTTTACTCAACTCAAGAAGTCCTTGAGCTCAGTACATCTTGGGTCATGTCGAACAAATGTCTAGAGTTAGGTCATGTCAAAGGTCAATGTCGAATAATTTGGTTGAACATTAAATAATGATTCGGTCGATTTGGAAGTAATTTAGGTGAATCTGCCACCTGCTGGTTTAGCATACTGCCCTGTTATCATATATGCTGCAGAAGAAGATACAAATATGCGAAAGAAAACATTCCCTGTACATGACTTAGCAAATGCGGTGGTTGTGAGGCATCTCCACTGTGCCACCAAATTGGGTGTCTCACAAATGAAGACAATAAATCCCCCAAATGCACCTGATAGTATGAAGGTCATTAAGCTTTTAAAATTGTCATACAGTGTAGAAGAGGATATTCTTTTCATTTAAAGGAAGTGAAATGCAAATTCAATAGTGCAATGAAATGTAGAAAATGTCAACTTTATTAAAATTCTGACGATTTATTTATATT
Organism: Gari tellinella; assembly: GCA_922989275.2. Classification (NCBI taxonomy): domain Eukaryota; kingdom Metazoa; phylum Mollusca; class Bivalvia; order Cardiida; family Psammobiidae; genus Gari; species Gari tellinella. The sequence goes on from OV277863.1 coordinate 73,835,032, forward strand.
TGAGCGGCAAACAGTTGAGAGCCAGATCAGTCACCAGGTAACCCGTCTGATCTAGATCCAAACTGTTTGCAATAGACATAATGTTTAAGCATAAACACCTTTATCGGAAACAATAATGGGTTCTCCACTGTACTTTAAATTCTGTGTTTTGAATTTATTATTATTATATTTTCTTTTTTTTGGAGCGGGGGGAGTGTATTGAGGATTTAAATTACCTTAAGTGACCCTTATATAAATCAAAACTATTCTTATATTGCCTTTCTGCAATCAGTCATCATACTTGCAGCTTCATTTAGTGATTTAGCCCTGTTGAAATATGATAAACCAAGACACATTGCCACTAGACTGCAGAAAACTGTTCTAATTGGTGGCCATTTTTAAAATGGCCGCTATGGTCGACACAGTACAGATCCAGAATGCCTCCAATCTTTAAAATGTTTCTCATAATGTCTAGTACCAGTGTACCAAGTTTCATGCTTTTATCATAAAATGCACGATACTTTCACATATCTGCTGGACTACTGGTAGTTTCGCCCCCAATATAAAATATGCACATAAGGTAATAAGGTAGTTTTTAAAATTGATGTAGGTTTAAATGTTACTTTAATCGGACGTTGATTAGATAAAAATTTGATAAGAGAAAGTACTATAGGACGTGAAAAGGATCATCGAGAATAAAAGCAGACATCAATTCTGTGCGAATGTGTGAAGTGTGCCGCCAAAGTTTTCTGCCTGTGATTGACACATGGCTAATTGTTTGATTGCATTAAAGGTGTTATTGTTTTGATCTTTGACCTGTTGTTGTACATAACAGTTAGTTACATTAACCACTTCACTGCCTTACCATAGGTGCATTGGGTATTGGCCAACAGTTTTGATTCTCATCAAACGCGTAACACAGCTTCTGATCAAGATCCAAACTTTAACTTATATCAAAAACACATAAAAGAAACTTTTTTTTGTTTACGTAGACACTGGATTAAAGCAGACGACATATTGGTAGTTAAGAGGATTAACTTAACGTATAGATCTGTTTCCAATCAGTATCCAGTGTAGTAGAAAGAATCGTCGCATAGCAAACTTTTTTTATTTTTAAAGTCGTCTGCATTTACTTCTCAACGTTCAGCTTTAAGTATCTTGACTGAAACTATGAGTATCAAGAAGTTTGTATTTTGATCAGAAGCCTGCATGCATGCGCAGCGTCTGAGTACCCAAACTGTTGGCAAATAACCTTTGTACTCGGGGTAATCCCGGTAAGGCAACAAATGAGATCATTCAAATGCAAATCTATTTCGCAGAGTTAACTTTTTGCTAAATTTGTCTAAAGTTATAATGACTTTTTTGTAAGAAGTGTCGAACAGTTGAATACCTGGTCAGACGCCACGAACTGGTTGCAAATAACATATACATAAGCATTAGTACATGATGAGTATACTCGTCGATAGGGTTGAGTGTGTTAAGCAATTACTATTTATATAATCCTATCCACAAACGGTGCAGATCCTGATCGGAGGATTCCTTTAGTAGCCCTCAGATTTCGCTCTTCACTGTTAGCATACGACAAGTGTACCTTCCATAGGTACCGTACGTGCTAGTAGATATCTTTACTGGTCAATATATACTGACACGAAAAAGAAACTGTGCACTTTTATATTGTGTGTAACTTTTTTGTTACTAAGTTTAGAATTATCAATTTTGGCATACTGAGTGATCAAAAAATTCTACACACATTGCACTAATTTACTAAATATTAAAACACCCGGATGTCATTCAAACGTACCAACAGCCAACATGCAATAGTATGCACGTGCAGCCTGTGCAACATGTTTACAAGTACAAATTTTCACTGACCGATATCTTAACTGATTATGCAATAATAAAATCACAGTACATTTTAATTAAACTCGTTAACAAGCTGCCACGACTTAAAGAAGACGAACGAATTCAGACACTTCAGCAGCTTTCAACCGACGTCAACGTCTCTGACGTCACTGGGCAGTTTAATTGCCACCAAAATACCATCATGACCTTTCGACATCGTAACGGTCACAATGGAAGCGTTAGAGACCAGTCAGGATCCAGCAAGCCAGCACGTCAGGGTAGATACATGACGTTGGCGAATTTACGTCACAAGACGTTACGCTAGGCCAATGCGTTCGGGAATTGTTGCATTAGTAAGTCAAAGACGAGGACATTACACATACCGATTTAAATCAATTTCATTTTTCAAAAATTTAGGAAACAATACCGATTTGCAACTTTTACTTTTAACCTCTACTTCATTCAAGCGTTAACAGTGCATTTATAATTACATGAATTTGATTAAAGAAGAAGGCATCGTGTAATACAAATTCTTACAAACATGTTGATAACACAATTGCCTATATTTATTTATAAAAAGATGGACATTTTAATTCCTAAACACATGCACAGTTTCTTTTTCGTGTCAGTATAGTTAAATGTGTTAAGCAAGTACGATACATGATTACATCCTCTAGGAACCCTCTGAATTGAATCTGCACGGCTAGCATACGACACTTATTGTACTTTTAATTCGTGCATTGTTAGTAGGTGACGAATATACTCGTCGATAGGGTTGAATTTGTTAAACAACTACGATATTAAATCGTATCCATAAACGGTGCAGATCCTGGTTGGAGGGCTGGGTCTCAGATTTGGGTCTCCGCCGTTAGCATATGACAAGTATACCGCTCATGGGTACAGTGTTAGTAGATAGCTATAGATCTACTAGTCGCGAGTAATTAAATATGTTAAAGCAATGATATTACATGATCATATCCATAAACGGCGCAGATCCTGTCCACAGGACTCTTTTAGGAGCCCTCTGATCAGGGTCTGCACTGTCAACATACGATAATTGTACTTTTAATACATATACTGTTAAGTAAATGACGAGTAAACTCGTCGATAGGGTTGACGGTGTTAAGATTTATTGATGATCCGATTGCGATCAGATGACGCTCCGATGGCGATCCGTTAGCGATCTGTAAGATCCGATAGCGACTTCATGGTCATTGGTCACCTCCCAAGTCATAAAAAATGTTGCGACCTTGTATGATCGGATTGCGCTTCGTTGGCGATCAAATGCGACTAAGGTGGGATCCAATGCGCTCTATTGGCGCTCCGATGGCGACCAATGCAATCTATGGTGCTCAAAAGAGATCCGATAGCGATGTCGACGACCGATGGAGATCCATTACCGGTCTGTTAGCGCTCTACTTGATCTAAATTGGGATATATCCTACGAAGACATGTTGCGCTTTGCCGCGCTCATTCGTTTTAGATTCGGCAGCAGATGTTTAGGCAAATAGCTATACACATAGCTGCTTTCTTTTTGACATGTATCCGCTTAATGCAGTAGTATCGTAATGTAGACAGTTCCTATAAGAGCTTTCTGCATTACGTTCGTACTGCCAAAAGTCTTTAGACATCTCTGGGTGTTTTTTTCTCCATTTAATAGCTACTATAGATGTTCTAATGCACACCAAAACCAATGTTGAACGCCATTATATTTACGCACTTTTCGGTACCATCATTGTGTATAACAGTTTGGATCCGGGTGAGACGTCGAGTTACATCATGCAATTTGGATCTATTGATAGAAAATATACTATCGGGTATTTTAAGATACAGAGAATCATTATCAGATCGCCACGGAGCGCAAAATATCTACTAATTTGCTTCGTTGGATCGTGATGGCGCTCCAGTTACGATCTTGGCGATCAGGTAGCGCTCCGATGGCGACTTAGGCGATCAATTAGCGATCTAATGGCGTTCCGGTCGGAGCGCCACGGATTTTTGTGCAGGGAGTAAACCGACGGCGACCTTGGCGATCATGGGGATCAGATAGCGATCCATTTGTGTAATATGTACACTCCTGGCCAAGTTCGATAAAGTTCTACCTATGACGCATAAGATGTCTAGATTATGCACATTGAATTACCAGAAATTAACAGTGGTTGCTCTCTAACTCCAATAGTTTTCATCCAATCTTTATAATTTTGTTGAAACAATTATTTAAATTTGATTTTAGATACTTGTACATGTACTTACGAACGAAACGTCACCCTTTATTACAAATTCACGGGCATAGTTATTACAATTGTTTCACAGACAAATGGTTATGAGTATATTGCTATATTTGAACCATCATTGTTTATCATTGCCTCCTTTATTATTCATATTAGGTGTAAAGATGCATAAGTGTTTTTACTAAGTTCACTTTCATTCAAATGATTCCTCATAGAAATTTCATGCTATTAATTTATCCTGATAAAGAGCCATAAACAAGTGTTTGACAGCAAGTGAAATAAAACCAAAACAGAAAGCCCATGGATGTTTCTGTTTTACTTTCGTCTTACTTTAAGTTTCCACTTGTCTTCAAAATTGTCTTTTTAGCAACCACCAGCATAAACGTAGCTTAACATTGAACTAATCATACTTGTCAGAGACGTATACATATAGTTTTACCACTGTACACAACATAGAATTGTACAGCTGAACGCAAATGCTTTCTCTTAGTACGTCGACAGTCTTGAAGCGCCTTCAGCGCTTTGATTACTTATATTGGTGTATAACAATTCAGATCTAGATCAGACGCCGCGTGATGCGGCGTCTAATCTGGTTCCAAACTGTTTGCATAATTATATTTGTGTTATAAGTACTGTAAAACTATTTTTACACTACTATTATACAGCCTGGCAGTGAAATGGTTAAAGGTATGATTCCTAAAATCGCGCTTGAGAATTTGGAAATCTTACGACCAACTTATGGTAAAGCCCTTGATCAGCACCCAGACAGTTTTAGACTATTTGTACCTTGGTGAGACCTACATAATCGTTTCCGATTTACGTCCGTTTAACAAGAAGATCATGTCATGGTGGATTTCGATCTAAGACTGAAGAGACTCGGACGTGCGACTACGTGTACTTTGAAACAAGACGAGAAGCTTAACACATTTACCGAAATATATGCCCTTTTACGTCTTTAGTTTATTCATCCGCTGAAGAAAATAGCTCCATTTTATACAGTCATGAATATGCACCATAAGAAATATTATCAGATTGTAGCTTAAACGGAACACGCCTTTTAAAGAGACTGAACAACAAATGATATATTTCCAAAAAAATAAAGAAATTGACACCCAAATTAAAGCAAATGTGTGGCATTATCGTGCATCTGGCAATTAAAAAATATTATCAAACTAACAAAATCCCCAAGAAACGTCACAGGATCAAGTTGTGTTTTTTAGAGATTTTCAATTGCTTTTTCTATTCAGTCTACTAGCCGGGGTAAATCTATTAGCATCGTTTGCGCATGCGCAGGCATAAACAGTAAATAATAACGTATTCTCCCTCACTGTAAACTCAGGTAGGTAAAATCGACTGTCGATAAATGAATGCGTATTTATCCCAATAGTTGACTCAAATTTTGTTTGCCGTCCCTGCGTCCCGGGTTCGAATCCCACCCGAGATAAATATTTTTTCTTTGAAATGCTGTTATTTTACAGAATGTCATATCCTAAACTTATATTTAATTTACGTGTTTATATATAAGCGTATGACATGCATGAAAAACATATTTACGACAACATGCTTTAATTGGTTATCTGTCTTCAAAACTAGAATCAGACTATAGGGTAATGGCTTAAACACTATGTGCCATGCATGCTTCTGTTTTTAACTCACTGACTCCTGAAATTAAAAAAAACCGGACTATTCCAATATCCATTAAAGTAAGTATAACCGATGTTTTTCTTTTTAATATTGTCATTACAAACCACTGATAACTTAAAAGTGTAGACTTTGGCCAGCACGAGGTTCATATATATACAGTAAAACCTCTCTATTACGAGCACGAACTTGTGTTGATTATTAGGTGTTTGTGACAGGTGACTGCTTAAAGCAATGTGACAGTAAAACAGAAAGCTCCTTTAGGAGCTTTTTGTTTAATTGTCACCTTGCTTTAAGATGTCATCTATATTTTATACCATTTTTGCTTTCTTTTTACGGTCGTAATAGAGAGGGCTTATTGTATAAAGGAAACCTCGTTTCAGAGTCAACACTGTTTTACGGTACTCACATATAATGTTTGCGTAGAACACGTTATGTATGCTCCACCACGGATAAATGGGTTAACTTCAAATGAACAATTCCATTTTCCAAGTAATTATATTCCATTTTGACTATTTAGAATTGATGAGGTTCTGCAAATTGACCAACAGTGCATATCCTAGAGGAGCCCTCTGATATACATCTATAGAAATAATACATACATTGTTTGCCCAGGACAAGTGTACTCTTCACATGTTTACTGTTTATAAAGAACGCATACATGGCACTAGGGGTCAATGCGATAAAACAGACGATATTTTATAGCAATGTGCACAGTGCTCTCTCTCTCTCTTTCTCTCTCTCTCTCTCTCTCTCTCTCTCTCTCTCTCTCTCTCTCTCCCCTCTCTCTCTCTCTCTCTAAAACAACACCAAATGGGAGACCAAGATTGTATGTGTGTTGTTCAGAGGGAGTTGTTATAGGGTATGAAAATTAATACCCTTAGAGTACATAATCAAACAGTTTGAACCCACGGCGTCCGATCTGGATTCAAACTGTCACTCGTCGTTATGCTCCTTCTGTCAAAATGTATAATTTACGTTATACTTAGAGAAAAAAACGGCAAACGATAATATTAAGCAGACGATATTGAAGCACTCAAATCGTTATGCATAATTACAAGGCTACCATAAGTTGCTCATTAAAATCCTAAGATTTCCAAATTGTCAAGCGTGATTTTAGGAATCGTACCTTTTACCCTTTCGCTGCCAGACCCTATAACACTAACATTATTATGGAAACAGTTTATATCAAGATTCAGACGCGTTGTCTGGTCTAGATCTAAACTGTTTGACACCCAAATCGGTGTTTCCTAAACAAATACGCTTAAAATTTCCAATTTTTAAGAGTAAGAGCAGACATCCGAAGATTTCGGAAAAACTCCATAGGTCGGGGAAAATTAAGAAAAAGCAAAGATTTCGGAAAAATTCGGAGAAATGGCAGTCCTGATGGAAGTCCTGATGGAAGAGCGACATGTGTATCATATTACATGCCCCTATGATATGGGCAGACACTGTATGCTGACCGGGACTAGCCAGTAGACCGCTATAGAGATTAGACGTAATTAATAAATGTATAGTTAGCAGAACTTTGTCTCCGTTATTCATATATACACGACAGGAATGATCACTGTATAGCACGGGCGTTTGCCTACGTGACAGGGCACTCTTGATGACGAATGCATAATGAGATGAATTATGATATGATATTTCCAATCCCATATAAAGATGATTTCGTTACAAATTATAAATGGGTTGAAAGTTGAAACACCTTCCATGCCTTTCCTCCCAAATATTGATCGTGCTAATAATTTGAATCCTGATCAGTCGCCGCGTTATACGCCGCGTCTGATCATGGCCAAAACTTCTTGACACTATTTACGATTGTTTATCTAACCAAATATGCTTAAAATCTATGTTTTGGAAATATTTAAATAATAAACTACCATTTTTACAGCAGATGAAGGGCTTCTGTACGCGATATAAATTATTTGCATACGCGCATGCGACCTGAATGAACGATAAATGTAGGTCGGGACTTCCGGTAACCCAATATTTCCTTCGTATTAAGAACGAAAGGGTGAACGAATCATCATAATTATGTAGGTCCTAACTCCTTATCATGCTATATTTATCGTCACCTTCAACATTGTCGTCTGCCAAAAAATCATATCAAGAATCTTGCATTTTTTTTGAAGGAACATAATTCGCGTGTGTCAAATAGGCTGAATCCTGATCAAACGTTGAGATTTTATGGATCTGTTATGTTTGCAAATGTCAGTGTATAGTGGCGTTTGCCTATATATATTAATCCTTAATCCTAAGCGCTCGATCGCTACCTGATTTACTTTTGCAAACAGTTTGGATCCAGTACAGATGCCGTGTTACGCAAAACTGTTTGCCTCTCATCTTCAACATATCGTCAGTTTGAAATGCTTAAAACTGATTTTTATTTCTTTTCGCAGACGATATATTTGAAGCAGACGAAAATTCAGCATGATAAGGGTAAAAACTAACTACTATGTAGTTACCATATTTTCTAGAGCGAACCTATAAGACTATGTCAACTGAACTTTTTCTCACACAGAAAATAAAAACCCCGGTCGTTTCACGGCTTCCATAATTTGCCCATAAACATTCTAAGATTTCAAAACTTTCAAGTACGATTTTAGCCAGGCTCTGAAACACTAACATAATTATGCAAACTGTTTGCATTCACATCTGGATATAAACCGTTTGACACTTATATCAATGTTTCCTTGAAGAAGAAAAAACGCATATATAACGTGATTTCCAAATTTGTTTTATATTTATTGCAAACGGTTTTATATTTATCCGATTTGTCGACACATGAATTGCATTATTTCATGTTCGGTTAAGTCAAACATACACGTGGCTGAGCCACGTTTTAACTTTGAAATATGGGTATGTTCGACATAACCGAGTTCGAGCTATCGAAGTTCAACTGTATTTCAAAGTAAGGTTGTGACTTGTTAATTCGTTTATAAAATATACAGTCTCCAAAGTTTCCGGGTATCAGTTTAACGCTGTGCTATATATGGAAGTATGCTGTATAGTTATGATCATGCTAATTTAGTTTTTTAGTTATCAATTATGTCAAAATTGTCACGGATCGCGACCATTAAAAAGAAGGAAAAAATGCGAGTCTTTTAAGACAGATGACGAGTTATGACAGAACAGAAAACCGCAGGAAGTTGTTCTATATTAGGCACGCATATTCTGTATTATCATTTGCCCCATAGCCTTTTTCTAGTTTCGAAGACATACGACCACTTTAAAGCAGGCAGAAAGTAAAGCAGAATGGGCCTTAAGGCGCATTCTGCTTTACTTTCAGCCTTCTTTAACCTGCCAGGATAGAGAAAATATTTCTCATGGTGCATGTTCGTGACTATAAAGTGGAACTATTTTCTTCAGTGGAGAATGAATTAAAGGCGTGATCAGGATATTAGGACATATTCCTCCTCAACAAATGATCCTTTTAAACCCGGGGCCCGTTCACATTTATGCCCGGCCACATTGACATTTGCAAACAGATTGGTTCCAGAGCAGATGCAGGGTATAGTAAAGAAGTAAAGAATACGTTAACACCCCCCCCCCCCCCCCCCCCCCCCCCCGTTTTTATACCAAAAAGGAAAATGCAATGCAGTAAAATATGTAGAAAATTGCAGATTATTGTAACATATTGACGTGGTATTTAACCATTTCACTCTCAATAACGCTTTTTTAAAGCGCGTTTGCAAAAAGTTTGCATGTCCAAGAATGCAGGACATATTTGCATAGTTGTCTCCCTTGTTCAGCCGTGTTGGTGATACGTAAACCATTATCTCCCGTGGTCCGCGATATCAATAATCGATTCGCTTGTTCGCCTTTAGCCTTGATAAGAAATCACGAATGCTCCGTTATCATTCGGCTGCCTCCGGAACACTGATTCCGATGTCTTACTTGTTCTCAGCGGGGTCTCGTGTATAAATGCGCCTGATCTGGATCCAATGCTGTCCATAGTAAAGTGGACCTTGTACAATTATTATAAATAAAAGTTTGAAAGTTTGATAAAGTAAAGTTTGAATTCATTCAATCAAAATATTCGGTACTCAGAAAACATGTATAATAGACATAAGTTTCTCGGGTCCTATATCCCCTGCGGCACTGACATCAGCCACAGCGGGAATCTGAAGAGTGTGATTACTGCTCCAGAGCGACACCGATTCTGTTTTCCGGTAAATTACGGAAATAGCCGATTATGGGGGGGGGGGGGGGGGGATGACTAAGTCCGATTTCAGCATTACGACATTTCTCAATATTCAACTGAATTTGGAAGCAAAAAGACTTCTTTCAAAATTAAAGTAAAAACACTTTTTGGATTGCTTAGAAAACATTCTTTCTACTCATAACTGTTAAAATATTCGCAATTGTTGAAAAAGATGATTTATTTGCGTCTAAAAACAGCAAAGTAGATACTTTCACCTTTTTTTACTACATGTACATGTATATGTTGAATGTGTCCGACACGTACCATTTTCAAATCAAAATGTAAGCAAAAAGTCATTTAAATAAACAATTAAAATTTACACCATGTGAAACAGAAGAAAATAAACTTTGTTACTATAACTGTTAAAATATTGCCGAATATATTCAACCCTTTAAAATATGACTTTTAAAATTATTCCCTTCTTTATTTTATATAGGCCAGCCAGTCGATAAATTTCTCGATATCGACTTTATCGGCTTTTAGCAAGGGGGACAACCCACTTGATTAAGCCAGTCAAAATGGACTGAAAGTTGGGTATGGGTCCTGATCAGACGCCGCGTAACGCGGCGAGTGATCAGGACCCAAACTTTTTGACACTCTTATCGATATCTATTAAGTCATACAATCTTAAATATATCTTTGAAACGTGTCATGCAGACAACAACATTGAAGCAGACGACAATAAAGCGGTGAAGGGGTAAAATTCTCCCGAATAATTTGATCACGAAAGGGTTAAATATAACAGTTTGAAGCCTGATACAGACACGGGCCATTCCAAACTGTTATCAATGCATATTGATATATATGCCATAAACGAGTTTGTTGGAAAAGATGGCGTCTTCTTCACTGCAACTCGGCGTCTAACCTCGGCCCGTCTTACAAAACGTCGTACGACAAATATTGTCGCAAGTCAAATTCTAAAATTCTCAATTATTAGTTATTTCTCCATCTTATCCTGTATTGTGACATCTCTTTGGAATCGTCTTTTCAATAGAAGTTAATCTGACTTCTGTTTAATCAGATGCTACCTGACTTATTCTATATAAGCAGTTATTATTACTGTAAACATGATGAATTACTGCAACCTTTCACTCTTTCCTTCTTGTGATTTAGATGTGTAACTGCTTAAAGTATGTTGAACGCAAACATGTACAGTGAAACCCCTCTAAACCGGAACCTCTAAATACCGCAATTCCCTCTAAACCGGACAAAAGCGCTGGTCACGTTTCCGATCCTTCTTTATTTTAACCCATTACACCATAAATACGTCATTTTACGTCTTGTGTTTATTCCTACACTGAAAAGAATAGTTTATACAGTCTAGCAGACGATAGGTTAAAGCAGGTTGAAAGTAAAGCAGAATGCGCCTTAAGGCGCATTCTGCTTTACTTTTAACCTGCTTTAAGTTGTCAGCTGTCTTCCGTACTAGAAACAAGCTATTTGGTAATGAGTTAAAACCCCTCTTAACCGGAAACCCCTCTAAACCGGAAGTTTATGTTGTCCCCACACATGTCCGGTTTAGAGGGGTTTCACTGTACTACATAAGGTCTTAACCATTACGCCATAAACGCGTATTTTTTCGCGTTTACTTTGTTCCTTCACTGAAGAAAATAGTTTAACTTAATACAGTCATGAATATACACTTTAAGAAGTGGTTTCTATATCCTGGCAGAATTTGAATGCACCGTGTTAGACGGCGTAAGAAAAAAAGGTTGATGCTACCAACATCGCTAAAATAAGAGCAGGTAGGTTAAATAATCAATGTCTTTCTTTTCTTTTTTCTTTCTTTCTGCCTTTCCTTCTTTCTGTTTTTAATACGACCAAGTCTCAATAACGCGAACTATCTTCTGTCGAAGAACAACATGAATTTTAGAGACGAATTTCGATACCTCGCCGTCGCTTAATAGTCGACCATACCAATAGTTCAATATAGATCACGTTTAAACTTCGTATTTTAAAACGTGGCCATACATGTTACGTTTCAACTTCGAAATACGAGTAAAGTTTTCTGAAGCAACTTCGATTGTACATATTAATCTAAATCATTCCTCCCTGAAACTTCAAATGGACAATTCTAGTTTCTATTTAACCTTTTACTCCATACTGAGAGTACGCATATTTACACATTTCGGTATTCAAACCATGAAGAAAATACTAGTCAATGACATATCCTAAAGTATAAAACAGTTGTTTGTTTCCACTCTTTCCCCTCCCGACTATGCAAGGGGCAATTTGTGTTCATTATTTCTACATTTAACTATCGAACGCCTGAACCTGCTTGCCGTGATCGAACAGATCCGTCTTTCAGTCTTATTTGACCGCTTCACTGCATTGTCCCGAGTACAATTTGGTTATTTGCAATCGACGCTCTGATCAGGATCCATGCCGTTTCACACTCATAACGATAGAATTGTGATTAATTTACCGTAAACATTGAATTTCGGATATAAAAGCAGGCGACAAACCGTAATTTTACTAATTTAACCCTAGCTACGAGTATATTTCTCATTTACAAACAGTGTATCTATGACGTGCACAATAGTTAAAGTCTTGACCTATGCAAACAATGTAAAGAAGCCATCTGACTATGTCTGCACTGTTCAAGTTGTCATTTTGCAATATGATACAAAACAACATAGATAGCTAAAATTGGACTAGACTTAATTGGTAACTGGAATTGTCCATTAAACGTTTCTGGTGAACGAGTTAATGGAAGTGAACAATCTTCTGATACAACCCATACACTGTCTTACCCCGAGTACAATGGATATTTGCAAACAGTTTAAATTGTGAAAACTCATTATAACATTTCTTAAGTCAAAAAACCTAAAAGTTGATTTTGATAAATAAAATCCAATGAATCAATACAGATGACGTCATATGGTAATGAAGGGTTTTTCGGCGGAGCTGTCTGGTTTCTATTTAGCCACACTTTCTGTTTGGCCACACATTTCAACCAATTATATTTGATCAGAAATTTAGACTTGAGAGCACCTGTTGAAACTGAATAGTCTGATTGGATAGTAGCCAGGGCTCCAGATAAGGGAATTATTTCAAAACTTAAAATCTTTATTTGTGCATTAAACCCTGTGGTGTCACTAAACATTTGAATTGTCTCTTTGAGACAATCAAAATGAGTGGTAACACCATAGGGTTTGGTGCTGAAATGAGTGAATAAATATGATTTGTTTAGTTTACTCCCTCTTATCTGGAGCCCTGTAGGCTGGTCTATGTCCAATTACAGTTTTCCCAGATATGGCTGTGAGTGTAAAATTTAGAGACACAGACCAGACTGTTTACTACACTGGGGGCTGATGCAATTTAAGATGACATCTGAAATACAGAGGAAGCTAGGTGTTTTGTAATTGTTTACTACCAATTTGTTTTAATTGTTAACTATTTGTACACATTTACCATACATTAAAAGCAATATTAAATATAAATGGCCTCAAGTGAGTTAAACACAATTGTGTGGTTTTATCATTATTTACAAGAGTGAAGTAGAGCAGACTGTTGAATCTGTACATTTGTGTATGCTATAGTTTGTTTCAAGAAACTCTATGAATGAAAAGTTTGATACATAGAACAATAGATTAATGTGAGGATCTCCTACCAGTAGCTAGGATATGAGTTAAATTATTGTTTTGTTTTGCATTTCTGTACATGATAGTTTTGCATTTTAAATAAAAGTTACTGTTTCAATTGTATACTTTTATTTTTTGCTTTTCAATCCAAGATATTACAATTCTTTTGAAAACCTCAATTTCATTCAATTTTGCACACCCATCTATATAGCCTTAGTTCAACCACTCATTCCGCCGAATATCTTTTTTAAAGATATTTCTTGTTTAAAATCATTTTTCATGTCACACAGTTTATCCTGTTCTCCAATACCGTGTATATATTCTGTCCTGACATAGGGTTATTTCTTCTTTGCTTTCTTTATGCTTTCAGCACTAACCTCTCTTAACCCATTACAGGGCTGCCATAAGTTGACATAAAAAATCCTAAGGTTTCCAAATTTGCATTTTTCAAGTGTTATTTTACGAATCGTACCTTTACCCAGGGATCATCTATACTATTAAAGCTTTAAAAAGCATTAACTAGTATAGATGATCCCTGCTTTATCCCATCGCATGTGTCTAGTTTTGTTGTCAACTTGACACGTGGCTGCTTAAAGCAGACTGGAAGTAAAGCATTCTGCTTTACTTTCAGCCTACTTTAAGCTACCATGTACAAGAAAAAAAAATCCGAAGATTTAGAAAAATCCGGGAAAATGGAAGCCCTGCCATTAACCACCAGTGACGCACGTAAACTTGCCATTTCTGGCATACTAAACAGTGTACACATCCGTGAAGAGAAACGCATGGTACGCAAACTGCGTAGAGCCATATCAGGGTGTTCTCTAATCGGGGCAAGTACAGTCATAGGACATAATTATTCGCCACCCTACGAATGTTTGGCATTTTTCCACACATTTTTTCCATTACTGGTGAGACCACACAATTGTCGAACAAAATATTACACAACAGTGTAGGGCAGTTTAAAAGTAAGGGTGTTGACTTTTCAAATATAGATCTATTCTCTGCTGTTCGGACCAGTGGGAACTGGTCATTTCGTACCCTCGCCTTTTCGTACCCTATTTTTTTGGTCATTTCGTACCCACATTTTTGGTCATTTCGTACCCTTTCAAATTCACTAGTCATTTCGTACCAATAGTTTTGGTTATTTCGTACCCTCGAAAAAAAATCTTTTTATTACATATATTTCATAATTTTTACGCAAAATTTAATAAGATATAATTATGTTAGATCGGGTAATCTGTCTGCTCAGAAATGAAAAAAAAAATCTTATTCTGCTGGTTTCATAATTATTTGAACAGTTATCAAATCCAGTAGTAACTTCGAATCCATATGTACATTTAATACAAGCTATAGTGAAGACACGTACGTTAACTTAAGTGATGTAGTTAGCAACAACAATCCTGTTTAAAATACAGTGCTCCATCTCTAAAACAGCCATACGAAGCTCCTGTTCTTTGGTATCAAGACTTATACACATTTGAAAGATTATTAGGATTATTGAACAATGGTAACATCTTAGACGAGTCGTTTGTTAACCAGCTCTGTTATAGTAGTGTCATAAGGTTTGAGGTACCAGCACGGAATGTTGCAGAGTGTGCCAGTTTGTGCACAATGACTGAGGACTGCAATAGCGTGATTGCAGTACGGAACATAACCAATGCATGATTTGGTCTTACGATCTACAGTGCATGTCTAGGACATGCTTCTTCCCTTCAAGGTGCACAATTATACGGACAAGAGGAACTAGGGGATACACCCAACAGGAGACACAAATTGTGGGCGTTGTTTGGAGTGAGTCGTTATCGGAGGGAACTTTGCAAACAGATTGATTCCAGATCAGACGCCGCGTAACGCGGCGTCTAATCTTGAATCAAGCTGTTTGTCACTCATTAATAAGTTTTTTTTATGTCAAAATGTCCATTACGTAACTTTGAGAAAAACAGCAGATGACAATTTTAAGCAGACGACAATTTTAAGCAGACGACATTGCATCCAGACAATGGTGTGTGTCAGTCCTGAACCAAAACGTAATTCGACAAGCTATATAGCGAACAATGATTCTAACCAACAAAGACTAAACATGTCCTTTATCTGCGTTATTTACCCACAAGTCAATACAATTGGACTTCTTTAAAAAAAAAAAACAAAAAAAAAAAGGAAAAAAAACTTTTGATTCGAATGAGACTCGAACCTATGACCTTTTGATTGTTAGTCAACCACACTACCGACTGAGCTATCAGCACTTAGGTAGAATAGTGGTACATGTATGAGCTGGGTGCTGGGATCCTAACACCTTTTATTCATATGCTAATCTAGGACCAGTGGCGATATGGAGTACAAAACGACTGATGTACGTTTTATAATTTTCATTAAAATTAATTCAGATAGCACAGCTAGTATAAGATTGAATGAAGAATTAATTATTATGATATATTTCCACGTAACCATGTGAATTTAAAAGCTTTTTGTATTACTTTCAGAATTTAGTTTAACTTGCTGAATGTTAGAAATGTTTTATTTAAGATGTCATAAATTTCCCTTCTGCCAATTTCATTGAAAAGTGCAATACTTGCGTTCTTTGAATAGATTCCCGTAAGGGTAATCACTGACGCCTTTGGTGTCATTTGTATTTGTATGGTCTTGCACCGACGGGGTGAATTAGACTGTGCGTTTGCTGCTCTTTTACAAGAGCAGCAATCGAGTGCCTGACCATGTCTGTAAGTCACTCGGCTTCTTTGAGTGCTTGGCTATGTCTGTAAGTCACTCTTTGAGTGCTTGGTTATACGTGTAAGCAGGGATATTTTATGAGATGTAACTAGAGATGTATACCATACGCGCAGGTCGGACGTCGGACTGCGACTGCGTACCTCGATTTTCAAGCAGGGCCCGTCTCAAAGAGGTTTTGAAAGCCTAAAACCTGCATTATTGCGGCAAATGCCTATCCATATTTCAACGTTATATTATAGCTGTTGAATTTTAAAGCGTCTAATGGAATTAAAGCATATCGGTCGATCTCTTCCCTTTGGACCTATACTCTCATGGTAAATAATCAGAATAGAAAGATGAAGAAACGCAAGAGTTTAAGCAGACACCATTTTATAACAGGCTAAAGGTCAAGCTCATGGACGATATGTAACGGTATTCTCCCTGAACCCTATACAATAGTAATGTTAATCCTTTCTAGTTGAAGAAACTTGCCACTATGAGTGTGAAACAATTTTAGTCGTTACTAGACGAATGGCTTGTCGGCGTCATATCTGGACCCAAACTTATGTACTTGAAAAAGTTCAGCCAATTCGATATTTGCGCGAGACTTATAAACTTTTCTATGCCAAATTCAACCCGTCGCATTTTAACCCTTTCTCGGAGACATAATAACGTCTGCTAAATGTGTCGTCTGTAATGTCGGTAAAAAGCTATACATAGCTTATGTTACATGCTAAAAACTGTTCCGACAATAGATAAATATTGATTTGATTTGATTTGATTTGATTTGAATGTTATTTTACTTCTACTTGTTACTCCGGAACAATCTATAATGAGTATGACTGTTATAGGTATACTGTCAGCTAGGGTAGTCCATTAAAGAGCAAACTTTCAACACCATAGACAGTAGGGTGTTCAGTTACCCCTGTTTGCTGTTTAGGATAGCAGTTTTAGCCCCGTGTGCAGCGTGCAGAGTACAGTAGAGAAACGGTTATTTCCAAATAACCGCGTTTACGCTTTAACTATTATTTTTAATTGCAAACAGTTTGGAGCCAGATCAGACGCCTGCTCCAAACGTTTTGCCATTCAGGTTAAAACTGGTAGTCAGAATTGTTAAAAAAAATTGTCATTTTCTATATTTCATTACAATGCGTTTGCGTTTGAACGGAAGAATAACGTTTTCTCCAAAGTGTGTCAGATCGGTAGCCAACATGAAGCAATAGAAATTGCTTCCTTATCTATCTATTTTTTACTTTGATTTCCATTTTCTTCAAAATGCCTCAGAATTAACGTATGTATGATCGAAACAATCCAGCTAAAGAAAGTAATTTCTTTTTCAAATTAGGTGCGGGCGTTTCGGAAGGATACCTTTACAGGGTCTCCACGCATATTTCATTCTTAACCTTTAGCCTGTTGTAAAATAGTGTCTGCTTAAACGCCTGCGTTTATTCATCTTTCTATCCTGATTATGTGCAATGAGAGTCGTGGTCCGACGAGAAGAGTTCTAACGATATGCTTTAACACCATTTAATGTTTTAAAATTCAACAGCTATACTGTAGCGGTCAAATATGGATAGGCATTGATTGCCGCAATAATGCAGGTTTTAGGCTTTCAAAACCTCTTTGAGACGGGCCCTGCTTGAAAGTCGAAGTCCGACAGTCGCAGTCTGCCTCCGAACTGCGCGTATACAACTCTACTAGTACATTCCCAAAATGGTCTGCTTTATTTCTGCCTTCGGTTCTCAAAGCTTGCTTAAATCAAACATACATACTTCTTTTAAAGCTTTAGTTTTGAAATACATGTATGTTTGTTCTGAGTAATAATAAAACGTCTCTAATACGACCACTTAATTATGTTAATTATTAGTGTTTTACAATAGTTTGATTGCTTAAAGCAAGGTGACAGTAAAACGAGGAGCTTTCTTAAACTGTCACCTGTCTTTTAAACACTCAATTAGCATTCTTTTAGTGGTCGTAATAGAGAGGTTTTACTATTTATAGCAATAGAGTTGTGTTCGAGACTGATTCCAGTGGAACCTTTGAATCCCGAACTGGCGAGATGCTTTCCGTTGGCGAATTATAAGAACTGTTATCCGCACGACCGTCGTGCCGATAGACACTATCCGTGCGGATAACAGTTCTTATTCGCACGACTGTCGTGCCGATAAGAACTCTTATCCGCACGACCGTCGTGCCGATACTATTCCTTATCCGCACGACAATACGGTCGGTAATATAATGGCTTATCTACATAACATTTGTAGATCTAGATCCCCTTCTTTCTCCTTTTCGCGAGATTGAGAAAAAATATTGATATTCAACCCTAGCGACGAGTATACTCGTCATTTACAAACAGTGTACCTGTGAGTATTACACTTGTCATATGCAAACAGTGTAGACCCTGATCAGAGGGCTCCGTAAGGAACCCTCTGATCGGGTCTGCATTGTTTTTCATTTTGAAATATATTGTTAAAATGAACCCTAAATAGTCAAAAATGGGCTACACTTATTTTGAAATTGGAATAGTCCATTAAAAGTTTCAAGGGATATGAATAGGTTAATAGGAAATCAAGTATTTATTAGATAATCTACTTGAATGATATATATACAGTGCTTCCTCCCTACAACGGCACTCTGAACAACGATTCCTTACTTACAACGACGATTGCAGCTGTTCCCGAAACAAGATGTTTTCATGTCTAACTCTTTCACAGCTGCAATATCGTCTGCTTGAGATTGTCGTCTGCTGTTTTTCTCAAAGTTACGTAGTAGTGGACATTTTAACAGAAGAAATATAATGACGAGGAACAAAAAGCCTGCATCCTGATCGGGCACGCATAACATAGCGTCTGATCCGGATTTAAGCTGTTGGTAAATGTAATCCAAATCTTAATTTTCCCTCCCTTTAACAACCCCCCGAACAACGCACATAATATTTGTCTCTCATTGGGTGTTGTTGTAGAGAGGGAGAACTGTAATATATATAGATTCTCATTTCCATGCATCCAACTCATATTATAACTTATTCGAGGGACTACCGGTTTTTGCTCTGTCTGTGTGTCTGTTTGTCTCTGTCTACAACGTTAACCTTGGTCACAACTTTTGAACTACATTATTTAGCATGTGTACTGAACGCAGAAGGGTCTGGAGCTTAGTACAGCATGGATTATGTCCGGCAAAGGTCAATGTCATTTAAAAGTCAAATAAATGGAAGCTATTGAGCTCCGTTGAAGTTAAGTCACTTGACATGACTTAACTTCAGCTCAGCTCTTGAGAGCTTCCTGTCAGACAAGGTCAAGGTTATTTGAAGGCCATGGTGGTCACATAAGGGACCATAGTGTTTCACAAACACAACTTTTCTGATGTTGTTAAAAGGAAAATGTAAGCCTTGTTTGTTTTAGGAAATAGATCTAGATCTATAATACGGTTTTCATCGAGAGATCCAATTTTGGCTTCTCTCGTAAACTAACAGCAACCCTCAGACTGTCATTGTAAATGGACCCTACTTAAAATCAAATATAAAATCTAAATTAAATATGCAGGAAAGTATCTATCATTATCTAAGTATTTATAAAAATGTAAAAAAGTACAAAACTATACAGTGACATCTATTGACGCCCTTCCGAGGTAGATCTGCTGGATGAAAAAAGTGTGATGCATAGAATAAGGGTAACACAGTTTATAAAGTAGAGAAAGAAACTTATTGGTACAGTGCGAAATGAGGTTTTGCTTATTGATACAACCCCCACCCCGAGTACTTTCAACAGTTACGTCTGCATTATTGCATCCCCCATGTTGATTGGGGTTCGAGTACAACAACATTTTCCTGAATTCATGCTAAGTGCACTCTCATTGATGTATTTATTATTACTGTGATGTTATTCCTAATTGGCACTGTATTTACGTTTTTATTATTAGCAGTATGGCATAATTTATTGTACTAGTAACAAACAGTACAGACCCTGATCAGGGGAATCTTTAATCTTTTGGGGCCCTCCAATCTGTATTTACAGTCAGTTGTTGCATATAGGGCAATACTATTTGTAAATGACGAATATATTCGTCGCTAGGGTTCGATGAGTTAATCTCAGCAATGTTCAAATGTACGCATGTGTATTACCGAGTGACCGCTAATTATTACTTGTGTGGTTTATGTGATTATTTAAATGCTACTCACTAAACTGGACTTTAAACAAAACAATTTTTTTTTTATAAAAGTACCTTAATAAAAATGTCTCCGACAATCCTTACATACCCTATCGAAACTGAACAATAACTTTCTGTTCAATTGTTACTGGCTGATATTCCGACTTAAGGGTTTCATTTTATGTTGTACAACATATGAGACAAAAACTGGAAAGGGTACATCAATACATTTTAATTACAATATAAATATAAATTAAGCTTGTATTAATTATAAACCCTTTCAGCGCCAATAGTTTTGTTTACATTGATATCCCTTTACCACCATTATTCGAACACAACCAAAAATCGAACACCTAAATCATTTTACGTGATATCTATGGTTACTAACAGTTTTGCATAACCGCGTGACATTTTGACAGCAACACCGGTACTGGAACGTCAAGAATACAAGATCGGTAAGAATTATCAGTAAACAGGTAAAATGGCATTTGTTGAACTTCACTGACTATAAATATTGCATTTACACCTAATCCCAAATTTCCCAATGCATAAATATGCCTTAGACTACATTTTCTGCGAACAAAAATGACTAGTGGTGTGTCGGCTGCATAACTTTTACATTTACCCCATTCCTAGTGGTCCGGACAAATTATATTTAGGGTTCAGACCACTAAATCTGATCAAATCTCAAACTAGGGTCCTTATCAATATTTTTCACTTTTTTATATTCTAAACAGTGTTTCATATAAGAAGTAACAAGAAATAAATAATACAAAACATATTTTGACAGGTTCGAGTTTACTTAAATATTTAGAAAAATCTATTTAACAACTTTTAGAAACTTCTTCTGGATGGCTGTGTGCACTTTAAAGTGTGCAGCTCTGCCAGGGTACTTACAAGGGGAGGTCCCTTCTGCTTCCCTGCCTGTAGCCATTAACGATTGATAGTTTATGTCTAAACTACTGTAAATTATATGAAAAAAGTTGACTTTTACTTTTTATGAGGCTTTAGATTCTTGTTTTATGTTTTTCTGACATTATATGAACAAACACCTACCCTGGACTATAAATAGTAAATATTTCGTGGTGTCAAACCTACTGTTCGAATTTAGGTTGGGGTCCCAGTCCCACTGAGAATGAAGTAAGTGGGCCACCATGCTTTGTTTACATTGTTAGAGAACCGATTTGAGTTGCAACAACTTACCCATCTTATTTTAAGTTGAAAACGCCCAGTATATCCAGTATTCATGTAAAAAATAACTTTTATTCACATAACAATTTGAAATTGACTAGAAGATGCTTAGGTGTTCGAATAATGCTTAAAGCAAGGTGACAGTAAAACGAGGAGCTTTCTTAAACTGTCACCTGTCTTTAAACACTCAATTAGCCTTCTTTTAGTGGTCGTAATAGAGAGGTTTTACTATTTATAGCAATAGAGTTGTGTTCGACTGATTACAGTGGAACCTTTGAATCCCGAACACCTATATTATACTTCAAATAAACATTAACTGGCGAGATGCTTTCCGTTGGCGCAGAAATTGAGTGTAACCTCTCACGAATTCGCCTATAACATCCAGATGCCCGTTGCGTGTTATTCCCCCTCCCCACCCCACCACCTTTCACGAAAACGTAACACAAACGCATAGTATTAGAATTTTCTTCTGACCTGTCGGAGTTATTTTTAGATTGGAACATTCTAAAACTTTAAAAGGAATGAGTTTTCTCTACATCCAGTTAGAGATACGGATAGCTGGAATTTTTGTGCGTAATGTCACGGAGTAATTAGAGCTCTAATTACTCCGTGGCAATATACAGTAGAGGATACATTATTCTTTTCCGTTTAAACGCAATGCACTAAACTGGGGGAAATTACTTTTACAAAGGTTAACTATGGTTTTAATCTGAGTAGCAAACAGGGGTGCCTGGTTTGAATTTTCATTTTCGTTTTGCTTGATATTGAAATTCCTATAATGCGGCGTCTGATCAGAGTCTACACTGTTTGCCTATTTCCCTTTTGTAGGATGGAGTAAATACAAGAATGAGGAGAAGGCGTTATTCTTTCCAAATAAACGCATTAAAGCTATTATTTCCATCGGAAACAATTCATATCTTGCAGTCAACTATGAGTGGTCGTTAAGTACTTTGTTGTTGATTAAAACAAAATTAAGGCTAAAAGATCATTCAAATATCTTTATTACATGAGATAGAAACACATAGTATCCCTTTCCCACATAGAAGCGACTTTTAGCGTATTTAATTTATTCCTCCGCTGAACAAAATAGTTCCTATGTAAACAGTTTTAAACATGCGCCATAAGATATAATGTCTACATATTAGCAGATGGTAGCTTAAACCAGGCTGAAAGTAAAGCAGAAATCGCCTTAAGGCGCCTTCTGAATTACTTTCAACCTGCTTTAAGTGGTCCTTTATTTTCATTACTAGAAATAGGCAATTGGGTAAAGGGGTATAGATGCTTAAAGTTGAACCTATACATACCTACACGTTTTTATGAACACTTTGTTGTATTTGCATATTAAAGGGATACATTGCCAGTAGGTAGTTCTGTAATAGCGGAAACACTTTTTGGGACAACTGTATGCATGTATCATAGCCAATAATGCAGACGCAGGTGAAACACACAACATTCTATAAGTGAAATTGGCAGATGCAAAAAGACATTCGCCCTCATCTCTTTTAGACTTTTTCTTCCACTTGAATTACAGAAGCAAACAATGTATATCCAGATCAAACAGCAAGTAACTGATCTGATCAGAATTTAGCCGGCAATCAGAAAACAATAACAAAATATTAACCCATTGTCACTAACAAACAGCGTACTTATGTTTGAATTTGAATTTCTAAATGTACACTTGTCGTATGCTAGCATTAGTCATTTGAACAGGGCATACACTGTTTGCCATTTTGCAATATTTTTAACACAACCCTAAAAGTAAATAATGGACTAGACCTAATTGAAAATTAACATGTCAGTTAACAATTTTATGGTTGAATGAGTTAATGAAACAAAGTGTCATAACTTAACCCTTATCCTGCTGATTTGTCGTTTGCTTCAAATATAATGTCTGCGAAATATAATAACTAATTTTGATCTTTTTAAATCTAAAGAAAAAGTACTTTTCGAGTGACAAACAGCTTAGATCCAGATCAGACGCTATGTAACGCGGCATCTTATCTGATCTGAATCCAGATTGTTTGCAAATATAAGCCAAGTCCCGCTTAGCACGATAATTAAGGGTTAAGGAGCAGTGACTCGCGCCTTTAGTTTTGCCGGGGCCTTTTTACTATCCCGGAGCAGAAACTTGAACTTTGACACGAGTTACCCAGATCAATCCGTGTCAAATAGTTTGGATCATGATCCGACATAGATAGTCTAAATGAATACGACATTGTTTCCTATAGAATTGCATTCAGTTTCAAAGTTTTTCACACAAAACACTCAAATCAAAATTGTTTTCAGAGTAATTTCCGACACATAATTGTTGGGGGTCTGATCTTGATCCAAACTGTTTGCAATAGAATAGAAAATACATGTATCATTTTTCTGTG
Organism: Gari tellinella; assembly: GCA_922989275.2. Lineage (NCBI taxonomy): Eukaryota > Metazoa > Mollusca > Bivalvia > Cardiida > Psammobiidae > Gari > Gari tellinella. The sequence continues at coordinate 73,858,934 of OV277863.1, forward strand.
TTTTTCATACAAATATATCTTATTCGAAACATATTTACGCATTTCCATCATATTAATCTTATATGTGAAAATCACTCCTTAAAAAGAAATTCGAAAAATGTATGTTTTAATTTAATTTTAATTTTATTTTTTACCATTTTAGCTATCAATTAGTTTTGATCCGATTGGTTAACAGTTTGCAAATTGACGTTTAGACAAATTACTTAGTCTGAACATAATTCATACTATCGTTTGTTAAGTGTGGATGTACGAGTAATATACTAGTGAAAGATTCGATCGATAATGCTGGTCAGGGTATAATTGATGTAGAACGCGAATATTTAGTAGCAATTTAATCAGCAGATAAACACAAATGGCTTTTCAGAGGTCCCGCTGAGAATAAGAACGAGTTCGGAACCAGTGTTCCGGAGGCAGCCGAATGATAACGAAGCATTCGTGATTTCTTATCAAGGCTAAGATGATCAAGCGATTCCCGATAGTCTGCCTAACAAATCGATAATTGATCTCGTGGACCAAGGGAGATAATGGTTTACGTCTGATATACTAAAGTGAGCAAGAACGTCAATCCTGTAAATATGGCCTGCATTTTTGGACATGACTGTCAAACAGCTATAAATTGTTACCTGTCTTTAATAAAACCAATTAGCCGTCGTATTTTTGTGGTCGTAAAAGAGAGTTTTTTTCTGTATTGTGCATGTCTTTATAGCTCTCAAAAGTCTATTAAATATCATGTATTTATAGATTCTTGTTTTGTTAATTCTTTTTTTCATTCATTAAATACGTTTCACATTTGGTAGAAGTTGTTCTTCAATCGTGCTTTTATGGGGTGGGTACGAAATGACCAAACATATGGATTCGAAGTTACTACTGGATTTGATAACTGTTCAAATAATTATTAAACCAGCAGAATAAAATTTTTTTTTCATTTCTGAGCAAACATATTACCCGATCTAACATATATCTTATTAAATTTTGCGTAAAAATAATGAAATATTTGTAATAAATTTTTTTTTTAGAGGGTACGAAATGACCAAAAATATGGGTACGAAATGACTAGTGAATTTGAAAGGGTACGAAATGACCAAAAATATGGGTACGAAATGACCAAAAAAATAGGGTACGAAAAGGCGTGGGTACGAAATGACCATAACTCGGACCAGTACATCTGTTGCTAGGCAACTTTAGAATAT